>NC_051165.1:135789798-136402298 GCF_013339725.1 Rhipicephalus microplus
CATAAACCGCCATATACATGTGTGTGTGGGAGTCAGTTCATCGCCGGTTGGACCAGTTTCGATGGAAACAATGCCTACTTGCGTAGATCTTGCGTGTTCGACTCGTTGGTTACGAAAGAACGCCGCGCACAGAGCGGAAAGCGAAATGAAATTTCGGTATTCGGTACATCTGTGGGTTTTTTTTTTCATTTTCTTATTCTTTTAACTTTGTCGGTGTCCTCTGTCATTGCGACAACTCGTCGCATTCACGCGTGTTTGTGAAAAAAAAATGCGCTGTTGTCTATTACCCGCAATGATTATGCACGATGCATCAGAAAAATAATTTGCGAAATAACGAAGATGAACTGTCTTCAATGTTCCTTACCGCTGGTACAAGTCGCACTAAAATTTGAAACGACGTTGTAATTGGTTTGAATGTGCGCCTAGAATTGCTCATGAGTGCGAAACTTTTTTTTTCTTTCGTGTGAATGCGAGCGTGGTTAACTTAGCCGTGAGTCTACGGTATAAATTTTTGCCTTTTCTATTTGTTCTCAGCCTGTAATAGAGCCTTCAATCGGTCCGGTTTTTCTACTGTCGTGTTCTAAATGTGAACTCGAAACCTGTTCCTTCGACCATGGGCTCTGACTGTGTCCGTTTACCGTAGGCTGCCCTATACACGACGCGTTCAGCTGCAAGCAATGGGCGACTGTGCAGTGCGGATGTGATGCGTCAACTCTCGGCTATCCAGAAGGTTCATGTCGTCCCCGAGGGTCATCATCTCCCGGGGCCGACATGGAGCCATGAATTTGAGGAGGTCTCTTAGCCTTTTCTTATTTTGTTCCTTAGAATACCAATAACATCATTTGTATGTATGCTCGGGTTCAATTGCTTATCGCGTGCGGAAAAGACGCGTTGGGCAAATGGAATCTCATGTAATCTCTGTCTTAAACTCCTCATTCGTAATGTTTTGCAGCGATTGACAGTGGTACGACTTCGACACCAAATTTCAAGGCGCCGTAGTAGGCTAAAGCTCCTTGCATGTTTCGTGGACGTTTGATTTGACGAGTCTTCCTGCATTCTTTCTAGACCGAAATTTGGTCAACGCTGCCAAGCGTCGAAACAGCGACAACGCGTGTGACAGATGAACAGAACCACCACGTTGGGCACTCCGCAATTTTTAACTGCTCAAAAAATAACAGTGAAACAAGTCCTGCCGGTACCTATACATCAAACCACGAAACTTTTTCAACGTACCACGAACTATTCGGCAGGGCTCAAGCATCACTTAGACACATTATCTTGGAATGCGTGGTTATAGGGCGAGAAAATGCGCTCTCCCCAGATGGGGGGCGGCCTATGGGCCCAGGCCGCGAGTTTGCCGGAGTTCTCAAAACACCCACTGGTTCCCTTGTGAATTTTCGTACAGACGACTCGAAAGCCATATCGTTGTTCCTGTTCTACTGTTGACTCTTCTTTTTGACTCTTCTTTTCTATTGACTCTTCTTTTCCAGCTTCCGAAAGCTTCCTGCACGCAACGTGGTTCTACGTGGCCTCCGTGATCGGCCCAGCTTCCACCAAACAACGATGTCATGTGATGACGTCTTCCACGATGACGTGTGCTGTCATAGTGACGTCGTTATGATGCCACCGATTCCGGCTATGTGTGGAGTCCTGCTGTCGGGATACGATGATGTCACCACGTGATGTTTTTTTTTTTTTTTCAATCGTGTTAAAGCTATACCAACGCCTACGGTCAATTTTGCGCGTTTGGGGAGGCATCTTGAGGCTATCGCTTAAGTGAAGTTCTTGCTACCACTACACTTCGCTTTCGCCCTTCGCCGCCTCCCGTCGAGCCCAATGTCGTGCGAGACGACAAAACCAACACTTAGTATTCTTCTACACCTATATACAAGCTATTTCCATAGGCTCATTTCGATTCCCCGGCGACAAGCTCATCCGGTTGTCCTCTCTCAAGAATAACGCGCAACGTTTTTCACGACCTCATGCCTCCATAATGCGGGCGAGAGGCATTCCGATACGTTCCTTCCTCGGTACCCTGATTCTGCTGACATTATAATACAATGTGGCCTCGGTGAGCCTGGTGCGTCGTGCGTGATTGAATAAGGGAAAACCGAACGCTTCAAATTATAGAAATCCTTATTATGCAGGCAGCATGTGAGCAGATTCATGTGAGGACAGGGCATGCATTAAGTATACGCTTGCAGCTGATATTAGCGCTGGGCCAGGGTTTAACGCATACGTATACGAACCAACATACAAATAAAGCCAGAAAAGCACTGGGAACCTTTTCTTTGTCTCTAATGGCGGTCTCGTAATAAAGATGTAAATTGGACTGGACTGAAATGGAGGGGGGTGGAGTGATTCTTAAATATTAAAAACGAAACGTGAGCCCCGCAACTGTCTGCATCAGAGTGCGGGACCTCAGCAGTAGCTCACAAAGGGTGGGATAACTCACTTCGTAAATACGCGTGAATTTCGTTTTTTAGTACTTGACTCACCCGTTGCATTCTGCTCGAAAAATAAAAAAAAGTTTTTTTTTAATGCCAAGCGTTTCTTAGCGAACTTCGGTGACATTGAAAATATCTAAGTATCTATCTACCTAGCCATCTACGGCTTTTAGCTCTCCTGGCCGTTTCGATAATTGATTGGTTGATTTGTGGGTTTTAACGCCCCAAAACCATGATATGATTATGAGAGACGCCGTAGTGTAGGGCTCCGGAAATTCCGACCACGTGGGGTTTTTTAACGTGCACCCAAAGTCTGAACGCACGGGCCAACAACATTTCCGCCTCCATCGGAGATGCAACCGCCGCAGCCGGGATCCGAACCCATGACCTGCGGGTCAGCAGCCGGGTACCTTTGCCACAAGACCACCGCGGCGGGGAATTTGGATAATGGTATCAACACCGAAATTGGTATGGCACAACATGATTGTAGGACAAACATGATTGACTAGTCATAATATGAAAATTATGACATGCATGTCATGAATGTCATGATATACATTTCATGGTCTTGCTGCTCTTGCGGTGGTTTCGTTCACATGACATTTCGCAAAACTCGTACGGTGTGACATGACAGCATGACCAACATGACTCACAGATTCCAACGTAGAAATCATAACATGAATGTAATGATTTTCATTTTATGACTTGTCATGACTACACGCCACGCTCATGGTGCGCTCGCAGTCGTTTCGCTAGCTTCACGTATACCAAATTTGGTATTGCGGAACGTGAATGGATGACGAAAATAGATGAGTGGTGCAAACATGATAATCCTGAGATGCGTGTCATGTAGGAACATGACTACATGCCACGCTCATGATGCGCGCGCGGCCGTTTTGCTAGCTTTACTTATACCAAAATTGGTGTTACATCACGTCAATGGATGCCGAAGGTGCATGACTGCTGAAAACATGATAATCATGAGATGAGTGTCTTGTGAGAACATAAGAACATACCACGCTCATGATGCGCTCACGGGCCTTTCGCTAGCTCCACATGTACCAAATTTAGTATCACATGACGTGAATGGACGATGAAGGTAAATGACACGTACAAACATGATAATCATGATATGCGTGTCATGTGAAACATGACTACATGCTACACTCATCGCACGCTCGAAGCCGTTTCGTTAGCTCCACATACACAAGCCCCGCCGCGGTGGCCTAGTGGCTAAGGTACTCGGGTGCTGACCCGCAGGTCGCGGGATCAAATCCCGGCTGGGGCGGCTGCATTTCCGATGGAGGCGGAAATGTTGTAGGCCCGTGTACTCAAATTTAGGTGCACGTTAAAGAACCCCAGTAGGTCAAAATTTCCGGAGCCCTCCAGTACGGCGTCTCTCATAATCATATGGTGGTATTGGGACGTTAAACCCCACCAATCAATCAATCAAATCAATCAAGCTCCACATACACCGAGTTTGGTTTCATGTGACGTGAATAGACGACGAAGGTAAATTACACGACTAAACATGGCAACCACGATATGCGTGTCATGTAAAACATGATTACACGCTACGCCTACGCGTGCTCGCGGCCATTTCGATAGCTCCACATATCGCATCACGTGATACTAAACATGGTATCACGTGACGTGAACGGACAGCGAAGGTAAATGACGCATCCAAACATGATAATCATGACATGGGAGTCATGTAAGGCATAATTTGCGTCCACCTCGTAACGTTGGCTCATTTCAGAGTTACATATGAACCTTCCTCATTAGTGCTTAACATATCTTCGATTCCCACAGTACGTGGGATGTGCCAATTTTTCGTCGTTTTTTTTTTTTGGACATCTCACCCAACATCACAAAAAAACAACGCCGAGAAGATTAAAATACGCAACGTAGTGCTCTTTTTTTAGCTATTTTTTAAAGATATTCAAGGATTACCAGCAAGCCTGGCTAGCTGGTAATTCTGCAACCAAGAACTACAGCTGTAGATTATTCTTTGTGGCCTCTCTCTCACCGTAGAGGTTGTCATAGGTGTCCCGAAATAGAGCCGTCCTAGTTTGTGTGTGTGTGTGTGTGTGTGTGTGTGTGTGTGTGTGTGCGTGCGTGCGTGCGTGTGTGCGTGCGTGCGTGCGTGTGTGTGTGTGTGCGTGCGTGTGTGTGGTGTGTTGTTGTGTGTGTGTGTGTGTGTGTGTGTGTGTGTGTGTGTGTGTGTGTGTGTGTGTGTGTGTGTGTGTGTGTGTGTGTGTGGTGTGTGTGTTGTGTGTGGGTGTGTGTGTGTGTGTGGTGGTGTGTGTGTGTGTGTGTGGTGTGTGTGTGGTGTTGTTTGTGTGTGTGGGGGGGTGTAAGTGAAACGTTTTCATCATCCCTTATGTCTGACTGAAGGAACCCCATCCGCATATTTATTTGTACAAATAGATTCAAAAACCTGAAATGCATACCACGCTTGCGGTTCACCATGTTTCGTCGTGTTCGCAAAATTAAGTTTCAAGAAAGAAAAAAAAAAGCCGCCTAGACACGTTACAGCGAGCATATCAAGAGTTATACAAGACGGCCCTTCCTTCAGCTGTATAACATAATCATGACCACCCCCGCGTTCCACGAACAAATTTATGTACGCCCTTTTCTTCTTTTCAGTGTTTCCTATCTCACGTAACGGCGAGGGAAAATAAATTGTGCCTGTATTGGTCACGTGTATTATAGCTTAGTGCTCTTTTGATACACTAGAACAGGTTTTTTTTTTTCTCTGTCAAGTATCTGAAATATCCGGCACAAGCTACTCTGAAATTTACTTAATACACCCCGAAAATAGTCCACTCTGCGAGTAGTCTCGACGTACCAAAATATTCATAGGTATTCAAAACAGATTTGCTTCAGTACACAAAGCTTCGACTGACAAAAAAAAATGGCAGCATATCCACGGAATTAATGATGGAGAGTGGGGCGAAGCATCCGTCCGTCCATTCGTTCTTGCTTCCGTCCGTCCATGCGTTCGTCTGTGTGACCGTACATGCGTCCATCCGCCCGTCCGTGTGTGCGTCTGTTCGTGCGTCCGTCCCTGCGTTCGTCCATGCATCCGCCCCTGAATCCGCTCATGCGTCCATCCATGCATCTGTCTATGTGTCCGTTCGTCCATCTATTCAACACTCCAAGTACCACCATCTCGCATTTTTTCATCATATATTCCCCATATAGAAGCACCGCCATCCAGCGGACATTCCAAAGAGTAAACGAGAGGTGGCACACGCACACTTTCTTACGGCTTGCGCTTCGTATCTACTTCCCTCCTTTAACCAGCTCGAGTTCATGGTATATACTAGTTCATTGTATTAATGGCACTGCAGCTCAACGCTCGCTAAACCTTTCTAAAACTAAGGAGATTACACCCAGCGAGTATAACGTAGCAACCCATTCTTGTCTTCTCTGCGTTGTTGAACAATAAAAATTGGCAGCGGGCGCGTTAACTGAAAGCCGAATGCTCCTGTCTCTCATTCCCCCTTAGCAGCCATTGGAATGTACATTTAGCACTACCTTTTATTGTTCAACAACGCACAGAAGAAATCTCTCACCAGCACCACCTTGAAGGTCAAAAGGTTATACTTGTTACACACTACTACAACGGCTACGAGGGACGAACGGGTGATGCTATAAGGAGCTTCGCCCCTAAAAGCTTCCTATATAGGAGTTCGTGAAAAAATGCGGTGAGCGTCGCGTATAGTATTATTTCTTTGGTTGAATCCTTCAACCCATAACGATGTTTGGAACACAATGTAAAGGATTCAGAGCACAACATGCGCTGTACTGTAGTTGAGTAGGAAGCTGTTTTTAACTATTCAGCGTAAACGATTCGCGGATGTTATGGAGCGCGCGGTGTTTTTAAGAAATTGGGGACACAAGTTCCCATCACTAAGTGCACTCAACTGTGGTACAGCACTCAGATGTTTCTTTTGCGAAGTGTGTGTACACGTAATGAAGCAGCTTTGTTTAAAAAAAAATGACAGGCCTGCTCGGAAGGTGCAGCACAGTCACAGCGAAGGCTAGAAGAGCCGCCTTTCAGAGCCTTTTTTAAACACTCATTCGGTAACTGCTGCAAGCACACTTGCTTGATGCCCACTACGGCATTAATAATAAAAATTTTAGGGTAGTAGGCCGGCATTTACTATGCTATTTTTCGTCATCCTTCTGAGAAGCGTGGTATCCACTAAACTATTGCGAGGAATTTAGTGCTGATTGTTAATGCAGTGGCTGACGACGATGAGAAATTATGTCTGAAGTGGATATGCGCCACAGTAAATAGCTGAACAAAAAAAGAAGATTTTGTAATTGGTTGAAGCATTGGACGACGACTGCTTGTGCTTTCACTGTTTTAAAACGCTTTATAAATCGTATTAACGTGATTGCTTTCCCGACATCCAGCCTGCCTAAGGCAAGTCTGCCAACAAGTCTCCAGCACCGGCATATCTCAGTGGTGGAATGCTGGGCTGGCACCCAGCAGACCCAGGTTCCAGCCCCACTAAGTGGTACTAGTTTTTTTTTTTTTTTGTCGCGCGACATCGTTACGGACACCGGCGGCGGCGGCCAACTACGGCGCTGCACGAGACCCGAGTTATGATCTCGTAACAGCTTTCCCTG
Source organism: Rhipicephalus microplus (assembly GCF_013339725.1). Lineage (NCBI taxonomy): Eukaryota > Metazoa > Arthropoda > Arachnida > Ixodida > Ixodidae > Rhipicephalus > Rhipicephalus microplus. The sequence continues at coordinate 135,796,890 of NC_051165.1, forward strand.
TAAAAAAATGTCCAGCTATTTAGAGTACTTGGTGCTCCACTAGGGCTACGCGTTAAGCCATATTACAAGACATGGGAGGCTGTGTCTTTATAAAAAGGGGTTAACGATTTAGACTAGTTAGTACCGAGAGCACAAAGCCGTCCCATGGGCCGCCCAGCCTTTTAAAGAGAGCTATAGCATCAGCTGCAATAGCCTGCCGATGAAGCTGTGTGTTTAGAGCAAGTTTTCAACGATTTGGAGTACTTGGTACTCTACTATGGAATAGCATAAAGCAGTCCCGTGGGCATAGTTGCGTGTGTGTTTAGAAAAACTGATTAGCGAGTTAGAGCATGCTTCGTACTCTACTATGGGAGAGCTGAAAGCCGTCCCTCTGTGCGCAGCCTCAAGATACCGAAACTGCGTAGAATAAAGGCAGAAAATTAACCACTGTTATTTGCAAGTCTTGTATGACAACCTGCAAGCTGGTTCTGGTCACTGGCCTCGTATTTGTCTAAATCCTCACTCGTGCCACATTAGGGAGGGATAGTTTTTTAATCATCTAAAACAGACCCACTAACACACCACGTCTTTTAATTTAATTTATGACAATAAGCTGTCACCGCTCGCACTCTGAGCTCAACTGGTCTGCGACATAGCACGTCTAGCACGCTTAAATCTCCGACCACTCTCCCGGTGAGTCTGAGAATGAATACACGCTCCACCTCCAGTACTGCAGCGTGCCTGTCATTCACTTGTTCAATAAAGCAATGACTGGCGATTTTTGTTTGACCATAAACACTTTTTGCTGATAACACAAATACTACACATATTATTAATGAAAAGTTTGTTGTTTTTTGTTAAAATGTAGCGTTTGGCTGAGCAGTGAAGCCAGAATTTTAGGAAGCGAAGCTCCTTATGGCCTGGGTTTGTCGCTGCTCCTTATGTATGTATGTATGTATGTATGTATGTATGTATGTATGTATGTATGTATGTATGTATGTATGTAGTATGTATGTATGTATGTATGTATGTATGTATGTATGTATGTATGTATGTATGTATTTATGTATGTATGTATGTATGTATGTATGTATGTATATGTATGTATGTATGTTAAGCTCTCCAAATGGGCAGAGGAAAACGGATTCCGACTGAACCCACAAAAAAGCACGTGTGTTTTGTTCTCTCGAAAGAGAGGCATGCACTCGGAACCTGACATTCGACTGAACGGGCAACGTCTGTCCGTCAAAGCCGAGCATAAATTCTTAGGCCTAATCTTGGACAACAAGTTGACCTTCGTGCCGTACATCAAGTATCTAAAAACAAAATGTTTAAAGGCCATGAATGTTTTAAAAGTGTTGTCACGTACTACTTGGGGTAGTGATAGGCAATGCCTCATGAAGCTCTATAGAAGCCTCATTCGCACCCGCTTAGATTATGGGGCTGTTGTCTATCAGTCTGCTACTCAAAGTGTCTTGAAGATGCTGGACCCCGTGCACCATTTGGACATCCGCCTTTCTACGGGTGCTTTTCGCACCAGCCCCGTAGAAATCCTTTACGTTGAGTCAAATGAGTGGTTGCTTCATCTGCAAAGAACCTACATGTCCTTTGTTTACTTCCTTAAGGTGAAAGCAGACAAGGAGCACCCCTCATACTCTACAATTAATGATTTGTCGAGCTCAACTCTGTTTCAAAACAGGCCTTCGATGAGGCAGCCCTTCTCAGTTCGCCTGAAGTGTCTAGCTCAAGAAACTGCAGTGTCACTTGAACACAGTTTAATGGCTCCTGTAGCATACCCGCCACCGTGGCAGTGGCAGACTATAGACTGCGATGTGTCTTTCCTAGAAGTTACAAAACATGCACCTATTGCCCATATGCGAACATACTTTTTGGAACTTCAACACAAATACACACGTCCTGAGTTCTTCACAGATGCCTCCAAGACTAACTCCTCTGTGTCCTACGCTGCTGTCGGCCCATCCTTATCGGATGCTGGCCCTCTACATCCACGCACAAGTATCTTCACAGCGGAAGCTTACGCGATACTTGTGGCAGCTAAACACATCAAACAATTACAAATACAAAAAGCAGTAATTTATACAGACTCCCTCAGTGTAGTAACGGCTCTGCACACTCTTAAAAAACACAAAAACCCAGTCCTTGTCTCACTTTACTCCATTTTATGCACACTCTACACACTCAAACAACATGTTGTAGTGCGCTGGGTGCCAGGGCACCGTGAGATTCAAGGCAACGTGAGGGCGGATCAGCTCGCTGCATCCGTCCATGAGAGCACCGCCATTACATCCATATCAATCCCGGCCCTTGATCTTAAGCCGTCTCTCAAACGAAACCTCCGGGACTACTGGCAGAGCAAGTGGGATACACACACACAAAACAAACTACACGTTATTAAGCCACACCTTGGTCATTGGCTGCCTGTATCCAAATCGCGTCATACAGAGGTAATACTAACGAGACTCAGGATAGGACACACATACACGACACACACATATCTTTTGTCTGGTGGCGATCCACCATTGTGTGACAGATGTGGTTAACCATTAACCGTCCCTCACATGTTAATCCAGTGTAAACACTTAGAAACTATAAGAAAACAACATTTCACATTACCCTACCGACAACATATACCTTTACACCCTGCAATGTTCGTTGGTAGGGAACCGCTTTTTAGTCATAAATCATTGTTAGCGTTTTTAAAAGAAATTAATAATTTTCATATCATACACCCGGGCATTCCGTAGCACGACCTCTTTAGAGAGGTTTTTGCTGCGGCGGTTACACAAGAAAGCACTTGCCTCACGGCCCTTGGACGCAAGGGTATGAACGAGTGAGGCACTTGTGCTAATGCCATTCATATCCACCATCGTTTTTTATCATCACCAACTCTTGTCATCTATCCTCACCATACACACCTTTCACGGCATGGTCATGATTTTATTACTTGTATGTTTTTACCCGCCTTACCGCGAGGAATTTTATGGCCTTTATACAGCCGCTTATCACAATCATTGTCCATATTCTTAGTAACATGAACTGGCGCTCTTTGGCCGTGAAATGGCCCTTGCGCCACAAAACTTCAAACATCATGTATGTATGTATGTATGTATGTATGTATGTATGTATGTATGTATGTATGTATGTATGTATGTATGTATGTATGTATGTATGTATGTATGTATGTATGTATGTATGTATGTATGTATGTATGTATGTGTGTATGTAGCCACCAGTGGCACATGCCCACGCTAGAGCGGGTATGTGCCACAGGGGATGCGAGATGGGAGATGGCGGTTCTGTTCTGTTCTGTTCTGTAACTGTTTTGCTGTGGAGAGGTTGAGGTGCACATTGCCTCGGCTACTCCATATCACGAAGTTCTGCAGCGAAAAAAAAAGGAATAATACAGAACGGTACCCAAAAATTAACAATACGGAAAAGAAAAAAAACTTAATAGCACACTGAAACCAGTTCAAATATTATGCCAATACACAGTTTTCTTAGAGCAGTTCCCACAGTCATAAACACACGAACGCACACCTTCCTTTTCTACTGTCAGTATATGCATAAACATATTTTATATATATCCATCTCTGGCTGTCTATCATGGGTGCTCGTCCAGTACGGTCTCCACTAAAAAGTCTGTCAGGAAGAATATTGCCTTTTTCTGGAGATGCATCTCAGGCCATGGTCCAAGTAATTTCTTTATTGTGAGGGGCCGTCTGTCCAAACTTGCTAATTTGCCCTGTAATTTTTCTCTTTCATTCGCGTATTTAGTGCACTCAAAAAGAATATGGCGAACATTTTCTTCTGCATGACCACAATGGCATTCCGGTGAGTTGGATCGATGTATCTTGTGCAGGAAGCTGTTTGTGTATGCTACTTCCAATCGAAGTCGGTGGATTAATGTCTCTAGGTGTCGTGGGAGGTCTGTCGCTATGGAAAAAAATTTATTTGGATGAACTTCATAACGTACTATTTCCTTTGCTTTAGAGCTATCAAACCACTTCTCCATCGAATAATGATTAGCTCCTTGCGTTATAAAATGTCGAATATCCGCCCCAGACATAGGGATTGCGCAATCCCGTCCTTCCTTCAATGCTTTCTTCGCGAGGCTGTCAGCCTCTTCATTTTCCTTTTTGCAATGTGGCTGGGTATTTATTGGAATACGATGTTGTGACCCTGCGATGAGGCATATTCCACAGTTTCTGCAATACATTGTGCTATTCCACCATTTTTGTAAAGTGATCTAGCATTTCTGATTAGCTGAAGAGCAGGATTGCTATCAGTGCATATCACCGATTTTCTTGGCTCAGGATTCTCGCAGATAAGCTTAGCTGCTTCAAAGATAGTCACCAATTCTGCTTTCGTCGATGAAGATGTGTGCGGTAATTTGTACATTCTCTTTTTCTGAATTTCGGGTATAAAGACTGCGCAGGCTGACGCTTCTTCAGTGCATGATCCATCTGTACATATCTTAGTTTTTTCATTGTGCATTATATGAAACTGATGATGTACCATCTGTGCCGCTACTAGAGGTGCCATGTGTGCTTTCTTCTCTATGCCGTCTATTTCACGGATAACGTTGAGAAGTGGCAGCGTCCAAGGTGGTTTTGAAGGCGTCCATCGTTTAAATTCTGGTACTGCTTGAAATGATGATACACTATTCTGTAGTCTCGTTGTCGTCCTTTGTGTTAGTTCACCAGATAAAGAATGACTTTCATGTTGCGTGATAATTCTAAATAAATTTCGAGATGTTTCTTTAGTTCGGAGTACTGCTAAAGGTGGCTGTCGAGCCTCTGCATACACTAAAGCACTGTAAGTTGACCGTTGCAAACCCAGACATACCCTCAAGCTCCTTGCCAATAACAAGTGAAGTCTCCTTTCGGTGGAGGCTGGGAGTCCGTGCAGCAGAGGCAGTGAGTAAGTTACGATGGGGCGTATCCAGGCAACATGTAGGGCTAATAACGATTCTGTAGTCCCATTTGGCCCCGCAGAGATGCCGAAGGATTCGAATGGCCTGATTCACTTTTTGTTCAAGGGACTGGACATGAGGCGCCCATGTTAGTCTCCGGTCTGAAATTACTCCCAAGAATTTATGAGTTTTAATCATTTGAACAGGCTGGCTTTGCAGAATAATCTGGAAATCTCCAGGTCTTTCTTATGTAAACGGTAGTATGGCTGTTTTAGCCAGACTCAGTGCCATACCTCTTTTTCTTAGAAAACGATCTACATAATCCAATCCGTCTTGTAAAGTTTGTTGTACATCCAAAAACGATGGACCAGACGTCCATATACTTATATCATCAGCTTATACTGAACATCTGATGTTAGGTGGAAGATTATACGGGATCTGCGCCATGACTGCATTGAAGAGAGTAGGGCTCGGCACGCTGCCCTGCGGCACTCCTTGGTTGACAACATGTTCTGACGTTGGGCCCTCCTGCGTAACTACAAAAATTTGCCGGTGCTTCAGGAAGTCAGCGATCCAACGCAGTACCTTGCCTTTGAATCACTGTAGCGCCAGGCCTTCCAAAACGTGAACGAGACTCACTGTGTCGTATGCTCGGTGGACATCAAGGAATACAGCGACAGTGGTGCTTCCTTGCGTTCGTTGGTTTTCCACATCTGTGACGAAACCCAGAATGCAGTCCATTGTGCATCTACCTCTTCTGACGCCGGCTATGCTTTCTGGTAGTAGTTTTTTCATGTCTTGCCACCATAAAATTCGTTCATTGATCATTGTTTCCATCACTTTCAAAAAACACTTTGTCAAACTAACCGGCCTAAACGAGTCCAACTGCATAGGGCTCTTCCCTGGCTTTAGCAACGGTACTACTTTTGATATCTTCCAACATTCCGAAGCTTTTTCTTCTTGCCAACTTTTAATGTAGATGTTCAACAGGTGTAATTTTCTTTTCTCGCACAAATAAGGAAGTGCAGCGTATGTAACTCCATCTGTTCCTGGTGAACTTGTTCGTTTTACTGAAGACAGCACATATTGGAGCTCCTCTGGTGTGAAGCTGTCATCCAGATCTGATGAACTGACCACAGAGAACTTCGTTACAACCGCCGAAGCTGATTCTGCCGGGGATTTATATTCGCTAGTTTGAACGGTCTCTCCATTTCTCAGTATAAGATCGCAAAATTCTTCGGCAACCACACGCTCGATATCTCCTCGAGACAGTGTAGTGGTCTCAAATGGGCTACTGGCTGTCGGAGGGCATGAACCATGTTCCACAGTTGAGGCGCCGATGTAAATGGAGAAAGTGAGGCACATAAATCTTGCCACCTTTTGGTTGAAAGCTTCTGCAGTTGGTTATGCATTGCAGAATGTACTTCCTGTGCAACCTTGAAATCTTCTAAATTACCTGACCTGTGATATCTTCTTTCAGATCGGCGTCGTATTGCCCGAAGCCTCTCATACTCAGCGTCAACACCCCAATATCTATCTGGAATGGGCACTGCACGAGTAGCTTTTGTTAGAAAATGTTTTATCTTCGATGCATACGTTTCCGCGTCATAACGAGGTTCAAGATTTTGTCTCTGTAGTTCTCGAAAGATTGCCCAATTCGTAATTCTTGTTGTGCGGTTATCTATCGTTTTCTTCATGGCGGTAAGTTACAGTGTTCACACGATGGACGCATGGACGAACGGACAGACAGACAGACTGGCAGACTGGACGGACGGATGGAATGGACACGCGGACGTACGGATGGATAGACGCATCACCAGACGGACGGACGGACTCACGGACGGACGCATGGATTGACGCATAAATGGTCGCGCGGACGGATGCAAGCAAGGACGGGCCGACGCACGCTTCGCCCCACTCATCATCATTCACTCCGTAGATATGCTGTGATTTTTGGTTTGATAAAATTTGCCATGTAAAAATTTTCGACTAAAACTATCAAAACGAGCACGTTCTTGTACCGCAGAGTCATGTGTCTGACATGACGCCACTTGTCACTTATGAGCGTGGGTGCATGGTGGGTGCCCGACGAGGAGGATGAAGAGCCGTCCACCGCTCGCGCTCTGAGCTCAACTGGACAGGGCCGCAGGCGCTGCGTTAAATACATGTAGTCTACAACCTCGTTGAACAGGCTTCTCGTTGTTGGCGTAGCAATATCAACAGAATTTAGACGACAGTACGGTCATAGCTCGTGCTCGAAAAATGACTACTACTGTAGAGTGAGGCACCACATAAAGGGCCTTCCGTGATTACACGTTGCGTACTCTGGATTAATTACAATAACTGTTTTATTGTTTTATTTTCGCACAGTTACTGTACACGCATCAGCGCACTTAAAACTTGAAACGCCGTCGTTGTGTATATATATATATATATATATATATATATATATATATATATATATATATATGTCTTTTTTTCACAATGGTCGGGAAGTTGTTGATTGATTTGTGGGGTTTAACGTCCCCAAACCACCATATGATTATGAGGGGCGCAGGTCGGGAATTTGTTGCGAATAATTCCTGGTTATTTCTGTAGTTGATATTTTAGACCTTGTTACTTTATTTTTTCACTATTATTCGGCATTAGGAACATTGTTTCAGGCCTGTACTGTGCGATGCGATACCATGTGACATAAGACAGCGGAAGGACGACTACCCGAGTCCCTAAAGGGCAACGCAACTTAATCACGCCGATAGAATTCTCTCTTTTACCTAATGTAACTAAAGTACATACCGCAAACGTGCGGACTATGGCTACAACCACTTTACTGCCATAATATTACGATATATTTTGCGTACCGTTCTTTCCGTTGTGACGCAACTTCACTGCTTCGATACTGGTTAGGAGTTTTTTCAGCAACACCTTACTTTTTTTAATTTGCCCTCATTGGTTGAGGAATGTCATAAACCTCAACCACTGAGTGCTGAAACTCTGAAAAGACGATAAAAGAAAGATATTGTGTTCCTGCAATCACGTTGTCACCGCAGGTGATATTCATTGCACTGATGCCCTGCTACTGTTGCTAAAATCTACCGGGCGTAGCAATTGATTGTAGACGTGTAATGAACGGTGACACATGTTCCACCCCGATGACACCTCTCTCCCATTTCTTTTTTAATCGCGCTTGTATTCTATTGACCCTAATTCACAATTTCGTTAGGCATCTGTGCTCTTTCGACACAGTGCAACTTTGCTGTGTCGCATCTGGTTGGTTGCGGAATTTGCTAATGCGTATTCGTGTCTTAATGGAATGGCCAGCAGAGCGGCATGCAGTTCATGTGCCTGTGAGGAGACACTTGAGCAGATTCTATGCCGCTGCCTATCCTACCAGACTCGGCGAGGTGGTCTGGAAGCCAAGCTCCATCGTGCGGATGAAAGACAACCGTCAGAAAAGAAGATACTAGGAAACTGACACGCATTTTCGTGCATACATGAGGTCAAGAAAGTCCTATTGTACCACATGAAGACTACCGGACTTCACGAGGGTCTATGAATTAACAGCGCGAGTTTATGTTGTGTGTGTGTTCAAACTAACCGCTCGTTTATCTCTTTCTTACCCTTTCTCTTTCTTCTCTATCCTTTCTATTATAACCCCCTTCCCCACTCCACGTGTAGGGTAGCCGACAGAGCCGAAGCTTGCTTAACCTCTCAGCGTTCCTCTAGTTTTTTTTTTCTCCATTTCCCATAGCATAGTGTAGCAGACGCGTTTAGTTGACCTCACTGCCTCTCCTTTCTTCCCTTTTCCTTTTCCTCCTCAACGTAGTTGACATTCGACGAACCATGTTCGTTTGCCAGTACATGGCAAAGGAATAGCCTTGCCTTCCTCGGGATGTGTCACCTGGCAACGATTAAATTGTGATCTTCGTTTGAGCCACTGAGTCACTCGTTAAGGCTTAGGAGCATACATTCGATTGCATGCACAATAAGTCGAATGAAATTACTCGGTAATTACGTGGAATAATTATGATATACTAGTAGGAATATACCATGCTTTATTTCGATGGAGGTAAACAGCATATACGCAGCATATATTGTGCAACTCCAACTCATTCACGCTGGCTCATAATTGATAACAATGAGATGAGACAGTGTATTAAAATATAAACCTAGGTAAAGAAGAAGTGCAGTGGAAGATGGAGGTCCACACAGATGAAAGACTCTTGAAAAGGGGTCGTTGCTGCATGGAGCCAAAGTTTCAACGGGTGGCCTTTCATCTTTCGACGCAGCAAGATGTTAGCAAAATTTACAGCTATGCACACAATGAGCACCTAACCAGGATGCAGGGGGCAACTCATGTACGCACACTGTCAAGTATGAAACATGACAACTGTTCTGGCTTACCTGTGCTGAATCGGCGGCGCATAAGTAGGTTGATAGCCGTTTGAAATCCATCCAGACGTCCTTGCACGTGCGGTTGATGCTGCTGCCCGTGCTGAGGCGTGGTCGAACTCGGCTGAGCGGCCTGGGCCCACCGCGGACATGCACGCCGCGTTGGACATGGGTGCGATGCTCGAAGGCATCGCGGTTGAGACGACCTGGAGCAAAACACGCACACTCACGCGCACGTTCTCGACGACGACCCCAAGACGACGGGGGCAACGACACGCCGAAAACACCGGACGCACATCGAAACCACTCGCTCGGAAGAGACGCCCACCACGGCAAGGACTCACGGTTCCGCTCTTCTTCTTGTTTTACTTCTTCCAAAGGCTTGTTTCGCCGCCGCCGTTGGCCTATCACAGCACCTACTTAGGCTTTTATTTCTCGGTTTATTTGCGAGCGTCGCAGCAGCTGGCTGCCTGACTAGCGTTGGCTCATTAGCGAAGAGATCTCGCGCTCTGCTGCAGCAGCCGCCTCTGTTGTAGTTCCTGGAAGTCTCTCTACGTTCCCGCCGACGCCGCAGGAACACTTTCACTCACGAGAAAGAACTACGCTGGGAGGAGGGCTTGCTTCCTGTCGGGCGTTTGTTGCCTGTTGCCGCTGGGTCAATGAAGGCGCTTCGGGAGACCCCAGAAATGTGGAACATCCACTTCTTACGAAGACTATTTAGGTAACAGCGTGCCTGTATACTGCAAACGAGAGCAGAGGGCAACATATGGACCGTACTTTCGTAGTCCTTGAAAAAAAGATAGCAATAAAGACTGTAACCTCCGGCTGGGTATGCAAAGTGACACGCTGTTTGCAGTCAATGGACGGTGCACACTTTCCTCAGCTCCTCGGAACCTCCGCGACCGGAGAATCACGCGACGTGCGACACACGACACACAGGGCCACATGCACTGTACCACCGTCGTCGCCACAACACTTCGGCTTCGTCATTCGCCGCCGAGCAGACTTGTTGGGCAACAGGGCTCGACATCCGGAAACCGCGTCGTGGTGGGATTGCAGCGGCGCTTTGGCGATACGCCGCAGACGCCGAAACGAACGGCAGCGCGACACTGCTACCACCGCTGCCGTCGATGGCCTAATCCCACGATACCGGCCGGCGGGGGAAACAGGCTTTTCGCTATCGCTTCCAGAATCGCGCTCGACGCACGCTCGTCGCTTCCCACCGTGGCACGCACTCGTCTCCGCCGCCGACAAAGCGACGACTCTCGCAATGCCGCAGAACTCGTCGCACACACGGCTCCCCGACTAGCACACACACAGACGCGCACGTGCGCGCACGTCCCAGATGGACCTTCTCGCCGGAGAGTTCTCCAAGCGGGGCCGAATGGTTTTATCAGCCACCGTCTCTGTCGGGTGACGATTCGGTAGGCGTCGCAAGCTCGGTACTTACTGTCTTCTTGCGTATGCCACACACACCGCTGCCCTTGGAAGTAGACGGCGCAGCTCTTCGTCCCGCAACTGGTTAACGTTTCAAACGAGATACGACGGTCCAGAAAAGCTATATCTACGATGGCTGCGACGCGCGGAAGCCCTCCTCCGAAAGCTTCCAGGAGAGCTTCTGGGCTTATGTTTCCATCCTTCTTTCTCGATTAAAACAACAGACTCGCTGGGAGAGGAGGAGCGTTGTTATTGTATACCGTAGAGTCCGCGTGAGCGATGCCGGCGTTGTAGTCGTCCTCTCGGTGACTACTGCGGCCAAGAAGGGTGGTTTGACCAATGATGCAAGGACATCCACGTCGTCTCGTCGTACGTGGAGTGCGTAGCACCGATGAGATGATGATGGTGCTGAGGTTCACCAGCAAGGCGAGTCTCGCTATCCACGCCGCTGCCGCTGCCGCTGCTCGGCTCTGACAAATCATCCGTGGCATCCGAAAGGGGCTTCCTGAATTCCTGGCCGAGATGCAGCGCTGCGTTGGGGAGAGGAAGAAAGGGCAGAGAAACAAAGAAAAAAAAATCAGACGAAGGTAGTAAGACGACAAAAATGTGCAAACAAAGAAAAAAACGTGCGACGTTAGGCGAGCGAGAATTGTTTCCACAGCGCTGAAGGTGAAAAGGGAAAACACTCGTACCTTCTGCGCAAGAATGCGTTCGCACGCGCGCTTCCAGGTACGGAGAGACCCGAGCTAACGCGGAGTCATGCGCAGCGTGGCGTTGAAACTTCAGGAGCCTACACTGACGCATACAGGTAGCGGTGTTTGCGGCTACGAAGGAACGCCGTGCAAAGCGGAGAAGGACGAGTGCCGAATAGAAGCAGGTGGGAAAGAAAAAAGCACTCGTGACTGGAAATTCGTCAGAAAGAAATGGAGGAGCGTTGATGCGAGTTCTGCGAATCAACTCAGTATATATAATCAATAAAAGTGCTCTGACTCAACGCTGCGGTTTAACACGTGTGCTTTTTTTTTTTTTGTACAGTGTAGGCCTAACGGCGAGGTGAAACCGAAATTTGTCTGTCTTGTGCATGTGGAAAACTTTTAGCACGTATGTGACACTGAAACGGGCCTAGCCCCAGTACCTTTGAACTGGCATAGCATACTACGGGAACAGAAAAAAATAAACGTCCAAGAAGACCGGCTCAAGACGGCAGAGCGCTATTTCGTGTAGTCAGCATTGGAGGGAGAAGAGTTGGCGCCAGATCACCGTACACATCACTTGTCCGCCGAAAATGAATAATGGAACACATGGGAGGTCCACAACGATTAGGATTTCTGCACAAACGCAAGGAACAGACGTCGTCGTCCAGCATCTCTCAGTACGCTAAATGAATTTCCATCAACCATTCATCCAAACCCCGAAGGTGTACCCTTAAAAACTTTAACGTACCATCTGGATTTGGTGATAAACATCAGGGCAGGATATGTTTTTTTTTTTCGCTGCTTAACAATTCGTACGGAATTCTTGGACGGTAATGTTTTCGTAAACGTTCTCAATGGTACACTTACTATAACAATATTAAGTGTCGTAAAACCGCGATATCAATATCAGCGATGCCAAAGCGAAGCAGCGCTCTGGAAATTTCAACATCCTGGGATTTTTTAACGTGCATCTATGTCTAAGCACATGAGCCTTGAGCATTTTGTCGTCATCAGTATGCGCCCACCGCTGCTCGGATTTGATCCTGCGATATTCGTGCCAGGAGTGTCCTAACACTGGAGCCCAGTGGAAGGTGGTCATATGAGGCTCAACAGACGTGTGTGTGTGTGTGTGTGTGTGTGTGTGTGTGTGTGTGTGTGTGTGTGTGTGTGTGTGTGTGTGTGTGTGTGTGTGTGTGTGTGTGTGTGTGTGTGTGTGTGTGTGTGTGTGTGTGGTGTGTGTGTGTGTGTGCGTGCGTGCGTGCGTGCGTGCGCGTTTGCGCAGCACGAGTCGCATTTCGCATTTCACTCCGTGCGAGAATCGCGTTGGTATTGTCACATTCATAAAGCTCACCTATGACATGTAATCAACGTTGTAAAACAGCGAGCATTTCGAACAGGCAAAGGCAGCAACTTCATACCTCTAACCTCCAACAAATCGTTATGTCAGCGCTTAGTCTCTCCCCGAACATGCTTGCAACGCTGACTCGAAAACAGAATGTCCGCAATGCGGCCTTGTTTTGAGCATTCCGTCAAACGTCACTTATGGGTTCGGCGCTCGCTTCCCCCGCTGAGAGGCAACGATAAAAAAAGAAAGAAAGAAAGAAAGAGAGAAAGAAAAGAAAGAGAGAAAGAGAGAAAGAAAGAAAGAAAGAAAGAAAGAAAGAAAGAAAGAAAGAAAGAAAGAAAGAAAGAAAGAAAGAAAGAAAGAAAGAAAGAAAGAAAGAAAGTTACATGCAGCAGGTAGTTTCAACGCGACGCGAACTGTTCTCGGAACAGCGGTAAAATCCGGCTTCCTTTTAATCTGATGGGAAGCCTCGCGTCTCCTATGGATATCGCGTTGCGTGTTGGTCAAAATGCCTTTTATATATTTTTTTCCGAGAAGCCTGAAATTTTGTCGACTCCGTTTCTCGAACGAGCCGGTTGTGGGATGCGCACCACTGCATCATGAAGCCCGTGGCGTTATGTAACAAAAAGTCGAGAAGTGGTAGCAGACACTTCATACTCTGACCCCAGGAGGATTTGTTGGAAGCGTGTATTTTGACAACAATTCCAGGAAGTTAAAAAAAGTATTTAGGAATCGGGTTGTAGACTCGGCTAACTTCACTTCTATGTTCGCTTCTATTGGATGTTTGTCATTGGATTCGTTATCCCACTTCCGTCGTGACGTTAAGTGAAGGAGGAGATCCATGATGGTTCAGTTTTACGAGAACAGTTTTGCTAAAGTAATTTCAGCGGTATAATCCAGTGATTTTAACGCTGGCACATGATGGCGTTATCAAAAGAAGAAAAAAAAAAGACGGCTACCAGTTGAACTATGCTGGAGCTTAAGATCATGTTTGAAAGCGCTTACGTATTTGTTCTATGCATTGCGTTATACAGCTGTAGCGTATACACAACAGTGTCAACAGTGCTCGACCAACCCACTACTCCTATATATGTACAGATAGATGTCAGCTTCAACTGTATAACCACAATGGAAAACAGTGGCTTTAATTGTCTTGTTACACCGAAGATGCATCCGCTGTAAAGTCCACAGTGTCACATCGTTTTGGCAGAATTCGTAAGCTTATACGATTTATGAATCTTGAAAAAAACGAGCGTGTTTGTCAAGACGAATGACGCGAAAATCATATCATCAAAGGGCGATATCATGACGTCACTATGGCGTCAAAGAACGTGACGCCACGTGATTCCATCATCCCAAGACACCGTCGCTCAGTCAAAGGCGGGCCATGATGGAGGCCGTGCTAAACCTGATGGGGTGCAGAGAGCTTGCAATGTATCCGATCATGGAGGCAATGCAAAGCCTCATTAAGTGCAGAAAGCTTTCAGAGGGGGGCGGGGGAGGATAAATACATGGACTGGTAAGGTGGAGAACTTGAGTCTTAGATCCGTCTTAGGCGAACAATGTGAGTTCCTTTTGCTCCCTATCGCCATCGTTTGATTGATTGATATGAGGGTTTGACGTCCGAAAACCACCATATGATTATGAGAGACGCCGTAGTGAAGGACTCCGGAAATTTCGATCACCTGGGGTTCTTTAACGTGCGCCCAAATCTGAGCACACGGGCCTTGTCGCCATCATTTCACAGCCATATTGAGTCGTATACACAAGACGTACCGCTGTCCATCAGTAACCAAATTATAGATCTCTCTGCTCTCTAAGTTATTTCTTCCTGCCATCGTCACTGTTCTTGGTTCCTTTGACTGAGATCATGGTACCGTTGCCCACAAACGGTTCATTCGATAAACAGTTCTATAGTGGGCTAATCATTTCATACTAAATGGTGCGGTGCAAAATATAATAAATTGTTTATAAAACGCCTTTATCTGATTCACCTAATTAATAATGATCTGACAGCCTGCGCAGGCTCCTGTCTCTGTTTTCCATTCAAGTTTGCACAGATCGCCGCTATTGGTAGATCACCAAGTCGGTCTGGTCGGTTGACATTCATCGCAAACGTATCTACTCCCTAACATGGACGCAAGAAGAGGGAAGAAGACTAGACATATTCGCACACTCTCAGCTGAATGAAACATGACATGTAAGCAGACCAAGAAGAAACAAGAAACCCGAATGGCAGAACGTGGCCCTGTCTCTTGCGCTTGTGTTCGTTGGCGCAGTTTAACGAAAGTACGCTTAGTTCCGGATGCCTCGGGACCGGCAGCGCTGGTGCGACCTTGCCAGTGCCCCTGTGTGAAAGGGAACGTGGCTCGTACGCGAAGCAGCGTTTTCAGACATAAGGAGAGGAGGCGAGAGTCGGTGTCGGCTCGTACTGAGCGCCGGCAGGAAGGACGCCATCGCCACGCCACACATCGGTTCGACGCCGCTGTGTCATCCGAGAGGATGGCCCTAGCAGCCTATAGTGTGTCGTGAGCTGGCCGGTATGCAAGCTATGCCGCCCGCACTATTACACGCGCACACGTACGTATACATGTATGGGCACGCTAAGCGCGGACCGATGCCGCCTCCTTTCCTGGCCGGACGGACCGCGGGAAGATGCGAAAGCGGCGCGATGCAGCTGCTGTACGCACGGCGGCGCAACGGGCGGCAGCTATGTAGGACGTGGCGATGATGCGCGTTGGAAGCTCGCCTCGAACGCACGCGTGATCGTAAATCGCGTTCACGGTGCGCGCCGTGAACGCGTGAACCGCGAAAGCGTGGCGCATCGCGTCTGTTGAAAGTCCGAGTCACTCGCTTTCGTTGGGCGAGTGGGAAGGGAGGGAGTGCTGATACGGCTTATTCGCCGTAAAACACGGAAATGCGGCCTCCGAGAGCGCGCCGATGTAATAGTTCCACTTTCTCCGCTGGTAGTCTTGGATATTGCAGAGCGGTGGAGAATGAACTGTCCCATTGCTGTCGTTTTCAGTTGTTACAGTTTGCTGGGAGCTGTTTCTTCACTTCGTTTCTGTCAGCACTGTTGAAATTTGAGTCTGTTGGTACATATTGACGACGCCTCGCTGCGGTGACCTAGTGGTTGAGGTACTTGGCTGCTCATCCGCAGATCGCGGAATCGAATTCTGGATGCGGCGGCTGCATTTTCGATGGAGGCAAAAATGCTGTAGAACCCCTGTGCTCAGATTCGGGTGCACGTTAAAGAACCCCAGGTGGTCGAAATTTCTGGAGCCTTACACTACGGCGTCTCTAATGACCATATGATGGTTTTGAGACGTTAATCCGGGATATCAATAAATCAAATTAATCAAGCTTATGGCGCAAGAAGCAAATGCAGCTTAATGCTAATGCTCTTTATCAAAATTTTCAGGTTTGATGTTACGGCAATGTAGCTGACAAAGGCTAAACAGCATTATGAGAGCCATAAAAACAGCCCAAACCTCTGAATGCTTGGATAACGTTTTTTTCGTTATTTTTTTTTTTTACATTTTGCGAAGTCTCGTGATGATAGGCCATATAGGCGCTTCGGTTTCTCAACACAGCGCTGCACTGCACCTTCCTGGTTGCGGATCCTACGGAGCATGCGCTCCGCGACACAAGTTTGAACAACCATTGTTTTCGTCATTACTTAAGCAAGTTTTGTGAGCATAAAATCATCAAAAGCTTTCATATTCAGTCGGACAGACTGCCTTAAGCCGGTTACTCTCTACGCAGAATGTGATATACGTTTGAATTTTGAACCAAGGGGGTTTAAAAAAAATGCTTGGCTTGAACCAACCAAAACTTGTTTTTTTTTTCTATTTACTTCACCTGTGTCTTTCTTGATTTCTCGGTGACGCGCACAAGCTGCATGATGACTTTTCGCTCACAACCAACCACGCCGACACGGATGTCCACAACTGAATTTATCAGCAATGAGCTTTTTCGCGCTCTCTCGTCAATAAAAAATGCATACAAGAGCACGTAACTCGTGGCATTACATTTCGTAGGTGAATAATGACCGCAACACACCAACACTACCCCCATTTATCAATTCTATACGAAAAGTGGCTCCTATATATGACGACGACACGGGACATTCGACCCACGGCGTAAGGAGCTTCGCCCCTAAAAAGCCCTAATGAGCGATAACACTCCATCTATACTGGGTTCCTGTCGGCATGCTGATTTTGTGTGTATTCATGCCTACTTCTATCCACTTTTCATCTTCTTTATGACTGTTCCATTACGGCTAGTGTGGGGCTGCAAACCAGATATAATTCTCATAATATCCCTGCACTTCGCTCTTCTCTCTGTCTCTCGCTAGAGAAGAGTTGCCATAGCTACCACTAGCTTGCCCTACAGGGCATGTATGTACTTGAACAAGACATGTCACTGGGGTCAGCGTTTCTATACAAGTGGTTTTATCTTTTTCGGCGTTTCGACAACATCACTTGTTCAATGGTCGGCTCCGCACAGCGTACCCTCCTGCATATATATATAGAGAGAGAAAAAAGATGCAAGGAAAGGCAGGGAGGTTAACCAGACGCACATCCGGTTCGCTACCCTGCACTGGGGAAGGGATAAAGGGGAGAAAAGAGGTTGCAGAGAGATGAGAAGGTACACACAATCACGAGCACACTCGGGGAGCACACACAGTCTACAGGCGGTCGCTCAGGTTTGTTGACTTTAGGTAAAGTAGCAGTGCTTTAGTCGCTTTCTGCGCAACTGAGGCAGATGCCCAAGGTCCTAGTATTTTCTGCACACAAAATGGTCTGGGGTCAAGATAAGTTACTACCTATAGCGCAGGAAAGAGAGGCAAATTTAAACTCTCATTTTTTTTTCTTTGTAAGACAAAATAATAATGAAAACTTACGGACAGTTATGTCAAGGACATTATAGGGAAAGTTATGAGTAATTGTAATGTGAATGAGAAGAAAGAAAAATGGATGAAAAGATAACTTGCCGCGAGCATGGACCGAACCTGCGACCTTCGAATAACGTGCCTGATGCTCTACCAACTGAGCTACATGGTAGCAATACCCTCGTCCACTTTATACGGTATGCACGTGCATTGAAACGTGGGAGCGTCAGTCAGCGCCGCCTGTTGCCATTGCGGCGAGTGTAGGACACTCTTTTTGTGCCTGTTTGGCGTCATGCAGTACGTGATCTTATTACGAGCTGACAGCTGACCAATTATCGCTCGTATATTATCTGAAGGCATTAAGTCTACCAGAACAAGGCCCTGGCTATGAATGAATGATCGATCAATTTGTGGGGTTTAACGTCCCAAAACCACCATATGATTATGAGTGACGCCATAGTGAAGGGCTCCGGAAATTTCGACTACCTGGGGTTCCTTGGCGTGCACCCAAATCTGAGCACACGGGCCTACAACATTTCCGCCTCCATCGGAAACGCAGCCACCGCAGCCGGGGCTCGATCCCGCAACATGCAGTTCAGTGGCTATGAATGAAGGAAAGAAGGATAAACTTAGGGCTCGTTTTTTTTATTTGTTAGACACAACGTTAGACAAATTATATTGAACACCTAGAGCACATAACCTTAATGGAAACCGGCAGATAATGAAGCCGAGCAAAGTATACAGGACATTTACTGTACTGTTCAAAGTGTTCTTGTTGTCATATTGATGGGAGAAAAGTAAAGTGCACATACAGACAACTTGTCGCCAGGAGGAACCACGAACCTGCAACATTCCTGCAACAAAACAGAACCACGGCTGCTCGACGGAAACACACCACCTCGAGCGGCCGTGACAGTACGTCCCGGGTCGTCCCCTAATTCCCCTGTTGTGATGAAGCACAAGAACCAGTGCACGCGTGAAATGACAGAAGCGTTTGAAATAACAGAAGTTAAAGACAGGTGCCTGAGCCAGCCTTCAATTGCTCTCCCCAGATTACTCATGTTTAGTATCCACAGCATACGCGATCAGATGCTTGGTCACGGTTGATAGTGCCTTCCTTTCTGTTCATATATACCACGTTTTCTTTTTTTTTTTTATTGAACTTTCAGTTGCTCACAGCGCTTGTGTACTTTTGTACATTTCATGTTCTTTTGTACGCTGACCGTCACGTGTATGTTCTAACTAGCCCAATTCTTGCTACCTTACTTCAGTCCCCTATACATTTCTTTCTCGGCTTTTTTATCTGCCGGTTTTTATTATTATTGTTTGAAACAAAGGAGCAAGTCCCAGACATTACTTCACTTCATACATACCCAGAAAATAGGAGCAATTACTCAAGCCTCCACGGGACATTTGCACACTCAACAAGTAATCACCGCATAGCCAGTACTCGTTTTTCTCCGCAATGCCACTTCTTAAGTGAACCCGAATCCTTCCGAAAAATGAAAGGAGGCTGGCAATAATCCCCGATAGAACCATCCAGTCCTTAAGATAGCAGCGATCTTTGGTAGATAGCTTTGGTCAGTCTCAGCATCGACCATAAGCTCAGACTGGTCCCCAGAGCCGCGGGATGCCACCTGATCAGAAGGTATTCTGGACAATGGGCGCCTCTTCCTGTCAAGTATATCCTCTAGGTATATACGAGGGTAGGTAAATTTTCGCTACAAAATCATTATCTCGAGCAACAATAAGTTACGTTTACTGCAAGAAACCAACAACGCTATGCACAGAAGCAGCCAAACATAAACACTAGCAATGTTTGTTTAGGCACTGGCAATTTTTGGTAAAATACACGTTTTTCGTCTGCCCACATTTCTGCAACTCCCGTCAACGCAGGTTACATTCGTTACTTCGACGTCTTGTATGTTTTTGCTGTGTTCGGTGGTGTTATTGTGTTCGTTTAAGCGTTTGCTGTTTTTTTTTTCACTTTTTTAGAATATTACTGGACTTGTTTGATAGTTTCAGCCATTTTACAGCTTTTTTGCGAAGTTGCATTTATTGTGGAGCGGTGCACTGAAGATAGGAAGAGGAGGAGCAGGACGAGGAGAGGAAAAAGGGAAGAAATGAAAGGCAGGGAGGTCAACCAGACGCACGTCCGCTTTGCTACCCTGCACTGGGGGAAGGGTTGAGGGGATTAAAGGAGAAGAGAGAGAGAAGTGAAGGGCAACGTGTGTGTAAATGTGACCTTGTCCATTGCACGCTTATAAGCGGTCGCGTAGTCCGGTCGTCTTTAGAAAACTTAGCAATGCCCGCGTCGCTTTGCTGTCCTGCGACGCGTAGAGCCATGAACCAAGGATCTTTTCTTCGGAAAAAGGTCTACTGTCTAGTGTCTCTAACGTTTCGCGTAGCAAGTTGCGTTCGCTCGCAAAAGTCTCACTGAAGATAACTTCGACGAAGTGGCTACGTCCTGACGGATTTGGTAACAAGTACCAAGACGGACGTCGTGTGCCTTCAGAGAAAACAAAAAAAAAACGTGGAAGCAGCTCGCGATAGCATTCTACAGACGACCCAATGTGCATTCGTGAAAGGCAGACCAAACAACTATAGGGAAGTGCTTGCACCACTTCGAGACGCTTTACCGGTAAGGGAGAAAGTGTTTTTGCAAGCATAGCGGGTATCCACTCGACTGTATATTCCTGACACGGTCGGCTACGAGACACTGACAAGGCCATCACTCCAAAGTAGTAATGTGCCAACTCCATAAAAGTGCGATGCGATTAGCAGCTGTGCGAAACGGGGCACAACGAACCCATGACTATGGATGGATATTTTCCTGCAGAAACAGCACAGCGAGCAGATTCTTCACGACACTTTTTGCGAAGCGGGGGTGGCACGATGATTCCTGCTTGTCGTATACGTCTCAACCAGGTTTCGTCGATCGTTGAGGACTCGCCGCGGCGGTGACGTGTACGCGCACGCTGTGCCGTTCAATATTTCTTCTTTGCGGTCCACATAATAAACGGAATACGCAAAGTTGTCGTCCCCCGCCATGCTGCTTCGGGAAGCCTTAAGGTAGGTCATAGGCTACTTACTTAAGTGCGAGGAAAGTTCCGTGATAAGTACAAGGTAGGTTCTTGAAACCCATTAAGGGCGGACTTACGGCTAAGGTTGACTTAAGTCATAAGTATAAGGTCAAGTTAGGTTCTTGAATACGGGGGTTAGTCTAACCTTGTCCCACGTGTGGCGTAACTGGCAGTATCTCCAGAGCAGTATAACAGATGGCGCTGTATCCTAGCAGTGTATAAGCAGTGTATAAGCAGTGTATACCGCAGTGTACACAACGACTGCAGGGTATACAAACACTTAGCTGTGTATACAAGCTGCCGTTGAGCTGAGGATATTCTAGATGGCACTGTACCGCTACTCTGCGATTGGCCACTGCGCGGGCTGTGCCTGGGTGCGCGGGAAACGAGCGTCTCTCTCAGTCTTCTGGATCATCGCCGTACGTGCCGGATTTTTGGTGAGGCATGGAGTAAAAGGAGCGGCGGGCGCGGAGCGCCACGGTGGCTCATGCTCGTCCACACACGGACGGACGGACGGATGGACGGACGCGCGGACCGACAGGTGGACGCATGCACGGGCGGGTGGACGGACGCACGGATGTATGAACGGAAGGACGAATGCTCCGCCCCACTCATCATCATTCACTCCGTGGATATGTCTTGATTTATTGTGCCTTATTCTTCTAAAGACGCCCCCTATTCGAGAATATTAATCTTTTCAGGCATCCATATTGTCCGTAACCTCTGCCTTACTTTACAGGGCAGGACTATAAACCATTGCATCTGCTATTCTCATCACAGATAAACGCCACTAGCACGTCCTCCTAGACAAACTGACGCAATTTCTCCCGTTTCCTGTGGACAATTATTATTATTATCTTTTTTTGCGGTCGGAGCAAAGCATACATAAGACTTCCGGTGGCCGCATTTGCGCAAGGAGTGAACTCGTGAAAACAAGCGAGCTCCACCTCCACCCAAGGAAGGAAGGCTGTGCGTAAGGCTTCTAAAGCCGACCCCTGAAGGATTAAGGGCTTTAGATTAGCGTCAAGGTCCGGACGGGACAAGATTTGCATTGCCTCCGGCTCTGCGCTACCCGCAAAGGTGCTACTACTACCTTCCCTCAGAAACAACTGGGTGTTTTTTTTTTTTCTGGGGCCTATAAGCCGTAGAACTAACTGCTCTGCCCGCATTTAGTACGCGCAGATTTCGAGCGCTAATTTGACCGTTGCGAAGCAAACAAGGCCCCGCGTCCTAGACGTGGCAAAACAAAGGAAGAAATGGGGCAGTACAGACAGGCTCACCGAGTATATATGTAGACTGAAGACAATGGTGATACGCTGGCATAATGGCGGCCGAAGAGCTAACTTGAGTGAACCAGCGGGGCCTATGCAAACATGGGCGCTTGCAGCTATCGCGTGTATATATAGATTCAACGAAACGTGGTGCTGTAGTTGTGGGCTCAAGCGCAGGTAATACGGCTGCGAGGGCACAAGCTTCCTAAAATTATGGAGGACAAGTACGTTAACGTCCCCCGCTAAGGTGGTCTAGTGGCTAAGGCACTCGGCTGCTCACTCGCAGGTCGCGGGATCGAACCAGGTTGCGGCAGCCGCAGCTTCGATTCAGAGATAAAGTGCTCGAGGCCCATGGGCTCAGATTTAGGTGCATGTTAAGGAACCCTAGGTTGTCGGAATTTCCGAAGCCTTCCACTTCGGTGACTCTCAAAATCATATGATGTTCCTGGGACGTTAGGCCCCAACAGTTATTATTCAATAGGTTAATGAGAATCAAAATGGTATTTGACAGAGCTAGTTGGTTCAACGACTATGCTGTACTAACTGAACTTTATTTCGGACATGGAGATCCAGAAGGGTCATTTATTGCTTTATATTTAATTACATATATTGTCAGTCAATAGAAGGACTACAGCGAAACGGGCAAAGAAAAATTAAGGTGTAGTAAGTAAACAGTTTACACATGCATGCTTTCATATACACAAATATGCATGTGTCAATATACCTATATAATCATACAGGTACACACAACTCTGACTGAACGTGCTGAAACAACAACTCAAGCTTTGGAACCCATGGTCACCGCTCTTTCTTTTCTACCTATTAAATACAGATTTTCAATCAATCCATCAATCGATTTCCGCGCGCACGGCTACAAGCATTACCCAAACACCGGCAGATACAGCATTGATTGGTAAGTGCTTCTGACAAGATGATGGATGGTAGCGCAGACAACGAACACGGACAAGAGTAGGCACATAGACACAACACAGCGCTAACTTTCAACAACAGTTTATTACACGCAGATCTCCGTGGTGTATGCGATCCACCACGCCAACGTCGCACGTGCGTAGCTCTAAAAACCATCAAATATAACCAACGCGCGTGTTCCAATACTTTACAATTTTATATTTTTCAATCTTTTTCTACTTTTTCTTTCTTCCTTTATCCCATGTTACCACAAACCCTATCGCGAATACATGTAATCAAGTTCCTTATCTGTCAACACCACTGATGGGCTGCTCACACACGTGTCACCTAGCTCTGCAATTCTGCCGGCCTCCAATACCAACCGCGTCATCTCGTGCCTACTTCTATTGATTATAACCGTTTCCTTGAATTTCGGTGTGCAATTACATCTCTGGCAATGAAGGGAAAGAAAACCATCAGGAACAACACTATTTACTTTGTTATTGTGCTCGCGCAAGCGATCGTTTATGCATCTACTGGTCTGACCGATATAACACTTTCCACAAGTAAGTGGAATGAGGTATACAACACACATGATGCACTCCACAAATAGGTTTCTATGTTTCTTTTGGCATACATTTGATTTTCCCTTGTCTGGTCTTGTGCTTCTGCAAAGACTCACCAACTTATTGGGTGCCGAGAAAACTACGTTAGTGCCACATTTTTCGCAATCTTTTTTATCCTGTGAGAAACCTTATGCATGTATGGAATTACGGCAAAACTTTCCTTTCTTGAGCTCACCCTATCCATCCCTTCACATCTTTTCTCCAGCACTTTTCTGTGCAATCCTTCAGCAACGGACACGACGAGGCTCTTGGGGTACCCGGCATTGCTTAGCCTCGAGACCTGTTGTCTGAAGCTTTCATTCATGAGGCACCGGCAGGACTTCTTTAGTGCCTCACTCAAGCACATCTTCGCAATGCCTCGTTTTACCAGTTTAGTATGCGCTGAGTGAAACTGTAGTAAAGGCTTACTTGCTCTGGGCTCATAACACCAGCATGTCTTTTCATCTGAGAATTGAAAGTTAATGTCAAGAAATCTGAGCCTTCCGTCACATGGCATTTCAAAAGTCACTTCAAGTGGGTTAAGCTCCTCACGAAAAACGCTACAAACGCTACTACATTGAGTAGCAAAATCTGCAGTTCTGTCATTGATAAACACTAAAAAGTCATCGACGTACCTAAATACGTGCACAACATTGTATTCATTTAGGCGTCCTGATAGCCTCCTGTCCATTTCAGCCAAAAACAAATTACTTAAAACTGGTGCTAAGCACGAGCCAATGCATACTCCTTGTTTTTGCAGATACAGGGTACCATTGTTTTCAATAAACGTTGACGACAAGTAAAACCTAAGTAATTCTAAGAAATTGTCGACGGACGTACCTGCTTGTGAGCTAAATCTAACGGCACCGTACTCATCGATGCATTCGCCAACACTTGTTAATACTGCTGATTGTGGCAGAGAATAGTACAGATCTTTGATGTCAGCCGAAAACGCTTTTAACCCTATGTTTTTTCGTTCCCTGACGAAACTTATCACCTGTTCCGAATTTTTTGTCAGGAAGGGGTCATTTATGTCAAGCAAGTTTAATGTTCTTTGCAGATACACAGCTACAGCTTTTTGCCACGTGTCCTTCTCCGACACTATCACTCTGAACGGTACTCCTTCCTTATGCGTTTTAGCACTAAAGAACACATCCAGACTGTCATTTTTACTTTTTCTGATACCGCTAAGCACACCTTCTAGATTCATCCTCTTACAAAGTTCTATTGCTTTTCCCCTCACTTTTTCAATCGAAATACTTTTCTTTTCGCTGAACACTGCCGTAATAGCACTTTTAGCCTTTTCTTTAAATTCATCATGCGAGAAAACCGCAAACCCTCCTTCTTTATCGACTGGAAGTACACTCAGAGCATGCTGTGTCAAGTAAGTTTCCACGCGTTTGAGAGGCAAACTGCGGCATGGAGGCCTACACAATTTTAAAGCGTCCACACCTTCGTTGATGATCCTGGTGGCTTGATCCTCGGGAACCCGCTTCGACACTTGACGTACAATTGATACGAGTTCCGGCTTGTTCTTTTGAGGTTGCACGGCAAACTTTGGCCCAAGTCCCAATACTTCTAGTACAAAGTCCGGTAGGCAGATGCCTTCTGCCACATGAACGTTGGAGGTTGCACTCACGCGCACTTTGTCCACCAAATCACGTAACAGTCGTAATTGAAGCTTCCAGTGGAATTCTATCATTTGGTCTGCCAGACGTAGATGCTTTCGAAAGTGAATCTCCGCTGCATATGACTCGTAAGTTCGATGCATCTGCGCCCGTAGGTAGGCTCTGAAAAGGCGTACCTGTCGAAGCCATTCTGAGCGCTGAATTTTCATGATCCTCGTTCTGTGCCCATCTGAAGGGGTACACCCTCCGAAGAGCGCTCGAACATCCTCTGGTAGAATCTTGTTCCTTATGGAAAAGCTGAGCGTTCTTGCCTTGCACACGGCGTTGACGATGAGGGCTACAACACCCGAAGGATCTCGCAGTACATGAACGAAAGAGCCCGTTGAACGAGAAATGAAGTCAATGAGGGTGGCGATTTGGGCTTGTTGGTATGGTTGCATGATGATGGATGGTAGCGCAGACAACGAACACGGACAAGAGTAGGCACATAGACACAACACAGCGCTAACTTTCAACAACAGTTTATTACACGCAGATCTCCGTGGTGTATGCGATCCACCACGCCAACGTCGCACGTGCGTAGCTCTAAAAACCATCAAATATAACCAACGCGCGTGTTCCAATACTTTACAATTTTATATTTTTCAATCTTTTTCTACTTTTTCTTTCTTCCTTTTATCCCATGTTACCACAAACCCTATCGCGAATACATGTAATCAAGTTCCTTATCTGTCAACACCACTGATGGGCTGCTCACACACGTGTCACCTAGCTCTGCAATTCTGCCGGCCTCCAATACCAACCGCGTCATCTCGTGCCTACTTCTATTGATTATAACCGTTTCCTTGAATTTTCGGTGTGCAATTACATCTCTGGCAATGAAGGGAAAGAAACCATCAGGAACAACACTATTTACTTTGTTATTGTGCTCGCGCAAGCGATCGTTTATGCATCTACTGGTCTGACCGATATAACACTTTCCACAAGTAAGTGGAATGAGGTATACAACACACATGATGCACTCCACAAATAGGTTTCTATGTTTCTTTTGGCATACATTTGATTTTCCCTTGTCTGGTCTTGTGCTTCTGCAAAGACTCACCAACTTATTGGGTGCCGAGAAAACTACGTTAGTGCCACATTTTTCCGCAATCTTTTTTATCCTGTGAGAAACCTTATGCATGTATGGAATCACGGCAAAACTTTCCTTTCTTGAGCTCACCCTATCCATCCCTTCACATCTTTTCTCCAGCACTTTTCTGTGCAATCCTTCAGCAACGGACACGACGAGGCTCTTGGGGTACCCGGCATTGCTTAGCCTCGAGACCTGTTGTCTGAAGCTTTCATTCATGAGGCACCGGCAGGACTTCTTTAGTGCCTCACTCAAGCACATCTTCGCAATGCCTCGTTTTACCAGTTTAGTATGCGCTGAGTGAAACTGTAGTAAAGGCTTACTTGCTCTGGGCTCATAACACCAGCATGTCTTTTCATCTGAGAATTGAAAGTTAATGTCAAGAAATCTGAGCCTTCCGTCACATGGCATTTCAAAAGTCACTTCAAGTGGGTTAAGCTCCTCACTAAAAACTTTCATTCTCATGAATGAAAGCTTCAGACAACAGGTCTCGAGGCTAAGCAATGCCGGGTACCCCAAGAGCCTCGTCGTGTCCGTTGCTGAAGGATTGCACAGAAAAGTGCTGGAGAAAAGATGTGAAGGGATGGATAGGGTGAGCTCAAGAAAGGAAAGTTTTGCCGTAATTCCATACATGCATAAGGTTTCTCACAGGATAAAAAAGATTGCGGAAAAATGTGGCACTAACGTAGTTTTCTCGGCACCCAATAAGTTGGTGAGTCTTTGCAGAAGCACAAGACCAGACAAGGGAAAATCAAATGTATGCCAAAAGAAACATAGAAACCTATTTGTGGAGTGCATCATGTGTGTTGTATACCTCATTCCACTTACTTGTGGAAAGTGTTATATCGGTCAGACCAGTAGATGCATAAACGATCGCTTGCGCGAGCACAATAACAAAGTAAATAGTGTTGTTCCTGATGGTTTTCTTTCCCTTCATTGCCAGAGATGTAATTGCACACCGAAATTCAAGGAAACGGTTATAATCAATAGAAGTAGGCACGAGATGACGCGGTTGGTATTGGAGGCCGGCAGAATTGCAGAGCTAGGTGACACGTGTGTGAGCAGCCCATCAGTGGTGTTGACAGATAAGGAACTTGATTACATGTATTCGCGATAGGGTTTGTGGTAACATGGGATAAAAGGAAGAAAGAAAAAGTAGAAAAAGATTGAAAAATATAAAATTGTAAAGTATTGGAACACGCGCGTTGGTTATATTTGATGGTTTTTAGAGCTACGCACGTGCGACGTTGGCGTGGTGGATCGCATACACCACGGAGATCTGCGTGTAATAAACTGTTGTTGAAAGTTAGCGCTGTGTTGTGTCTATGTGCCTACTCTTGTCCGTGTTCGTTGTCTGCGCTACCATCCATCATCATGCAACCATACCAACAAGCCCAAATCGCCACCCTCATTGCTTCTGACAAGTTCTACTTCTCACACACACAAAAAAAATTGCCAAGTCTCTGGCAGCTCAGGGCTGGTCTGGAGGAGCGTGCTTCTCGAGACTGACCATGGGCAGCTAATATTAGTTGATGGAAACGACACGAATGACAGATCAATGATGCGCATCTGGTGGCGTCTGTGCTGTTCAGCTATGTACTTAGTCGCATGCGTAAGAATAAAATTCGTTTGTTAGTACACAGTGGCCAAGCAGTGACCCATCCCTACGAATGTTTTCAAATTTACATGTGTACGTACACATGCACGTACGCATAAAAAGAATGCATCAACATATATAGAGGTTAGTTCAACAGCGTGGTCTTTTCTCTTATTTCCCCACAGTCGCTTATCTCCCTTACGCCCCGATTCTCACGTGTCTTGCTTCATTATTCTTCACCACACTTCCATTGAAGTTCCTTTTATCTCATACTGGTTATTTTGCACTCATTATTTTTTCAGGTGTTTGGCGGCAACTTACAGGCACTCTCGCTTCTATCTAGGTTCTCACTTCTCCGCGTTTCCTTACTTTATAGTGTTCGGGCGCGGCCATCTTAGGCCGTCAGCTTTACCGTGTAACGACTCTGCATGGACAGCACACATGTAAACCAATAAGCCACGAGACCGCTGTGGGATCACATTTGGTGTTTGACGATCTCAATAATTTGACGCAACGACACACATCACCCGTAAATCATTCGTGACTGAGCACAAGATGGCGGCGGAGATTAATAAAAAAAAATCGGAATAGCACGCCACCAAGCTCTGGTTCACTCTCGCGCAAATCATCACCAGTGCTTCAGTGTTCATTGTTGATCGCGATTATACCCGATATCGATAGAATCGCTCAAAGGTGATTCTGCAGATTGGGTAAGGAAGCTAACCATGATCAAGAAATACAATTACGACCAGTTCCGATCACGATTAGAAACGACTGCGTGACACCGGTGTAATTATGAAGTTAAATAAAATACCGCAAGGGATTCTGCAAAGATAGAAGCACGATACGTGCAGGCATTGGGACGATGCCATGAAGAATGGACTAGGGGCGTAGCCAGAAGTTTTTTTCGGAGGAGGCGAAGGGGGTTCATTCATACTTATGTTTTTGCGTACGTTTGCATACGCACGCGCATATACACGCAAGCAAACTTGAAACTTTTCAGGAGGGGGGGGGGGGGTGCTTGAACCCTACTTCGGAACGCCCCTACAACAGACGGAAAAGCAATAAAACGAATGTTACAGGGAATCCACACTTCCGTAAGACACCAGTAAGAAAGCGCAAGAATTTGGTGGCGTTAGTGCCTCGATCACTTACCCGCGAACTTCTTTTCTCCCAGTGGATATGTTATCCAAGGCACCGAGGCTGTGAATCCGCGGAAATGCGTGCACCGTCTTTTACGGGGCTTTTTTTTCTCCCCGGTCGTCTTTCAAAGCGCGCGCATTAACGAAGGGCACGCAGAAACGCCTCCAAAGCACAGCGCGACAGCGAACGCTCGGCGTGAAAACTATAGAGGGCTGTCCCTGGGTACGGGACGTGCTTCCGAGACAATGGAGCTGCTTGTCACTCGAGTAGTTTGAATGGTCTCCGTGCACATATCATTGAGCCTTGCGTCCTTGGCTCTGACTCGAACGCGCATACGCTTCTGAGTGCAAAAAGAGCGCTTCTTCCGACGGCGACACTGCTGTCAGTCTGAACGAGCTTCTTTCTAGCAGTTCTATGCACGGACCTCTCGGGGTCCCGACGTTGATTGGTGGTTTATAATTTTATAAGTGATCGAGACAGTCGGCCTTGAAATGTGGACAGCAAAACGCTATTACCCGTCAATACAATGACAGAGTTTTACTGCTGATTCGACCGTCGTAAACCATCACTTGCGATAACACAACGCGTTACTTACTTTGCGTTCCACTTTTCGATCTTGTGCGGGACGGAAGATTCGAATACGAAACGAAGCCCGGAGATCCGAGGAGCCACCTCTTTGTTTGAAGAAGCAAGTGGCGCTTATGTTGCAAGCGAAGACTGCTTCACTAGGCGACTGCTTCGGGAGGAGCTGTTCGAACCGTTGAGGCATACAGGATTACTCGAAGAAGCACGCGGTGCCGATGTGTCCACCACAGCAAAACGGAAAGACACAATGGTACTTATGGCGGGAGAGATCTTTACGTAGAAGCACGCACAATTTTTCACATCATTTCCTTCTCCGTAGCTTCAGGATCACACCAAAACACCACCGCATCCGCAGAAGGAGCCAGCGTCAGTCGTCAAATTAAACCATGACCTGCGATGTGAGGCCAGTCGACAAGATCGGAGACAGCTCGACGGCAGCCGCCCAGTCGCACTCGGGTACCGCCGGAGGGAGGAGTGGCTCTCCGGGTGATGAGACGCGCCGGAGCAGCGGCCCGGAGAAAGAGCGCCCGTTACGCTGAGCCGTCGTGAAGATCGCCGTCCCACTGCTGGAGCTCCCCGCGGGAAGGTGTACGGCCAGTACGGCACGGCCGCCGCACTCCTCAGGAAAGCAGAGCTCCGACTGCCCTTGGGAGTCAGGTACCGCTAGGCGGCGCACACCCGCTGGCACACACAACAACACAACGGCTCAGTCGGCGAGGGAATCCGTTCGCGCCCAGATGGAAACCTGTTTGAGAGTCGCCGCCACACGCAGCGTGCGAGCAGCTGGGCCGACGCCTCGCCAAAGGCGAGCGATCGCCAGTCCCGCCCGACGCCGAGAGGCCAGATCAGCTGACCGACCACCGGAGCGCTTTTTGTATGGCGTGGCAGGGGCGAGAACTGGCGCCATCACTGACGTTGCCAGTGGAAGACAGATCCTGAAATGGGCGAAGCCTTACAAACCCATGACACGTTGACAGGCCTGTAGTTTGTGTAGTTGTGGTAATTGGCTTAAATAACGATGCATGCACGTAATATAAGGGATAGATCGCACTTGTCACCATGAACGCAGGTCCCTAATTTACTGGTTCTCCAACATGGCGTCTTTGATGCAGCACAATCATGTGGTGGTTAACCTGCTTCAATTTGATAATGAAGCTACTAGAATGTTTTTGATGCGAAGCAGCTCTTTGTCTAGCCTGTGCAACGCTGTCCCTCCATGCATCCGTACAAACGGGCTTTCCTCGCCGCAGGCGTTGAAGTGGTGCCAAGTAGGTAACGCCACAGCTGCGCGTTGACGTCACACTCCCCTCGCAGAAACACTGCCTCGCAGTGCGCGGTGACGTCACTCTCTCCCTCGTCTAAATTAGGTGCCTTTTTCCTCATCTAACCACTACCACCACCACCCTCGCCTGCTACGCGTTTGCCGATACGCCCGCAGCTGCCGCCTCGTCCGTTCGCCACCAACACCTGCCGCTACAGCCGCTCGCTGCACGGGCCACTAGTCAGTTCACGCGCTCTAAACCTGATGCGCACGTAGCGTGCGCGTTCAAAGATTTCTGTGCGGGTCACCACGATAAGGGGAACGTGTATCGATCAGGTCTTTGTCATCTTCGAAGTGAAACGTCAGCAGGAACCTCTAAGCATGCACTTCACCGATCACAAGGCTTTGGTAGTCAAGGCGAAACGTGCGCCAGCTACGGTCCAGCGTCCGTGTCAACTCTGTAGAAACGACCATACCTAAGCCAGCCATCGCTTCAAACGAGTCTTCCAGCGGTCACCGCAGCCCCCGCGTTAGCGCAGTTCAGCCCGCCGACACAACCCGTGCGCAACGCTGCTGCTGCTTTGCGTCCCATCAAGGTTCCCTTCGGGGAGATGGTGTGATTTCTTTTTTGCTTCTGTCCATGAATAACGAAAGAACTTGCATGTGATGTACTGATAATGCCGACGTGACATCACAGACTTAGCGTCCCGCCCTGTTGGTGAACTGACATGGCGAGAAGCAAAGTTTCTAATGCGAACCGAATTAATGTGGCGCTAAGTTTGTGATGTCACGTCGACTTTATCAGTTCATTGCATGCAAGTTTCTTCATTCAACATGGCAGTTTATGTCACTAAAAGCCACGTACATTATCTTAATCAAAATCAAGGCGAAGAAGTGAAGCATACCGGTCGCTCCAGACATATTAACATTATTGCTTTTCTTTTCCCTCCTGTTCCTTAAAGGCGAAGAAATAGGCAGGGCGAGTAATCTGAAGGCAAGCATGTCAGGGGGTGGCGCTAAGCTATAGGTGGGCAGATGAAATTAGGAAGTTTGTGGGCATAACGTGTCTGCAACTGGCACAGGGTCAGGTTAATTGGAGAAATATGGGCGAGGCCTTTGCACTGCCTTGGATATGCAAGGCCGCATGGCCTTTGCATACAGTCCGACTGATGATATCAATATACAATATATCATTACGGTGAGCATAAACGTCCCATGGAAAGGTAATCACTACGAAGAAAGTTTGGTTCAGTTTATCTTACTTCTTTTTTCCTTGTGTGGCAAATCGTCTGTAGACGACATATGCAACTTTCGTGGTGTCGTAAGTAGTTGAGCAGCCAGCACACTGCGATATATTGAGGCTTAGCCTCTGGCTGAAAGGTTTATCCGCAGAGAGCAGGTTTAGAAAAATTGCTGGAGTGGAAGCTCCCGCAATGCTTTGCCAGCAGTAGTGAAGCCAGCTTTTGCCCTCCAAAGATCTGAGAAACATGCTATTTTCTGGTGGTGCTCACTTAGACATCAAGCGTCTTTGATTTGTTAGCACAAGGCTACGCTGATTATAAATTCGTTTTCGAAGAAATAATTAGCAGAGACTAGTATCGGTGACTTAATCTCCAATAAAATTTGCCTTGAATTTGAGGCTTACTATAAGAAAAATTAGTAAACCGTGGACGCACTTTGAGCACTGTCTGAGCCGAAAAGGTTGCCACGTTAAGCTCGTTGGGCGTGCGAGGAAAACGCTCATTCTCAATCGCTTAACGCCAACAGCTCATCATGCCCCTAGTAAGATAGCTGCCGCAGGCATCATCTTACGGTTGGCACGGCTTCAATCGAGGGCAAGAATTTACACTCCAGAATTTTTTTTTATACTTCTTGGTCCGTGGTACAGTGCAGGTACCGTGCAGACATAAAAATGCAACACGCTTTGGCGTGTACTAAATCCCCCACTGGTCTGTGCTCTAGTGGATACGTCGTCTAGTTGTGTTGATTGGTGCATACTGCTAAAATCATTATTCACCGCAAAGCGATCCAGCAACGTAGTAAACCCACGGCACTCAATGATGTATTCTCGTCATAAGAGCCAAATTATATACACATGCACGATGCAAAGTCTTCCCAACGGTTATCGCCTAGGGCTCTGTGACAGTAAACGACCTCGAAGTCTTTGCATAGACTTCAGTATAGTGCGCAAATAAAGGTGTTTTGAGCAAGACACCTTTCACCACATGGCGTATATTCGTCGTTCTTTCTGTCTGTTTTTATGCGATAGAGCTAACATTTACAGTGGAACACCATCTATAGGCCTCACCAAAGCCTTGCTTAAGAGAATGGGCAAATTTGACGTAGTAATCTTCACAGCGACAGCTGTTATGAGATCAATCACACTACGAGTCGCGTGCGTCGTAGTTGTCCACCGCTGCCACTGCTGTCAATTTCCGTAACCACTATAGCACAATGCAAGAATAAAACTAAGTAAAGAAACATCACCAAAGAAACGAGGTCTCCTGCGTGCCAGCCCAGTATTCTACTGCTGAGCTACACCGGTTTTAGTTCACATGGTATTTGTTACAATGCGTATTCGATATTGTAACATTTGACTTGGCGCGTAGTGATGCATTCACTAATCGACAATAATCACAAAACCACTGCACACTCATTCAAATGCTTCCATACAAATATACTTAGCAAATTCAGAAAAAGAGGAAGAGTTCCTCAAAAGGTTGGTAAGAAAAAACACATCATCAAGGTGGGGTGCCAAGTTCTTTATAGATGCCCTTTAGCTGAAGAGCAATATGCATGAAATGCATACTTGAAGCAGTCGTTCGCTCTGCATTACGGTATTTCATGCGCGTTTTCCACAGACTGTGCAGCCCCATAAAAAAGAACATATCAAAGGGCACTTCATCAATACATGTTGGGAGAAGGTAACGTATAGTATGTGAATTAATATTAAAATATTTTTTAACGGTTCGTTGAAGGATGTCTCAGAACAGAATGGCATCTTCGCAGCTTACAAAGAAGTGTTCTATTTTCTCCGGTACATCGCAGAGACGACAATTAAGTGAAGTTTGCAACACCGTGGCTAACTGGCCCTAGGCAGACGTCATGTCTTTTCTTTTTATGTGGTTCTTAAAGGGAAAAGAAGAGAAAAGTGAGACCCGTAACTGTCTGCATCAGGTGCGACGCCTCAACAGTAGCTCACAAGGGATGGGGGTAAGGAGGAATTAAAAGGATAGGAATAAAGGTATAGAGAGAGAGAGAGAGAGAGAAAGATGCGCAAGGACAGCGAGCGATGGAAGTAAAGAGTAGACAGAAAAGATGGAATTGGTCGGAGGAGTCATAGGACGGGGCACCACTCGGCGAGAGCTCTTGTCGGCGTCAGGAGATGGCGTTGGACCAGCCCAGTCGGCCAGAGCTGCGCTGTCGTCGGAGATCGTGAGGGCACAACCGGTCAGCACGGAATCCGGTGAGACGTCATGTCGGGAAAGGAATCGCGTTAATATGAGAAACAGAGTTTTTTAGAACAGCAAAGGAACAAGCAGGCGTCACACAAGGCGAATTGCGTAACGAAGTCAGTGGGCGAATGGTACAGCCTATCATAATAGCACTAGATGGATTACAATAGCGCTTCGTCATCGTCAGCTAGAGCATGAAAAAAATTGCACAGATTTCCTTGCAAGTGTGAAGCGGGTATCACGCTTCACCAAACAATGACAAAAGATCGCATACGGAATGCCTGCCAAAAAACTATGATTATTCATGGCTTAGTGGGCGTCCTGCAAGTGTGCCTGTAGAAGTCACTCATAGAGTGTTTAAAAAGGCTCCGAAAGGCCGCTCTCCTAGCTTCCGCTACGACTGTGCTGCGGATTACACGCTGGTCTGGCAGTTTCTTCCAGCTCTCCAGCGTTGCAAAACACTGAAAAAAAACACGCAAACAACACAGGTGTATGCAGAGTTCTTAGTTATGCAAAGGAGGGGGGTGGGGCGTATTTTATTCGGAGCACCGCCACATCTACCACTTATTGGTCGATTCTGAAAATAGAAAAAAAAAGCTTCACAACCTCAAAGCTTGTTCGAACCCATCAACGATTGAAAAAAAAAAGAAAATCAAGTGATTGCCTGCTACTCATTTATAGCTGCCTGCCTTTGGTATGCTGCTTTCCGGGGGCAAAGGTGTGAAGTTAAGGGTACTTGGAATGCAACACCAGAGGTACTCGGCAGTCATTGTGGCTAGGTCGCACCTCGACGCGATTGCTTCATCGTACAGGGTGGCGACACGCATTGCCCTCACCGTTGCCATATTGGTTAAAACACTAAAGTTATTGATATGTGTGATGTTTGCCATAGTGGTTCAAAAGCCAGATGCTGTCACCAACCTTTATGAAGGAACACTGGCATCGCGACACCTTAATTGTGGCCAAACAGTTTATATGGGCGCGATTATCCACTCTAAAGAGGACAGGTACGACTGATGAAAGGTATACATGGGGTAGATTTGGTGTTTCACTTAATTACTAAACAGAAGGGGGCACCCCTCCCCCCCCCCCCTATATGCACTCGCGTATCACTCTAGGGATAGTGGACAACACACCATTTCATAACACAACCTTCCCTTATATGTGTGTGCTTGACAGTGTTCTGCTATATATGCAAAAAAAAAACACTCGCCCAAAAATATGCGTGCTCTTTAGTCCAGTACTGCGCAGTAGTAACGCAGAATACTTAACCCGCACACAGCACAAGTAATGCTCCCGTGCATAGAGGCATACTCCATCGCAGTGCCACATTTCCACCTGAAGCCGGTTCCCGTTATCTCCGCTGCGGTGCTCCCGCAGAGCACACTTGACCGAGTTCCGTTTTGTTTTTCTGCGCGTCGCGTGCGGAAAACAAACTCTTCGGAGACACACACGGAAACATTGCAGGTCCTCTGGAAGCTGCGTGACAAGCCGGGTACGTATACCAAACGAGGAACCACGACGTTTCGGATGGCATGCTCCTAACCATCCTGCTCGTTGCATACCAGTTTGCTAACTCGATCTTCCAGCGGCCAGTTCTTTCCGAGAAGAAATAATGGATCCTGTCTCGTTTCCCGACTCGCTCCGTTTATAAGACAGCATTGCATGCTTTTCCTCTGTTCAAGTTTTAGCTTCAGCAAGGTATAAAGGTGGGCGAGTTCAAATCAATGCACAATTAAAATATCAGCGCGAAAAAAAAAACCCAGACGTACAGATAAATAAATAAAGTGCACAGGGTGAGCGCTGTATAAAAACAGAAATTTTAGTTGTGGTTTGACCATAAGTGCGGGACACGGTGCAACTGGATGGTGGATCTGCATATATTACACGTAGCACGTTCTGTTTTGAGTGCCCAATTTCGAAAATTACGGAAGAACACTGAGAAAGACGGGTTTCTCGGGAACAGGTCGGGTACTTCCAAACAATGAAGGCTTCATCAATTGCCGATATCGTTGAAAAAAAAAAAAGGAGCGTATAATCCTCTTATTCCACCTGCTTTAACGATCGGGTACTGGCTTAGAGGTCAGCAAAGAAGCTCGAAAAATAAACTTGAAAGACGCTTTAGATTTGCTTTATTTCAAGAGCAGGGCGTGATAGCGTAATCGGGTCCTGTACGTGCTTCCTTCAACCATGCCGCAACGAAAAGAGCGTTTGTCCGCTGAGCCGTTTAAAACTATCCTAGAATGTCTACTGAATGTATACAGTTGCCAAGTGCCTACTTCGTCATAATTTTTAGTGTTACTAATTGGAGAAGTACCCATTATACGCCCGTAAAATGCCATATGCACGCATGCAGTCGCACACATTTTGCGAAGGGTGGGCAGCTATAAACCACCCTCTTGTTGTGCAATTCCCGTGTTTTGGCGCCAAAGAAGCATTCTAGCGTTCTTCCACGCAATATCACATGAGTTCAGGAGACTCCCTCAACTCATCTAGTGTTTTTTTTTTCTTTTTTATGCAGTTCCAAGCAATGATGTGGCTGTGTGGTACGCAGACGGATCGGGCTCGATTCTTCGAACGAACGAAAAAAATTTTACTATTTATTTTATTTGCGCCTTTCTCTGGGTTGTCATTGATTTGTGAGGTTAACGTCCCCCCCCCCCCCCAAAAAAAAACCATCATATGATTATGAGAGAAGCCGTAGTGGAGGGCTCCGGAAATTTTCGACCGCCTGGGGTTCTTCAACGTGCACCCAAATCTGAGCACACGGGCCTACAACATTTCCGCCTCCATCGGAAATGCAGCCGCCGAAGCCGGCATTCGATCCCGCGACCTGCGGATCAGCAGCCGAGTACCTTAGCCACTAGACCACCGCAGTGGGGCCTTCTTGTGAGTTTTCGTCATAGGCAAGATGTTTTTTTCGCTCACAACCAATGACGCCAACACCAACGCCAAGATTTCTGCGAAACAAGCTCTTTAACGCTAACGCAGTAGTGGGTATACTGGAGCACGCAGCGAGAACGAGAAATGGAGCGTGACATGTTGAAGTGGAGCGGAACTGACAAAACTCCTATTGCGTCGGTACCTTTTCCCATCTTCGCAAATGGTATGTCTCGCATCATGCATGGCTAAGATATTCTCTTACGCAAACTTTCAGCGTAAAATGTCTTTGTGAGCCCGGGCTCAGCACTTTGATTTGGACTAGTCGGTTGATAGTTTAATGGGTTAAAAGCAGTGCAAAGGGACGTGAACTGTTTGTATTCGAGAACGTCGGGTGTGTCTTGTCCCTGTCTTTCACGCTGCGTGCTACCGCTGTGGTGGCTTATAGCAGTTATGGTGCTCAGCTGATGATTTTAAAGACGCAGTTTCGCACTTCGACATTGGTGAAGGACTCGAGGCCCGTGTACTGTACGCCGGCAGTGCACATTAAGGGAAGGCAGCGGGTTGAAATTATCCGGAGATTTCTTTTATACGGCGTATTGCCTGCATTACTTCAGGCGTCCAACCCCGTAAACCAACATATATATTTGTCGCACTGATATTTCGCCAGCTAAGCAGAAAAACATTGGACGTATACATAAAACGACACAAAGACTCGAAATGTTGTGGTTATAAAAGAAACAATAAAAAGAAAACAAAAGCAAAAAGCAATGTGTGCGCATGATATGCATGGCATAGCTTGCATGTTACGGGATGTAATTTATGTTTGTCATGCACTCATGGCGTACCATGTTATATTGGTATATACATGTTTGTTCGATGATGTAATAATTGTCTGTAACATGATGCAACCTACGATACCATAACTTGATTGAATATATCTGTGACCCAAGTATATTTTTGTGCTTAGCATGTATATTATCAGTTGATCATCTATGCCAAGGAGCGTATGTATAGATTCTACTGACGTATGAGATCCCGTATTCACCTTAATTTGCACTGTAGCTTCTCAGTGTCTCTGTTCATTTTTTCTTCAAGTGTACCCACCCCTGTAAAAACCCTATTTGGGGTTGACAATATACTGAAATAATAAAAATAAACATCAAATAAATGATACGACAACGAGCACTCCCGAGACCGTGTCATGCGATTCATGCCATATACTTGACATGCTACTTAGCTATGGAGAAGAAACCTAAGACTTACAAAGAGGGTTCCCCTTGAATTGAGGATGACGCAGCGAGCAATGGAAAGAAAAATGGCAGGTGTAACCTTAAAAGACAAGAAGAGAGCAGAGTGTATTAGGGAACAAACATTGGTTAAGGATATCATAGTTGAAATCAAGAAGAGAAAATGGACATGGGCCGGGCATGTAGCGCGTAGACAGGATAACCGCTGGTCAGTAAGGGTAACTAACTGGATTCCCAGAAAAGGCAAGTGGGTTAGGGGAAGACAGAAGGTTAGGTGGACAGATGAGATTAAGAAGTTTGCGGGTATAAATTGGCAGCAGCAAGCACAGGACCGGGTTGACTGGCGGAACATGGGAGAGGCCTTTGTCCTGCAGTGGACGTAGTCAGGCTGATTATTATTATTATTATTATTATTATTATTATTATTATTATTATTATTATTATTATTATTATTATTATTATTATTATTATTATTATTATTATTATTATTATTATTATTATTATTACTTAAGATGCATATGATAATTTTCACGTTACGACTGGTCATTTGTGTTCCTCATGCACTCACGTCACGCCATATTAATTCTGGTAGGTATCCATTACCCGAAATGACCGAGAGCACCCCAAGACTATGCCATGTAAATCGCACCGTACGTGAAATGCGTCTCGAGATTTTCATGTTACCACCTGTTATTTATGTGGGTCATACAGCCAAGTCATACTGTAAAAAGTCTTGTATGATATCAGCGTGGCGGAACAGCCCCGAACGCAACATGCACGTGGCATGTACAATCACGCCATATGTATACTGCTCCGCATTAACTATAGAGCGCAAGTAATCAACAAGAAACTGTGCATAACACTATTTATTGAACAAGAAAAATCAAAATATTAGAAGCCCTAAGATTGTCATTTTATACTGATTGCTTATTTCAAGTCTCTAATAATTACATCCGTGACATCAGGTAAAAGAGAATGCCACTCTTCCCGTGTTAACGACTATGCATAAAGAATTTTATCTTAATTTGGCCATCAAAAGTAGCAAAAAAATTTAAAAGTTGCCCAAAATTGCGCATTTTAAAAATGCCCACTTTAAGCGTAGAAATGAATGCTTGTCTATGTGGCAAAAGTGTGCCTCATAAGAGGGTTTCTTCCATAACGAGAGCTTTGAAATCATGGTTATTTCGAGCATGTGGCTGAACTCCTCATGCGAAATGCAATGGCGAAAAGCCAGGTTGGAATTTCGAAATTGCGAAGGGACTCAAGACAGTGAGCTCTATTAATTCCTAATAGAAACCTTGTGATATTTTGAAGTGATTTTTACTACTTCAAGTTTATTTACGACGTTTTTTTTTTTGCAAATGTAAGGAAACTTAACTTGTGAAAGAAATTAAAAGCACAATATGTGTAATTTTTTTTTTCAAACCTGGGTTTTGCGAGTACCATTTCTCCTTAAGACAAGTCGCTGCGCGTGGGGACTCCCATCCCACAACCTCCGCATTACACGGGCTAGACGAAGTGAGCGAGAAGGTCGGTGATTCCCATTCAACTCCTCTCGTTATCTCTCTGCGTGTAACACTGGAATTTTTAGCCAATTGGTAGAAGCGGCGATTATAGAGATTCCATTTGACATTGGTAATGCAGCGGAATAACATTAGATAGGTCCTTCGGAATGTGAACTAAAAGAAAAGAATTAAGGGTTCGACAGGTAATTTATTTATTTTATTTATTTATTTATACATGTACCTACATCGCTTTTACGGGCATTATTGTAGGGGGGAGAACAAGCAAAAGAATACAGTACAGTCGATATACCGAAAAAGATGGTTGCGGATAAAAGGCTGTATCGTTTGAAAGAACATAGTCATAACAAAGTGAAACAACAAAGTGAAACAACACTGTCATAAATAAGGCATCAAATTGCAAATACAAAGCAAAACGTTGAAAGAGAAGAGTGCTATTGGTAACACAGGGCAATAAAAACAAAAGAAAATAATTAGTACGGAACGCATCAGAAATGTACAGTAATGATTAGTTCAACAAAAATTGTGGGTAATGCACGATCATTGTGGGTAATGCACGATCATAATAATATCTGGGGTTGTATACGCCTCAAAACCACGATATGGTTGTGAGAGGCACCGTAGTGGAGGGCTCGGGAAATTTTGACCACCTGGTGTTGTTCGACGTGTGCTGACATCACAAAATACACGGGCTTCTTACGCCTCCATCCAAAAGTGACCGCTGTGGCCGCGATAGAGCCCTCAAACTTCCGGTAAGCAGCCAAGCACCACCATTGATTCACCGCTACGCACTATAGGTAATGTGCTAGGTGGATGCAAAACCATGATGCGTTGGATACTCACTCTATAGGCCTCGATTAGAATGAGAGAATGGGTTCTAGTAAAATGAAGTGGGGCCGAGGGCGACCGAGTGCTACCTATAGCTGTGTTCAGGTACAGGGACGGTGCCCGAATTTTTTAAGATGAAAGCCTTGAGTGCCTCGCAAACGTGAAATTTGACCATCGGCGGCAAACATTCCGGGGCGTCGAGGAGTAATGACGTAAAATATTCTCATCACGGGATGACGCCATCATATGACGTCATCATGACGTCACAGATGGAAAAATATTGTGACGTCATCATGACTTCACCAGTTCTGCTGAGACGTCATGTGAGGTAAGGCCTCACGATGCCATTGTGTAGCGCCCTCCTTCGGTCATCGAACTAAACCGAAAATCACGTGACTTTAAGGAAAGAAAATGAAGTGGCACTTGACAGTGGCACGTGAAACCAAGACGCGTGTTCTCTGCTTCCTTGCACATTTATTGAGAAGAAGGCGAAGCTGGCATTCAACTTCGGGTCATCTTAGATGAAGGCATAAGAGAACCTGTGAGTTTTGGATTATGCTTGTCGCAAGGGGTGCCCTAGAGGGCATACCACATAGCCTAACTTAATTCAACTTTCTGGCGCTCTTGTTTGAGAAGAGGGGGAGGGGGGGGCAAGTACCGACACCAACACCATGATTTCGGCGTGAAACATTGCACTAGCCATCTGCGTCACTCTTGCATAGGCAAAAATACCATTTCCTCTCTTGTTGTTACTCTGTGATAGTGCAATTCGAGATTTCGAACGCAAGAATCTTCTCAGGCACTAACGTAAGGCTCAGAGAGAAATCGCCGATGCGAACAGCCAATTTGCTTTGACGAAACCACCCCGGAGCTGTAAACCCACGAACTCGACGCATTGGCAAACACTGTTTCGTGACGCGTGGCTGGGATGTCCGTTCGAGGGGGCGCTTTGACGAAACATAGGCTATATGCCGGCTAGACTGGGAACAATGCCAAAACGTGGTAACATTGCTGAACTGACATACGTGCTTCGGTTGAAGGAAACAGGATAGCGCCGTCACGTACGTGCCCCCAATTAGAGCTGCCACGTTTCAATTAGGAGCAGGGCACAACGTGAGCATGCATGTGGCCTATCTATCTTGTCAAAAAATTTGCTCTGGCGCAACTTTTTTTTTCTCTCGTGCATATCGACGAAGCGTGTAATTCTATTGTTCGACATTCGCCGTGATTGCGCTGTATTACGCTGGAATTTCTCTTCCTTTTACCTTATAACACGCGAGAAAACGAAAGAAAAGTCAAGACTTGCATAACGTGCTCAAGGACACCTGCGCAAGATTGTTAGAGGGTTTCTCTTTGTAAGTTTATATGCGTTGATAACACCTAGTTTGGCTCGCACCACGTGGGGCTGCACGACTTGGCCCGATGCGTGTGCAAATTATGCTCATGATTGCCTCGCTGCAAATCATAGATGGTGTTGGGGGCACGTAGGTTCTTTTCCAGAGATCGCAATAGAATCCTGCGTTTGCCGTGTACAAAAGCATTGCCTTCGATATAAGCGGCTGGCACTCAGGGAGAACTGAAATTCGGAGGTGGCAGTTTAGGCATCATCGATAACGTTGACACCATGCTTCACGAAGCAGCATCCTAAAGAACAGCTTACGTGCAATGCGTCAAAAAGAAAGATTGTTTTCCTACAAACGCGCACGTTAAATGAGGTAGAAGTTGTTGCGAATTCCATAGATATTTGCAAAACATTAAGCAACAATATCTCTACATGATGTGTTCATATACTCCTTTAAAATAGGCATGACGCGGAGATTCCAACAATTCGCAGTTTTCAAAAAAAAAAACACTAGAAGGTCTATTCTTCCTATACAAATATTAAACGTGGGCCGTAAAAAAATATTTCAGAGCGAGACAGGCCCTACAAGTCGATGGCTGTAATTCGCCGCACCGACGGCAACTGCGATTTTGCAATGGGCTCTGTGACGTCGCGTGCAGCCGGGTATGGTGTCGTCAACTTCAAACACAGTTTAAGCCGCAGCAAATAGATCGATTTCCGTGCAAACAGAAGAGGGCTCAAACAGCTCGACTTCACACGCAGCTGACCACGGAACAACATCGTTCGCCGCCAATCAGATGCTCACACAGCTTGCAGCTTGTTACGTCATGGCTCCCGAGTGAACCAGTGTTGTCCGACACTCAGGGCGCTCACGTGTTTGCAAAAATATTGAATAACAATTGAGTAGAAGACCGAA
Organism: Rhipicephalus microplus; assembly: GCF_013339725.1. NCBI lineage: Eukaryota > Metazoa > Arthropoda > Arachnida > Ixodida > Ixodidae > Rhipicephalus > Rhipicephalus microplus. The sequence goes on from NC_051165.1 coordinate 135,839,973, forward strand.
TGCCTCAACATTTAAACAGCTTATTTCTGAATGTTGAAGGATGAACCAAGATAACGCAGATAATGATCAAAAATTGGGTGTCATAGCCCCTTTAAGGCGGTCAAAATAGCGCAAAACACGTGGTATGGAAAGCAAGGCGTGACCGACATGATCCTTTTAGGGCTCTTACAAACTATTCAAAACACACACCTTTTTTTTTTCTTACTGTGAGTGCTGAAACAGGCGTGTGAGGTTGTATCAATAGCAGGGCTCCATGAAGGTAACTTTTGTAGCTGCAACGTTAGGCAGGGAATGATTCTCTTCTATGTTCACAGCGTACCTGATGTCTGTGTCTTCAAGTGATAGCCCAAGTGCAACGTTAGCGAACTGGATATTTGAACACGGGTTGACCTCCATGCCTTTCTCTCAATTGAATCTCTCACTCTTCGGGAAGTACATGATTCTCAAACATCATTCGCTATATTTTTAGCTGGAATTGAACAGGAAATATATGGAATTATATGCTTTAGTGGCGTAATTAACGTTTCAAAAGGGACACCAGCAATGAACCTTGGAATCCGCTTGCCTCCTGGTTTGCTCAAGGGGTAGGCTTACCCCTTTGAAAAAGGCGCTAATTGCGAGTTTGAATCTCGGATCAGGACGGATATTGAGTCTGGAGAGAAGCTTGCTTCTTTATAAATTGGAACGGGTATTTCTACATGCTCGTGCTTTAAACGTATGAATGGCACTATTTCCTTTGCAGGAAGTTTTCTCGCCCTTACCTGCTTGCAGACATTTGCTTTGGGGCACTAAATTATTACACAACAGTTCCTTTTTTGTTTGTTTACATGGGAAGGTGAACTACGTTAAAGTCAGTGGTACTAGTAATGTGATTTTCGGGTCGTTCAAACACAAACACAAAAAAGTGAAAGAACCAAAAGAATAAGAAAAATAAAAGAAATAGAAACACTATGTACATATAAGATATGTACAAGTGTAACGAATGCGCTTATCTAAAGGCAGAGTTCACTGTATATAGATACATAGATTACCACAGATAGAGCCCGTACAGATACTTTTTAAGCACGTGATATACATCATGAATACGAAATATGGTATTTAGAAGCATAATGAAGAGAAGCAATAATTCAAATAATAAGCAGATCATTAGGCTGGGGCCAATTAGAAAATCACAAAAGTGATCAGCTCAGTCTGGCTACGGTCCAAGTACTTTCCTAGTTGTGATTGGTCATCTACAAAACAACATTCCACACAAAAGCGCTCAATTTATAAGGCAGACATTCAACGCCAGAATTATTGCTGGCAAAACAGGCGCCAACACGGCCACGCTTCTCCGGACGCCGTCTCGTTAATGAAACTTTAGCCGCTCAGAAGGAGGAAAAAAAATTCGGGGAACGTGCACGCGTGACTTCACCTGCAGTGCGATCTTGACTTACGCGGCTGGTTCACTTCGCACAATAGACATTATGTAAGGCCACCGGCATGGTACGCGGGTGCGCGCTGGACGAAATTAAGACTAACGCGGTCGCCTGTTCTCGAAGAATCCGACAACGGGGCGTAGTTGCTGAGATCCTCATTGTGATTCTTTCTCTCTCCAGTGGAGCGTTGCATGGTCAGTGGTAAAGTGTGATTCGTGAAAGATCCCATCCTTTTTGTTCCTTTGTTTTTATTTCATTCTAGTAGGTTAGCACGCCCTTTTTTATTGAAGTTTTCGTGGTTACACAACCTCGACCACCTCGCAAACAATGCATGCCTCACCGAGAGAGCAACGAATGCGTAATCGGATGAGTAAGGCGCACGCCGAGCAGAGACCAAAGAGAGGCAATGTGGTGCGCGTATCACGAGCGGAAGCAACAGCAAGACAACGCGCATACCTTACCTAGTAAGGCTGTCCTTGACGTATAATGGTATTCACGCTGTTTCCTACACTCTTTCCTTCTTTATGAAGCCTTCAAAGAGGCTGAGTCATTGTCACTCGTTGATTTTTGGCCTTTAGTGACGAGCATTGTGCCTTTTCCTAAGAGGTGCATGACTTGCGCGAAATTTGAAATACACAATTGAATTATTCTGGGCTGGGGACAGAAAAGAAGGGCTGATTTAAACTCGCATGGCTCGTATTATGGCTCACAGCAGTACGACTCATACGCATACAGGTCTAAACCCCTCATACTGGACATAAAACTTACCCCCCAAGCCTTTTTTTTTTTTTTTGCTGCGCAAACCCAGCACACTCCTCACACACATTCTTCAAGAGCGCCAAATTGAACTATAGTTGATCATTTACAGCTGTGAACACCGTGTTATTAGGACCAAGGCGTGGAAGCGTCCACTGATTAGGCCAAAACGTTTGTGAAATATACTCCAACCACACAACACAAAACAATGGTTATCTTTTACCAAGCGTACGTGTATATTTCTTGCTTAAGTTTATAATTAAACCCGTCTATCCATGTTCGCATCTAGTTTAAGAAGTACGTCGTAATATATAGTATCTCACCTTTATCTTGCAATGAATATACGACGTCTCTCATAATCATATAGTGGTTTTGGGACGTTAAACCCCATATATCAATCAATCAATATAAAGAGTAACGTGCTTGCATGCGGGTACTTCAGTGTTTTGTTACCACCGCTGTCTTGGTGATTCATGAAGCTAAAAGACAGTTTCGATACCATTTAGAAAGTTCGTCTATTAGAGCGGAACCTATACAGCTTGTATTAATAATAATTGTTACGATTTTAGGTCCGATAACCGCGATATGTTTATGAAGGACGCCATAGCGGAGAGCTCGGAAAATTCTGACTAAATGGTGTGTTTTTTTTTTTTTACACGCACCTAAATCTAAGTACACAAGTCATTTATAAACAGCATTTCGCTTCCACATTTATGTGGCAGCCACGGGCTGGAACTTGATTCAGCTACCTTCAGACACACAATCAAGTACTACATCGCCTACCTAAAGGAAGTGTTCAAGCTTTTAGGCTACCCACCATGGTGGGTAGCCTAAAAGCTTGAACACTTGCTCTAGGTACTCAGGGAATAGCGTCGAAGAGATTGCGTCTCCTTGCCTTACCGATTTCTTATTTTGTATTTTCCCCCTTGGCTTACAGCTGGGGCGTGTGTAGCGATTCCACATCGGGTCTCTTCGCCATCTAGGAAAATGCTGCGGACGTGGATTGAGTATAGAAAGCGCTACACCGAATAACCATGCGGCGTCAGATCATTTTGCGTGCAATTCGTCAAACCCGACGTCCGTGCATACAACAGACGTTAGGTTTGCGCAGCAGACGGTGACCCAGCTTATAGCATTTCGCAATATCGCTGAGAATGATCGTTCACACGTACACTTGCAATGGGACTATAGCGCATAATGAGCATACGCACACCCATGGTGCACGGCTGGAACGGGCGACACTCCCATCCGTCATCGCTCACGAGTCGGACGAAGTTTTTTTGCGGCATACAGCGAGAGACAAAGAAATAAACGAACGCGACCAACCTTGCCGCGGCAAGACTTTCCAGGGACTGTGGAGCCATTTTTGTTATCGGCGCTAATTGATCACCAGATACTCGCCACAAGGAAAAAAATATCTAGCTATATACGCAAGAACCACTGGCCTTTTTTTTTTCTTCGCTATGCACCGACGGAAAACAGAATACGAGTTGAAGCAAACCGCACCGGAAACGTGATATGCACTACACGCTAGCGCCTGCTATGTGCACTGCTCGGTAAAGTGGGCCAACACTGTGTGAGAGGGAGCCAGTAATTAGGGGTGGTTCGCTTGGGCGTTGGACTGTTGATCAAGATGACGTGATCGCTTCGTTACGAGTGCAACACCGCCCAAGTGGGCACGCAAACAGGAAACGTCGTTCGGGTCGTAAACGATGGACGAACCGCACGAAGCGTCATCGACGTGCACCGCTCGAGGTGCTTCGTGGCTTCCACGATCGGCAGCAAGACGCCTGCGAATACTATGGTTGCTGGAAGTGCTGTAAGAACGGAGAAGCATCGCAACTAACTCGTCGCCAATTGCGCAGCGAGAGTGAGAAAAAGGAAGTATATATATAAGAAAAAATTACTTATCCAACCATAAATACCAAAAAGCCTGCGAAGGAAAAGCGGACGACACTCTCCTACTGTAGCGGTGCGCCTCCTCCTTCGTTCCACGAGGTGGTCAAGATTTTCGGAGCCCTCCTACAGCGTCTCTCATATTCATATTGTCGTTTTGGGACGTTAAACCCCAACGATTATTATTTATCCTCCGTCGTCTCTGTCCACCTCAGGTGTGACTGCTAAAGTTCCGCAAACGGAGAGCACTTGTCCAGATAGCTCCTGCATTTGTCGGTTGCCGCCAGGTCTTATGTGTGCACTATGTGAGCTGAAATGTTCAGTATTGCAGTCAAGTGGCCGAAACTTGCAGCTCCTGACTCTTGAGACGGAGAGAGATAATCAACGAAAGACAGGTAGGGTATAACACGACGCACGTCCAGTTCGCTATCCATGAACGGGGGAGAGGGAGAAATAAGGAGTGAAAAGAAAGATAGAATAAGGTAGGGTGATGAAAACAAGCCAGTATACACTTTGCTGGTGATCACATCAAATCTCTGAGTGGTCGCACACACCTGCCTTTTATTTCAACAATATGTTCGTTGTGTTCTGTACCTTCGAGGCACATGTGCGTGAGCATTGCATGCACTTTCACCGCGGTAAACACTACTAAGATGAAAGAGACGGCCATGATCCTCGCAATGCCACACAATGCGGTTTAGATGCCCTCTTCTAGCAGGACAAAACTTAATACCTGGGCACCGTATATTTCCGGGAGAAGTTTGTGACGTAAAGAAGGGAAGAGAAAAGTCACAAGACCAGTGCACAAGCTCTGGTTGGTCGTCAATACTCGCGAACTTCAGACAGATCTACCGCTTCTCTTCTCCTTGGTCGTGAGTGCGGATCTGATTGGTGCAATTCGTAGTAAATCTCGTCTTTCTGGTGTAGCGGGTAGTAGTTCTGTATTACTGCTATATACTAGTTGGTACATTTCACATTAATATGCATGTTCTGTATTGTCTTCACAGTCAAAGGACATTATAAACACGCGTCTAAAAGCTCCATGAATCTGTTTCCTTCCTTATGGCATCAACCCTCGTGCACAGCAAGTATATATCTAGATATAGGGTGGGGTGGGATGAAAAACGGGGCAAAAAGCGACCTTTTTACTTTGCCGACTTCTCTAGCTAATACAAAAGTACTTTTCTTTTGCTTTATTTGAGCGATAAGTGCTGTAGTTGTCTACGTTTTCATGAGTAAAAATTTGTGAATGCCCACGGGGTTCACGTAGAGAAAATGACGCGGCTGGTATCGGTGTGCTCGTGACCTGTCAAAAAGGGTCGAAATTCTGCTCAGCCAAATTTTCGTATCCGTGCTTAATGCTCCGACGTCAGCACAACTTACGTATTTGTTTTGTTACTTCATAATACCAGCTACATAGCACCACAAGTTTGGTTCATTTGGTGCATGGTGCCAAAGCGACTTTTTTTTTTAATTTGAGCTTGTGGGAGGGGCAGAACATGACCAAAATGCATTAACGTTGCCTTAGAGAGTTTTATTAGGTAAATTAGCTGTTAATACTAATTATATATTATTTTTGTTCAGAGGGGTTAGGAAGTACGATGCAATAATATATAGAGCTTCATGGGTAGAAAATAGCACCAAAAACACTGACTGCTGTTGAGGACAGGACTCACTCCCTTCGCCCTACATGGAGGATGTTGCGCGTTCCCAACGATGCCCTCAAGAGGCCCATGAAAAAATTGAAAGAATCTCCGAGTCTAGCTGTTCATAAACACGTCTTCGAATTGAGTGTTTATACGATTCTTTTTATATTGAGACTTTAAAAATAACGAGCGATGGACAATTCGAAATTCGTTGACTGACAAAGCCCGGCTGACAAAGTTGAATGCCATGGAATTCCCGTCCAGTTCTGCATTGATACTCCAAAAAGGGGCGTGGCGGTTTGGGCTAGTTGGTATGACATGATGATTGTTATAGCGCGATAACATAACGACTACAAAGGGACAAGAAGAAGACGAGCGCTATAACAGTAATCTTCTTGTCTCTTTGTCGTCGTTCTGTTCTCTTGCGATAACAATCGTCATGCCAAAAAGAGGCGAAGAGGATGCGTCACAACATATCTAGCCTCCAATCATTGAATGATCGAATGAAGTGCAAGCGTTTAACAAATGACACACAAACACACACACACACACACACACACACACACACACACGCACGCACGCACACACACACACACAAAGATGGGGAGGGCTTCATCTTCTAAGAGTTTTGGAGCAACATAGCGCTGGATTTTGTCTGGACTGATTGCATGGAGTGCGAGAAGTGGGCTCAAGAAAACTGCATGAGGGCCCACGGAGTGAATTTGATTCCGTTCTACTATAAAATCTGAAGGAATGGCATTTTCTACACTGTCGCGTTTTGCCCTGCAAGTTGGGGCAAAATCAAAACTATTAGGTCAACGTTGATTCTCGAAATAGAGGTACAGAAATCTCGTAGTGTTACCTTTGGGCCAAGGAAGCGCTTATAAAATGATGTTTTGTGGTCCGCATTAGAATACCGCCCTTCAAATTACACACTTCAAGCGCAACGTCTCACGTTACTGCTGCCGTGCGCAACGTTGCTCGGGTTTAGTGTGCGGTCACGAACACTAGTAGCTGCAGAACGAAAGTAGCGGGAGATAAAGCAGCAACAATGGCCTTTGAACAATAACTTACCATGGCCTCCGAGATGGCAGAAGCATTAGGTTCAACTGGGCTCCGCTAGATGGCACGACCTGTGCAGTTTAGGCAGGTGAAAATTGAACTTTTGAACCATTCGCGCCATTCCCCATAGTGACGCACAACGGTTTTTTTTTTCATGAATCAAACAAACAAGCAGCATTTCGTTACGTCTTTTTATGCACGAAAGGTTCTTTATTTAGTGCAGCTAGTTCGATTACTAGCAATTACATGTAGGTGGTACCTCCCACGTCATCGGGATCATTTTGCGAATGTCCTATGCGTAGCGCATGTGTTTTCGTGCATTTACCTTGATTTCTAGGTAAGTAGGACACTGATGTTGATAATTTTGCCGTTTTGAAGCTTGTCATACATTGAGCGTTCACTCTGACGAAAATTGTTCTTTTACTTTAGCGTCCCTTTAACGTGTATTTAAGTTTGAGAGCACGGGTGTGTGTTCGTCAATTTCACCCCATTGAAATGTGACCGCCGTGGTCGGGTGTCGAAGCCACTTACTCAAGCTATTGCGATATCTTACTTGCTAGGCTATGTCAGGTTTGGACAATGCCTCAATAAATAAAGCAGTGCATAGAAATAAACTGAATATTCAATTTTTTTCGAGCTTGGTTATATTTTGTGATTGTTTAGTATTTGATCCTTCTCTCTACCTTCCCAATACCACTATACCACGGCCACTCAAAGAGATGAAAATTTTGTTATAGAGGGAAACATATAGGATCTATTTCTTGGGGTCGACATCTGGCACCCACAACAACCAGTGGATTGGTTCTATTTTAGCCAAAAATTCAAACTGCGACTCGCAGCAGGTTCTTCTGTACTGCCTTCTTTCCTAAAGAACGTATAAACTTGGTGCAATAACTGCATTACATAGAATTATACAACATCCAAACGGTGTATTTTTTGTATTTTTAGGCTTTTTGCTGATATTGTTGACCGCTGTCTTACGTAATACTACGCACCATGTGTAAACACACGGTTCGGCCAACATTTTATGATTTTAGTGGGTCTTCAGAAAACTCTGCTTTTTGAGCTTTGGTTCAATATTATTAATGGCAGTAATGTTAGACTGCCCTCAAGCGAAGACGCTAAGCTTAGTAAAATAGGCGAATCTCACACTGAGTGTGACTTTATTGTGGAGAAAATGTAACAAAATATTCCTTATACTAATTTTTCTTTTTCTTATTATCTAAGCTCACTTTCTTCCGAATCTGTTATCTGCAGTTCTTTCATTGCATTTTTTTCTATTTCGTCTAGAGGCATTAACACTATGATTCCGTCTAAAACTTCAACTTTTCACAATGATTTGAGCGCACTTCTACCTCTTGTCTGATTACTTTCATTTACTTTTTTTGTTTGATGCTTCTAGCAAGCCCAATAGCACGAACACGCAATGTCATCACCATCACCATCACGTCAATATCGATAACAATAATTAAGTGTATGCTTCTACAAATTCTTCTTCTTCTTCCTACTATTACTATTATTATTATTATTATTATTATTATTATTATTATTATTATTATTATTATTATTATTATTATTATTATTTGACATGCGTACACAAATATTCAAAGTAAACAGGGAGCAAGCTGAAAACTGTCTTTTAAAGGGGCACGAAATGCGCCTGATATTTCTGGAGGAGGGAAGGGACAGAGAAAAGAAAGCAAATGGAAAATAAAAGAATAATAAGATAAACAAAAATCAGTGTAAACATGACAATTCCAATCCTTTAGATGGGAGGCCCCAGATCCGTTTGGTCCATAAAATTCACTAACTTGGTAGGCCTGGCACCGTCGAGAAGCACACGCTCTCAAAATAATGTAATGGTCATGGGTCGTCCACATATATCCAGTCAGCCTGTATTCTTGAACCAGCAATACTCACTGCATAGCTTCTACAAAACAAAAAAAAAACATCTGACGAAGCTTGCAATACGTCGCGCAAGACCTGCAACGGCGATGCTGGACGATTCTAAAGTCTAAACTGCAAAATAGCTTGCTGAGCTTGCTATAGGCTTTAGTGGCTTAGTTTACTGAGAGCGGGCGGCTAGTGCCTGTTTTTGCGCTAAGGGTCTGCTATGCGTCTGATCTGGTGGCTTCTAGGTTGTTGGGCTTCAGCTAGGTGATGCCATCAGTTGTTTCTGGCTTACTTTCCAACGCAGAGAGGTCCGAGTAACACCTCAGACAGTCACAGACACGACACGAATGCCACGGTTTGTCTGTGAAAGAAACTCGTGCGGAAACTCGTGCGTTCGCACCTTCCATAAACCAGCGGGCACGTTGACGTTCGCATACAGACTTCCTTTGCTTCGGCGTCTTCTCGATGCCGCTGTTGTCTTCACTCTGCTCTAGTGTTCCCGCTGAAGCACCCAGTACAGATGCTTCAACAAAGCCGAAAGCTGCGGCCACAGCGTCTATCACTGCGTCGATCCCGATGGTTCAATAACAGGGCACCGCAATTTCTTTTTTTTCAACGTGGTCAGAAAATGCTGCGAATTGATAGTCGAAGTTCCTGAGAACACGCGAGCCAAACATTATAGCCAAGCACGTGGCCTGAGATGAACAACTAATTCTCCAAAGCAGCTAGATATCGTTTCTTCTCTTTTCTACAAATGATGCCATATACCCAAATTACCATGCTGTAAACCCGAATTTCACGTCAATTGGCAGGTTGGATTGATTGATTGATTGATTGAGTGATTGATTGATTGATTGATTGATTGATTGATTGATTGATTGATTGATTGATTGATTGATTGATTGATTGATTGATTGAAAACTTCATTGTACTATTTACGATGAGAGCATCGGGAGCTCTATAGTTACCACGGCCGCCGTGGGAGGCCGCCACATTCGCCCGCAATCACAATCATACCAAAGGTAAGCCGCGCGTTCGAAGAAGAAAAAAAGTGCTCAAGGTCATTACGTGCGCGTGACGTAACTCCTCCACCTCCCACCCCTCGAGCCATTCTTCCCTGCTTAGCTACCCGCGCGTTCGCCGCGACGAGAGAAGAGATAAGAAAGCGTGTGACGATATCTGCTAATCCGCTAGTATACTTGACGGTTTAAAAGTTTTTTTTCGGCAGTTGATTCGTGAGACATTGAACACTTTTAGGGAAGCCAATCCGTAATTTCATCCCATAGTGTGGCCGGGCCCCTTCAAAGATTCGCTCAATTAGTGGTTACGTCATTATAGAAATCTTAATTGGTGTTTGCCGCCCATTTATTTGATATGTGGGGTTTAACGTCCCAAAACCACCATATGATTATGAGGGACGCCGTAATGGAGGGGTCCGGAAATTTCGACCACCTGGGGTTCGTTAATGTGCACCCGAATTTGAGCACACGAGCCTACACCATTTCCGCCTCCATCGGAAATGCAGCCGCCGCAGCTGGGATTCGAATCCGCGACCTGCGGGTCAGCAGCCGAGTACCTTAGCCACTAGACCACCGCGGCGGGGCTGTTTGCCGCCCATATGTTGCCTTCTTCCTCTTCAGTGTACGTATACCAGCGGTGAGCAGTGGTATTTGCCCTATTTCTGTGGCACATTCGTCTTCCTGTTGGGGATAGGTTTTGTACATATTTTACACACTTACACACATTTACACATTTTACACATTTTACACATTTAAATAGCTTGGATGTTTAAATTGTGTTAATTATCTAAGAAAACACAGGTAAACTCAAAGGCACTATAACACCTAGTTTAATGTATAATGTGGACAGCGTAAAGCCATCCTTCCTTCGTTGCTTTCTTTCTTTCTGCCTGTCTTTCTTTCTTTCTTTTTTTCGTTCGTTCACGTACCTACATTTGGTGGGCAACAAAATAAATGGAGAGGATAGTTAGGTATAATAAATAACCATGATATTACAAGAAAAGGCATGTGTAAAATGCTTCATCGAATACATCCGATAGATAATGCGGCACAATAGCACATCACTGCACGTAAGGCTAACATCACGATACATACCTGTAAGCCGAAAAAATTGACATTAACTACGGCTAGTGCAAATTGGTTTTATGCGAGGCATTCGGCGTGTAATAGTCTATGCTGAATTTTTTGGCTTTGGACCAAGCGTTGTGAGACGGATCGACGTATTTTTGTAAGTGTAGCAATTGTGCACACATCGTGGGCTTACCAAGAGTGTTGACTACACTTGCATTTAAAAACTAACTTATAGTACCACGTGACCTCCGCACTCACGTTAGAGCAAAAACGTTATTATTATAAAAAGTTCATTATTATTAAAAGGTAATTATTATCACTTCGGAGCGGTGGTGAATTTCTTACGTCACTTTCGTGAACGTACTCCTGCAGGTTCGAGCAAAGCTTGAATATTGTTGTGCCGCGTCCCTACCAGTTTCTACAGGAAATCGTCGTCCTGTGTGGAGCCACATTCCAAGGCAGCTTCAGTTACAGTGGTGGAGCAGCGAGCTCTGCTGGGCCGTCGGCTCACGAACCAAAAACTCTTTAGATACACCTGACTACGTGAAGGGACGATTACAGCCTGAGCTGCCGCCTCCTCTGCGTTCCTCGGATCCTCGTGTCACCCGTACAATGGGCCTCGCATCTGGACTTGATCAGCGAGAACGTTTTCCATATTGCTGGGCCAGCGGCTGTGCCTTGGTGCATCCTTGTCTTCGGGGCCTAGCAGTGCCGTATGAGTCAACCTAGAATCTTGCCAACGCGAGGAGTTCCAAGTCATTGAACTGAGCTACTGGTGCCATATTGCTCCTTTCTGGGCAACAACGTGTGCGTGCCCTTGCACTTTCCTTGGAGGAGGTTCAACTGCCTCTTCGGGGACGTAGTGGAGGAGGACGATCCTATTGGAGGGACCCGGACCCAATTGCCTTCCCTCGCAGGGAATCTTGGGAAGACGGAGTCTACAAAACGTGAGCGCAGAGACGCTCAGGTGTGCTTCATCTGTTTCGTGTTGTTCACGTTACTCTAAACATGTAAATACTGTACATAAACGCTTTCTTTTAGGGGCGAAGCTCCTTAGGGCGTGGGCTGTGCGTCCCCTGTAGCCTGTATGTAGCCACCTCTAGTTTAGTTCCTGCAGTGTTCACTAGATGGCGGTACCGTCCCCTGTATGTAGCCACCTCTAGTTTAGTTCTTGCACTGTTCACTAGATGGCGGTACCGTCTCCTGTATGTAGCCACTTCTCGTTTAGTTCTTGTAGTGTTTACTAGATGGTGGTACTTGTAGCTGATGATGAAAAGATGCAAGATGTTATAAACTAGAAAGCGGTACTTGTAGTTGATAAAAGACGCGAGATCTTATAAAATAGGAATGATGTCACATATGGCGCGTGTCATTGGTTGAAGGCAATCGTTCGATTTAGTGCGGCGACGTACGCTAGGGGGAGCGTTGTAATAAAATCCGTTCGCAGTTGGCGCGCGCTCGGAGTCGCCGGATGGATAAGGCTGCACAGCGGAGAGAGCGCAAGGCGGCAGCAGCGCACACTCGCAGACAGAATCCCGATGTGCGAGCGCGCGAGGCAAGGGACATCGCAAGCCATTCATCGTCTAAGAACAAATAAAAGTTGATTTGTGTATATACACACACAGCGTTTCTCACGTCTTTACATGATGATCGACTGGGCGAATTACACGGAAGATTCACAGTTTACCGATGAATACCTCCGGAGCTTCGCCCATTCATCATCATTCACCCCGTGAATATGCCGTAATTTTTTTTACCTATGCCGGCTCCTCGATTCGTCGTCTCCTGAGACTCGGATGGCTACAGTCAGGACCACGCTACCTAAGGTCGCCACAGTCAGGGACGTGGCAGGACGTTTCGACAACTCATTCTGACACCTCGTATAGCTTGCTTAATCGCAGCAACAAAAGTGTGATGTTTCTTAGACTGCTATGGAAGTGGAGTCAACTCTGAAACCACAGTTTCTCTTAATCGGACGTGAAACCTGTATCCCACGAGCACATATGTAATGTTCGCTATTTGTTATAAAATTATACAGCCAAAACTAGACGAAACATTGGCATTGCACCAACATTACGCCTGCACAGTCATTTAAATGTGACGCCGCTCTTTGATTCACGTTGTAATGCCATACGTACAAGCGTTCGTACAAACGCGCCGCAACGCGTTCCCCTCAGCGCAGGTGTTGGAGCGTTGCCAAATAGGTCACGCCGCAGCTGCGCGTTGACGTCATGTTCCCCTTGCAGGTGCGCGCTGACGTCACTCTCTCGTTAACCCGCAGCACGCTCGCTTCAGCGCCCGCAGCTTCTCGCTCCTCCATCCGCTCGCAACAGACTTCTCCCTCGCGTCACGCTCTCCGCCGCCCGCAACGCTCGACCCCACGTCGAGCGGAAACACTCTTTCGGCTCGTTTATCAGTGATAAACTTATACGAGGCCCAATCTGCCTCCCATGTTTTTGCGTTTCAAACAAACGTTTACTTGAGTAAATGCTACACCGAGTTTCGCTTCAAACCGTTCTTCCAGCACCCGCGTCAACGCCCGTTTCGACCTTGTCAACGCTGTGCGCACTACTGCTGCTTAGCATCCCATCAGGGTTCCCTTCGGGGAGATAATCCATGATTTTTTTTCGAGGGAGCTTCAATACCTGCGCGTGGCTCTGTGGTAGAATGCCCGACTTCCAAGCAAAATACTTGGGTTCAATTCCTGCCGAGAACTTTATTTTTATTCTTTGTACTGATCAAATCAACGCTGCAGCCACCCGTTTCAACCTTGTCAACGCTGTGCGCACTACTGCTGCTTAGCAGCAGTAGTGCGCACAGCGTTTCCTTCAGGGAGATAATCCATGATTTTTTTCGAGGGAGTTTCAATACCTGCGCGGGGCTCTGTGGTAGAATGCCCGACTTCCAAGCAAAATACTTGGGTTCAATTCCTGCCGAGACCTTTATTTTTATTCTTTGTACTGATCGAATCAACGCTGCATCCATTATCGTCTTTGCTTAACCAAATCCCATTTAAATCACCAATGACTGTTTTGGTCTTTCTTGGGCAGATACAACTTGTCAATCACCTATGGCATATACCCGTGGTCTGTGGTGTACGGTTATTTGGCACACGTCTGCGGAAGAGGCTTTGACGACGTACACGGCAGGATTTTGGTGTTATTCATGTAATGACCAAACATTCATATTCGTCTAATCCTCTCACACTCTTTTACTATTTTCCGTCTTCATCAAGCGATATAGCTGATCCCGAGAGCACACAGGCGCAGGCGGAGAGACAGATAGATGGAAACGCTTGTGGTCGCGCTCGCGACCTTCGGCGTCATCGTAGCTCTGGCCGACTGGGCTCGCCCTACGTCATCTCCTATCGCCGACGACCTTCGACGACAGCGCAGCTCTGATTTACTGGTCCTGCTCTACGCCATCTACAGACGCCGACAACATCTCTCGCAAGTGTACCCCGTCCTCGGACTCCAGTGACCGTTCTTCCATCTTCTCTGTCTTTCCTATCCCCTCAGTTTGTTGTTGCTTCTTCTTCCTCTTTCCTATACCTTTACTTTTACCCTTTTATCCCTCCTTACCCCCATCCCTTTGTGAGCTCTGTGGCGGTGTCGCTCACTGAAGCAGACAATAACAGAGCTCACTTTTCTCTTCCTTTCTCTTAAGAACCAATCCAGCGCTTTGAACTTAAAAGGTCAATCTCTCACTCTGCTGTCTAAAGCAGATAAATTTTGCGCTAAGCAGGTACAAGTCGCTGCGGAAAATTTTCAAACACAGGTGGCATTCCTGTGACAGTTTTCACGCAAAAAAATTATTTTATTTGGCAAGGTCTTCTGCCAAGTGCATCTGTACTCTTGCATTTTTTACAGGCGATCTGTTCTGGACCATGTGTGACTTGGATTCTTCCTGAACCTGTCATATAAGCAAACGGTCTAGCTTATGTAAGCACTGCAGACACATTTAGGTCGTTCAAGTTGTAAATGATGCGGTATTCATTGCATTTGTTTAACTAACGTCTTTGCTTGTCGTTCACTAACATAGTAACCATAATCTGAGATTGAGCGATTGTTTGTTTAATAGCACATAGTCACTGCATTGCGGAAGGCTATCAAGAAATTTTGTTTCAAAATCTTGGACATGTGGCGAGCCTTAGTCCCTAGCTTTTTATATGGTCATCCCAAGAAAGATTACTTCTCAGAACATCGCCAAACAACTTGTTCAGGGTGACAAATAATTTATAACGTCTTGTATTATCCGACTGTGTGTTGCGCTGCTAATTGTGCTTTAGTTCAGATAGGGGTATGTTAACACGTTAACAGGAAATATTCCTAACGTTGGTAATACTGAACTCATTTTAATGAAACAAAAACATTTTCTTCGTTTAATTCACAGAAGTTATTGTATATTTCGTTTGTGTCTTTCGAAGTATTAGAGACACAATTTCAGAAAAACTTTGATATGTTATTGAGGCATATTTTATAGAAAACGGGTAGGGGCTTTGTTTACCCTAATTCGTCTTTCATGGTTTATGACAAACGGTGCCTTCTTCCTTTTATTTAAGACTAGAAATGGGTTATATCGCACAATATGAAAAGCATAACGAGTTTGAGGAGCAACTTCCACAAATTTTCAAAAACGCACCGAATGTATGTCTGCTGATGTATACCACGAACATTACCAAACGTTTGCGAAAAAAAATGTGAATAATGGTAGTGCCTACGAATTTTAACAACGCATAACAATGGTACAACCGTAAAAAGTTACTCTGGCGTGAACAATAATGTACAAGTGTCCCAACTGTTATAAGCCATCCTTACTATGGAGTCACTTTCTCCCGCCCTAGAGATAAGTCAACTAATCAATCAGAAACAAAATGGTGAAGTTGAGACCCCTATAAGTATATTTGGTGTATTTAGGCTCCATTGCCCTACTTTATTGCTGCACATAAAGACATGGCTACCGCACGCGCCACTATTGAATTGAGAATGATTTGCCAGAAAACGTGGGGTTGTGTAGTATTCTTATGTGGTTTTATCTAACGTTCTCGTAAGTAGGCATGCTATATTGTAACGACTCTGAAAATCAGCTGGTTAGCTTGCCCTCACGGCCAGTTCTGGCAATCGCATGTGCACGAGGGAGCCAGTTCACTTTTCTAACACTTGCACCTTAGCGGTGTTGATCGTCAATCGTGAAATTCCGTCATATTCTTAATTTCAACAACGGAACTATTAAGCCAATTAGACAAGCCGTGGCAACGTCATGGACCAATCAGAGTTGCCAGGATAGCGAATTGGACAGCATGGCGAAATCCGACTATGTGCATATTAGCACTCTTGTAAAACGTTTGATGCACACTTAATATGCTTTGATGCGCGGCCTGTCCCAAAAATTGCGCTTGAACTTCCTTGCGCATAAGTAACTGCTATTTCCTGGTTTTTTTCTTGTTTGCCTTTAACACGCACCTACACCCTGTGAAAATTGTGCAAAAGTTATGCTGACTTTCTGGAAATTTTGGGCTGCCCCCTCCCCCCTCCAAAAAAAAAATGCTTCACTGTGGGCAAAAAAAATACAAAATATAGGGGCTTTATGGGCAAAGGGTACGTAGTGCCACCTTTTAGTCACTAAAAATACTCAATCGAATAAAAAGTACATAGCCTTCGAGATTGCAAATCCACAACGTACCATTGTGAAACATCGTGCCCAAAACCGGCCTAAAATATTTCGGTTCGCCGTGGGCCCCCCTCTAATCTAAATGGTGTGTTAGTTACCTTGTGTTGACCTTAATCTATGAGCTGCAGAGGTTTACATTAAATATCCTCCGCCTACGTACCCTAAACCGTAGGTGAAGAGAATGAGAGCCCATCAAAGCGTAGGCTCAAAGATTAAAAATCGCATATTGCGAAAATACGATGATAGGTAGCGCGACGGACGACATACCAACGGCGTCAAGGCAGTGGCGCGCAGTTTCAAATCTCATTTTGATCGCGTCTCGCCAGAAAAACCCTCGCATTATTTTACGGGGTGCAACCAGGGGCGGCTCCAAGGTTATTTTACCGGGGTAGTGGAGAGGAGGCACCCACAATAAGTGAATTCCATCAGGGGGGCATGGAGGCGGAGGACTTGGCAAGTGTGTTGTGACTATATTTGTTCCCTTTCTGGGCAAGGGCAATGGCGGGGGCAACCATCTGTAGTCGAAAATTTTGGGAAGGGTCCAGCTCCATCATGCCCACAGCTGGCGCCGCCCCTGAGTGCAACGGCTGATATGTGATGGAAACTTCTGTCTGATCCTGAAGACAGGGCGTCTACAGTAATGTTTTTCTTTTTTTTTTTCTGGGGGGGGGGGGGGGGGCTTCTTGATTTTAGGAGAGGGAGGGCACCCCCTTGAAGTGGTTGTTTCTCGCTCTGTATGCCATCGCAAAAAGTAAAAAAATCGGGGTGGCGGAGGGGGTACCTGACTACGCCACCTGCCCGACGACATTGTACTTCTAAGATAGAGCGTTTTACTAAGTCAGGTGATCGCCACAAGCGTAAGCATAGTACCAACGTGAGCACTAAATTATTGCCGGTATCTACAAGTGCTGAATGATACTGGCCAAAGATGACTTAATGATTGCTAATGATTACCAATACCTTTTCAAAATAATTTTGATAGAGTACCACATTTTTCAGTTATTTTCAAACTAAGATATTTTGACTTACCACAGTGCATTCTTTGGTGGCTGGAAGATTGTTTGACAATACGACACCGAAGAGTAGCAATAAATGGATCAGAATCACATTCGGCCTTAGTATTATCAAATGTTCCAAAAAAGTCAGTTATGAGGCCACATTTTTTTCTCAAATACCATAATATTAAAGACCTAAACATTACAACCAAAGTAAGTTTATACACCAATGACTACGTGATTGATAGGAACTTTAACAATCACGCAAACATTTCAAGCTTAGAGTAAGGTCTCGACCTAATGTTCTTCGCGGTGTCGCTAATGGCGTATGACATAGTAACTAAATCGTGTTAAATTAACACAAGAGCAACCATCTTGTAAAAAGTGTCTCTTTTCGTACACACTTGATATCAGTAGTATCGCATTCAGTGATAAATGAGATTGATGAGTAAGAGTTAACTGTTAGCTGCCCTGATTTCCTCAACAACTTGTCTATTGTATTACAAAGACATGGTGATAATAAATATGTATTCAATATTTCTTGTAGAGCGTTCAGTCCCTGCCATGGCAAGTTATCTCTTCGTCCGCTTTCGGCGCCAGATGACACAGTGCCACATTACACCTTAAGTACACCACAAGGGCATTTTTTTGTGCGTTTAAAAATGTTTAACGATTTCGAGTTCTTCGTACTGAACTATGGGGGAGCACTGAGCCGTCCCGCTAAAAGACGTCATGTCGCCAGTACCGACAACGAAGAAAAAGAGCTTCAAAAGAGTCGGCTGTTGGCCTAGTAGGTGCTTTGTCATAGAAGCCATCGTGGTGAGGGCGCTACTAAACACAACACACAGGAAGACATCCTCGTCTGTTTCTTCTAGTGTGTCATGTTTAGATGCGCCCTCGCGATGGTTTTTATGATAAGGAAATTACTTCTTGCTATCCCATTCGAAGCTGGGGCTGAAATTCACAAGCGACAATATACTTACCTTCGGTGCTTCGGCTTTGGGCTTCAGCGATAAGAACTCTTTTGATGCCGTTTGTGCCTATTTCCACGAAGCGAAACAAACAAGACTTCAAGTTCCTGCTAGTGTGAGTGTTATTACAGCGGGAACAATTCAATATTTTAAAAAAATATTTATTATGTTATTGTTTTTAATCTTGTTATTTCTCTTCGAAATACCCACTATACTGGATGATCTAAGCTGGAAAAAAACAATTATTGCATTCTTTGCGTGTTATGTACGTTGTTTTTCTGTGGGTTTGACATTCAATATCGAAAATGTCTCACTAGCTCGTATAATCAATAAGTGGCTGATTTCCCTGAGTGGGTATGAGCCCATTCAGCCATGCTTGAGGTATCATCTTTATAATGGTGATGAAGAACAGGAACATAATAATAATAATAATAATAGTAATAATAATAATAATAATAATAATAATAATAATAATAATAATAATAATAATAATAATAATAATAATAATAATAATAATGCTTTCGGCTTCGATCCGTCTTAAGCGAATGCATAAACGACTTCGTGAATGTTTTTTTTTCATGAACTAAATGAATGAATTGAGCATTTCTCATCATTTAGGTTCATCGGTTCATTATTGCGCTGTGTGACACATCTCACGGCGTCGACAAGGAAATCAGAAGGTTACAGATTAGTGTGAAAATAAATAAAAGATGGGTTCATAGCGACACTCATATAGGAAAAAAATGATCAAAGGAATTACTGATGCTACGACGCTCGTAAACATCCGTAGAAACAATAACTAATGGTCCAGCTGCCTCAAGCGATCCCTATTTCATAGCACGTGCACGTGCGCACGCGCTCAATGCGTGCCCCTCTTTAAATTATCCGGCGGATGCTGCCGCTCATGTAGAAAGTGCCTTATTCGTGTCAAGAACACCGGAGCTTTTATGGGTCATAGCGGCATAGGCTCGTCATGTGCACAAAAAAGCAGCTTCCGTCATGGTGGATGCTTTTCGGTAAGTTTTTGAAAGAAAAATTTTTGTAAAAGTATACTTTGCGAACCAACAGGCTGGGGGGGGGGGGGGTAGCCGTTTTTGGTGGACAGCTTACAGCACAAAATGTTACCAGGGCCGTAGGCAGAAATATTTTAGGCCTGGCAATCACGGGGAGGAAGGAGAGGGGGGGCAGTATCTGGATTCATTTTGACTTACAATGGTTTTCAACGTGCACCTCTAAATCCGAAGTACGCTGATGTTTTTGCATTTCATCTTCAATCCAAGTGCGACCGTTGTAGCCCAGAATTGAAGCCATGTTCTCGAGGTGAGCAGCGCGAAGCTTTTCCGCGTAAGCTGCCACTGCGGATCAATTACGAATTTTCGATAATTTCGCCAGAGAAGCCAGAGTTACACTTTCCTTGAAAGACAAAACTTGTGAAGCCTTTGGGTTAAGCAGCGCACATGGTCCCCGTTCCGGGTCGTGCGCTGCGTCCGGGGTTAGCATTGGTGGTTACTTGGTGCCAAACAGACTACTTCTATGCTCCGTTTCGCATCAAAAATTTCCATTTGTTACCGTAGCTATCTTTGTTCTACTTCTACAATTTCTGGTTTTACTTATTCAAGATGGTTTTATTGATTTATCGATAGCAAAGAATTCGTTCCTAATACCACTTCAGTTGTGTTTGGCGACCAATTTGGCAAAAATATTAAATGGCATGGCTACTTTACCAACTTTTGGCTTGAGTTCTGGAGCGTTTTCAACTCCACCCAGCAGCAACCGTGGCTGTTTCAACCAATATGAACGCCTACCAACTCACTCAAGTTTCTATTCTTACGCACTCTGTCTGAGCGCAAGCAGTAACAATTGAAACACCAAGGTGAAAAAGCGAGTGAGTCAGAGACTTAATATCTCTCAAGAGTGCATTTTATGAAACGTGGAAAGGCTGTCGTTTTCTGGAAATATTTCCTGAACGCTTGATAGTTGGGTGGGCGGGGAGGGCGGCAAAATTGATAGCTGTACTCTTTGTTTTTGTTCATTGATTGTATACCTTGTCACAAGCAGGTAATGTCATGTTTCTGGCATTAGCGTTTCCGGTCATAACTACATCAAGTGTTTTTGCAGATGTGCCAAGTTCTCTCAAAAATATAATTCGCCATTTATTTTCGCGTGACGCTGTTATCACAGACAACCTAACACTGAACACCTGCGCATTTCCACATATTAGAGGTCTTGAATGAATATAAATAAACTGCGAGCCCAAGCCGAGCCTGTCTTCTATATTTTATTATAATTAAAATTATAAATAAGAAAGGTTTGGCGCCTTTGTGACGCTATCACCTCCTCATATCCGCTACATTTATAAACATTTGAAAAAAATGCAATAGAAAGGAGGGGAGCCAGATGACATGAATAATATAATACAGTACAACACCACACGAGCGAACACAGCACCATCCAAGAGCAAATGAGTCACAGAGATTTTGGCACGAGTTCAGGTAAGCGAAAAATTCGCTTGTACAAGCTTGAAATAAGACATTTGTGTGGATTTTAGTGCACAGCAAGTTGCAGAAGACCATTAATTGCACCTAGTGTATAACACGTGATCGGGACACTACAAATGTGTAGTGTAGACACCTGGTATTGACATTCATTTCACTCATTTGTATACGGTCGGAACAATACAGATTTGGAGACAGAGCCACATTTATGTCGTCATTTGTATTTTAGTACTGATAGAAGTTTACTATATTCCGTAAAATGCTTGTTTTCGGAAAAAAAAACTCTCTCAGAGCGACAGTGCCCTTTTATGAAGGTTGGTCACAGACAAAGTATTTTCTTCAGAGTCAGTGATCTATCTAAAAGCAAGAGATATACTTTTGAAAACAACTCACGCTGAGTAGTATTTCACGAATTTCAGGCAGGGATGACGCGCAACTTCATTCATTCATTGTTTCCATTGTGAAATTTCTGATACAATGGCATGGATAAAAAAAAAAGCTGTTCTAGGCAGTTTAAGGAGCTTTCGCCTCGTTCACTATGGTGGCAGCAGTTGGCGGAGGTGGCAGAAGACGTGCTTAGGTTATTATTCAGGATGACATCGACAATGATTAACAATTACACAATACAAGCAAAAATAAATAAATAAATCGATCTAAAAGCAAGAAATATACTTTTGAATTTACCTCACGCTGAGTCGTATTTCGTAAATTTCAGGCAGGGATGACGCGCAACTTCATTCATTCATTGTTTACATTGTGAAATTTCTGATACAATGGCATGGATAAAAAAAAAAGCTGTTCTAGGCAGTTTAAGGAGCTTTCGCCTCGTTCACTATGCTGGCAGCAGTTGGCGGAGGTGGCAGAAGACGTGCTTAGGTTATTATTCAGGATGACATCGACAATGATTAACAATTACACAATACAAGCAAAAATAAATAAATAAATCGATCTAAAAGCAAGAAATATACTTTTGAATTTACCTCACGCTGAGTCGTATTTCGTAAATTTCAGGCAGGGATGACGCGCAACTTCATTCATTCATTGTTTCCATTGTGAAATTTCTGATACAATGGCATGGATAAAAAAAAAAGCTGTTCTAGGCAGTTTAAGGAGCTTTCGCCTCGTTCACTATGGTGGCAGCAGTTGGCGGAGGTGGCAGAAGACGTGCTTAGGTTATTATTCAGGATGACATCGACAATGATTAACAATTACACAATACAAGCAAAAATAAATAAATAAATCGATCTAAAAGCAAGAAATATACTTTTGAATTTACCTCACGCTGAGTCGTATTTCGTAAATTTCAGGCAGGGATGACGCGCAACTTCATTCATTCATTGTTTACATTGTGAAATTTCTGATACAATGGCATGGATAAAAAAAAAGCTGTTCTAGGCAGTTTAAGGAGCTTTCGCCTCGTTCACTATGCTGGCAGCAGTTGGCGGAGGTGGCAGAATACGTGCTTAGGTTATTATTCAGGATGACATCGACAATGATTAACAATTACACAATACAAGCAAAAATAAATAAATAAATCGAAAATGCAATATATTGTGACTGATGACAATATAATATAACTTCTCATGGGTGGCCACAAAGACTGTGCCGAGCTCCGACCGTTATCGCAGTCCTTTCAGGCAATATTTTTTTTCGCTACGTCTCTCTTTTTCCTGAAGCTCACCAAGTCAAGCAAATAGGCATGCATAAAGTTCTCCTTTCAAGAGACACGAAATACAAACAACCACTTGGTTTAGACTGACAAACTGCACTCTGAGAACTCTGACCATTATCATAGTTTAATTATAGCGGGAAAAAATGAAGGGCGAAATTTGATTGCGAAATTTCGTGCCTAAATTTCGGTGCGTAACGTAACAAGTTTCAGAATGCGTTTCTCGCATTTTCGCGGCATTAGCTCGATGAGATTTTATGAAACTTCGTCTATAACACCCACAGATTACAACGTACACAACTTTTATTGATTATAAAATACGCTGTACCCTGTAGACGTCTTCGAAATTCCCTACGTCGCGGCGTTTGCTGCGGGAATCTCAAAATGGCTTCTCCCCCCGCATTTTCTTTTAGCACGTTTTCTTGCCTACCAAGCGCCGTTCGTGTCGCGGTAAGAGTGGTGTTTTCAGAATTGTTAAATTGGTCTCTACTAATGTGTGAAAAATCGTTTTGCTCTTTAATGTCCTTTTTAAGAGCAGAGCGTTTTTCGTTGCACCGGATAGTGCTAACAGAAATTATCATCATCGTAAACCGATACGTGCTCGGATCATCATCTTTTGCTTCGCTCCCGCTGCACCTCGTCCAACTTGTCTGGCGTGGAATGCAATAATTATGATGGGTGAGTCTTTTACGTGAATAAATATCGTGTAGCGTCACATAATGACTAGTCACGGGGCTGAAATCACTTAACATGATGTAACATCTAGTCGTGCGACTAAAATAGCCTAACATCACGTAACTAGTCACGTGATATGGTCCCGCCATAAACCACTTAACAACCTGTCATGGGACAAGCTCCTGGCAAGAGAGAGAGAATAAGGTTGAGTCAAAGGCTGGGGGTTATTCAGAAGAAAATATCTGGTTTGCTACGCGGTACTGGGTAAAGTGTAATGGGCATGAAAAGGTAAGAAGGGAAAAGGGAGGGAAAGGAATGGTTAGAGAAAATAAAATGGAAAAAAACAAAACGCACACACACTCTAGCACGGGAGTGTCACAGTCGTTTTGCGAGTTCGGTTGACCGCAGAAACTTCAGCAGCGCCTTCATCGCCTTCTGGCTGAAGCGTCAAACGTTTCAGCACTCAAACATTGACTGCTCCGAAAGCGACGGGTCATCGAGCCATGCTAACGCTGCTGAAAACTGATGTTTTTGGGAGCTATATTGAGGACAATCACAAAAGACGTGGCCAATGGTTTCCTCATTGCCACAGTGATCACATGTAGGTAGTACTGTCAGTCATCCCGATCCAGTAAGCAAAACTGTTAGTAAATGACATTCCAAGCTACAAACAGCAGAGGACGGTTGTTTTGGATCGTGATAGTACAAATGAAATGGGAAGCTGAAGTGACAGATCTAAACGACGTAGGCGGGTACGCAGAAAACCGGTCGTGTTCCACATTGAGCGTGTTATATCACGTGCGACCAAGCGAATCTTGAATGCTGCATCGGTTCTTGATAATAGAATGAATTCCTGTACGGCTATTTTATGAGCATTCCTGGCAGAATTAGCGGTATGTTCGTTTCCGTCAATGCCGCAGTGGCCTGGAAGACACTGGAAAATTATGCCATGCCCTTTGTCTTCCAGTTGCTGATAGGTTTATCTTATTCAGAATACTAGTTGGTCTTGCAATGCTCACCACGACGCAAAGCTGACGACAGACACGCCGGGCCAACTTGGAGTCGGTGAATATGCCCCATTCTTGTGGTTACTCCAGTTGAATCTGCCGAAGCGGACTGCTGAGTGTCGCCAGCTCCACAGCAGTCGATGACGTCTTATGAGACGTTTTGAAATTATTCGTTTCGCCTTTTGCTGGGCTGTTCGCAGCTCCTGCAGATACCTCAACATTTGTCGACCCATCCGTGTAGACTTTAGTGTGGCCTGCGTATACCTCGTTTAGCATCAACAGGAACAGCTGCTTTAAAGATGGTGACGTGAGCTCCGACTTCTCAAGAATCCCTGACACTGTCAGACGAAGTTTAGGTTGATCCAGGCACCAGGAATGTGCAGGATTCTTTCAGAGGGTGTGTAGTCTGCGGGAAGGCACTCTCGATAAACAGAAATCACTTTGCAAAAGGAGGCACTAGGATGGTCTTCTGAAAGAAAGGTGAGCTAACGGGCAGGGGTGCGAGAATGGTGTCTAATGTGTGCTCTAAGTATATACCTCTAAGGTCATGGGAGTGCTGGTGGCATGGTCCTTGGCAATGACAATTGTCTCCACTGTTGACGCTCCTGGCAAGTCCACGTGCGTAAGTGTGGCGCACCGATCGAAGCTGAAGAAGAGCACCCAAGTGTAGCCATACTTGATACTGCTAGCTCCTCTAGCAAAAACCTGGCATTACTAACAAAACATAGCCCGGTCGAGCGCTATCTCCGCTGTAGGAGCCTTGCATCACTAATGTATGTTGCGCACTTTTTCTTTTCTCGTCTTATCGATAATCCGCGTTTTCCATCTTCCTGTGCTGCCCTCTGGCGTCTTGGTAGGGTCTGGTAGGAGCCGGGAGAACTGACATTGCTAGAACGAAGGCCTCCGAGACAAGCAGTGCTTTCGCGACATTTGCACTAGTGAAGAGCGAATGCTTGTGGCACGGCATTGTGAAAAAGGCGGATTGAGCTCCGATTCTCCAGATGTCCTGGCTACTTAATTTATTTATTAGGCTATGATTTCCCGACTCGCCCAAGAAGCAGCACTGTTAAGTCATTGACGTGAACTGCCGGCGGGCCGCGATAGCTCGAAGTGGAGGGCACTAGGGTTGATGGGTGCATCTATGTTTCATTCTGTTCGGCGCTGCCACATGTTCGCCGAATGTGTGCACGCAGATGCCAGGGGGTTGCTTACCAGATGACGCGACGTGGATGAATACATTTGAAGGGGATAATCACCCTTCCTATCGACTAAGGGGCCCTGTAGCCTCCACAGTGCTGAAGTGAACTTCTGAGACAGACAATAGCTAGCAGCTCACTCCTTTCGCAACCGCAGCCGCTGTAGAGAGCCAAGTGACCTTCGTATGCTCTGTAACTTCAACGCGAACTTTGCGTTGAAAGCGCAAAACGTACAAACCACCCTTCTCACGAGATAAGCGCTCGCGCACAGGCGACCACACTCTTTCGGGGCAAAGTACAAGAGTAAAGGGAGGAGGAGTGTGCGCGTCACAACTGAGGTGAAAAACGAGCTGGGCGCCGACCTTTATAGCACACCCGTCGCACAATCTCGCTGGTGAGAAAGCGGACATGGGGAAGCACTTCTGATCTCTGCGTAACGGCAGCAGTACGTGGTGTATATGTCACTGTTAGTGTGCGGTCGGGCGTATGCTCCACATGTGTTGTTTAACGACACGCGCTGTAGAACGAGGCGTCACAGGTTCGAATCCCCGGTCGCACTGTTCAGAAAAGGTCTCTTTTGAATTGAGTTTGTGACTTTGATTTAATATGCACAGGGGAGGGTACAGGAAGGAGGGTACAGGAAGGAGGGGCATTCTCCCATGTATTTCTATTGGAGCGTGGCCTGCGAACTTATGACCAGTACTGTACATACATACATACATACATACATACATACATACATACATACATACATACATACATACATACATACATACATACATACATACATACATACATACATACATACATACATACATACATACATACATACATACATACATACATACATACATACATACATACATACATACATACATACATACATACATACTATACATACATACATACATACATACATACATACATACATACATACATACATACATACATACATACACAAATAAGAGACATACCGGTGACGCCGAGGACAAAAATCATCCGAGTGTGTTTACATGATTGCTATCGCCATTCAAAGAAAGAATCTACTTAGGGCATTTTCTCACTTCCGTTTGTGCCGTTCACTTTGCCAACGCGGTGAAAAGCATAGTTCACGTTCGTCGAGCGAGTTGTGTTCGGGTATGTGTGGTGAAGACACCATGCTCGTAATTCAAATTTCTCGCGGACGTGAGAAAAAGAGAGATGGTATATAGGAAAGACAGAGAGCTCAACTTGATAATTTCCAGTTTGGTATCATATACATGGGGTGGGAATAAATGAGTGAGAAAGAGAGACATTTCACAACACATAATGCAACGTTTTAGAGGTGGTCGCTCAATTCTGTTGTCTTCAATTGCTGTATAAAGGTTCATGTGGCTTTTTTAGCTGGCGCTCTGTGTGGCCAGGCTCCTAATATCTTTACATAAGTAAAAAAATGATCACTAAGTCTTTTCAAGGCCCATCGGCCAATTCGACGATGTCGAAATTGGGGATATCGGCATAAAAGGTGATGAGTAGTAATGTTTGCTCGAATATACATGGCCAATAAAACGATCGAACTTATCTGCAGCTGTTTCATATAGGCATTGCCAGGGCTTCGCCTTTCGCAAGAAGCTACCTTCGCCTTTCGCAAGTTCCTTTTTTTTTATGTGGAGCATTTCTTGGCGCACGAAAGACACTTTGAGAGTATATATCCGGTCGCCTAGCATTTTCACGGCCGTTTAATTACCAGATATATCCCGATATTGGCGTGACATGACCTAAACGTATGACGAAAAGAAATTGACGATCATAAGATGAAAATCACGTCATGCATGTCATGCGCGTCATGACATCAATTACGTTGTCTAGGAGCTCTCGCTGTGGTTTTATTAACTTGATGTACGATACCAAAATTGGCATGGAATTACATGAGCGTACGTCGAACGTAAATTACCAATCATAACATTAAAATCAGGTCATGTACCTTACGATACGCAAGGCGTATGTAATGTCACGGTGGTCGTTCCATTACGTTGCTCTATACACATTATCCGTCGAATTACTGGCGCGTAGGACGAAAGCAAACGACAGGTTACAACACGGATGTACATCCTGCCACCTGTGTTATGTAACACAAAACTTTTCGTTGGACTAGTTGGTACAACATTTCTAAATGTTAATTCGAGTGCGAATACACGACGCGATCACTCACACATGCACACGCCCAGGCATCAAACCCACACAGTGCTCACTTTTAACTGATTTATTGATAGCTCGAAGGCTTGAAATAATACAGGACACATGTGCGCACTAACACCATAGAAGGTCAACAGCATTCATTATCAATAAGTACAGTTAATCAATGTCATTGCCTCAGAGCGATAAACTGGAATTCGGTTGGTAACAAAGATAGCGAAGGGGCTCTTACACAGTGATCTTTATTTTTTTTTTTCAATAAAAAAGGCCTCTAACACTTCACGTGCAGTTTTACTGGCGCTTCTGCCTAGAATCTTTGTCTCAGAAAATCATGCATCACAACCACACGAGATGACATGCGCAACCAAGTGCGCATACTTGTCATCTCGTTTTGTTAATTTTTGGGCGTGTTTCCTTAATCTGTGTTATTTCGTGCCACATGACAAGCTTCTAGCCGGGGTAAAATCCTCCATTGAAGAGAATGGCGACGTTGATTTTATCAATGACGCAGGCGTGCATGTAGACAATTTTTTTATCGCTCTGAGAATTTAATCTCAATGTAACTTTTATAATGTTTGACGAACAGCCCTTTCTTCAGCGGCAGGGAATCTGCATTGGTTCCCGTGTCGTGCCGGTTCTTTGCGATCATTTTTTAGCGGATGTAGATAGAGACTTGGACAATGCTTTTAAAGAGTGGGGGGGGGGGGGGGTAAAGGTTTTTGGTTACGTTGACGATTTTTTAATTCTTTTAAATGAGCAGGGCAACCTTACAACCCCTAATTTTATTTTCAACGTTTTTATAAGACTAGGACGAGGGCTTTCCTTTACTGTTGAATTGCCACAAGAAGCTTGTCAGCAGTTTTTAGACTTAAGCCTCACGTGGCACGATGAGATTTTTTACTGGTTTTATCATCCTCGTGTGTAGAAGGAGTTTTTGCCGTATACGATTCTACCCACTCAAAGATTGTGAAGAGGGGCGTTGCGTCTCTTTGCATGGAATCAGCGCTGAAGAGGTCGTGCCCACACAGCATGAAACACAGCATAAAACCACCACCACCACCACCACCACCACCTACTTTCATTTCGCGATTTCGCCGACTTCAGGGTTTCCTGATATGTTAAAAATGATCGGTAAAAGCAAGGACTACTCAACCGTTAAACTCTGGAACTAGCTCGCAACAGTATCGAGTGATAAATAATAAAAAAAAAATGCTATAGGCCTGCGTGGCAGGCGCAGCACAGTCACAGTGAAAGCTAGAAGAGCAACATTTCAGAGCCTTTTCTAAACACTCATTGGGTAACTGCTGCAAGCGCACTTGCTGGGTAACCGTACGTCATTAATAATAACAATTTTCGGTAATATACACCAGCATTTGCTATGCAATTTTTCGCCATTCTTCTGAGAAGCGTTGTATCCGCTATACAATTGCAAGGAATGTTGTACCAAATGTTCATGCAGTGGCTGATGCATCGCCTTGTTGCCCCGCCGCGGTGGTCTAGTGGCTAAGGTACTCGGCTGCTGACCCGAAGGGCGCGGGTTCGAATCCTGGATGCGGTGGCTGCATTTCCGATGGAGGCGGAAATGTTATAGGCCCGTGTACTCAGATTTGAGTGCACGTTAAAGAACCCCAGGTGGTCTAAATTTCCGGAGCCCTCCACTACGGCGTCTCTCATAATCATATAGTGGTTTTGGGACGTTAAACCCCACATATCAATCAGCATCGACTTGTTTATCAGAATTCCATACGTATATACCCAGTCACGTTCGTGTTATCCAATTGGTTTGGGTGCCAGGTCACACTGGACTAATACTAAATGAAGCGGCGGACACACTGGCGGCAGAATCAATTCAGGGGCCCATCCTGAATATTCTAAGACCCTGCTGCTCATATACAGTCACGCGATTTCGGAATTTCTGTATACGCCAGGAACACACAAACTCTTCTGTTCTAAATGGCGCAGATTTTCAGCACCTTAAGTTTCAGTGGTACAGCACTTGGTGTGCAACAAGACAATTCGAAGTGACATTCACTAAATTGCGATGCAGGATTCCACATTTAAACTTTTATTTATACAGACATGGTTTCGTTCCTTCCCCTCATTGTCACTATTGTACACAAACAGAGACTATAGAGCCCTTTTTCACAGAATGCCGCAGGTATCAAAATTTAAGGAAAAAATTCTAATACCAGCTTTCCAAAAACACGGGCTTGAGCTGTCTGAAACGGTACTACTCTCCCTAGGGGCTTCGGAACTATGTCATTGCAACAGGGACATATATGGAGCCATATATAACTATATAAAAGAATCAAACCGGCTACCATGCTAATCTCATAAGTACATACTCATTACTTATTTTCATCTTTAGTCTATTTCATGTATTTTACTGTATTTTATTTATTTTGTATTCCACTGCCACGCGATTCATGGCCGATCCCCCGTGGTGGGTTGAGCCATTCCTCTTGGGACCAACTAACTGACCAACTATGCGCCACAGTTAATAGGTGATAAAAAAACAAGCTTTTGAAATGGGTTGAAGCATTGAGTGGTCCACTCGTTACGCTATTCGCATTATGTGACGCCTCGTTGTTCTTTAGCTGTTCTAAAACGCTTTTTTACTCATACTAATGCGATTCCTCTTTCGACACCAAGGCTAAGGCAAGTTTGCGAACAATTCACAAGCACCGGCCTGGCCTAGTGCTAGAATACTGGGCTGGCACGCAGCGGACCGGGGTTTGAGCCCCACCGTGTCTTTAATACTATTTTTTTTTCGTTATTTTGCGATAGTGGTTACGGACGACGACGGCGGCGGCGGACAACTACGGCGCCACGCGTGACCCGAGTTTTGATCTGGTAACAGCTTTCACTGTAAAAAAAAAAACATAAGACTTGGCAAAACCCGCAGTTGCCGACTTGGCAGTCGGCCGCGTAGCAAGTTTATACAAGAACCGATACAACATCAGTCTACTTTCCACGAGTGAACAAATCCAACTCTGTACAGGATTCAACCTCCTGCCTACATGAATTAAATCACCAGCAGACAAAGAAAAAAATCACGGCATATACACGGAGTGAATGATTATGAGTGGAGCGAAGCACTAGAGGATTTCATCCCTAAATCATGAATCATCCGCGAATATCACCCACTACATCATCAAAGGCGTTAAATACAATGTATGTATTTATACAAGAAGTTTTATTGTTCATAAGTGGTAGCTATACATCGCTTCCTTTTCCCTTCATTACAACGGCTTTTTGGTCGGTGAAGTGGTGGATCGCTGATGGGCCGTAGTGGGAAGTTTGCAAGGACGAAGTGGTGTGCCGTTTGCAAATGTGGAACTATAGGCGGTCACGCACAACAAGGGATTGACACAGTGGGACAATCTATGGTTCCCTAATGCACGCCTGGATACAAGTACACGACCATATTGCATTTCATATAGGCTACTTCTCAACAGTATTTGCTTTATGGTCGGTGAAATGGTGGATCGGTGATGGGGCGTAGGATGTTTTCAAGGACAAAATAGTGGGCAGTTTAGAAAGGTTGAACTATAGGAGGTTACGTACATACAAGGAATGGCCAGACTCATGCCTTCAGGAGCTTCGCCCCTAAAAAATCCTTCATAAGGAAGAAAGATTTTTCGCAGCCTTACATATACTAGCCTGCTGTTAAATCATTTGCGTACAAAAAATAAATATAAAGTTGCGCACACAATTTTCACACATACGCTTGCATACATTTGCCTAATAGAGAGACATATGATGACAAAAAAAGTTACCTACCCAAAAATGTAATACATGCATCAGCCTAAGTCATACACGCCTCGGCTATCACAGACACAAAAGCATCGGCCTAAGACAAACATTTGCTGAAAGAAGAAAGATAATAAATTGAACGAAACAATATTTTTCAGAGCCATGCATAGAATAATTGATTGATTGATATGTGGGGTTTAACGTCCCAAAACCACTCTATGATTATGAGAGACGCCGTAGTGGAGGGCTCCGGAAATTTAGACCTCCTGGGGTTCTTTAACGTGCACCCAAATCTGAGCACACGGGCCTACAACATTTCCACTTCCATCGGAAATGCAGCCGCCGCAGCCGGGATTCGAACCCGCGCCCTGCGGGTCAGCAGCCGAGTACCTTAGCCACTAGACCACCGCGGCGGGGGATGCACAGAATAGCCCAAGATTAAAACATTTCTCGCAAGAAAACAATTGTTCAGAAACAGGGAACAGGAGGGAAAGGAAACGCGGGGATGTTAGCTACTCTAGAGCGACTGGTATGCTACTCTGCACCGGGGACAGGGTTGAGGTAGTTTGAAAGATGGAGTGAAGGAGAGAGAGGAGAACACGCGCACTCAAAGTCGCACGTCACAGTAATCCTAACACTATTAGTCTATAACCGCCGGTCCCATTCTGTTGCATTTAAGAAGCTGGTGACTGCTTTCGTCGCCTTCACTCGCGATGGCCTCTTTGGACGACATTCCGGAATGGCGTCCGCGGTCATTGGTCTGCGATCTATTCAAGGCAGTGCTGCTGCAAGTGATATTCTCTGCGCATTGTAGCGAAGACCACCGCAGAAGAAGCACTGTAATGTTTCCTCGCTACCACAGTTGTCGCAGAAGGGTTGTCAACCATTTCGATACAAAATGAGAATGCTTTCGTGAAAGCCACTCTTAGTCATAAAGGGCAAAGTAGAGTGGCATCATTTAGGCGTAGTCCAGCAGACGTCTGTGGTCGTAAAGTGTTCGAACTGTAGTTCAGCTGATGGGGCTGTGTGCTTGTCTTCTGAATGAAGAGAGTAATTCCCCGTGCAGCCACTCGAAGTTGCCTGGCAGTGTCGGTCCTTGATAACGGAATTGTATCAAGCCTATTGCCTTGAAGCGCTTATCAGGCAGCATTGTCGGCGTGTTCATAGCCTATCACTTTGCAATGAATTGGCAGTCACTGAAATGTGACGTGGTGACTTTTCTCAAACGCAGTATGGATGAAATACCGAACCTTAAAGACCAGCTGTTCGTATGGTCCTGTTTGAAAAGGACTGGTTAAAATGATTGCAGAGGTGTCTTCGAATCACTGAAGACTGCCTAACGTTGACGCTGCTGACGGCTGACTACGTGAAGTGCAGCGTGAAGAGTAGCGAGCTCTGCAGCCATCGATGATGCTGCGTGGTCTTGAAACTGAAGGCAATATCTTTCGCTCGGACGACTCCTGCTCCAGACAAACACTGGACAGTGGCCGATCCGTCAGTATAAACGCGTACGTAATTGGCGTACTTCACGTTCAAAAGCATTAGGGATAGCTGTTTCAGCACTACGAGATCAGATTTTTTTTCTGGTACTGGTACGATGAGGTGCTCTTCAAGTAGAATGAAGCACCACGGTGGTATCGCTGGCTCATATGCAGGGCTGAAGCCTGAATGATGGAAGGTGGGTGGCATAGTTAGAGATCGTTTCTCAATACGACGCCAGTGGTCTCAAGACAGCGTTGCAAGGTGATGGCAATGGGCCCGGGGAAAATGCCTTATGTAGGCTCTCATGCAGGTTTCCACCACAACGTGTGTTTGCATATTGTATAGTCCCGTGCAATGAAAATCTATAGTCGCTTCAGTCAGCACACATTTCGACAATCTAAGGCAGACTCTGAGTGCCTGAGCTTGTACAGCCTGCAAAGTGCGAATATTAGTCTTGCTAGAATTAGTAAGTACAGGCAGGCTATATCTTTAAAAAAAGGAAAATGAGAAACAGTTATCTCTAGAGTTCCAGCATTGAGTGAACCGACATTCATTCATTCACAAAAAAATTATTAGTGTCCGGAAGCCCGGTTTCGTCATGCCCCAGGTTTTTCCACACAGGAACTTGAACACCTGGTATATTGCTGCAATATTTTTTCGAGGTATGCATACAATGGCCTGAGGTTAAAACATTTGCTGACAAGAAACAAAAAGACAATAAATACCACAAGTAAACAGTATTTCTAACAGCGTTACATAAAAACGGATTACAATAAAAATTTTGTTGACAGAATAAAATCTTAGATATAATGCAAAAGAAAACAACCATCTTCAAAACCTTACGTACTATTTATTTGCAAGCATCCTGCTTGTCAGTCACGTTAAAATGCATGGTTCAGGCAGAATGGCCTGATGAAGTAAATACAAACGTGGTTCGTCACTCGCACTCTGTGGTCATAAGTGCCATCATTGGCATTAAATTGAAAGAGCCCTGTGCACAGAGGGCTGGATATGTGTACCCTATCAATCTATTCTGAGGGGCTTTGTTAAAGTCGGGTTGCGTTTGAGCGAACTGTCTGCAAAAGCTCGCCAAGTATCGAGGGCAAAAAGCAGCTGGTTATATTGATACAGCAAATCAATTCATTCCCGGCGGCACGTCAGCTGCAGGAGGAGAGGATAAAATGAGGACCAAAAACTTCCGTTAACCTCAACTCGCTGAACCCAACCGCACTTGTCAAGGCACAGCAAAGCAAACAAGCACGCTAGGTCACGTTCGGGCCGGCACAGCGCCCTTAATGTTTCTGTTAAGCGCCCTAAGCTCCCTGTTTGCACAACGCCACCACAAAGTAGTTGTGAGCGGAGGAAACGCAGACGTCGGGAGACCACGAGATGGCGTGGCACTGATACAGTCGCTGTAGCACTTATACGTGACAAACATGCGATCATGCATGACATGACCTGCAGTCGCAAAGCCAAAGTTGGTGTTTGTGTGCGGCTCTTCGCTGACTGCTTCATATGGCATCGATTCCAACATTGCATGGTATCTCCCATATTTGTAGTTTCGAAAGCTTGGTTTTAGTCCAGCGTTCCTATGGACAGATGGCCTTCGCGGCAATCGATATTCATGGTTTATTGAGCTATCGTTCCACGTTAATTCGCCCTTGCTTACAGACAGACAACGAAGGAGGGCCTGCACGCCACGCCCAAGCGGCCCTCACTGAATTTCACAAAGGTAATTGAAATTGAATCATTTTTTTTCCTTAAGCGGTATCCTTAAGTAACCAAGCCACACTATACGCAATTTTATACCGCTCGATTTCATTTGATGAGGAAGAGCTCCTGAGTAATGAGCTCTATCGCTCTATCTCGCGGGAAACAGCTTGCGTGAAAACTCTGCCGTGCGAATGCTCCGTTTATTGTTAAATGTTTAATGGTCATTCCATGATAGTGTTCCACAATCAATACCTTCAGTGAACCACACATCCCTGTCAACAGGGGCCCGAACCTACAGTGACCCCGACTCACTTTGAAATGCGTTTCAGGGGTCACACTTCTGAGTTACGGCATGCTGCCGAGAAGCCGTAGCGAGCGACTGCCGCTCCGCTATCGCGTGGTTGTACAATACGTGAACCTTTCCATTCTCAGCTCTTGTTTTATTCGCTTGCGATACGCTGGAGCAGCGGTGTACTGCCACGTGGTCTCGAAACAGGATATTGCGTCTCTCCGAAGCCCGAACACACTCTGCAATGCGGCATGATTCAACAAAGACCAAACGTGATAGGCGCTTACGACATAGCAGCTCTTCGGCTTTTACACTTGATGCCGCACTTGTGATGAACAGGTGACGTTCTCTTCGCAAGACATAAGTTTTCGTTGCGGGCCGCATGTTGACAGAGAGAATAAATAAAGATATCAAGCAGCACACTGCATTCTCGTCTCCTGCGTGCCCTTCACTGTTCAGAGAAGGCCAGATACTGAGAGGAATGCGGCGCTCTGGACGTATAAGTGAGCGGGACTAGTTGATTGGTAAGACATTTTCGAATACTGAGACTGAGATGCACTCATTAAAGTGAGATACAGCACGTACTGGGTCAGCGCTACAAATAAAAATAAGCTATGAGCGACATGCGGCCATGAAGACCTGCGGGAAAGTTGCGAAACATGTCGGAATAGGAATCCATCTTTGATTGAATCTATACTAACCAGCCCGCCTATCTACCGTTCTGCAATCCATTACGAAGTTTTTCATAACTCGAATTGTACGGTTGTTTGAAAAAAATTGGGAGCATATCCATGGAGTAAATGATGGAGAGCGGGGCGAAGCATTCGTCCGTCCATTCGCTCTTGCTTCCATCCGTCCATGCGTCCGTCTGTGTGGACGTCCATGCGTCCATCCGCCCGTCCGTGCGTGCATCTGTTCGTGCGTCCGTCCCTGCGTTCGTCCGTGCATCCACCCCTGCGTCCGTTCATGCGTCTGTCTGTGTGTCCGTTCGTCCATCTATTCAACACTCCAAGTACCACAATCTCGCATCTTTTCATCATATATTCCCCATATAGAAGCACCGCCATCCAGCGGACATTCCAAGGACTAAACAAGAGATGGCACACGCACACTTTCTTACGGCTTGCGCTTCGGGTCTACTTCCCACTTTTAACCACCTTGAGTTCATGTTATATACTAGTTCGCCGTATTCGTGGCACTGCGGCCCAACGCTCGCTAACTTGACCTTTCTAAAACCAAGGAGGTTACGCCAAGCGAGTATAACGTAGCAACCTTTTCCTGTCAGATAGTGCTCAATGTACATGCCAATGGCTGATAATGGGAAATGAGAGACAGGAGAATTCGGCTTTTACTTTCTTACGGCTTGCGCTTCGTATTTACTTCCCACCTTTAACCACCTCGAGTTAATTCATGGTATATACTAGTTCATTGTATTCATGGCACTGCGGCTCAACGCTCGATAAACCTTTCTAAAACTGAGGAGGTTACACCCAGCAAGTATAACGTAGCAACCCTTTCTTGTCAGATAGTGCTCAATGTACATGCCAATGGCTGCTAATGGCGATCGCAGCGTGCGCGTTAACTAAAAGCCCAATGCTCCTGTTTCTCATTCCCCATTAACAGCCATTGGCATGTACACTGGGCGCTATTTTTTATTGTTAAACAACGCACAGAATAAATCTCCCACCGGCACCACCTTGGAGGTCAAAATGTAACAATTGTTATACACTACGACTACGAGGGACGAACGGGTGCCGCTATAAAAAGCTTCGCCCCTAAAATACGCAGGCTGCGGCTCAATTCAACAGGCTTGTTGCTGTGGCACGCCTTGCGAACGCATAAATGACACTGCGAGTGAGTAACACTAGGCATTCCTGGGTTAATGGCGGGATGAATGGCTAGATGAATGTAAAGTATGAGTATCCTCTTTGAATTGGGCTGACAGCAAGTGCCACAAGCTCTTCGTTAGACCTCTCTTTTTTTTGCTGTTTGGCTCACACGAGCCGTATTGTGGGCCAATTGGCCTCCACTCGCTGTTGTTTTGCTGGGAAGTGCTAACTGTCCACAATTACAATATCTTAGACGCCACGAGAGTAGAAAAACCATATGTATCTTCGGTTTTGTCGGGCGCCGTTCGCGTCGTCTCTTAACTCGCTTGTCGTGCTTAGCTTATCGGTTTGGTACATCAACCGTGTCGGGAGGAAAAGAACACATGTCTGTCTGTCTCTGTGTGTTTGTGTGTGTGTGTGTGTGTGTGTGTGTGTGTGTGTGTGTGTGTGCGTGCGTGTGCGTGTGCGTTTGTGTGTGTGTGTGTGCGTGTGTGTGTGTGTGTGTGTGTGTGTGTGTGCGTGTGTGTGTGTGTGTGTGTGTTGTGTGTGTGTGTGTGTGTGTGTGTGTGTGTGTGTGTGTGTGTGTGTGTGTGTGTGTGTGTGTGTGTGTGTGTGTGTGTGTGTGTGTGTGTGTGTGTGTGTGTGTGTGTGTGTGTGTG
This sequence comes from Rhipicephalus microplus, assembly GCF_013339725.1. Classification (NCBI taxonomy): domain Eukaryota; kingdom Metazoa; phylum Arthropoda; class Arachnida; order Ixodida; family Ixodidae; genus Rhipicephalus; species Rhipicephalus microplus. The sequence goes on from NC_051165.1 coordinate 135,877,315, forward strand.
TGTGTGTGTGTGTGTGTGTGTGTGTGAAAGAGATACTGGGCGTTGTAACTACTGCAATTACAGTTGCAAAATACACAAAACTCCCCGCTTCACCAGGCATTCTGCAAAGTAGAGAATCCGTGTGCCTGTGCGTGCCTGCGTAGCGCCACGCTTGATTTTGTAGGTCATCGTGTAGAGAAAATCACTTCCAAGCAACTTGTAACGGTTGGGAAGCTTTCAACCAGGCAGTCGAACGCATCTTACATGGTGGGACGCCTCGCGAGATTCTACGTTTCGACCGGTGCACGCGCTGCGAAATAGCCGCGTAACACACGTGTGGCACGGCACAGGTGCAAAACATAAAAATGAAAAAAAAATTAGATAAAGCAGCTTCACCATAAAGTAGCACCAAGCCTAGATGAAGCGTGGGGCTGGACAACGTTCTTTACTGAGCCTCTTCGGTTTTCTCTTCATTTTGTCGTCTCTTTTTTTTATCTGTGTTTTTCTCCTTGTTGCAATTTATTTGTATCTTTCCTCAGACGGCAAGAAAACAAAGAGACCGATTTCATTCCTTATGTCACACCCCTCCTCGCAGTCCCCCTTTCTTCCCCCTCATTTCGTGCTGTGGCAGACAACCGGACTAGAGCCTTATGTTTGTAAGTGATAGGGTGCTAATCATATTAGGAAATGATCGATGAAAACACTGTTAATAGCTGAACCTGCGTCCCTGCTACGTAATTACCTCACTCCTCCACGGCAAGTAGACTACTAAACCAACTTGGCTTCGCGTGGGATGCGGAGTGCTCTTATCGTATCACTTGGGCTGGTAGCAACTCACGTGATATAGTAAAAGCAAGTCAATTTGTGCGAAATATTTTTATGGTTTTTTTTTAACCCGACTATTTCCGAAGCTGTAACAGCAACAATCCTTAACAAAATCAGTGATTGCTCACTCGAATATCCAAATAGCAGATAGATATCACGAGTTAAGTGCCAAATTAAGACACACTGGTAACAGGGGCTTCTAGGCAGCACAAAGAACGATACCACTGTATCCTTTTATTGTCACATGTTTCCTATATACCGCGCCTCGTGTGCCATACGAGGCAATCTGCCATGCACTCTCATGTTCTCTTATATAAAAGTGACGGCTGAACATTTATGCTCCATGACGTGAGCTGTCCATGTACCTCCGGTCTCGCAGCATCAGTGTGCCCTTATGAACTGTTCCTGTCTAGAAGAGTGGCGCCGTTAACGAACATTTTGAACGAGCCGTCGGCGGCGAATGTATATCTTCGGTGACAATCAGTATACCGCATGAAAATTGTCACGTCGAAATCATTTATTTGAATGAAGGAACCAATGGGAGGCTACTCATTTAGTGGAGTAATTAGTATACACATATAATACCATATTTCATTCTTACAAGAACGAAAAACAAGTAGTTGGCTGCAGTAGGAGTACACAGGCGTAGACGCTGTCAGTAGTTCACCAACACCAGGGGCGAAGCTAGAAAGTCATGTAATTGTTTATGTGTCGTTCATAAGGCCACTAGAGCACATTTTTAGGGGCCAAGCTCCTTAAGCCGTGGGCCGTGCGTCCCCGATGTATGTAGTAGTAGTATAGTAGTAGTAATAGTAGTAGTAGTAGTAGTAGTAGTAGTAGTAGTAGTAGTAGTAGCCGTAGTAGGTTGCCACCTATCGATAGGTGCCACCTATCGGTTGCCACCTATCGGAACCTATACACTGGATGGCGGTATTGTATATGATGAATACATGATGAAAAGATGCGAGATGGGGGTACTTAAAGTGCTCACTATAGATGGACGGACAGATGGATGGACGCTTCGCCCCCCTCATCATCATTCACTACGTGGATATGCTGTGACTCTAGATGCGAAGCTTATGTTCGAGCTCAATCCGGTGTGCGGCGTGACCACCCTTACTGCTCATGCGCGTCCGCTGCGCCTCTCTCTTCTCTACTAGCTCCCCCTCTCTCGCCTCACAACGTCGATGCTGGGAGCGTCTGCTAACGTACGCTCGCTCCTCTAGGCAATTGTAATTTCTGGTGTTGCAGTAGGGAACCTAGCAAGCGCTCCGCCATGGGTCTTGAAACGGTTTCATTGACGCCGGCGTTGCGTAGCTTGGGGTTTCGTTGCAGAGCAGTTACCAATACAGGCCGCCGTACTATCCAAGCGTACCGAGGTGCTATCTCTGCAACAGTGCCCGGCGCTTCACGTGCCACTGCTGATATCTGTCAAAGCAGTCCAGACCGCGCTGCGGAGCGTTCCAGCTAAGCTTGCTGACGAGTGTACGTGGCAATGGCTCAAAAAGTGATCTTGTGCTGTTCTGGCTACCACGTTAATTTCGTAACATTAGTTAAGCACGTTCTTATACAGTACAAGGTGATTCATGATAACCCACAAGGATTGCACTCAGGTAAATAATCCGAAAGAATCACAGAGAAAAGTCAGTACTTCTCCAGCGCTTGCGCTGTGCCTACTTCGGTCCTACCCGCCCGACGATGAGCGCTTCTTAATCCAATACACTTAGGGACTTGGATGGTGGTGGTAAAAAACATTTATTTCAGAAAAAGTTTACTAGAGAGTGCCGACGTGGCCCATCGGCGTGCTAGAGTGGCAAGACCCTATTCCGGGACGCCAGTGGAGCTGGAAGCTGCCCGTGCGCGCTCCACCAAGGAGCGTTGTGCAGCCAAGGTAGAGCAGCCGAGCAGGTGCTCCTCCCAAGTCTCTCTAGTTGGGATAGGAAAAGGGGATGAGAAAGGGACGGGATTAACTGGGCACGATGCTACGACGTGATATGTGTCGGCGAGCACATGACAGGTCGAGCAGGTGCCATTGATTTCCGGCAAAAAGTGCCTGGCGACCGCCGGACTGATAAAGGTGTTCGTCTGCAGGCGGCGTAGCAGTCGTTCGTCCGCTTTCTCCAAACCGCGTGCGGGGTCCGGGTAGAGGCGGCGCGAAGCCCGGTAATAAGCCAAAATTTCGCGAAAGCGCGTCAGGTTGGTATTGCCAGATTCCGTCTCGGGACATGGAGGGGCAACGGCCCGGACAGAAGAAGCGCGGGCAGCGGCATTTGCCGCCTCGTTGCCGGGCAGGCCCGAGTGGCCTGGGGTCCACACTATACGAATGGGATGAGGGTTAAAGCGCCAAGAGGCTGCCTGTAGTAGGCTAGCCGCCAGCGGAGCAATGGAACCCTGAAGGTACTGAGAACAGGCCGAGCGCGAGTCCGTCAGGATGGTGCGTGAGGCAGGGTGAGAGGCGGCCAAAGCTATGGCAACCTCTTCAGCGTGCGTTACTGTGTCTGCTCGAAAGGAGAGGCCATCTACGTGTTTGCCCTCTGTAATCACGGCAGCCGTGAAGTGACCCGAGGGGGAGGGACCCGAGACGTCCACGTAGAAAACACCAGGACGATCGGAGTGTCGCGTATAAAGGGCCGCGGCGCGTGCTAGCCTACGGCCAGGATGGAGGTCAGGGTTCATATTACGGGGTAGAGGTTCCACCCATAGCTTTTGACGCCAGAGCTCTGGTATCGGCTGCAGAGGGTCTTGGTCAGATATCGGGTTAAGGCCAAGTCTGTGTAGAAGACGGCGCCCTGAAGGCGTCTGCGACAGTCGATTGATTTGGTTAACGCGATGAGCTTCGCGCATCTCTGCAAAGGTGTTGTGTACCCCCAGAGCCGTGAATCGGCTGTTGGAAGTTGCAATAGGTAGGTCCAGAGCGCGTTTGTATACTGAACGAAGAAGGACGTCCAGCTGGTGCTCGTGTCGACGACGCAGGCGAAGGTAAGGCAAGGCGTAGAGGACGCGACTGGTCACAAACGCGTGGGCCAATCGGAGGGACTGAGACCCGCGGAGGCCGCCGCGCTTGGTAGAAACTCGCCGTATCATGCGGCTCACCTGTTCGCTGGTGCGTCTGAGGCCTGATATTGTGCCCTTTGGATCCAAGGACGATGTGAGGTGAAGGCCAAGAACCCGAATATTTTGCACTGACGGGACGGGCCCGGACGGAAGAAAAATTTGAGGCGGCGGTAGCGGAGAGACTGAAAGAAGAGCCGATTTAGCTGGAGAGCACTCCAGGCCGCATGAACCTGCGTAGGTGTCCACCAGAAGGGCAGCCTTTTGCAGGCGTTCTTCGATTTGCGCTAAGGAGCCGGTGTTGGTCCAAATTGTGATATCGTCCGCATATAGTGCGTGTTGTATTCCCTCGACCTCGCTTAGAAGAGAGGGGAGGTTCATCATCGCCAGGTTAAAAAGCAGAGGAAACAGGACTGCCCCTTGAGGTGTACCCCGCGTGCCTAATAAGTACGGGCCGTGTTCGGTAGAATTAAGGTGAATGAAGGCGGTGCGATGTGATAGAAAGGCGCGAATGTAGTTGAAAGTCTTCTGCCCGCAGTTTGTGGTAGACAGGTTAGTGAGTATAGTGCTGTGTTTGACGTTGTCGAACGCCCCGCGGAGATCGAGAGCGAGCACGGCTTTATCGTTATGGCGCATAGTAGTCGGCTCTATGATATCGTGTTGAAGCTGGAGCAGGACGTCCTGCGCCGACAGATGCGGGCGAAAGCCAAACATCGTGTCGGCAAAGGTGCTCCTGGCCTCCAAGTAGGCTGAAAGGCGTTCGCGAACCATGGTTTCCATGAGTTTGCCTGCGCAAGACGTAAGTGAGATGGGTCTCAGTGCCTCAATACTAACGGACTTTGCCGATTTGGGAATGAATGTCACGACCGATGTGGTCCATTCCGTTGGAAGCGGAGAACCGTCCCATATCGAATTTATAAGCTGGAGTAGCAAGAGGTGTGCTTGGTCGGGAAGATTTGCCAGGAGCGATACTGTGATTCCGTCGCGTCCAGGGGCCGTGCCCCGTCGCATTTTCGTGAGTGCAAATCGTAAATCAGAAAGCGTGTATGGGGCGTCGAGCTCGGTGTTAGGGGCGCCGGAATACGTATATGCTGGGCCTGCGGGATCAATTGTGCGGCAGATGTAGCGGTCACAAAGTTCTCGCGCAAGTTCATCCGTAGTGCCCTGAAATGCATGCAGAACACGGTGGAGCTGGCGTTGCGTTTCTCCCCTGGTGGTGGAGGGATCGAGAAGGCTTCTAAAGAGTCGCCACGCACTCTTAGAGCTCATCTGGTTTGCAGCCTTCGAACAGGTGTCTGCCCAGTTAGCATCGGAAAGTTGTGCGGAGTATGCGGCCGCCTCTGCAGTGAGCACCTCAATGCGAGCGCGAAGTTTCCGATTAAGTTTGTTGCGTTTCCAGCGCCTTATGAGCCCGCGGCGAGCGTGCCAAAGATGTAGGAGGTGTGGATCGATTGCAGGAGTCAAATTAGAGGTTGCAAGGGTGCGAGTGTTCGCTTGTTTCATATGAAGAGCATATGATGCCCACGCTGCATATTCGGTCGAGGAGAGGCCGGCGGGGAATGGTTGCATTCTGAACTGAGTCCAATCGGTGAGACGGGCTTGGCCCCAGTGTTGGCGCATTTTCTGAAATTAGCTTCTATTAGCGCGGCACATATGAAAAGGAAAGAGGAAAGAATACAGAGACGTCAAGACAGGTAGGCGCTAAACTTCCAACTGTTTATTTCCTGCCCTTGACACCCATCTTATACATACGTAGAAACACGACTCATCTTGCACGTGGTGACATCCCAAGAAACGTCATTTCCTTATCTGTCAAAGCAATCGAAGGTGAACTCACACACAAGTTTCCCATTTTTTCTATTGCCTCGGCTTCTTTGATCTCACGTGTCAGCTGATTGCGAGACCGGCTGATAACGGTGCAGCTATACAGATCAGGGGAGCACCCACACCCCTTGCAGTGCGCCGCCAAGAACCCTCCCGCTGAAAGTTTATTTCTCGCGTTGTAAGCATGTTCCCGCAGTCTATCATTAAGACACCGCTTAGTCTGTCCTATGTAATATCTTCCACACGATAACAAGAACACGTACACAACGCAACACACACAATCTACATATCTAACCTGATGTTTCTTATCACATACTAAGCGAATAGAACTAATTGGGCAGGTCAACTTGCAAAGCTCCCCTAGTTTTTTGGGGGCTGAAAACACCACACGTACGTTCTATTCGCTTAGTATGTGATAAGAAACATCAGGTTAGATATGTAGATTGTGTGTGTTGCGTTGTGTACGTGTTCTTGTTATCGTGTGGAAGATATTACATAGGACAGACTAAGCGGTGTCTTAATGATAGACTGCGGGAACATGCTTACAACGCGAGAAATAAACTTTCAGCGGGAGGGTTCTTGGCGGCGCACTGCAAGGGGTGTGGGTGCTCCCCTGATCTGTATAGCTGCACCGTTATCAGCCGGTCTCGCAATCAGCTGACACGTGAGATCAAAGAAGCCGAGGCAATAGAAAAAATGGGAAACTTGTGTGTGAGTTCACCTTCGATTGCTTTGACAGATAAGGAAATGACGTTTCTTGGGATGTCACCACGTGCAAGATGAGTCGTGTTTCTACGCATGTATAAGATGGGTGTCAAGGGCAGGAAATAAACAGTTGGAAGTTTAGCGCCTACCTGTCTTGACGTCTCTGTATTCTTTCCTCTTTCCTTTTCATATGTGCCGCGCTAATAGAAGCTAATTTCATGGATAACCAACTCGCCCGAGCCACAACACTTTTGGGCGCATTTTCTGCCGCGGCGTGAACGAAATGCGGAGTAAAAAGTGATCGCTGCCTAGGTTTTCGCCTAAATTTTCCCATGTAGCATCGTGGATGTGACGGGTGAGGGAGAGGTCGGGGCATGTGTCTCGCGTGACCGAGTTGCCGGAACGTGTGGGTTGTGCCGGATCGGTAAGAAGCGTCAGGCTCAGCGAGGAAATGAGCTCCTTGAGCTCTCTGCCCCGGGCCTTCTCGTAGTGGTAGCCCCAGTGAGGGCTGGGGGCATTAAAGTCCCCGACAATCACCAGTGGTTGTCGGGCCGCTATACGCAGTGCCCGATGGAAGAGATGCGCAAACGAAGCCCTCGCAAGGCGAGGGGGACAGTACACGTTTAAGATATGTATTGATGGTTGGCCCCTCCGCTGAGACAGCACTGATATCATGCAGTAGTCGTAAGGAAGATCCAGATCGAGGTCGATCTGTATCGCCGTGTAAGCTTTATGCACGAGCAGGCATGTGGTGGTGCCGCCTACATAGGAGCAGTATCCAGAAAGGGATGGAGCAGGGCCAGATTCTTGGAGCGCCAAGACGACCGGCTGAGAGCCAAGTGAGCTGAGGAAAAGGGAAAGATGTGAACGCTTTCGCCTGTTCCCGAAGCCTCCAGGGTTCCACTGTATGATCTCGAATTTAGACGCAATGTTTGAACGGGACGTACGATTGGTAGCCATCGTGACTGTCCTAGGTTTTATATTTGGTCCTCCATGTCCCGCTCGGAATCCTCAGAGGCAGGGAGGGGCACGGAGGCCGGATTGTCCGACGGCGGGGTGGTGGTAGCCACCTTACGACGACGCCGTGGAGCTGTACCCTCACTGCTCACCGAGCAGGAGCGGGAACGCGATGCCTTGGGTTGAAACTGGGTGATTGCCCAGGCTTGAATAGCCTGGGTAACCTCTACTACTATGCGTTGGACCGAGAAGCTGGTGAGGAGGTGATTAATCGAAGCTTCGACGCGCGTGAGGCGTTCCTCTACGCACGGGGTGTGCTCTTCGCTAGGGAGAGTTTGGTTAGCGGGCAAGAGAACCTGAGGTGCCCCAGGAGCCTCAAGAGCTTCTGGAGTAGATGTGGCACCGGTTCCGAGTGCTGGAGTACACATGGCTGCTTGAACCGGCGGTTTAATGGGAGTGGACTTAGCGCGAGGACTAAGCTTGGACGTAGCTGGCGTAGCCGCCTGGACAGAGGAGGCAATACCGGATGGCCTTGCAGTACACAGTTGTTGGGGTTGAAGTCGCTTATTTAAGAGTTCGAGTTGTTTAGTTAAAAGAGAATTTTGCTTTTGAAGTGCCGCAACTTGCTGGCGAAGCGCCGCAAGTTCGGGAGAAGGAGGATCGACAGAAGGGGGTGAGAGAGGCTTAGAAGCAGCTTTCCCTGCCCAACTGCTCACCTGAGGTACCGCCGCTGGTGCTTCGAGCGGTGGGAATGCTTGAGAGTCGGCGTGGAGTGGTGGAGCCGAAATGATGCAGGTTTGTGCTGCTGTCTGGCTGTGACGAACATGAGGTGGTTCCTCGAGGAGATGTTGAGGGCTGCTTGGTTTCCGATATTTTCGGTATTTTGCCGTGCAGCCACTGGTCCCAGTCTCATGGGCGCCGTGGCAGAGGAGGCACTTGGGGTGGCAGTCGTGGGCATTGAGACCTGCAGGTGCGGGGGTCCCACATTTGGCACACTGGGTTGGAGCGGCGTGAGGGCACTGAGGTGGTCGATGACCAATGGTACCGCACTTGGTGCATACAGGGACCGTTTTCTTATAGGCGCGGATATACGTCGCCACGCAGTGGTAGAAGAGGAAGCGGGGTAACTTCGTGCCCTCGAAAGTCACCACCGCCGCCGCGGAATCTCCGAGTTGCGGACCGCAAGGATAGTACCTTGAGGCCAATACAGTTCCGACTTTATCTTTTCCGGGCTTTCAGCAGGGTTTACATTGATGACGCCCTTGCATGTATCCCCTGGTGCCTTGGCGTGGCCTCGAACGGGCAGCTGCTGATCCCCCACTTGCAGCTGGAAGTCCCCGAGGAGTCGCTGTGCCATAGGCAAAATGGTGGTGCTACAGACCAAGATGTTCTGTTCCCAGATTGGCCACACTTGAATTTGCGTGGTAGTCCGGTCGCTGAGGTAGCTGCGAATGGCGTCGCCCGCGCGATCGGCCGGGACAAATGTGCGTAGCTCGCAGGGAACGCGAGGTTTCAGCACTACGATGTAGTCGTCGCGAGAGAGGCGAGGAGTTTGACGCGGACGCCACTTGCGTTGCTTCGCTGGCTGCGAGGACGGAGCAGAGGTAGGCACACCGCCGGAGGGATGGCGCGCCGGCGTTCCTTGCAAGGCTGGGGAATGGTGGCCCGCCGTGGCGTCTCGTTGTTGTTGAGACGCAGACTTCGATTTCGCTTGCTTGCGTTGCCACAGTTTCACCATGTCGTCGAGGTATTCATCTTCTGATGGCATAGGGTTTTCGGAGGATGAAATCTCCATGGACAGCATTTGGCTTGAGGTAGGATCATAGCCCGTAACCACGTTAGCGGCCGCCATCGCCGGGCTGAGAGCCCTTAGCGAGGCGGCGTTGTAGCCGGGAGTGAAGAACGTCCCTCAAGTTGTCAAAACTGGACCCACCTGGACGAAGGTGTTGTCTAGGCGAAGCGGAGAACTTGGCGGTGATGATAAATCCAAGTTTAAGGGGTACCAAGTTGGATGTCCGCAGAAATAGCAGAAAATCTACGGAGGCGATGTGGAGTGCGTCCGTCACCATCGAGCGCTCGCAGCGCCCCCCAGGGACTTGGAGCCCCTCCATTGAGACGTATAACACCTTAGGAGCCTTTTTTTCGTCTTCTGATGCGACCGCGCTCATCACGTGCTTCGTCGACCTACGTGAATCCCCACAGTAAGACGAGCCTCAGCGTCCGCCGGCGTGGAAGCGTAGGTACGTGACGCCGTCGGTGTGAGCAGCTGAAGGCGTTCGCTCTTGTGCTTTCCCGGCGATCGAGAGTGGACGGCCCAGCGTACGTCGGCGTGAGTAGACCCGCAACATTTACCTCGTCTTTTCGTTTTAAGCGAGTACTGACGTGATTTTAAGGCACAACGACATTTTCTGTCTCCGTGGTGTGCGCTGCGCTATCATTGCTCTCCAAGCACCAGAGGCAGATAACACGTTTAAAGTAATCTGTTTTTTTTTTTCTGTAATGCGAAGCATTTCTTAGCGAACTTCGGCGACATTAAGCGTATCTATCTATCTATCTATCTATCTATCTATCTATCTATCTATCTATCTATGTAGCCGCCTACGACATTTAGCTCTCCTTGCCATTTCGATAATGGTATCAATACCAAACTTGGTATGGCATAACATCAGTGTATAAAAAACACATTTTCGCCTCGCCGCGGTGGTCTAGTGGCTAAGGTACTCGGCTGCTGACGCTAGGTGCCGACCAGTGCGGATGCGCGAAGATCGGCTCCTGCTTTCAAGAATGCTTTCCTGTGGTATTCACGAATTTGTCGCCGAGTTTTTACTCTCATCGTGTGCCTAAGTTCTTGAGAAATCAGCAGATACCACCTTTGTGCCGGTGAGTGGACTTTTAAACCGTTTTTTGGGACATTTTTACACAACAACGCCACCGGGGGATTTAGGCCTAACCAAGGAGGCGATTGTCGCCGATGCGCCGGCCCGGCGCCAACGCGACTCAACGCTCTGCGCGTTCCAGTATCTGCAACTGAGAATGGAATACCAATTAGATGGAGAGGACACCTCTCCAGAGGATTGCACGGAAGAAATGGGTTGGAAGGAAGCCGAAACAAGACGCTCAAGGAATAAGCAAGCCGCGGTTAGCGTCCCTGCTGCCAAGGGTTCGACCGAGGCCGGCGTTGCGGGAGACGCTCGAGCCAGTCGTAGTAGGTATGACACCAAGCATACAATCGTGCGAGCTGGACGCATGCCGCCACTACCTAAGGACTTCAGCAAAATTGTGCTACGACCACGTGGAGGATTAAATATCTCGAGAATTGGCACTGAAGCCGTGGCAGACGCGATAGTACTGGCGGCCGGCGTCAAAGAGGAAGAGGCCATGCAGGACATCATCTGTTCCAACATGCAGCAGAACATTATGGTGGCAAGCACTCCGGACCAAGACAGAGCTTCAAGATACCTCAAGGTCAAGCAAATTGACATTGGAGGCAAAGTTTTCGAGGTTAGCGCGTATGCTACGGCACCCCACGACACTTGTAAAGGAGTGATTCGCGGGATCCCCGTAAGCGATACTCAGGACATTTTGACCCGAAAGATTGTGAACGCGAACAACCCGCTCGCGCTGCAGGCCAAGAGAATCAAGAACACCGGGACAATCATCATAGCGTTCGAAGGACACAAGGTGCCCAGATTCGTGAGATATGGACCTTCACTTTTGCAGTGCTCCCTTTACCGCAAGAACATCGATATTTGTTACGTCTGCGGAAAGCTGGGACATCGGGCTGACGTCTGTCCGAACCCAGCTGAAACAATCTGCAGAGGCTGTGAAATCAAGAACCCAGATAGCCTGCACCAGTGCAATCCAAGATGCAGGCTGTGCGACGGTCACCATCCCACGGCAGACAAGGAGTGCAAGAACAGGTTCTTAGTGCCATACGTCGTCAGACGCAGACGTTGGGAAAGATCGCGAGCAGCCGCAGAAGCCCGGGACGCATCAATCACATCGAGTCCAGACATCAATGACAAGCAGCTTATTCCAGCCTACGGGACCCAGAGCATCCATACTACACAAGAACAGGAAAGGCGGCCCCACTCCAGAGGAAGGTCGCGTTCCAGAAGAGGTTCTAGACCCAAGGCCTGCTCCCAATCACGGGGGCGCTCGTGTTCTCAAGGTCACCATCAGGGTCGGGATCAGCCTGGGCGGCACCCGAACGGCCAGCTACCTGGCGTTCAGTTCGAGATCACGGCTTCACATCCGGGGAGGACGCCTGCAGTTACTTCGAAAGGCAGCTGGGCTGAGCGAGTGCGCAACGGCGGGGCAGAGGTGATGACAGGTAAGCTGCCAGAGCATGATAGAATTGCACAGCTAGAGCAAGAAAACGCGAGACTTACAAAATCAAATGAGAGGCTATCAGCTGAGTTAAAGGAAATAAAAATTCTTCTCACTAAGCTAACCAGCGCGCAATCTTCACAGCCAATGCCTCAGCCAGTTGATGTCCCTGTGGCTGAAAACGTGGGGGACTCGAGAACCGCGAAAAAGAGGGCAGTCATGGCATAACACGTGGAAGCCAACCAAACGACCATGTCAGATATGAAAGAGGTGTTTGAGACGCTCAGCAAAGTAGTAGCCAATCTTAGCGAGCAGATGGGTAGGCTACAATCAAGCGTGGCGGCACTGGAAGAGCATATGACTTTGCGCATTACAAATGTCGAATCATATCTGCACAACACAGCAAGGCCTCTTCATGCACCAAGCTCACCCCTTCGGCCACCAATACTAGTGGTAACAAACCTGTCGACAGGTGCAGCATCAGGCTCTGGCCACCCATGTAATAACCATGATGGCAGCGCTACGTGAAGCATTTCGTATCTGGCAATGGAACTGTGGAGGTTACCTTAAAAAGAAGGCAACCCTGCAGCAGTATATCAGGAGCAGCCAAGAAAAGCCTCATATTATATTATTACAAGAGACCCTTTCACCGCAAGCAACGTTGCCTGGATTCCGGCCTGTAATAGGGGATACTGAAGGGAGGGGAGTCTGCACCTTCGTATGCAACAAACTAACGCACGTAACCCATGACCTCAAGATAGAAGCAGGCCGATTGGAACACGTCTTGGTAGAGATCGTGCCGAGTACCAGCAACCGTCAGAGCATTTTCATTCTTAATATATACAGCAGTCCAAAGGAACAAAAGCAAGGGTTCAAGACGGTTCTAAAGAAAGCTGTTAATATCGCCGGGGAATGTCCACTCGTCATAGCAGGTGATTTCAACGCTCCTCATCATACATGGGGTTACAAGTACAACACTGGGAAAGGAAATCGACTTTGGCAAAGTGCTAGTGAACTTGATCTCACCCTAATCACAGACCCCAGCCTACCAACAAGGCTTGGTACATCTTGCTGCAGGGATTCCACCCCGGACCTTACATTTGTAAGGAACATCAAGAAGGCCCAGTGGATGAACCTTGCTGTAGACCTAGGGAGTGACCACTGCATTCTTGCCACTATCTTCTCCGTGGAGCGTAAAAAGCAGAGAGAATTCCACTTCACAGACTGGGATAAGTTCAGGAAGATAAGGATGGAAAGGGAACAAGATGGCCACAGACAAGGCTTGGAGCAGTGGGTCAAACAGATTAAAGATGACATCAAATCCGTCTCCTCCACCATTACCACAGATCTTCCGGTTGAAAGAATGGATAGCCGGCTTGCTCATCTTCTTGAGGCAAAGCAAGCACTACTGAACCGTTGGAAGGGTCAGCGCCTGAACCGAAGACTGAGGAAGAAGATAGCTGAGGTAAACAGATCAGTCGAGGAACATTGTCGCGCACTATCGAGGCAGCAATGGGACGAAATCTGCAACTCCGTCGATGGTCAGATGCGCAATGGCAAGACATGGAATATGTTAAAGCATCTCCTCAACGAAAACACCACCAAAACAAATCAAAAGCATGTCATCGCTCGAATTTTGCATAAAGAGATAGGGCGCACTACAGAACAGCAAGTTGTCCAGCAGCTCGTGCATAAGTACCTTCCAATCAAAAGAGGATTGGCACCACCAAGTAGACATACCATGGCACGCCAAATCCAGGTCTTGAGGGCGACTTTAACATCGAGGAGATCAGAAGAGCCTTGCATGATCTCAACGGCAGGTCGGCCCCTGGTCCGGACAGTATATCAAACAAGGCCCTGCGTAACCTTGATGACGATTCAATTGAAACCCTGAGGGATATGATCAATTCAGCATGAAAAGAAGGCAGGGTGCCAGAGCAGTGGAAGCTGGCCAGCACGATCCTTATTCCTAAGCCAGGAAAGCCCCCTAACTTGGACAACATGAGGCCAATATCCTTGACATCATGTATCGGCAAGGTCGCAGAACATGCCATACTGCACAGGATAAACAAGTACTTGGAAGATAACAACATATATACACACAATATGGTTGTATTCAGGGCAGGGCTATCCACACAAGATGCATTGAAGCTTATCAAACACCAGGTCATTGACAATGAAACCAGAGACATGAGAGCCATTCTGTGCCTAGATCTAGAAAAAGCGTTTGACAACATCCACCATTCATTCATACTCGAAGCAATTTCCAAGCTTGGTCTAGGGAAAGCCTTCTATGACTACGTATGGTCCTTTCTTACAGATCGAAAAGCCGTGATGAAGATTGCAGATATCGAGACCGCAGAAATCGAACTAGAAGCAAGGGGCACGCCACAAGGGGCAGTGATTTCACCAATGCTGTTTAACATTGCCATGATTGGACTGTCAAAGAAATTATCGAGCATTGAAGGATTGAAGCACAGCATCTACGCAGATGACATTACCATCTGGTGCACAGGTGGAAGCGAGGGGCAGATTGAGAGCGCTCTGCAAGAGGCGATTGACACCGTAGAAGACTACCTTCGCCCTTCCGGGCTCAAGTGCTCCTCGAGTAAGTCAGAACTTTTGCTTTATCGGACTGCACGCTGGGGACCAAAGCCCAGGGGATGGAAGCCGTTAAACCAGATAGACATCCACCTCCGTACAAATCAAGGGGATGCCATCCAGAGGGTCGACTCCATCAAAGTCCTGGGAATGCTGATAGAGTCTACCGGCGCCAACAGCAAATCTATAGCCAAGTTAACTCGGAAAACAGACAGTGCGGTGCACCTCATACGCAGAGTGGCCAACAAAAGAAATGGGATCAAGGAAGACAACCTCATCAGGTTGATGCATGCGTTTGTTCTAAGTCACTTCACATACGAGGCAGCAATGCACAACTGGTCAAGAGCAGAGTCCGAAACACTGAATGTGCTCGTCAGGAAAGTTATTAAGAAGGTCCTGGGCCTACCCATACATACCAGCACCGAGCGTCTGCTTGAGCTTGGCATACACAACACGCTCGAAGAAATAGCAGAAGCCCAAGAGAGAGCACAGTTTGCAAGGCTATCTACTACAAGGTCGGGGAGAATGATCCTGCAGGAGCTGGGCCAAAACCCAATAGCAATCAGACGCAATTACAATAATATCCCTGACAACATCAGGGAGACTATCACAGTATCTCCTATACCGAGAAACATGCATCCAGAACACAACGTCGGAAGAAGAGTAGCGAGGGCCAGGACTATACTTCGTCAAGTCTCAAACGAGGAACGAGGGGTCGTATTTGTTGACGCGGCTTCCTACGCCAATGGGAAAGCGTTTGTGGCAGTGGTAGTCGATGGGGCTGGCCATGTCGTCAACTCAGTGACGGTCAGGACGAAAGACCCAATCATTGCGGAACAAGTGGCTATCGCCTTAGCACTCAAGATGGATAACATTGAAGTGGTCTACAGTGATTCCATGGCAGCACTACGGGCGTTCGCCAAGGGGACGGTCTGTGAACAAACGCTAAAAATACTGCAAGGCAAGAACATAACACATCATCTTCTGAGTTGGTTCCCAGCTCACCTTGGACAAATCAACGATTCCCCTCTCAATCTCAACGAAGCAGCACACGAGGCGGCGCGAGAACTCTCCAACCGCGCCTCCCCGGGGATGCGTTCTAGCGGTGAAGGGGATAACCGGGAAATTCTTACAACATATAACGAGCTCACTAAACATTTCTACCTGTCTAGAAGGATTTTTCCTCCACCTCACAAAAATCTAACCCGGCCCCAAGCACTTACATTAAGGCTTTTGCAAACGCGGATGTACCCTACTTTGAAAATGTTACACATCATGTACCCTGACCTATACCCAAGTAATCTTTGTCCACATTGTGGGGAAATAGCTTCATTAGAACACATGCTCTGGCAGTGCACCAAATTCGCTCATTTATCGCACATCACCTCTGCCAGATGGGAGGCGGCAATCCGCAGCTCATCCTTGGCAGATCAGCTCTGGGCTGTCCACCAAGCCCGCGAGGCGGCTGAGGAGCTTGGCATCTCAGTCCCCACGTGGGAGCTGCCCGCAACACAGTGATCTGTGTTTTGGAGGACCAAATAAAAGTTTATCCAATCCAATCCAATCCAATCGGCTGCTGACCCGCAGGGCGCGGGTTCGAATTCCGGCTGCGGCGGCTGCATTTCCGGGGGAGGCGGAAATGTTGTAGGCCCGTGTGCTCAGATTTGGGTGCACGTTAAAGAACCCCAGGTGGTCTAAATTTCCGGAGCCCTCCACTACGGCGTCTCTCATAATCATATAGTGGTTTTGGGACGTTAAACCCCACATATCAATCAAAGAACACATTTGACTAGTCATAACATGAAAATCATGACATTTATCTCATGAACGTCATGATTTACATTTCATGGTCTTGCTGTTCTTGCGGTGGGTTCACATGACGTGTTGCAAAACAGGTATCGTATGGCAGACCAAAACATGAAAATCATGACACGCGTGTCATGTAACAACATGACTATATGCCACGCTCACGATGCGCTTGCGGCCATTTCACTAGCTTCACATATACCTAATGTGGTATACGGGCCATGAATGGATGACGAAGGTATGATACTGGTGCAAACATGATAAACACGACATGCGTCTCATGTAACAACATGACTACTTGCCCCATTTATGATGCGCTCGCGGCCGTTTCACTAGCTTCACGTATGCCAAATTTGGTATTACGTGACACCAATGAATGCCGAAGGTATGTGACTGAAGCAAACATAATAATCATGAGATGCGTGTCATTTGAGAGCATGACTGCATGCCACAGTCAAGGCGCGAATGCATTTCGACGTGACGCGCTGCACGTGCTCGCCGGCGTTCATTTCGTCGCGTCACGCCGGCGTTGTCACGCCAGGTGCCGGTCCTGCCATATACTCGCAGGCGCGCGCCGCGCTGCGTTCCTTTGACGCATGCGCGTTTAGGTGCGTCCGGCGTCTCTCCATCACGAAAATAGGGGGACGCAGTGTTGTCATGGATAACGCCTCGGCGCGAAATGCAGCATGTCGCATTTCGCGCGCAGCGTCCGTCGGCCGCGCCGACGGACGCTGGTCGCGCCTGGCGTCGGACTACAGAGCATTCGCATTTTGATAACGTAGCCTCGCTGTGTCCAGCGTGCGCGTGCGTAAACGCTACATTGGAGTATATTGGGCCCTTCATGATGCGCTCGCGGCCGTTTTGCTATCTCCACATATACCAAATTCGGTGTTAAGTGGCGTCAATGGATGACGAAATATATCACTGGCGCAAGCATGATAATCCTGACACGCGTGTCATGTAGAAACATGACAACATAACACGCTCATAGCATGCTCGCGGCCGTTTCACTAGCTCCACGTATGCTAAGTTTGGTATCACGTGACATGAATAGATGACGAAAGTAAACGACACATCCAAACATGATAATCATGACACGGAAGTCATGTGCGGCATCATTTACCTCCACCTCGTAACGTTGTGCTGATTTTAAAGCGACATATCAACATTTCTCATTCGCGCTTCGCATATCACCGATTGCCCCGCCGCGGTGGTCTAGTGGCTAAGGTACTCGGCTGCTGACCCGCAGGGCGCGGGTTCAAATCCCGGCTGCGGCGGCTGCATTTCCGATGGAGGCGGAAATGTTGTAGGCCCGTGTGCTCAGATTTGGGTGCACGTTAAAGAACCCCAGGTGGTCTAAATTTCCGGAGCCCTCCACTACGGCGTCTCTCATAATCATATAGTGGTTTTGGGACGTTAAACCCCACATATCAATCAATCAATCGCATATCACCGATTCCCACTATACGTAGGATCTGCAAATATCTTTAGTTCAAAGCGTTCGTCAAGCAGCATCTGCAAGCCCGCCCCGCCACAATGTACATGATCACGAGGAAACAGAATTCACTGGTTTTGCGATATCTGCGTCCTTCATGCAGCCTGAATCGCAGCAATCACTGTCGGAGCCTCGAGGCAAATATTCTTTCATCTTTGTTTACGTGATTTATGCGTGACTTGCACCAAACTGACAGTTGTTACTAGTCTGTGGCGAATTGCAGTCTTCCCGTGACGTCATACCTCTCTTGCCACGTCACTGCGAAGCCACTCCCTCAACACCAAAAGAGAAATTGCTGTTTTGAGGTAGCGGTTTTATTACTACACTCAATGCATTCCAAAGCAACACGACACTTTTTAGAGTAATTTAGAGCAAGAACACCAAAAAAATTAAAACTCGTGTCAGTACTCCTTCAACGATTTCAGTGACATAGAAAAGGTTTCCCCCCCCCCCCCTTTTTTTTTCGTTCGTGGGCACAGGGTGTAAAGTGTCTGTGTGTAGAAGTGTACACGGTGTGCTCCGAGTTTTTAATGCCACATTTAGAAGAAGCACTTAATAACAAAGGTGGAGTCTCAGATTTCACTGTGATAGTAGTGACTCAGGCAGAAATAATCATCCTTTATATCTTAAAGGCTGTGATACTATAGTGAAAACTTACGCGGCAACTGCATTACGAGCTGCTGCTTCTAAGTTTCGCATTGCCTCTGCGGTCGATCGCTATTCTTGGCATGTTTTTACTATTCGCGACCGTTCGAAACTTATTGTGTGAAACTCTTTGATCAGTAGACCTGGCGATGCGATCTTAGATTATGTATACCGGCAATAAAAAAAAAGAGAAATCTTGTGATAAATTGTCGAGAAATAAAGAGAGAGGGGGGGGGGGGCGAGAAAAGTAGAGATAGAAATATTGACATGAGCCTGAAAAGCGCCCTTTGTTGAGTATTCCTTTTGTTGAAGCGACGTTCAGTGCTCTCACGGCGATAGACGTTGACAAGCCATCCAGGTTGTAGCTGGCCATGGCTCCCACCCAACGCTTCTTGGCATGCTGAGGGCTTGGGCAATTCAAGTGTGGGCTGTGTGCAGCCTTCTACTATACACGTTGGAAAGACTCAGTTTCTTCGAAGAAGCGTCATTGCAGAGAAAGTTGTGTAAGCGCTAGGAAAAGATTGCCGTTTGGGTCGAAGAATGTGCCGACTTGTGGAGGTTGGAGTAATTTTTTCCAATACGTTGGGTTCCTGCTCGTTCGGCAGAATACCGCTGCACGTTCGGTCATTGTACGGTTTCCGGGCGTTCTGTTTCTGCGCACGGGATCACGGCTAGAAGCTGCACAGAAGCTGCTTTTTTTTTTTTTTGTCTAGTACGGCTAACCCATGACGAGAGTTCTAAAACCTAACGAAGAGCGAACGTCTTCGAAATTCTGTCCCGTGATCTTTCACATTCAACCCTGAGGACAAAAGTGTGATCATTATAAGGAGAAGAGAAACCCTTTGTGCGATCACCCGGCTTGGACGTTCTCTCTGTTAGGCTAGCTGGTGAAGCATATTGACTGAAAAAGTGCACTTTTACTCCCCCCGAGAGCAAGAGCAACGCTTCCTTTGTTCCTTTCAATGCCAGTGCAAACGCGCGCTTCCCAACGGGAGCCGTCGGTGCACCTGTATTTTTTTTTCCTTTTGGTGGCGATTGTTGGGCATAACTAGTCCTCCTTAGTATTTATGTGTTCATCACAATTATATACATATTTTTGCTTCCAATGGATTGATTTCTGGAAAATGCTAACGTTTCATTCTATTGCATACATTCATATTTGTTTTGCTCCGCATCACCGGTTATTCATGTGTACACGAGGGATGGGCAATTTGTCAGGCTTTCTTTGCCTTTACGCCGATTCCCTAGGCAACTACGCTGGTTGTCTGAAATAAATATGATAAGATTTGGAGAGCAACCCTCGCACCACCCTCCCCCCTGCATGTCACCCGCATCTGGCGCCTCTGCCGTGGGCGTCGGCAGGATTTTGTCTCGGAGGGTGCAAAGCCATGTTGAATGCCACCTGGGGAGTGGTAGAGCCCTAGTTTTAGCTCAGGTTCGGGACAAGGGCTGGTGTGGCTTGAGGGGGGCAAGTGCCCCTTTTGCACCCCTTTGCCGAGGCCCATGGCCTCTGCTCACTCACGTTACCCAGGTATTTACACCGCTTTCGCGCTGCCATATCAAAAGGCTGTTTCAGCGTCTGCGACCCTACCACACGTTAGATATTTTTATTTCACTTCCCGGAAGGTGGAATCAACATATTTGCAAAGCGCAAGACAACGAGTAGTTACGACGTAACTGCAGAAAAAGAGACAACGACAGAAGAAGTGCTGACTTCAACTGAAATTTTATTAGGGAGAACGCTGTAAATATATACTCGTGACAGAACATCACCACGCAATCGCGCAACCTACTGCATTACAGCAAGACAATCATCATCTTATTATATAGTTACGACGCCACAGCTCAGCACAAATTCACGATCTATTGTGTCGAAGCCAGAAACTCGATATCTTTTTTAGTCAGAGCAAGCGAAGGCATGCTGATACATCGATCACCCGGTATTTGGATTTCATTGGCCTCCATAATTTCTCGTGTTAGCTGGTGAGGGTGCTTGGCTACAACAGTGCAATTTTCGAATTCCGGTCTGTAACCACAATCTCTGCAATGAATGCCCAAATGACCTTGCACAGCTGAGTATACATTGTAATAATGCTCCTTTAAACATTCATTCAGGCACCAGCCTGTTCGCCCAACATATATCTTACCGCATGACAATGGAAGCAAATAAACGACCCCTATCACACATGTTACGAATAATTATCTATGTTTGATTGAGCAGCAGCTTCTTTGTGCGGACTGCGCGGCGCATTCACCCGTTCGCAGAGCGCTGAAAGCTTTTCCGGGGAAGAGAAAACCACCTTCACATCTACCTTATCACCTATATTTTGCAAATTGTGAGAAATCCTATGTAGATAAGGAATCACAGCCACGCCCTTTGAGCTACTAGCCACGCAGTTCACCGGTGCTTCTCGTCCTTACAACGTATCTTACAACAGAATATCGGGCTTTGATTCTACATAGCCATTATATTCTGTATTGCCGTACAATCAGAAAGAACAACAACTGAAAGAAGGAAAACAGTGAAACTTCTCTCGTACGAATTTCAATGAACGCCAGCAGCAATTTCGTTGAAAATGATAATTCACTGAACTTAAATAGCTATGTTGCCAGTTGTTTGTTATCAGGAGCCAAATAATAATTATACGAGGTCTTTTACGTTCCAAAACGGCGACATGATTACGAAGGACGCCGTACTGGAGGGCTCAGAAAATGACGACCATACGGTTTTCTTTAACGTGAACTGACATCGCACAGTACATCGGCAGAAAAATAAAACATCAGTTCTGAAAAGTAAATTTTAACCACTTTATTTGCAAGGTTGCTTAGTTGAAAGTCATTTTCTGCTCATTTGGCGATTTCGCAATGCACCCGAAAACGATTGAGGCATCTGCTGCTCAAAGCAAAGCCAGTGAGTTTGAAAAGTAATATACGATTTCCACGGCCTTGTCTTGAATCGTGGCATCCGAAACCAGCATGTTTCTGCATTGTAGACTCTTTGTCGGTATCGCAGCAGCGCCGTCTATGTTACATATATGTAGTGCGCAGTATACCTTCAGCGCGAGGCTGAGCTGTGCACTTTCCGATGCTGCCACCGTCACTTGATGCTGGCTGTTAACTGTCGGCACTTATGATGCAGGTATCCCGAATGCCTTCACAACGTGTGACTTGACACTGCCCGGAGTCAAGCCTAAGCGGTTTATCAATTTTCCGTATAGAGACAAGTGTTTTCTTTCGGCAATTAGCGTAAAGAGCACGTGGTTGCCTTGCAAGGCTGCCACTGTGGCTTTGGATCGCTTGGTTAAATAAATCGTAGAACTGAAATACGTAGCGAGCCAATCAAGTCCAAAGACGAAAGGTCCGACTGTTCCTTACGTGCATGAAGGGCCGTTATCAGCTTAAAGTAATGGCACTGATAACGGGAGGTGCTGCGGGCGGAACTTATCGCGAAGGCGTCGGTAAAACTATGCGTCAGAAAGGGCGCAGAAGCGATACTGTAGTGGCAACACTACTTGCAATCAGTATGACGTGGGGAAAATTCGATGTAGCCACAAAATGTGTTCGTAGAACTGAAATGTGCTCTGCACTACGTTTTGTAAAACTGAACGGCAATTGCATTAGGTCAAATGGCGCTTCGGCGGACGATTGGAAAAAGAATACAGAAAACGTTCGCACAGCTGAACAATTCATTTGACAGACGTTTGTTCACGTTGTACTTCACTGTATATAAGAGGAAAGTGTCATAAATGTTGGGCTTTTACGTCCCGAATGCGCGACATGATTCTGGGGGATATCGTAGTGGAGAGCTCCCCAAATGGAGACCGCCTGGCGTTTTTCAAACGTGCACCTCAATCTAAGTACACAAATCTCTCGCATTCCCCATCCGTAAAAAAATTAAATGCACCTGCCGCAGCCCCGTTTGATGCCGCGACCTTCGGATCAGCAGACCAGCACCATAGCCCGAAAAGTACTGTGCTGGGTTATGATGAAGTAATGTCGCACGTCACAAGCAGCCGAGACAATAGAAAGCGATCTATCTCAACGGTCCTCCCTCGCCCTTCCCCCCAAAAAACTGCAACCCAATTACATCACACATAAAGTGCATCATCATCATCAACATCATCATCATCATCATCATCATCATCATCATCAGCCTGACTACGTCCACTGCAGGACAAAGGCCTCTCCCATGTTCCGCCAGTTAACTCGGTCCTGTGCTTGCTGCTGCCAATTTATACCCGCAAACTTCTTAATCTCATCTGCCCACCTAATCTTCTGTCTACCCCTAACCCGCTTGCCTTCCCTGGGAATCCAGTTAGTTACCACAAGGTCTCAGCATATCACCAGAAAAATGCGCGCTGGTGGCTTTCACTCGCAAAGCAATGACCCCTTATGTCATCTCAATCTGCGGGCGACCGATTTCTTACTCCAAAACCCACCGGTTTCTGGGCATCATTATTGATAGGGACCTCTGTTGGAGTCCGCATGTGACCTATATGAAGAAGCGCCTGACCGCTGTTTCTCAACTGTTCAAGTTCCTGGCAGGAAAGACGTGGGGGATGTCAGTAGACGCAATGATGGAGCTCTACAGGGCCCTGTTTCTCGGTTTCCTCAGATATAGCTTGCCTGTGCTTAGCAATACCTGCAAGACCAATGTTCGTGTTTTACAGGCAGTACAAGCCCAAGCGCTGAGAGTGTGCCTCGGTCTGCCCAGATGTACGTCAACAGAAGCAACAATTGCAATTGCTGGTGACTATCCGATACAAACTCACATTGTTGTAGAAGTCCTGAGAACGCACATCCGACACTTCGCACGTGCCCCCGGCCATCACCTTGCAATGTTGCCTTCAGAGAGGCGCCAAGCATCGTTCGCCAAAATTATCGTGAAATACAACGATAAACTTCCCTCGGGCTTCACTCAAGCATCTAAACCATCCATACCACCTTGGTGTCTTATTCGACCCACAGTGCATCTTAGTGTACCAGGGATCCGGAGGAAATCTGAGTTTTCGTCACCCGTGCTGAAACAACTGTCTCTTCTTCTTTTGCACGAGAAATATTCAGACAGCATACATGTATACACCGATGGTTCCACGAACCACCAGTGTTCGTCAGGGGCAGTAGTTATCCCAGCAAGAGGTGTTACCATCAGCTTTAGGACTGACCACTCCATGGCATCTACAGCAGCGGAACTAGCTGCTTTGCGCTCTGCACTTTGTGTGGTCAATCGGGAACCACCGCAACAATGGTCAATTTTCAGCGACTCAAGGGCTGCCCTACAATCTGTGCTCTCAGCACTGCGTCGCGGCCCGTACGAACAGCTTGTTTTCAAAATTCGATGCCTTCTCCACACTTTACTCGAGAAAGGGCATCATGTGAGGCTTCAATGGCTGCCAAGTCATTGCGGCATCATAGGAAACGAACATGCCGATACTGCCGCGCGGGCAGCCCTTGAAGGAACACGAAAAGAAGCCATACCACTTTCGAGGACTGATGCTGCCAGTAATCTTCGACGACTTGCGCGCGAAATCACGTTTTCACTATGGTGCCCACCAAGCATCGATACGAATCGTCAACACCACCTGTCCTATTTGATGGATCTCCGCATGCCCACTGGACTCGACCGAAGAGAAGCCACCCTACTTCATCGCGTATGGCTAGAAGTGGCATTTACAAAATCTTACTCCTTTGTCATAGGAATGGCCGACAACGCTCTCTGCGATGCCTGTCATTGCGAAAAGACGCTACACCACATCCTGTGTGACTGTCCATTGTATGAAATCCAGAGACAGTCACTGGCGTCTGCTTTTGCGCGCATCGACAACAGCCAAATGTCTGTGGACACTATTCTGTCAAGTGCCCGAGAGAAGACACTGCAACAGAAGGCGACGAAAGCTCTGTTGAAATTCCTACGCGACACCGACTTGAACAAGCGACTGTAACAGCAATGTCACACACCGCGAAAGACAAGACTGGACTATGACTGAGTGTGCGCGCATGTGCTGCCAAATGTGCTGTTTCTATCTTCCCTCTCTGCTCTCTTTCATCTCCCCCATCCCTTCCCCATGCGCAGGGTAGCAAACCGGCTGCCTATAGGCTGGTTAACCTTCTTGCCTTTCTTTTCCCTTTATTTTCCTTCCTTCCTTCCTTCAGTTAGTTACCCTTAATGACCAGCGGTTATCCTGTCTACGCGGATCCCCCGCCGCGGTGTTCAAGTGGCTAAGGTACTCGGCTGCTGACCCGCAGGTCGCGGGTTCAAATCCCGGCTGCGGCGGCTACATTTCCGATGGAGGCGGAAATGTTGTAGGCCCGTGTGCTCAGATTTGGATGCACGTTAGAGAACCCCAGGTGGTCGAAATTTCCGGAGCCCTCCACTACGGCGTCTCTCATAATCATACGGTGGTTTTGGGACGTTAAACCCCTCATATCAATAAATCAATCCTGTCAACGCGCTACATGCCCGGCCCATGTCCATTTCCTCTTCTTAATTTCATCTACTATACCCTTAACCCCTGTTTGTTCCCTAATCCACTCTGCTCTCTTCTTGTCTCTTAAGGTTTTTCCTTTTTTTCTTTCCATTGCTCGCTGCGTCGGCCTCAATTTAAGCTGAACCCTCTTTGTAAGTCTCCAGGCTTCTGCTCCGTAGCTAAGTACCGGCAAGATACAGCTGTTATATACCTTCCTCTTGAGGGATAGTGGCAATCTACCTGTCATAATTTGAGAGTTCTTGCCAAATGTGCTCCATCTTATTCTTATTCTTCTAGTTACTTCAATCTCGTGGTTCGGCTCCACGGTTATTACCTGCCCTAAGTAGACATAGTCTTTTACAACTTGAAGTGCACTATTACCTATCTCGAAGCGCTGCTCTTTTCCGAGGTTGTTGTACATTACTTTAGTTTTCTGCAGATTCATTTTAAGACCCACCTTTCTGCTCTCCTTGTCTAACTCCGTAATCATGAGTTGCAATTCGTCCCCTGAGTTACTCAGCTATGCCATGTCATCGGCGAAGCGCAGGTTACTAAGGTAAAGTGCATAAAGTTGCGTAAAGTGCATAGGAACACCAGGCTTTACGCGTGTGCGTTTTATCAATGCTGCAAGCCACTCAAAAGTGCGAAAGGCCTCGCGTGTACTAATAGATGGTCGGATGCAAAAAAAAAAAATTACTTCGTCAGAAAGCAGGTACGAATGGCCATGGGTGGCCCACTTGACGACTTTTGTCTGGGTCTGAGCTCGTCGATAGAGCTTCGCACTATACTCGAGAGAGAGATAGTGCATATTAGCCGGCAGCGGCACAATGCTACAGACCCGCATAATATGGTGATAGGTTGCCACTCACTGGCACCATTCGCATTCCGGTTTAATCTGTTTTACTCAACACGCCTCGTTTGGGAAAGGATGTTGTTTGCAATTTTTCTCAGGATGAATTTCTGCGCACGTGAATCATGTTTATGTCTAAGCTGTCCTGAGAAGCGCAAAAAATAGATATAAGCTTAAGCAATAACCTTTATTAGGGGGATTCTTTTAGAGCTGACCTATTTAGTTGGGCTGTAGTTCTGCTGAAAAAGTACCTGCGACTTGCGGCAAAACGTTCAGAAAGGATGAAAATGTAATCGCTCGTCTTATTTTCTAATGGAAAATACTGAAAATGTACATTGAGTAAGAAAAATATTTCGAAAACAGCAAATTGCTCACCAACCAAGGAGGCATGCATACAGTCCAGTGCCGCGTTGGCGTCAGCCAGCGGCAGCAGGTTTTCGACGCCAGGTTCAGCACGTCATGTTGACGCAAAAACTGTGCACTCTATATATGCACTCACATGGGCCGTGTCGCCTTGACGCATGCGCATTTGTGCCAGCCTGGCGTTCCTCTCGTACGTAATACCGCTGAATCTCTTGATTCTCGTCCTGTCTTATGTTTTTCTATTTTCGATGTCCAGTGCGTTGAAAAATGAAATGGGTCATTAAGTTTTCATCCTTCCTGAATCCCCAGACGAAAATCACATTAAAATGGCATAATTTGTAACAAAACTAAAACCCAATAAAAGAGGCGAGTTCTGAAACAATCACCCAGTATAACTCACGCTTACATGACCTTGAACTAAAGGGTGGCATGAGCAGCGTGGCCGAAATGAAGCACTAATTGAGATGGTTGTTGCTTTCGAATCGTCTTAGGCTAATACGTAAGCCGAACGCTGTTGTAGGGGTAAGATGTCCATTCACGGTGCTCTCTGCTCTGTTGATAAAGTGCATCAGTCGTCTCTGGGCGAACTGAGTACGCTGTGAACTCTCTCACGGCGTGATTTTCGTCGACACGGCCTCAAGTGTCCGGCCCGCAGGACGGCTCTATGCTCTCCAATAGCAGAGTACCAAGTACTCTAAATTGTTAAGAACTTTTTTTTCTAAACACCTCCCTTTGCCCCGCCGCGGTGGCTTAGTGGCTAAAGTACTCGGCTCCTGACCCGCAGGTCTCGGGATCGAATCCCCGCTGCGGCAGCTGCATTTTCGATGGAGGCGGAAATGCTGTAGGGCCATGTGCTTAGATTTGGGTGCACGCTAAAGAACCCCAGGTGGTCAAAATTTCCGGTGCCCTCCACTACGGCGTCTCTCATATGCATATGGTGGTTTTGGGACGTTTAACCCCACATATAAATCAATCAGTCAATCATTCAATAGAGCAATTAAACACCTTCCTTTGTGGAACGTATCGAACAACACATCTTCGAGTGTGCCGTTATCACGTCATCTGCGGCCAATTTCGCAACTCTGCTGTTTCACCCTTGCTGTAGTGTTTCCAACAATCTAGCTCCAGGAAAACATGCTTATCCCCTTCAGACCACGTGTCCACCCACGTGAACAGCAGCTTTCATTATTAGCGCGACAAAATCAGAAACGAGGGAACGAAAATGATGCAATATGTGAGTATAGGGTATAAATGACGCCGTATACGTCGACAGCATAGTGACATTCTTCGCCGCAGTAATCTACGGAAATCGATATTCTTTGCCATTGTGCTCATGCTCAAGCATCGCTGACAATGAAAAGGATTATCTCAGCTCACGTGTCCTTTCCACTTCAGTGTCTTGCGCCATTCTTTCGCGCTCAGTCAGAACAAGTACGTACGCTACCTTCAGGTCGTGTGTTATATAGGCGTAATATCAGCGGGCACACTTACACCACAGCCAGCATCATCATATATCCACATCGGTGGAACAAGAGTACTCGGCTGCTGATCGGAAGATGACGTCAGCACATACACAGCATCGATGTCTGCGATGTTTTCAGGAGCCTATGCGTCACCGTAAAACAACATCGCTTCCGCACACGAGCTTATTCACGCTCGTAGAATTTGACAGCAGGTTACCATCGTTCAATGTTTCCTTTGCAATGTTCTGCTTTTATGGGGTGGGTATAGCATGTGCGTACGCGTACCTATAGCGTTTAACCTGAAGGGTCATCCACCTCAGCGGAACGGTGGCTACACTGCTCGGCAGCTGACTAGAAGGCGGCGGGTTCGATACCTGTCACGGCGGTCGCATCACGATGGAGGTGAAATGGTATAGAGGCCCGTGCACTGTGCCATGCGAGCGCACGTTAAAGAACACCAGATGGGCCAAATTTCCGGAGCCCTCCCATGCGGTGTACCTCCTAATCATATCGTCGCTTTGTGAGGGATAACCAGGCTATGACGCCGAGAATATGGCCCCAATATATCTGGGTTTTACGCCACAGACAGAAGGAATGTAGGAAAGGTAGGGAGGTCTAGTTAACCTCCCTACCTTTCCTACATTCCTTCTCTCTGTGGCGTAAACCCCAGATATATTGGGGCCATATTCCCGGCGTCATAGCCTGGTTATCCCTCAACCAATCGAGCATACTACTTGATATAGTGAATTTTGTAAAGTCGCGTTTCACTCTGCGAGCAGCGCACAGCACCTACGGATTGAAAAGCGAAAATTTAGGGCGGAATGATGCGTGTAATTTCGTTTCAGCACATATACGGTTCGCGCAGAACTTCGATCTTTCGTCCTTGTCATGACGTCACGCGTCAGGTACCTCGATTCGCACATGTAGACCACTAGAACGTTCTCATTCTAGTAGTCTGGCGCGCATCGAGGCACCTGGTACCTGACGGTGGGGATTTCAATCCCAGCCGCAGTAGTCACGTTACGATAGAGGCGCGACATGCTAAACGCCCATATACACTGTGTGACGTCGGCGCATGCTAAAAAAAAAAACGCCAGATGGTCGAAATTCGACGAGACCTCTGCTATGGCTGCAGGGTATAAATTTGCCCACTAAGTGAATTTCCTGCGAGAAAAGCGCATATAGACATGAAACATCAGTCGTCCATGCGAATTACGACGTTGTGTTCGTATTGTGGGCTGTAGGAACGGGCCAAACCTCGCGCATGCAGCTTCGCTCTCTTTGACGTACGAAGTTACTCATACCGGCATAAGCCCCAATTGCTTTTTCACCGCGAAGATGACTGGACATTCAGTTAGCTACAGCAAAAACGTACAGGAGAATCTCACTTGTCCAGAACTCTCACGTGGTCGCCGCGACTGCCATTTTCTGGAGAAATATGCAAAGACTGACGTCGTAATCCTACCAAGCATGGCCGTATTGCTCGCCCTTGTGCTATATATCGAGCGTGAACGGAAACTTCTAGCTAACCCGCGGTAGAAGCTGCGGCCAGCAACAATGTCAATATATATATATATATATATATATATATATATATATATATATATATATATATATATATATATATATATATATATATATATATATATATATATATATACACGTAAGCCGAACGCTGTTGTAGGGGTAAGATGTCCATTCACGGTGCTCTCTGCTCTGTTGATAAAGTGCATCAGTCGTCTCTGGGCGAACTGAGTACGCTGTGAACTCTCTCACGGCGTGATTTTCGTCGACACGGCCTCAATATATATATATATATATATATATATATATATATATATATATATATATATATATATAGTTCCGCTACTCACCACTGTTCCACTAGGGGTGAAAGAAACGCCAACAGGATGTCAGCGCACTCAGTTGGACCAGTTCTTTCTTCATGATCGGACGATGCGGACGCGCGTTCAAGACGCGCACAAATATAAGACGGGAAGCGCGATTAAAGAAGTTGAAATTTGCGCTAGGTGTGTTTCATTTGAACTTTGTCCACGTCTTCAAAGCGCATGCACATTGTCACCAAGAGTGCGCTGTAAGCATGCAAGGAAAACTTTATTGAAAAGAAGAAAAAAACGTTTAGAGGAGCATGCTCCGACTTGAAAAGGAACTTTCTGGTCGGGCATATCGCACTGATTCACAGGGTTTCTTTCGGTGCAACAGCGCATTACTGAACGAAAGACGACAAACAAAGTGCACAAGTCATGGGCAGGTTGTGTGATCGGCTGTGTTTCGGAATTATCTGTGCCTTTTTGTTCGGAACACGGCGCAAAATAATACGGCGATAAGGAAGGGCGACGCACATGCAGCGCTGACTTGCAACACTTTATTGATAGGACAGAAATGATGAACATTTATGCATATGTCACCGAGACGTGCCACAATCAGGAAAAAAAGAACGAATAATGGTTACCTGTTATACATAGTACGAGTGCCCCACCACGGTGGTCTATAGTGGCTAAGGTGCTCGACTGCTGACTCGCTGGTCACTGGATCGAATCCCGGCTGCGGCGGCTGTATCTTCTATGCAGGCGGAAATGTTGTAGGCCCGTGTGCTCAAGTTTGGGTGCACGTTAAAGAACCCCAGGTGGTCGAAACTTCCGGAGCCCTCTACTATGGCATCTCTCATAATCGTGTCGCTTTGGAACGTTAAACCCCACATATCAATCAAATCAATGCATAATACGAGGAACAGAGCGCACAACGGTGTGTCATTCAAGCAAAACTTCGATTCGGCCTATACAGTGGGAACATATCCATCTTGAAATGTTGGCGCGGGACCACGGGGACACGGAAAAAAACACACGTACACGGACGCAATTTGCGTTAGTTTTACAGCGAAAGCTGTTATGAAATCACAACTCGGGTCACGCGCAGTTGTCTGCCACCGCCGGTGTCCTTTTTTTTTTTAACCTAGCACTAATTACACGGTGGGGCTCGAACCAGGGTCTGCTGGGTATTCTATCTGAGTTACGCCGGTGCTTGTAACTTGTTGTCGAACTATGCAGGCTTGACCTAGCATTAATGACACAGTGGGACTCGAAACCGAGTCCGAAGGGAACCAGTCCAGTATTCTACCACTGAGCTACACTGATTTTTTTTTTATTACACTGAGCTATACTGGTGCTTATGAGTTGTCAAACTTGCCTGAGGCAGGCTTGATGTCGGGAAAGCCATCGCGTAAATACGAGTTATAAAGCGTTTTAAAACCATCGAAGGAACAGCCAGTTGTCGCACAATGCGGATAGCGTAACGAGTGGGCCGTCCAACAACCCATCACAAGAGCTTTTTCTTGTTCACCTATTAACTGTGGCGCATACCCACTTCAGCCGTAATTCCTCATCTCTCAGCCACTACATGAACAATTGACACAGACTTCCTTGCAAGTGTTTAGCGGCTACCACGCTTTTCGGAAGAATGACAAAAAATAGCATAGTGAATGCCGGCCTACCACCCAAATAAATTTATTAATAATGACCTAGTGGGTATCAAGCAAGTGTGCTTGCAGTAGTTACCTGGTGAGTGTTTAGAAAAGGCTCTGAAAGGTCGCTCTTCTAGCTTTCGCTGTGTATGTGCTGCGTCTTCCGAGCAGGCCTGGCGTTTTTAAATGCGAAGCATTTCTTGACGAACTGCAGCGACATTGAGCGTATCTATCTATCTATCTATCTATCTATCTATCTATCTATCTATCTATCTATCTATCTATCTATCTATCTATCTATCTATCTATCTAGCCGCTACGACTTTTAGCTCTCCGGGCTGTTTCGATAATGGCATCGGTACCAAACTTGGTATGACATAACATGACTGCATGAAGAACATATTTGACTAGTCATGAAAATGAAAATCATGACATGTATGCCATGAACGTCATGATTTACATTTCATGGTCCTGCAGGTCTTGCGGCGGTTTCGTTCACATGGCATGCTCCAAAACAAGTATGGTATGGCATGATTGCATGGCGAACACAAGCGACAGACTCTAACATAAAAATCATGACATGCGTGTCATGTAACAACATGACTACATGCCGCACTCATGATGTGCTCGCGACCGTTCCGCGAGCGTCACATATACCAAATTTGGTATTACAGTACGTGAATGGATGACGAAGGTATACGTGATAGGTGCGAACATGCTAATCCTGAGATGCGTGACATGTCACAACATGACTACATGCCACGCTTATGATGCACTGGCGGCCGTTAAGCTAGCTTCACTTATACCAAATTTGGTATTACGGGACGTGAATGGATGACGAAGGTATGATATTCGTGCAAACGTGATAAACATTAGATGCGTGTCATGTAACAACATCACATGCTACGCTCATGAAGCGCTCGCGGCCGTTTTGCTAGCTTCACATGTACCAAATTCGGTATCACACGAACGAACGACATAGGTAAATGACACATCCAAACATGATAATCACGACATGCGTGTCACGTAACAACATCACTACATGCCACACTGATGATGCGCTCGCGGCCGTTTCGCTAGCTTCACATATGCCAAATTCGGTGTTACGTGAAGCCAATGGATGACAACGGTATGTGACTAGTGCAAACATGATAATCGGGAGATTCGTGTCATGTAATGACTACATGCCACAGTCAAGGCGCCAATACATTTCGACATGACGCGGTGCGCGTGCTCACCGGCGTTCACTTCGTCGTGTCACGCCAGCGTTGCCACGTCGGCCGCCGGTCTTGCCGGCGGCCGACGCAGTGCGGCACTCGCAGGCACGTGCCGCACTGCGTTGCTTTGACGCATGCGCGTTTCAGCACGTCCTGCGTCCCTCCGTCACGAAAAGAGGGAGTGCATCGGCGCAATATGCAGCATGTCACATTTCGCGCAAGTTGCCATCAAGCCGCGCCGACGGAAGCTGGTCGCGCCTGGCGTCAGACTATAGATGGTGGTGGTAAAAAACATTTATTTCAGAAAAAGTCTACTAGAGAGTGCCGACGTGGCCCATCGGCGTGCTAGAGTGGCAAGACCCTATTCCGGGACGCCAGTGGAGCTGGAAGCTGCCCGCGCGCGCTCCACCAAGGAGCGTTGTGCAGCCAAGGTAGAGCAGCCGAGCAGGTGCTCCTCCCAAGCCTCTCTAGTTGGGATAGGAAAAGGGGATGAGAAAGGAACGGGATTAACTGGGCACGATGCTACGACGTGATATGTGTCGGCGAGGACATGACAGGTCGAGCAGGTGCCATTGATTTCCGGCAAAAAGTGCCTGGCGACCGCCGGACTGATAAAGGTGTTCGTCTGCAGGCGGCGTAGCAGTCGTTCGTCCGCTTTCTCCAAACCGCGTGCGGGGTCCGGGTAGAGGCGGCGCGAAGCCCGGTAATAAGCCAAAATTTCGCGAAAGCGCGTCAGGTTGCTATTGCCAGATTCCGTCTCGGGACATGGAGGGGCAACGGCCCGGACAGGAGAAGCGCGGGCAGCGGCATTTGCCGCCTCGTTGCCGGGCAGGCCCGAGTGGCCTGGGGTCCAGACTATACGAATGGGATGAGGGTTAAAGCGCCAAGAGGCTGCCTGTAGTAGGCTAGCCGCCAGCGGGGCAATGGAACCCTGAAGGTACTGAGAACAGGCCGAGCGCGAGTCCGTCAGGATGGTGCGTGAAGCAGGGTGAGAGGCGGCCAAAGCTATGGCAACCTCTTCAGCGTGCGTTACTGTGTCTGCTCGAAAGGAGAGGCCATCTACGTGTTTGCCCTCTGTAATCACCGCAGCCGTGAAGTGACCCGAGGGGGAGGGACCCGAGACGTCCACGTAGAAAACACCAGGACGATCGGAGTGTCGCGTATGAAGGGCCGCGGCGCATGCTAGTCTACGGCCAGGATGGAGGTCGGGGTTCATATTACGGGGTAGAGGTTCCACCCATAGCTTTTGACGCCAGAGCTCTGGTACCGGCTCCAGAGGGTCTTGGTCAGATATCGGGTTAAGGCCAAGTCTGTGTAGAAGACGGCGCCCTGAAGGCGTCTGTGACAGTCGATTGATTTGGTTAACGCGATGAGCTTCTCGCATCTCTGCAAAGGTGTTGTGTACCCCCAGAGCCGTGAATCGGCTGTTGGAAGTTGCAATAGGTAGGTCCAGAGCGCGTTTGTATACTGAACGAAGAAGGACGTCCAGCTGGTGCTCGTGTCGACGACGCAGGCGAAGGTAAGGCAAGGCGTAGAGGACGCGACTGGTCACAAACGCGTGGGCCAATCGGAGGGACTGAGACCCGCGGAGGCCGCCGCGCTTGGTAGACACTCGCCGTATCATGCGGCTCACCTGTTCGCTGGTGCGTCTGAGGCCTGCTATTGTGTCCTTTGGATCCAAGGACGATGTGAGGTGAAGGCCAAGAACCCGAATATTTTGCACTGACGGGACGGGCCCGGACGGAAGAAAAATTTGAGGCGGCGGTAGCGGAGAGACTGAAAGAAGAGCCGATTTAGCTGGAGAGCACTCCAGGCCGCATAAACCTGCGTAGGTATCCACCAGAAGGGCAGCCTTTTGCAGGCGTTCTTCGATTTGCGCTAAGGAGCCGGTGTTGGTCCAGATTGTGATATCGTCCGCATATAGTGCGTGTTGTATTCCCTCGACCTCGCTCAAAAGAGAGGGGAGGTTCATCATCGCCAGGTTAAAAAGCAGAGGAGACAGGACTGCCCCTTGAGGTGTACCCCGCGTGCCTAATAAGTAAGGGCCGTGTTCGGTAGAATTAAGGCGAATGAAGGCGGTGCGTTGTGATAGAAAGGCGCGAATGTAGTTGAGTCTTCTGCCCGCAGTTTGTAGTAGACAGGTTAGTGAGTATAGTGCTGTGTTTGACGTTGTCGAACGCCCCGCGGAGATCGAGAGCGAGCACGGCTTTATCGTTATGGCGCATAGTAGTCGGCTCTATGATATCGTGTTGAAGCTGGAGCAGGACGTCCTGCGCCGACAGATGTGGGCGAAAGCCAAACATCGTGTCGGCAAAGGTCCTCCTGACCTCCAAGTAGGCGGAAAGGCGTTCACGAACCATGGTTTCCATGAGTTTGCCTGCGCAAGACGTAAGTGAGATGGGTCTCAGTGCCTCAATACTAATGGACTTTGCCGATTTGGGAATGAATGTCACGACCGATGTGGTCCATTCCGTTGGAAGCGGAGAACCTTCCCATATTGAATTTATAAGGTGGAGTAGCGAGAGGTGTGCTTGGTCGGGAAGATTTGCCAGGAGCGATACTGTGATTCCGTCGCGTCCAGGGGCCGTGCCCCTCGCATTTTCGTGAGTGCAAATCGTAAATCAGAAAGTGTGTATGGGGCGTCGAGGTCGGTGTTCGGGGCACCGGAATACGTATATGCTGGGCCTGCGGGATCAATTGTGCGGCAGATGTAGCGGTCACAAAGTTCTCGCGCGAGTTCATCCGTAGTGCCCTGAAAGGCATGCAGAACACGGTGGAGCTGGCGTTGCGTTTCTCCCCTGGTGGTGGAGGGATCGAGAAGGCTTCTAAAGAGTCGCCACGCACTCTTAGAGCTCATCTGCTTTGCAGCCTTCGAACAGGTGTCTGCCCAGTTCGCATCGGAAAGTTGTGCGGAGTATGCGGCCGCCTCTGCAGTGAGCGCCTCAATGCGAGCGCGAAGTTTCCGATTAAGTTTGTTGCGTTTCCAGCGCCTTATGAGCCCGCGGCGAGCGTGCCAAAGATGTAGGAGGTGTGGATCGATTGCAGGAGTCAAATTAGAGGTTGCAAGGGTGCGAGTGTTCGCTTGTTTCATATGAAGAGCGTATGATGCCCACGCTGCATATACGGTCGAGGAGAGGCCGGCGGGGAATGGTTGCATTCTGAACCGAGTCCAATCGGTGAGATGGGCTTGGCCCCAGTGTTGGCGCATTTTCTGCCGCGGTGAGAACGAAATGCGGAGTAAAAAGTGATCGCTGCCTAGGGTTTAGCCTAAATTCTCCCATGTAGCATCGCGGATGTGACGGGTGAGGGAGAGGTTGGGGCATGTGTCTCGCGTGACCGAGTTGCCGGAACGTGTGGGTTGTGCCGGATCGGTAAGAAGCGTCAGGCTCAGCGAGGAAATGAGCTCCTTGAGCTCTCTGCCCCGGGCCTTCTCGTAGTGGTAACCCCAGTGAGGGCTGGGGGCATTAAAGTCCCCGACAATCACCAGTGGTTGTCGGGCCGCTATACGCAGCGCCCGGTGGAAGAGATGCGCAAACGAAGCCCTTGCAAGGCGAGGGGGACAGTACACGTTTAATATATGTATTGATGGTTGGCCCCTCCGCTGAGACAGCACTGATATCATGCAGTAGTCGTAAGGAAGATCCAGATCGAGGTCAATCTGTACCGCCGTGTAAGCTTTATGCACGAGGAGGCATGTGGTGGTGCCGCCTACATAGGAGCAGTATCCAGAAAGGGATGGAGCAGGGCCAGATTCTTGGAGCGCCAAGACGGCCGGCTGAGAGCCAAGTGAGCTGAGGAAAAGGGAAAGATGTGAACGCTTTCGCCTGTTCCCGAAGCCTCCAGGGTTCCACTGTATGATCTCGAATTTAGACGCAATGTTTGAACGGGACGTACGATTGGTAGCCATCGTGACTGTCTTAGGTTTTATATTTGGTCCTCCATGTCCCGCTCGGATTCCTCAGAGGCAGGGAGGGGCACGGAGGCCGGATTGTCCGACGGCGGGGTGGTGGTAGCCACCTTACGACGACGCCGTGGAGCTGTACCCTCACTGCTCACCGAGCAGGAGCGGGAACGCGATGCCTTGGGTTGAAACTGGGTGATTGCCCAGGCTTGAATAGCCTGGGTAACCTCTACTACTATGCGTTGGACCGAGAAGCTGGTGAGAAGGTGATTAATCGAAGCTTCGACGCGCGTGAGGCGTTCCTCTACGCGCGGGGTGCGCTCTTCGCTAAGGAGAGTTTGGTTAGCGGGCAAGATAACCTGAGGTGCCCCAGGAGCCTCAAGAGCTTCTGGAGTAGATGTGGCACCAGTTCCGAGTGCCGGAGTACAAATGGTTGCTTGAACCGGCGGTTTATTGGGAGTGGGCTTAGCGCCAGGACTAAGCTTGGACGTAGCTGGCGTAGCCACCTGGACAGAGGAGGCAATACCGGATGGCCTTGCAGTGCACTGTTGTTGGGGTTGAAGTCGCTTATTTAAGAGTTCGAGTTGTTTAGTTAAAAGAGAATTTTGCTTTTGAAGTGCCGCAACTTGCTGGCGAAGGGCCGCAAGTTCGGGAGAAGGAGGATCGACAGAAGGGGGTGAGAGAGGCTTAGAAGCAGCTTTCCCTGCCCAACTGCTCACCTGAGGTACCACCGCTGGTGCTTCGAGCGGTGGGAATGCCTGAGTGTCGGCGTGGAGTGGTGGAGCCGACGGATGCAGGTTGGTGCCGCTGTCTGGCTGTGACGAACATGAGGTGGTCCCTCGAGCAGATGTTGAGGGCTGCTTGCGTTTCCGATATTTTCGATATTTTGCCGTGCAGCCACTGGTCCCAGTCTCATGGGCGCCGTGGCAGAGGAGGCACTTGGGGTGGCAGTCGTGGGCATTGAGGCCTGCAGGTGCGGGGGTTCCACATTTGGCACACTGCGTTGGAGCGGGGTGAGGACACTGAGGTGGTCGATGGCCGATGGTACCGCACTTGGTGCAAACCGGGACCGTTTTCTTGTAGGCGCGGATGTACGTCGCCACGCAGTGGTAGAAGAGGAAGTGGGGTAACTTCGTGCCCTCGAAAGTCACCACCGCCGCCGCGGAATCTCCGAGTTTGCGGACCGCAAGGATAGTACCTCGAGGCCAGTACAGTTCAGACTTTATCTTTTCCGGGCTTTCAGCAGGGTTTACGTTGATGACGCCCCTGCATGTATCCCCTGGTGCCTTGGCGTGGCCTCGAACGGGCAGCTGCTGATCCCCCACTTGCAGCTGGAAGTCCCCGAGGAGTCGCTGTGCCATAGGCAAAATGGTGGTGCTACAGACCAAGATGTTCTGTTCCCAGATTGGCCACACTTGAATTTGCGTGGTAGTCCGGTCGCCGAGGTAGCTGCGGATGGCGTCGCCCGCGCGATCGGCCGGGACAAATGTGCGTAGCTCGCAGGGAACGCGAGGTTTAACTACTACGATGTAGTCGTCGCGAGAGAGGCGAGGAGTTTGACGCGGACGCCACTTGCGTTGCTTCGCTGGCTGCGAGGACGGAGCAGAGGTAAGCACACCACCGGAGGAATGGCGCGCCGGCGTTCCTTGCAAGGCTGGGGAATGGTGGCCCGCTGTGGCGTCTCGTTGTTGTTGAGACGCAGGCTTCGATTTCGCTTGCTTGCGTTGCCACAGTCTCACCAGGTATTCATCTTCTGATGGCATGGTGTTTTCGGAGGATGAAATTTCCATAGACAGCATTTGGCTTGAGGTAGGATCATAGCCCGTGACCACGTTAGCGGCCGCCATCGCCGGGCTGGGAGCCCTTAGCGAGGCGGCGTTGTAGCCGGGAGTGAAGGACGTCCCTCAAGTTGTCAAAACTGGACCCACCTGGACGAAGGTGTTGTCTAGGCGAAGCGGAGAACTTGGCGGTGACGATAAATCCAAGTTTCAGGGGTACCAAGGTGGATGTCCGCAGAAATAGCATAAAATCTACGGAGGCGATGTGGAGTGCGTCCGTCACCATCGAGCGCTCGTAGCGCCCCCCCCCCCCCAGACTATAGGGTGCTCGCGTTTTGCTAACGTTGCGTCGCTGTGCCCAGCGTGCGCACGCGTCAACGATACATCGGAGTATATTGGGCCCTTCATGACGCTCTCGCGGCCGTTTTGCTAGCTCCAGATACACTAAATTTGGTGTTACGTGACGTCAATGAATGACGAAAGATATGAATGGTGCAAACATGATAATCCTGACACGCGTGTCATGTAAGAACATGACAACATACCACGCTCATAGCGTGCTCGTGGCCGTTTCGCTAGCTCCACATATACTAAATTTGGTATCACGTGACGTGAGTAGATGGCGAAGGTAAACGACACATACAAACATGATAATCATGACACGGAAATCATGTACGGCATCATTTACTTCCACCTCGTAACGTTGTGCTGACTTTAAAGTGACAAATGAAAATTTCCCATTCATGCTTCGCATATCATCGATTTCCACTGTACGTGGAATCTGCCAATTTTTTTGTTCTCTTTTGTGTCTCCGTGCGCCTGCGGAAGCATTTCAATGTGGGTATCATTCAACATCAGCATGCACCGAGCACTGCTGTCCTGGTTTCTGGAATAATAGATATCGCGGAACTGTTGCGGAGATATCAGCGCCCCTGGCGCCCATCTTCAGCATGATAAAGTGATGCTTGAAGTGCACGTGAGTATACCTTTTACTTCACGTTCTGTGTCACACAACAAAGTATGTCGTTTTCTTTTCCCCGCTCCTTTCACACTTTCAAGGACGCGCGATGGCTTTACGGATGCACCGTTTATAGTAGCTCACAACCTAATAAGCGAGCAAGCGCAGCCCAGATTCTTCATTATATGCAGGAGAGCCCGAAAAGCTTAAAATAGCTAAGCGCTCCTCATTTTGGTTTGCATACACAAGATTCCTATGGCGTGCGCAGGGATCTTGTGCCCACCTCCTACAAAGTCAATGTATGGAGCATGTTTCGCGTTGACTAGGCCCCCACCCCCCTCTTTCTCTGTTAGACCACTATAAAGAGACGTCTAACCCCGGCGCTCACTATAATGCCTGCTGTAGAACCTGTATATGAAGCTGCTGGTAAATATGTTAGTCAGCCTCATAGTGTGTGAGCTTCTTGGACTGCGGTTCATTGACCATTTTTGCCAATAGAAGATCACTGAGTAGAGGTGCTATGCACGAGCTGATTGAAACACCTTTTTTCTGCAGATAAATGCAATCATTTCATTGAACGAAAGTAGAGGTGAGGTACAGCAAAACCAGGTCAAGAAAATCTCGCGCACTGATGCCAGTTCTTATTCGGAAGTTATATTTCCCGAAGACTTCTATGTTATCCCTTATACATTCTAATACCTTATCGTGAGGCAGTGAGTAGTATTACATTCTCGAGCTGTAAGATCACAGTGGACGCGGATCCGCGTAGCCGACGCCCCTGGGGATCGTCGGTATACAGAGGCGGCTTGAAGGCGGTGACGGTGTTACAAGCTGCCTGTCGTGTGTTAGGTTCGTCACGTCGCAAGGCGTGTGACGCGAGGGAGATGGAGACAGTGAGGAAAACAAAAGGGAGTTATATTGGACGAAGAACAAAAACTATTGCACATACAGTACTATAAGTTATACACACGCGTGGTTCACACACAAAAGAAAAGAGTAACCAGTCTCACAGTCTGTGCCGTAGCCCGGTGCCTTGAAGTGGGACCCGTTGCGTGTTCGGATGCAGTCGTCGCTTGGGTGCCAGGTCAGCATACCACTGTCGAGGGCATCACCAGGTCTAGGCGTAGCCGCACACTGTCAGCGACGTCGGCTCGGTAGACGTGGTCAGCAGCTCCGGTCTTTCGAGGGCGCTCGCCGTACCGGAGATGTCCACAGGACCACTCACCGAGAACTCATGCTGGCCACGCCGACACGCCGTGCCCCGAGGACGTCAATGGCTCGAGGACAGGAACCCGGCCTTTCGAACCTCGCGCGTAGTTGCGGGTTCGCCCTAGGCTCCCTTGCGTCGTCTTGCCGGCGTCCGAACGGCTTCGTTCTCCACGAGCGTCTCCTCTTCTTTTTTCAATGGGCGCGCTGCAATGCCCCTTCATTCTTCTCATCTTCTAAATGATGTGGTGCTGTCGTCTGCTAGGCTCGCATTTTTAAGGTACTACATCACATCACCCCCCACTTAAGAAAGTTCTTCCGGTAGAAGAACTTGAGGGCACTGGGGACACGTTGGTTCGCAGACGGAAACACACACGTAAGCACCGCTGCACACTATAGCAGTTCCGAGCCCCGCACACTCGGCACATTCGGTCACAAAAGTACACACCAGGAAAAAAAAAAGACACAAGTCACAGAACTAAAGCGTCATGATACTTGTATCGCGCTGTAAGGTTCACATCATAAGCCATTAGTACCACTAAACATCGATTCTTCATACAGATGTTGCTCACAGAGTTGGCAAACGGCTCATGTAATCTGCGCCTATGTTGTCTCTGCCTTTGATATACTCGACCGAAAAGTCGTACTCCATAAGAATGAGGCTCCACCGTAACACGCGGCTGTTCACATGCTTGGCCGACTTGATGTACACAAGCGGTTTGTGGTCACTCTGTAGAATGAATGCACGTCCACATAGATAGATGTGAAATTTCCGAACCGCCCACGTAAGAGCCAGGGCTTCTCGCTCTACTGTAGCGTAAGCAGCTTCACGTGGTTGTAGTCTACGGCTTGCGTATGACACTGGATGCAGTATTCCTTCGTGACGCTGCATGAGGATGGCACCTACACTTCTCGATGATGCATCGGTACGGAGTACAAACGGTTTTGAAAAATCAGGTGCTTTTAGAATGGGTGGCGTAGATAGCAAAACCTTGAGTTCCTCAAAAGACTTCTGTTCTCGTTCTCCCCAGAGGACTTTGTTTGGGGCCCTCTTCTTGGTCAATTCGGTCAGTGGGTAAGAAACTTCAGAGTAGTTGTGCACGAAATCTCTGTAATAACCTGTAAGGCCCAAGAACGAGCGTACTTCTTTTTTTGTTTGTGGACGCTTCGCAGCTTGTATTTTGTCGAGCGTTTCGACCTGCGGTCGAATAACGCCTTGCCCAACGAGATGACCGAGAAATTTGACTGACTCTTGACCAATCTCACTCTTTGTTGGCCGAATGGTCAAACCAGCGTCGCGAACTCGCTTGAGAAAAGACTCAAGTATAGCTATATGTTCCGCCCAGGTTTCAGTAGCAATGAACACATCGTCAAAGTAGTAATAAACGTGCGGTATGTCTGCTACCACTTTCCTCATGAGGCGGGTAAACACAGCTGGGGCGGTTTTAATGCCAAACGGCATGAATCTAAATTGATACAGTCCTGATTCTGTCGAAAAAGCAGTCATTGGTTTTGAGCCTTGTTCCATGGGAACCTGCCAGTAGCCTTTAGCGAAGTCAAACTTTGAAAAGTATTTTGCTTGTCCAAGTTTACCAAAGATGATGTCTACACGGGGTATAGGCTCGTTATCATTGACTATAATCTTGTTAAGTTGTCTGAAATCGATGCACAAACGCATCGTTCCGTCCTTCTTCTTGACAACTACTACAGGTGAATTGTAAGCAGACTCCGATGGTTCTATGATGCCTTGTCGCAGCATGTCTGCTATTTCTTTCTGTATCGCTTCTTGGGTAGCAAATGGCATAGGGTATGGCCGTATGTTTACGGGTCTATCCGTGGTCAATCTTAGCTTGCACTGTACGAGGTGCGTTTTGCCAGGAACATCCGCAAATACGTTGTCGTATCTGGTCAATAAGTTGGTGACTTGCACGTGCTGGGTAGGAGAAAGTGACTCCGATATGCTTACGTCAGCAGACGATTCCTTTCGTTGGAATGGTACGCATGGTAGCTCGTCACTTTCAGTGTCATCCGCCTGGCAAACAGCTGATGCTTCATGCGGTGGTGCAGGCGGCCGTTCCTCATACTTTTTCAGTAGGTTTATATGAAATAGCGTGCTTCTGGTACCGAGGTCAATTAAATAGTCGACATCGTTTGTCTTCTCAAGGACATTAAAGGGTCCCTTCCACGTCAGAACCAATTTGTTGGTATCCGATGGAAGCAGAAGCAGAACCTTGTCTCCAGGGGATAATTGACGTGGTCTGGTCTTTCGGTCACAATGCTTCTTCTGTATCATTTTCACTTTCTGTAGCTCCTCTTTGGCTAATCGGCAGGTGTCTTCAAGACGATTCCGCAGTTCGACTAAGTACCGATAGGATGTTTTAACATCATCATCAGGATGATCAGCGGCCCATAATTCTTTCAATATCGCCAGGGGACCTCTGACGTAACGGCCGTAGAGCAAGTCGAACGGGGAGAAGCCTAAGCTCGACTGGGGAACTTCGCGATAAGCGAAGAGTAAGGGCGCCAGGTACCGGTCCCATTTCTTCGGACACTCCTGACACATCCTTCTTATCATTTGTTTCAGGGTGCCGTTGAACCTCTCTACAAGACTATTAGCCATTGGGTGATATGGGGTTTTTGGCAATTGTTTGAAGGAGAGAAGTCGGCTTAGCTCCTTCATTAGGCGTGACGAGAATGACGTGCCTCTGTCACTGATTATCTCCCGTGGGACACCTACACGAGAAAACATCTCCAGAAGTGCCTCAGCGACTTTCTCCGTCTCGATGCTCGGCAGTGCTACAGCATCGGGATAACGCGTTGCCATGTCCACCATTGTCAGTACGTACTTGTTTCCGCCCTCTGACATCGGTGATAATGGACCCACAATATCCATGGCTACTCTCTTGAAAGGGGTGTCAATTATAGGAGTGTTGCCGAGAGGTACACGACCCACCAAATGCTTGGGAATAGTTCTTTGACATATATCACACGATTTAACAAATCGTGTGATGTCTGACTGAACCCCTGGCCAGTAGAACTCTTCGAGTACCCGGTCGGTAGTTCGTTTAATTCCCTGATGGCCCGAAAGGATGCCTTCGTGGGCCATTTTCATAACAATTTGTCGGAGGCACCTTGGTACCACAAGCTGATTCACCTGCCTCTTAGAGTGAAGGGTGTACTTGCGATAGAGGATACCATTCTTCGTGAAGAACAATATTTTAGCAAACCTGGTCTTGACCTCTTTGTTGACGGCTTCGAAGCATTTCCGCAGGCTGCTGTCTTCCTCCTGTTTGGTTTTAAAGTCCTCTGGGCTGATGTCTAAGGGGTTTATAACTGGAGCCGGAAGTAGATGTGGATTTCCTGCCTTTCGGTTTACTGCAGCAACTTTTGTCTTGCAACGTGTTTTCCTTGCAGCCGATGTTGAAGTCTTTGCATACAAGGGTCCGTGTGCAGAACCGAATTTTTTTGCGCCAGAGTACTCTTCTGCAGTGTTCTGGGTGTAAAGACGGCTCTTCCAATCGTTATCAGGATTGTGAGCATCTCGAACACCTTCCACATTTCCCAAGACAACATCATATAAAGGAGTATCCATACAAAGGGCTCGAGTTTTGCCAGTGAAGAACGGTGAAAAAATTTCCACGTGTGCTTCAGGCAGCTTCATCAACCGTCCGTCCAGGAGGTAAATCGAGGAAATCTTTCCAGTCAGCTTGCTATCCGCCACAAGAGACCTTTTGACAATGATTGAATCGCATCCGGTATCTCGCAGTACTGTTGCGGGATATCCTTCGAGTACACCTTCGCCCGTGGGCATCGATTTTTCCTTCAGCTTGGCTGGGCGCGTTTCTGCGCACTCCGGACTATAAGGAACACAAAGGGAAGCCTGCGACTCTGAAATAATTATCTTGGCTCCATCTCTTTGTTGAAAAGAGCATGAGGCCTTCTCAACGCTGTTGGCCCTTTTGGAGCAGTCAGCTGTTTTATGCCCAGTGCGGCGGCCTTTTCCACAAAAGGGTGGCTTTGTACCTGGGCCCTTTGTGTTGGTCCAGCAATCAGCTGCTCTGTGACCCTTTTTGTTGCAAAGGAAACACTGCGATCTCTCTTTGTCATTTTGCCGCTCAGACGTTCGAGTTTGACCTGGAGGCTTGCTCAGGATATCGCCTTTACATTTGCCAAGGTTAATCAACCCCTTGGCCTCCAAGTAGTGGTCTGTAGCCTCCGCAAGTTTTTCAAGGTTCTCACAGTTTCTTTCCTTAAGAAACACAGCGAGTTTCTCATGGCATTGCGCGAGAAACTGCTCCGAGACAATTTTGTCTCGCAGAGCATCGTAGGTCCGGTCTGTCTTGGCCATTTCTTGCCAATGGTCAAAATAACCTAATAGACGCCCGGCAAACTGCGTGCCCGTTTCAGAATTATCTGGTTTGGCTGATCGAAACTTTGTCCGATAGCCTTCTTCTGTGTACCTGAAGCGTTGTAGTAGCGTTTTCTTCAACGTTACGTAGTCTGTGGCATGTTCTGGTGCCATCCTACCAACTACACTCAAGGCCTCTCCGGTCAAGCAAAGGCTTAGTGATAGGGCCCATTTGTCTTGCGGCCAGTCTTGACTAGTAGCGACGCGCTCAAATCGCTGTATATATGCGTCCAG
This sequence comes from Rhipicephalus microplus, assembly GCF_013339725.1. Lineage (NCBI taxonomy): Eukaryota > Metazoa > Arthropoda > Arachnida > Ixodida > Ixodidae > Rhipicephalus > Rhipicephalus microplus. The sequence goes on from NC_051165.1 coordinate 135,921,858, forward strand.
CTCATCGCGTTCCTCGTTAAAGGCTGGGATGAGTTTATGTGGACTTCGGTAGCTCTGCGTGGTGCCTACGGGCGCATCCTCGGTAAGCTGCCCAGTAGTTGTGCTACTTGCTGTCGCACCTAACTGATGCAACCTTAACTTGAGCTCAAGAACTTCTTTCTCTGCTTGTAATCTAGCGACTGCCTCTGCCTCGGCTTCTTTCGCGGCATTTCGTTCAGCCAGACGAGCGTCACGTGCCTCTTTTTCGCGTGCGCGTTCTTGGTCCATCCATTCTTTTAGTGCTGATCCACTTAACCCCAATTCCTTTCCAATCGCCGTCAGCTTATCTGCCTCCATCATCGACCGTCACACACGCATATGCGATGTGATACTCTCCTTAGATGTAACAAGAGTAGTCCTGTCGCGGACGCCAGATATGTCGTGTGTTAGGTTCGTCACGTCGCAAGGCGTGTGACGCGAGGGAGATGGAGACAGTGAGGAAAACAAAAGGGAGTTATATTGGACGAAGAACAAAAACTATTGCACATACAGTACTATAAGTTATACACACGCGTGGTTCACACACAAAAGAAAAGAGTAACCAGTCTCACAGTCTGTGCCGTAGCCCGGTGCCTTGAAGTGGGACCCGTTGCGTGTTCGGATGCAGTCGTCGCTTGGGTGCCAGGTCAGCATACCACTGTCGAGGGCATCACCAGGTCTAGGCGTAGCCGCACACTGTCAGCGACGTCGGCTCGGTAGACGTGGTCAGCAGCTCCGGTCTTTCGAGGGCGCTCGCCGTACCGGAGATGTCCACAGGACCACTCACCGAGAACTCATGCTGGCCACGCCGACACGCCGTGCTCCGAGGACGTCAATGGCTCGAGGACAGGAACCCGGCCTTTCGAACCTCGCGCGTAGTTGCGGGTTCGCCCTAGGCTCTCTTGCGTCGTCTTGCCGGCGTCCGAACGGCTTCGTTCTCCACGAGCGTCTCCTCTTCTTTTTTCAATGGGCGCGCTGCAATGCCCCTTCATTATTCTCATCTTCTAAATGATGTGGTGCTGTCGTCTGCTAGGCTCGCATTTTTAAGGTACTACATCACACTGCCACTCTAGCATCGCCGGCGCGAAGTCGGCGACGGGAATGACAGCAGGTTGGTTCGTTCCGCACGCAAGCAGAGGCAGTGAAGAGATCAGAGACGTGGGAAAACAAAACAAACTTTACTCTAGTGATATTGCAGCACACGGGATCTAATACAACACTTCAATACAACTAACAAAATACATCGACACTTGATACAACTAAAGAAATATATAACAGAAACAATAAATCAGCTTACGAGAGAGAACTATTACAAACTACACAAACTAACAAGAATAGAACGACGGAGGAGAAAGTTCGAAGATATAAACAGGTGAAGGCATACGTGTGATGACCGGCAGCGTTGTGTCCCCGACGATCGGATGCGAGAAGTCGAAGAGAGTTCTGGCACGACTGCGATGTCGGCGGTGTTGCAACGCTGGTGGCTCCGGGAGGCTAGTGCTTGCAGGTGACTCCGAGCAGGTTGAGCTAACTCGAAGCGAAGTCCCGATGTCTACGTTGCAGACGTTAATATCGCGTCACAACTAGACGAACGGCTAAGTTTAGGTGGCCAGCCGATACAGAGCCACACTAAAAACTTCTAGAAGAGATGCTTGTTGATCTGTTTCTACACCATCTTGGTCAGCGACTAGTCTGCCTAGCAGGGCAAAATCCTGCGCTTAAATGCCCCTCGTGTCTCCTCGCTCTCTTCCTTGGGGACAAGAGACCTCTACCGGGGTCCAATCATGCGCGTTTAATTGATGGGAAACTCCGCCCCAAAAATATTTTGACCCCACCCCTTTTTAATTGGGAGAGGGCCCGCAACTAGCGAGAGTGACAACCTGTCGGGTTGTTGTCATACGGCTTGGCCACCAGAGCGTTTCCCACGCTTTTTCCCTGTGGGAACGGTCAAACGTTTGGCTTTCAGCCGGGCGTCTTGTAGTCTAATCCTTGTACGGGGTATACCGCGGCCTTCTACGACCTTGCAGACGCCGCCACAGTTACAAAAGGATTAACTGTCGGCGGCGACGTTCTAAGAGGAGCACCCCATTTTGCACTTCTCGGCTCCCTTTCAAGCGCCGCCGTTTCTCGCGGTCAGTCGGGGAGTACGGCGCCCGTTAATTGCCGTGACGCGGTGTCGCCAGAAATAGCCGTCCGTGACAGACGGTTTCCCTGAATTATTGCTTTGAGAGTTTGTGCCGGGAAGCGAACCACCGCAGCCGACTGCGGGATGGCCAGGCGTGCGCCGCGGTCCGAGCCACGCGGCTCACGTGACTGAGGAGCAGAAGCGCGAGATCAGGCTATGGTCCGTCGGCGATAATGGCCATCGCGGGTGTTGGTGGTGGTTGCGGCCGCACAAGAGCGTCGCGCGAATTCCTTTTCTCCTTAATGAAGGCAAGAAAGATGGGGACACTTTTCATTTACGGGTTGTTTATCAGCTGTGCGGGAATGCGTGGTTGGAATACAGAACGGAGAGTTTGTTGGGCGTGGCCAAGCAGAATTAAAGAAAAATTGCTGGAGTGGAAGCTCTTGCAATGCCTTGCCAGCAGAAATGAAGCCAAGATGGCGGAAACATGCTCTTTTCTGATGGAGCCCACTTAAAGATCAAGTGGCTTTGATAAGTTTAACATAGAACACTACGTTAGTTAAATGTTAAAAGATTGTTGTTCCCGACGAAATAACACACAAAAACGAGTATAGATGACTGAATTTTCAAGAAACATTGCCTCGAATTAGAGGCTCACTAAGAAAACTAGTAACTGTAAGACGCACTTGAAGACTATGTGACCAGAAAAAGTCGCCACATTAAATTTGTTGAGCGTGTGAAGGAAACGCTTCGTTTTTATTCGCTGAACGGTGATAATTTATCATGCCCCTAGCAAGATGGCCGCCACAGCCGCCATCTTGCCAGTGGAACGGCTTCACTCCTGGGAAGTCATTTCCACTCCAGCAATTTTTTTAAATCCTCCTTGGGCGTGGCACGAGCGGACGGTCGTGCAATAAACGCTGCCTTTAACCACACTGGCTCTTTCACGTTGCCAGCGCGCACTTGGATCACCGAGGGGCTGTCGATGCCAACAACATCACACCATCAAAACCTAACTATGTTGATCTGCCATATACAGATATATAGAATATTTCAGATATCTATGCGAATGGTACTTATCACGCCGTTCTGATGTGGTCATAATGTCTTCATTACCTTTTTCTTTCTGTTTCGTTTTATCCTTTTGACGGACAAGTCGCTATAAGGTTTCCTGTATGTCAGCATCCGGTTTAGCGGGGAAAAATGATTTGTCATTGTAGTTTTGTTCGCTATACAGCGCAGAACCGCAAGAGCGGTCAAGTTTTCTTTTCTTTCTTGCTTTCTCTCTCTCTTTCTTTCTTTGTTTCTTTTTCTCAGATAGCATTTACACACCGACACTTCCCCGCGTTTGCGAAACCTCAAGGACAGTGTTATTGTTCTCGGTATCGTGATTAGTCGTTTATAACTGGCGCTTTGATACTTGTTATCGCTTTCCTTTCTTGCATTAGCCTACTTGCCAAGTTTTTATCGCTGCAGGTGAAGGAGGCCGATGCAAGGTGAATGAATGACTACGTTTGTATTGATAACAAGCACCGATACGCCTTTCCAAGCTATTTTGATCTATTGAGGCTGTTACTGTATACAGAGTGATAAATGCGTGTTCAGAAGATAAGACAGAACACGAGGTCCTCGTAACAATTCCTCATTTTGAGGAATCGTGTGTGTGTGTGTGTGTGTGTGTGTGTGTGTGTGTGTGTGTGTGTGTGTGTGTGTGTGTGTGTGTGTGTGCGTGTGCGTGTGCGTGTGCGTGTGTGTGTGTGTGTGTGTGTGTGTGTGTGTGTGTGTGTGTGTGTGTGTGTTTGTGTGTGTGTGTGTGTGTGTGTGTGTGTGTGTGTGTGTGTGTGTGTGTGTGTGTGTGTGTGTGTGTGTGTGTGTGTGTGTGTGTGAATAATATTTCCTGGGGTTTGACGTCCTAAAACTGCGATATAGTTATGAGAGACGCCGTACTGGAGGGCTCCGGAAATGTCGACATCTAGGGTTATTTAACATGCCTTTAAATGTAAGTACACATGCCTCCAATTTCGGGTTAGAAACCAAGCGCCTTGACCACTAAAAAAAATTCTAACAGCATCACATTAATTCCGAAGATCCCCTCCAAAGCTCTTCTTGCCAGTGACTAGCTTCTGTGTTCTGCCGCGAATTCGCGACATCCAACATTTGAATCAGTGACTGGTGACAGGTGCATTTTTTATTGATTGATAGATGATGGACGTGTGGTACTTACGGAAAACAAGTCATGAAACATTTTAGTATGAGAACATATATGCGAAATCACTAGAAATTACCACGTCATGTCGTAACAACCGTCGTCTCTAAGGACAATGTTGGCTCCGGTCTTTGCGTTCGACTTGAAATTAAGCCGATATGACCTGAATTTAAGTCAATGGGAACGATAGTATAGGCGTTACCTAGGCCGGACGTGTCCTGTTTCAATCTGTGAGTACTGTACGCCCATTTTATGAAAAACAAGAAGGGTTTCACACGCGCTTTCCATCAGGAGATAAAAGTGATGATAGTTGTCTCAATGACAGCAAGGACAACAATATCGATCCTGATCCTCGCGCACAAACGCGAGTGCCTTCATCGTAGAGTTTCTCACAATCATATTTGTGAGAAACTATATGGCCTTCATCAAACAGAGACGAAGATGCGTTAGGTGAATTAAGCGCGTGTCTAAAGCATGCACTGTGATGAAAAAGAAAAAAGAAGAAAAATAAAAACGGTCTTTAAAAAAGAGGAGGAGCAACATTTATTCGGCGTCTTTTAGGAAGAACGGCCAGTGTCACTCGGGAAAGCTGATCTTACTTGGTGTGACGCTGTCTGAGGTCCTATTGAATATATGAATAAATTTTGTTAAACCTTCATGAATCACATAAGTTGAGCAGATTAATCTTTTTTTGCGACGCAGACAAATCCTATACCGAAAGGCTTGCTGCCTCGTGACGAGCTAGATTTGTTTCTTGACACCGTTACATCGATGTGAATCTGTCGACGTTTAAAGGGACACTAAATTCAAATAATAATTCACTTCAGAGTGAAAGCTCAATGTATGACAACATCAAAGACAATAATATTATCAACAACAGTGACCTACTTACCGAGAAATTAAGGTAAATGCAGAACACAAGCGCCGCAGTAGGACATTTTCCAAATTATACCGATGACATCAGACGGGCCATCTACAATTAAGCACTAGTAATCGATCTAACTGCACTAAATAAAGAGCCTTCCGTGCATCAAAGACACAATAAAATGCTACTTGTTCGTTTTTTGTTTGACTCATGGAAAAAAGAACCGCCGGACATTCCTATGAAAAATGGCACGAGTGGCTCGAAAATTCAATTTTCGCCTGGCTACACCTAAAGTACCTCGATGCGCGCGCCCCCGCTTAGAGTGGTGTCCGCCTTTGTAAAGGCAGGTGCCGCCTCCTCGGCCTTAGCGGCGGCATGGCCGCCATTTTGACTCCACTCAGTCACTTCTGCGTGTTCGCTGCGCCCGAATAATTGTGCTGGCGCTCGCTTTTCTCCGGTTTAATGCGCTCGCATCCGTCACCGTAGCGGGTATTGCGTGCCGCAGGGCACTAATCATTGCAAAAACTCTGGAAGCTGTATCGTTTCCTAAGAGACCCGAAATGAAGGCCTTTTCAACAGTGAAAATCAAACATGACAAGTGGCATCCGACAAACCGATCATCCATTCACAGCGTAAGTTTCCAGCCGGTATTCCGCATGCATAATTTGTACCGGCACCAATTTCGTGTAAGCAACAGACACGCTGACGGCTGTATGCTTGATTCTCGTGTGCATGGATCGCGTATTTCACTTCGTAAACATTGCTTGCTGCTCTTGGTTGGTACTGTATCTGCCCTTCATTCTTGGTTTCACTATGTGCGATGAGAACTTTATTATTAAATATACATTACACGTGTTTCTTTGCAGATGATATCCTTGTTTTTTTCGTAATATTCATTTGTGGGAATAAAGCTTTGCGCAGCGGCGGTGTCGTACCCACTGAAGTTTAAAGAGTGTGTGTACGTTCCGGAATCACCATATGATCACGAGAGACGCGGTATACATTGGAGCTAGGACTTCGAAATATTTGAACAGGTGTTTTTATGTAACTTGCACCTAAGTTTAAGAACTCCGGCATTTCATCTCCTTCGAAGTGGGGCCACTGCGGTCGGAATTCGCTTACCGACCGTTCGAGCACCCAAACCATTACAAAGCCACACAGGTTCTTTCTTTCTACGATCTTTTCCTCGGTTTAGGCACGCCTTCTATGCTGGTGTGATGACCCTTGTAAGAATGTGTGCAGTTCAAATTTTTTTCATTGTTCCTGTACTTCAAGTTTTCTTTTCGTCCTGTCTCGAATCATTACGCAATTGATGTTGTTTTTTTAATCATTTACGACAATTGCGAAGCAACTAGTGACAGTACTCAGTGAATTCTGCCATCGAGCGTATGATTTGAATTGCTTCTGGCAGCGCTGCATTAATGCACAAAAATAAATTATTTCTACACTGGATGATAATAGGGGAAACGGCAGGCGTGTACACACGCACACACACACACCGTCAGTATTTAAACTCTTTCAGCACGCATTATTATTTAAGTAAATACTTTATTAGTACTGTGAGCTATCGGGGATGATACGCAAGTGCTTATGCAAACTGTACTCGCGAAGCGTCCATACAAAGAAGATGCATAAAGACAAGACGGGGCACCGCTGTGTAGAATGAACACGCTATGTCGCAAAAAAACAACAAAAAAAAACAAGTCAAGTTATGCGATGAGAAGATCGTGGAGAAATAGTTAATGCAATAAGAAAGGCGTCCGCCTCAGTGGTACCTTGGGCACGGTGCTCGGTTGCTGACGCGAGGCTCACGCTTTCGATCTAGGCCACGGTAATCTCATTTTGAATAACGTAAAACACCAGAGGACACCCATGTACTGTGTCAGTGCAGGCAAAAAAAAACTGATTGTCAAAACTGCTGCAGTCCTGCAATCAGGCGTCATTTTAGAACATAAAAGCCTCAGATAATAATTCACACTAACAAAGAAAGCATATAAACGACACCACCGATATAGATTTAAAATCCCCTCTGTGGTAACCAGCGTAGGGATTTGTTTTCAACATGAAAGAGTCAGCGTCTGCCTCTAGCGCATAAATCATGCGCAAGCCGTCATCTTACATGAAATATGCGCTCCCTGCATGCATTCAGGCAAAATTAACTCTAAAAGATGCCCAAGCTTCAATAAGAAGAAAAACTCGCTAGCTTGCACATGTTTCCGGGCGTATCAGGGCACCACACGAGCGTTGCGTAGAGGGCTTCGCATACGGTCGAGTTGTGGTGGGGAGGCGCAATGGCGGCGGTCGTAGCAGACGACGCGGCTGTCCTCACCCTCAGCGGAGCGCGCGGGCATCAAGGCACCCTAGTTACACCGGACAGGTAGTGCCATCTAGAGAGGCGCAGTTGAAACAAAAAAAAAACGTCTGCGATCTCGAAGCCAATGGAGGGAAATTGATCAATAGCCGCTCTGTCTGCTGTGGCTCCCGCTGCTTTTGGTCTGCTGCTACTAGCGCAGTAAAGCCGGGCAACGTTGTGCCCGGCAACAGTGACGCGAGTTGGTCTGGTCAGTCCACTTCTTGAGGCGAGTAATTCGAAGTGCACTAACCCGATGCGGACCACTAAAACGTGATTTTATTTCAAAATAGGTCCTTTGTTGGCACAAAAGTAACGCTATAGAGCTTTATGGACTGCCATTTCAACAATCAACATCAACTTAATAGGTGCCTTTAGTGCCCCTTTAAGAAACCGGTTGCAATGGCATTCTTTCTTCTCTCGTCCCGGCGAAAGCGCTGGAAGGTAAGCAGGGGGGGGGGGGGTGGCACCAAGGAGGATACATAAAACTTGCTGGAGTGGAAGCCGCCTATGCGCCGCTACGGGAGAGAGTGAAGCCGCGCCGAGCGTGCGGCGGCCATGTTGCCAGTGGCAGAAAAGAGCCGAGCGCTTCAAATTTATGCTTCATCGCGCTGCGGGTGAAGTGACTCGTGTGTTTATTGAGCTACGAAAACAAGTAATTCTGATTGTAAATGTTTATTGCGACTTGTACGCAGCCAAGTGGCATGTAGCGAACTCAATTAAAGTGCATATGCATTAAATAGCGATGCCTATAAGCAAACACATCATCGAAAACATAGGTGCCCTACTGGTGGTTGAAAATTATTGCTTTTGTCAAAGGTGGTCCCACCTTACTTTTGACCGATTTTCGTTTTTTTTTCCTTCGTCATGTGTTGTATCCTCACTTTTACGTATTGTTCGGCGATTTGCCTGCACAAACTGTAAAACTGATTATCAAGCGTATCAAAGTCTAGGACGTGTTGCTCTAGTTTATGGAACCAGTTTTTCTCGGAGGAAGCTCATAAAACTTTCAGGATGAGGTGTTTTGCTCTTGACTTCGCCGTTGTGATGGAATCACATTCAGCCTGTTGCCGCCTCAGACCTCAACTTCTTTACAGAGGCTAATGACATCTCGCGACGGTGAAACAAGACCACCTCACCTCTTACATTTAATTAAAGGTGTGAGCTCATCTGAGTGCATGGCTGTGATGCACTCTTCACAGGCAGTTGCAGTTCGACCTGTCGAACAATGAAGCCTGCTATGTATGGCACCACGGAACCGACAAAAACAGAAAAGCTTTCGGGCTAGTCAATGCGATGCGTATTATCGTGATCATCGGGCTGCAGGACTGGGGCCTTGCGCATGTCAGTGAGATTGCTTCTTGGATCTACCATGACTGCAGGAGTCGTTGCATTCAATACGGAGAGAACATCTTGGGAGCAGTGTCCAGAACTTGAAGACGTGACTTCCGTCTGAACCAATAGACGCTTGTATGCAGCCATAAACTGCGAAGCTGTTGGGTTGTTGTTATGGCCGCCTCATCCACGTATTGATTCAAAGAAGTTTTCGGTATAGTTTTCACTGAGTTTGTGTGTCAGTAAGTATTTCAGCTGATGCTGGCTGACAAGTTTGTCAAACACTCTTTCCGTGTTTGCCATGCGTATCCAAAATCCAATGAATCCGTTTTTTTTTTTCAGTCCTTCTCTCACTGCCGGATCTCTCAGCCCATTTATGTACGCTCGAGTCTCCGCAAAAAAACGACTTCCAGAATACTTCGTTCCCCTGCCAAAGGGGCGCTTTGTACGACCTTGCCAGCGGGTTCCTGGAGTTTAAAATGTCAAACAAGCGATCAAAAGTTCTAATAAACGTAGATCCTGTGCTGGCACCCTTGAATTGCGGCAGCTTTAGCTTTCGTTCGCAGAAGTCCAAAGCGTCGGCAATTGAGGCACTCGATCAGTTGTACAGCATATCATACCTTCATTTTCTTGCTTTTCCCATTGGACGTGGACTTTCGTAAGTTTGTTTCCGAGCCACAACGTTGAAGTGCCTTCAATGCCACTTCATAACCCCATTTCACATGCTTCCCTTCAATGTCAAAGGGGTGGTCAAAGCACTTTGGCGCGAAGTGCACAAAGCGAAGTAATCTCAGTCTTTCGCATTCTACTTCTCACGGTGAACGGCCCACTCCCAGAGGCTCCGCGTTACGGGATCTTTAGGAAACCTGTAAAACAAATCCGGACTGTTATGTTTTGCACGCTTAGATCGCGTCATCTATAGCTCCCTTTAGTAACGAGCGCGGAATGACTATGTCGAAGCCGTTTTCGTGTACGTACAGGTGGAATGTGAGGCCACAACCTTTTTTCAACTTGTTGGCACATCCGTAAACGACGCACATCCGTAAACCATTTGTTTTTACATGCCGACAAGGTGAAACAAGAACGGACGAAATCAGCAGCTCGCGATGGCGCTGAGCACACTTTTTGCCACTGGCAAGATGGCGGCAGCTGGCTTTACTCGCACAGCTCCCCTTCCACTCCAGCAAGTTTTATGTATCCTCCTTGGGTGGCACAGGGAACAAAACACGTCACGCGCACCTTGTGACCTTGAGCACTCTCTCTATTTCTCTCTATCTCTCTCTCTTTTGAATATGTGGCTTTTCAGTGCGATCGCGTGCGCGCGCGTGGGACAAGTGGTGGCCTCCCGCGGCGGCCCAAGTCGCGACCAAGCGCGCCATGCTCAAATCGACCAATTGCTGATACAATGGCTGTGACGAGTGATTCTTCAGCTTGTAATGTCACATGGTCGACTGAAGAGAACGCAATATTTAGCTGACTTTGAGAACATATAGTGAATTCCCTCTATAATATTTGGCTCGTGTTTTCTTGGAAACCTCTACTACCAATCGGCAGCGTTTTCTGACCTTGCTCAAAAAGGGTTGCAGGGCCGCTTAAAGAGAAGGAAGTAGTCGGCCTGGGGTGAGTCGCGTCATGCGCGGGGCACATAGCCGACGGTCAGTGACTCTCACCACGACACCGTTACTCTCAGCTCGCAGAAGGTGCACATTAGTGGTTACTACTTGTTCGTCGCCGTAGTGTAGCGGTTACGGCGTTCGGCTGCTGGCCGGAAGGTCGCGCGTTCGAGCCCGGCCGTGGCTGTCGCATTTAGCTAGAGGCGAAACGGTTCAGGCCCACCTACTGTGCGATGTGAGTACACGTTAAAGAACACCAGATGGTCCAAATTACCGGAACCCTCCAATACGGCATCTCTCCTATAGTCATGTCGTGGTTTTGGGACGTAAAACCTCAGATATTATTGGCAGTGGCTGCCTAGTAATGTTCAGCTGAATGAGAAAAAGTGGCGGAATCGATTCATACAGCGGCGGTGATATTGTGAATGCCGCAAAATGTCGATTATGGTACACGTCAAAGAATCCCAGGGGGTCAGAGTTGATCTCAACTAGTTCGTGGTTTAGACGAGTAAAGCCTCAGAATTTATATTTTTTTCAGAACTTTCTGCAACAACACCTTCACTATTATGGCGATAACAAAAACATGATACTCATGCTTCTATATATACTTTATTTTTAATGAAAGCTTTTTCAGCATACACTGCACCGTGCATTGTACACAAAACGCGAGAACCAGCAACTTTTCTTTAAATTCTAAAGACCCAGCTGCACCCCACTATACTTTTCTGCATTTTCTTCTTTTCTTTAGCCTGTATATAATTTTGTAAAGGGCGGAAAACAACGGGGTATGAACACGTGCACACATTATGTCTTCTTTCCTACACTTTGTAACCCCCAACGCATGCAGAAAACATTCAAGGTAGTGTCTATGATATAGTCAGTCTGTTCTCTCCTATCTGTCTGTATATTCGCTTCCTTCTACAAGACCAAGCACAATCCTTCTCGTATTCTTACGCAAGCGTCGGCCGCTTTACGTGGGTCAAGACAGCGCCACATCACGCCCGAACACGCAAGTATAAATCTATACTGCCCTCCGCTCACTTTTTATACGCGGACCGCGGTCGTCCCGATAGAGCGAAACGACGCCTCCTTTCGCAGCACCGTCACGTCCTCGAAGTCGTTCCACATTGACGTTGGTATCGCTCTGATGCAACGACGCCTTGAGGGAGTTCGGTTTGAAAGAAATATATAAGTATAAAATGTATAATAAAAACAAACACCCGAGAACGTGAAAGCCTTGCACACCGAAGACATGTCTGTACATGGTTGCGGCGGGCGGCTACCGATGATGCGCGGCGGGTGCGGCAGAACTTCGCTGTCTTGTGCCACTTGTTTCCGCTGCAACAGGCAAACATAAATACGCGGGACGTCGCAGTGCCAGTGAGTGTGAATGCATGCTCCAGTGACCCGCAGGACATCGTTTGAATGGTGCGTGCGCACGAGCGACGCTTCTTCTCCGGCTACTGTTCCGAGATTCCCGCCGGCGGCCCCCGGGCAACAGGTCAGTCTACAATCCATTACGACGGTAAAAGACAGCATTTGACAAAAAAAATTAGCATTGTATGTCAAGAGCGATCGGCTTGAGCTGTGACCACGCTGGTTCGATGACGCACTGAGCCTATGAAAAGAAAAAATTATGGACAACAAGAGCGAGAGTGGTCCTGGGAACAACTGAGAATATCTTAGTTAAAATCAAAAAGGAATGGGCGTGGGCAGAGTATATAGCGCGAATACGACATAACCCCTGGTCATTGAGAGTAACAGAACGAATTAAAGATTGAAAGAGGAAGCTAAAGGTGCACGACGGGGAGGCAGTGGGTGGATGAGATAACGTATCCTCAGTAATCATAATACCCAGCTAATTGGCGAAACACAGGAGAGGCCTTCGAACTGAAGATAGCCAGGCTGATTATGATGAACATGATAATGGTGATTGCGATGACATTGTATGTACTAACAGTGCATGCGCGCATATTTAGAAGAAAGAGTCGAGCGTTGACTTCGAGAGAAGTGACAAAAATGGCGTATTTAAGGGCTGTGCGCGACAGAACTGAGAGTGGAAGGGCAAATGAAAAGAGCGCAGGGAGGTTGTCTCTAACTGAATCCAATTGGCTACATTGAGCTGGAAAAGGAAATAAAAAACGTCAGGGTGAACAAAAGAAAGTAAGGGCTCAGACGTAGGACTTTGCCTTTTCGATGTCAGAAACAGTGACGTATATGTGTAGCTCCTAAATCCTTAACAAGTGCGGTGCGCTGTATTTCAAGACGTGCTTCGCAGAGTGCCCAGCAGCTAAAGACTTTGCTGGATGAATTTTGCCTTAGTGGCATGATAACACAACACCTATGTATTGTTACAGTGCGCGGGAATGTGGCGTTCGAGCAGCCCCGACGGAAGACGCGGCTCGAATGTTACGAGTGGCTGGATAAGTGCGAAACGGGAAAATTCAGCCACTTCCACGCTGTGAAAACCTACGTACAGCGCTGTTGTAAACGAACGAGAGTATGTGATTGGCTAGCGAAACTGAATGCGGCATGATGATCATCATCATTTCGTTACACTTCAGTTGATTATTTATTGTCCCCTTTCATAAATTACATAAATCCTAAATCGGCGAAATTTGTGGAGCTCACTCAGATTCACTTATGAAACGCATTCGCGCTCTGGACTTCCTCAGACTAAGGCTCAGCAAAATGTTTCTCTATACCAGACTCACTCGGACTCGCACTCACGAAAAAGTCTTCGACCGAACTCACTCGGATTGAGAAGGGAGAGAGAGAGAAACGAGAAAAGAGGAAGGCAGGGAGGTTAACCAGATGCTAGTATCCGGTATGCTACCCTACACTGGGGTTGGGGAATAGGGGGTTGAAAGAGAAAGGGAGAGCTAAAAAAATAAATAAGAGAAAAACACCGACACACACGCACACACAAAATCAGTCCACTCAGAGGCGTTCCGACAGGTCAGTAGTTCGTAAGAAGTCCAGTAGCGCTTGCACGGCTTTCTTCTGTGACGATGAGTCATGACGATGGCGCAGTATCCTTTCTTCTGACAGCGGCTGGTCATCTAACCTGTTTAGTTTATTAGAAAGGTGTTGTCTTTCCAGGTTGTATTTCGGGCAGTCACACAGTATATGTTGAATTGTTTCTTCATCTCCGCAGTGTGCACAGTCGGCGGTGTCGGCCATACCTATGCGGAACGCGTACGCACGGGTAAACGCGACTCCCAACCATAGTCTGCACAGAGCAGTAGCGTCGCCTCGTCGAATTTTCGTTGGAAGCTGCATGCTTAACGTTGGATCAAGGGATCGTAATCTTGCATGCGTAAAGAGAGGCTCATTCCAAAGAGCCATGGAGCGTTGGCGAGCAAGCATGCGGAGCCTCCTAGCAGCGTCCGTTCTTGAGAGAGGTATTGACTGGTCGTTGCCTTTTGTATGGGCTGAACGGGCTGCTTGATCAGCTCGTTCGTTACCGATAATTCCACAGTGGCTTGGCAACCACTGAAATATAACGTGGTGCCCTTTCTCTGTTATGTGGTGTAGCATTTCTGCTGTTTCAAATACCAACTGCTCCTGTGGACCACGGCGTAGATTTGACAGAAGTGACTGCAGTGCCGCCTTGCAGTCGCAAAAAATCGTCCACCGTTGCGTGCTTTGGTCGTTAATGAAACGCAGCGCAGCCAAGCTCTGCTGCCGTTGTTGTGGTTGCATGAGCTGTCCTGAATTTGATGGTTGTGGCGTGCGTTGGAATAACGACCGCCGCAGTTGAGCTGTTTGGCAGGACGGAGCCGTCGGTGTAGACGTGGGTGCAGTCTTGGTACTTCTCGTAAAGCAGAAGTAATGCGAGCTGCTTGAGGGCTGGTATTGAGAAATCACCTTTTTTCTGGATGCCTGGTATTGTCAGGTAGATGACTGGCTGTTTGAGGCACCATGGAGGAATTGAAGGTCTCGCCGCGGGCGTAAAACCAGTTGGTAGGGAGTCAGCATGTGTAGTTATTGTTCGACAAAAGGAAGTATGAGGTCTATCCACTGGTAGAGAGGCTAGGTGGTGATGGGGATTCCGGCCCACATGCCTTATGTGTATCCTCAAAGCTTCAATTTCAATATGGGTCTGCACGACGTGGTCTTTGGCTATAGCTATAGTCGCCATTGTTGAGGCACCCTGAGGCAGACCTAGACATATTCGAAGCGCCTGTGCCTGAACGCTTTGTATCATGCGTCGACTTGTTTCGCTGGCGTTTGATAATGCAGGCAGACTGTATCGTAAAAAGCCAAGGAAAAGCACCCTGTACAGTCGTAACATAGCATTAGGCTGCATTCCCCAAGTCTTCCCAGCGAGAAACTTGAAAAGATGGCATATGCCTGTCAATCGCTTTTTCAAATACGACACATGAGGGCTCCATGATAAGTCTCTGTCGACTATGACACCCAGAAATTTGTGAGATCGACGATATGGTATATTTTGACCGTTAATTGACACTCTGTAATTCGACATGGGTTTGCGCGTAAATGCCAGAAGAGCGCACTTTCCGGAGGAAATTTCCAGGCCTCAATTGCGTAGATACAAGGCAGTTGCAGTAGCAGCTCTCTGTATTCTCGCTCGTAACTGCAGGCGAGTTACCGCAGATGTCCATATGCAGATGTCATCAGCGTATGTTGATAGATAAATATTGTTTGGTAGGTGCGTATGGAGAGCGATTAGTGGTATATTGAATAGCACGGGGCTCAGTACACCACCCTGAGGGACGCCACGACAAATGAAATGTGTAGACGTGTTCCCAGTCTCTGTACTATCAAAATAGGATCGCATTTGGAGATAACTGCGTATCCACTTAAACATTCGGCCACCCACTCCAATCTCTTCTAGTGCGACAAGGACGGATTCATGTGTCACGTTATCATAGGCTCCTTTGACGTCAAGGAACAGAGAGGCGCAAAGACGCTTATGGCCTTTCTCGTGTTCAACGTACGTGACTAGGTCGATGACGTTATCGATCGATGATCGACCACGTCGAAAGCCAGCCATGGCATTTGGGTAGATCTGATGATACTCCAAATACCACTCGAGTCGGCCGAGAATCATTCTCTCCATCACTTTACCCACGCAACTGGCCAATGCGATCGGGCGATAGGAGGAGAGTACCAATGGTGATTTGCCAGGTTTCAGTAATGGTACTAGACGACTAGTTTTCCAACTTGAGGGGACAGTGCCCTCTAGCCAACAATCATTATATAGCTGAAGTAGAGCTATTCTCGCGCGCTCACCCAGATGACACAGGGCTCTGTAGGAGATTCCGTCAGGTCCTGGTGCAGAGGTACGTTTGCATGAAGCGAGTGCTGCTTTGAGCTCCTGAATGGTGAACGGGAAGTCCATAGAGGAATCACGTGGCGGCGGACAACTGCTCGAAAGTGGTGAGCTGCTGATGGCTGTAGTTTGCCCTGATAATCCGGCACAGAACTCTTCAGCAACGTCCACATCTGGTCGATTTTGGTGAAGGGCTAAGGCCTTGAATGGTGACTTCTGAATGGGCGATGACCGCAAACCTCTAACCGTCGTCCATATGTGCGATAAAGGCTTACGAGGGTCGAGTGACTCGCAGAAAGTAATCCAGCGTTGGAATGCTAGCTTGTCCAACCGACGTTTGATCTTCTTCTGCATACGTCTAGCAGTCCGTAAATCTTCTATGTTTTTCGTGCGCCGGTACCTTCTTTCAGCTCGTCGTCGCAAGGCTCGAAGCCGCTCCAGCTCTATGTCGACGTCCATGAATCTTGCAGGGCATGGGATCGTACACACAGTCTCTTTTACAGTGCTCTGGATGGCCTCCTGTAAATCGGATATGTGTTCTTGGCATTGGTCTTCCATACGAGACTGAAATTTTTTCCAGTCCACTCTTTTAACCATGTCGCGCACTTTAGGAGGCGACAATCCTCTGATCTTGACGTATGCTGGAATGTGATCACTCCCGTGCGTTTCTATATCCGTGAACCATTCAGTATGTTTCACTAGGCTTCGCGAAACAAAAGCCAACTCGAGGCAGCTACTGTATGTGGAGCCACGTAAAAATGTAGGACTGCCGTCGTTCAGTCACCAAAGTTGGTTGTCGGAGGCAAAAGACACCAAGCTTCTGCCCTTCATGTTGGTATTCTGACTTCCCCGTAATGTATGATGAGCGTTAAAATCCCCGATGATAACACACGGGTCAGGAGTTAACGCCATGATGTCTCGTAGTCTTTTTTAATCGAAACGGCTTGATGGTGATAGGTATGCGCCAACCACCGTGATGTTGAGCCTCCTCTTTTTCACTCTTAAGCATACGTATTGGTTTCCGTCATGAGGTGGTACAGGTTGAAAGATGTAAGTGAGGTCTTGGCGAATGTACACCAGAACCTTGCTGCTTTCAGTAACAGTAGACGACATAAAACGTTCGTATCCCGAGAGTCGTACTGCACTCGATAAGTTCGGCTCACAGATGACGATTATGGAAAACATATTGACGTACACAAATTGACGAAAGTCACCAATGCGCGATCTCAGTCCCCTGGCGTTCCACTGCAGTATTGCTGCTTTACGAACCTCATTCCTGAAAGACAGTGGTGGGTTAGCCATGGTCTACTCTAGGGCTGCTAGCACTGGACTAAGCGCGTCCAGTACTTGAAGGGCACTTTTGGCGGACGGTGTATTCATGTCGTTTAACAACATGCGAATGGTGTCCACTAATGATCTTAGCATCACCATCACGCGATGATCTGGCTTCCCGGCTGTTGCAGCATTTTGTGCTTGTTCTTGAGGCAGCTTCTGTTGAGGCTCAACAGGTCGTGTAGGCGGCTTCTGTTGAGGCTCAACAGATCGTCTAGGCTGAAGGAGTGGCCATTCCTTTGGAGAGAGAGATCTTCCGGCATCTTCTCTTTCAGCGCAGATGTTTGCCGTGCTAGGAGCCGCGCCTGTCGATTTCACCTGAGTTTCTGACTTTGTCATCAGATTTTGCACTGTCCTTCGTGAGGACCTTCGACGATGGCGGCGCCTTCGCCTTACTTTTTGCGCAGCTTCTCTGTGAGTCGAGTTGTCTCGCACCATTTGCCTCAGAATATAAATCTCTTTCTTAATCTGAGGACAGTCCTTGGAGGAAGCACTGTGAGCGCCTTGGCAGCTGGGGCATTTCAACGTAGTCGCATTACAGTCGTCTTCTGAGTGGTGTTCAGCGCATCGGGGGCCCACTGCGGAATTTCTGCAAACGCCCTGCACGTGGCCAATCTTCTGGCACTTGAAACACTGCATAGGCTTCAGAATAAATGGGCGAACCTGGTGACGGAAGTGGCCAACCTTCACGTAAGAGGGAAGACAGTCACCCTTGAATGTTATTCGCACACAACGAGAGTTGCCTAGGCGACCAGCATGCACAATGACGTTGTTTTCGCTCACTGGTTTTATCAGTACAGGAAGATCTTCATTGGTGATTCCAGTGTCTATGTCATAGATAACTCCTGTTACGGTGTCACCATTCGCTGGTATGATGGATCGGACTTTGATGTTTCCCAGCTCCGACACATGCTGTAGCGTGTTCAGTGCACTCGGGTTCCTCACGTCGATTGCCAAAATATTCTTCCTCGTGTTTATCCTGATGTCCTTAATCTCGTTAGGCACAATGTTTTCAAGGTACAAGGACAGTGCTTGCCTGTTGAGTAAGCGTAGATTGGCAGTAGTAGTCTGCGGCACAAACAGAATGGAGTGAGGCCATCGCTGAGGCGCTGTCCTCACAGTGGCTGTACTTGATGCCGATGATGCGTTCATGATTCTTCGTTTGGCCTTGCGGTAGAGCACAGGTTCGAAGCCATCTTCCGAGGACTCGTAGTCCGATGCAGAGTACGGCTCGGTGTCCTCGCTCTCACTAGATGGATTACCACGCTTTCTTGAAGCAATGCCCGTGGATGAACTGGTACCGGGCGGGATCTCCGGGGATTGTACATCCATAACCGCGATGTAGGGGGCTGGAGACCCCGCTGTTGCGCTGTGGAACGCAGAAAATACAGCACAGACCGAAAGATGTGTTCCACAAGAGAATCGCTTCGTCTTCCTCTCCACTCGGATTGAAAATCACCAAAATATTACTCACCTGGACTCACTGACGGCTCGAACTCATGATTCGAGCTGAGCTGAGTGAGCCCGAGTGAGTCGACTCATGAGTCCATAAGCCAAGATGCCAACGCTCTTTAACACTAATATCTCACACCTTCAAATACGAGTTATGAGTGCTCACAAACCAGATTTTTTCTTAGATGAGATGACTACGTAAGACAGATTTATCAAGAACTTCCCTGAAAAAACTTCCAGGGCGACGTCAAGGCATCCCCCCTAAGTAATACACGCATTTGATCAATAAATATTGAGAGAGAAAGACATGAAAGGCAAAGAGGTTAACCAAACTTGGCTCGGTTGGCTACCCTACACTTGAAGTGGGGAAAAGACGGAAAAATAGAAATGAAAGAGATAGAGAGAAAAGAACAAGAGTAGAAAAATATGGATAGTGCAGCTCAAGACTACACAGCATGGTCTCACGCTGTTCCAGAATTACGCTTGCGAAAATATATGTATATATTGAAAAGGTGTACGTGCGACACTGCTTTGGAATACGTACGAATAGACGTGAGTGTAGACGTTAACCTAGGTAAGGCTGATAGTAATGCTGAAGATGAGTGGATAGGAGTCCCTTGGGCTCCATGGCTTGCGTGACGCGTACACAACAACAACAACTACTACTACTACTACTACTACTACTACTACTACTACTACTGCCACTACTACTACTACTACTACTACTACCATGCATGACGAAGTGGGGTAGACTAAGACAGCTGCGTTGAAAAAGCACCGAAATGACGACCAGATCGCTTAACTACGTTCATCGTAACTTAAGCCAAACTTAAGCCATTTAATTGTTTCGTTTTACGCTTCGCAAATCACCAAGTATGGAAGTATGGAACACCAACGCAAGTATGGAACACCATCCATCCCAAACAAGAACCTTCCGAACAGAGAACCTCGCAAGGAGTGTTTTAGTACTGCGTACGTAGCGTCCGTAACTGCGCCATACGTAACCGGGTTCCTTGGCTGCGCTGTCAGGCATCGCCAAAAAACCCCGATGATAAGCCGTGGGTCGTCGACCCGCACCAGCGAGACACCCGGACGGTGCTCCAAGTCTGCAACTAAACATGAACACATACCCAAAAATCTTTACAACACGGACATAACTTCCTATATGTATGTCGCAAAGACCGCTAAGCCAAAGCCCACGCGCTTCCACCTGCGTTATCTGTCATTCTGTTCTAACAACTGGACCCATCGTCCACCCTGAGCCGGGCTGTAAAGCCGGGCTCAGCTGCCCGAACGACGTGAACTGCGTTTATGCCTTGTGCTCTAATACGCAGGTCCGAAGGATCAACACTATATAATAATATCTGGGATTTCACGTCCCGAAACTGCGATATGATTATGTATACGACGCCGTATAGCGGAGGACTCCGGAAGTTCCAACCATTCGGTGGTTTTTCACGTGCGCTGACAATGCAGAGAACACGAGTGTATGCCATTTCGCTTCCACCGAAGTGTGACGGCTGTGCTTGGGATCGAACCAGCGACCTTCGGGTCCCCAATTGAGCACCGTATAGCCGCTACACCACCGCGGAGGACGGAAGTTTCCGTGTTATTGTTGGGCGTCCCCGAGTCGCTGGCGACTCTTGGTTCGTCACCAGTAGTCGTCACCTGTCACCGGGAGTTGATGCACAAATGCTATTACATTCATTGGTGTATCAACGCCAGTGAGGTCAATTTTATATATGTTCTTCGAGCTCACTTGGACGTTTTGCTGTAATCTGAAGAACACCACGTTGGGCACGGGCGAATTCGCTCTCCCTAAAGCTCTCCATTGTTAGTGAGTAAACTGATAATCAGATGAGCTTAAATTTCATGTCGCTCGCAATTCAGCCTCTAACCTCTTCCTGTACGAATAGGCCGTCCCAAGTGATGGGCCAGGTCAAAGCAACGTGGCAATTAGGCGTGGCCCCACTTCTCAAGTTTTCGGGTATAACCGTGTGGTATCCGTGTTAATTTACCTTTGAGGTCTTTTAGGATGACTGCCAGTTGGGCGTGTTGCTAAAGGTTCATGATGAAACAATCGCTAAAAATTACACGCACCTAGAGAGGACACACACGAGCACTTACTAGCAACTGACAGTTTTATTTCGAAGCGAACACTAATAAGTACATACCACGCATGTACGTCATTCCCAAGCTCCCTATGTCATCATCAACTACGTGATATACCAAAATAATCACTCCCATAATCGATGGCACACAACCGGAAACAAACACGTGTCGTGAACTAAAGGAAACGTAAAAAACAAACAAAAAAGAAAAAAAAATGCACTGGGTTTTGTTACGTCCAAAAAAAAGCAAATTCCGCATCTGTCAGTAGAACAGACGCTTGACTGACGCAACTGTCACCTCCTTTCCTAATTCTATGCGCCTCCATTATTTCCCTCGTCGTCCGCTTCTTGTGCCTGTCAATTATTCGTGTGTTTCGGTTGGCAGGTGCAATCCTAGCAGTGCAGCGCTAAGTGTGAGTAAGGGGCCCCCTTTAGTGAACTATCGTGTTCACGAAGGCGCACATTCAGGCACCTACCTGTCTGACCGACGTATTCCTTTCCACATGAGAAAGGAGTTCCGTATACAACATCTTTTTTGCACTCAACGTACCTCCTGCCATGTTTTATGCTACATCTGTCCGATTCTCCCGTTCCTTTCTTTTGGCAAGCCTTTCTACTGCTGGGCAAATATTCGAAAATTTGTTTTCAGCTGAAAAGACAAATGCAACTTTTTTTTTTTTTCAACCGATGTGAAATGTTGTGCAGCCCCGCCGTGGTGGTCTAGTGGCTAAGGTGCTCGGCTGCTTACCCGCAGATCGCGGGATCGAATCCCGGCTGCGGCGACTGCATTTCCGATGGAGGCGGAAATGTAGGCCCGTGTGCTCAGATTTAGGAGCACGTTAAAGAACCCCAGATGGTCGAAATTTTCGGAACCCTCCACTACAGCGTCACTCATAATCATATCGTGGTTTTGGGACGTTAAACCCCACATATCAATTAATCAAATGTTGTGCAGATACAGGATGACCACTGTCCGCACTTTTTCACCCTCTGCTTCTCACCCCTCTTCACGTGTGCCGATCATTGTATTTTTCACATCCCCACGATTCTTCTCATAGGCCACTAGGATACAATCATCTCGGTAACCAGCTTCCCTCAAGCGCTTGATCTGCGCGGAAACTCTCTCATTCATTGAGTGTACGCACGCTTTCATTAGGGCAGCTTTGATGCGAGAAGTTGCGATCCCAGTCTTTACTATCTTCGAATGTGCCGAATGATGTCGCGAAAGAAATCGCGTTAATATAAGTAATAAAGCGTTTTAGGGTACCAAAGGAACAACCAGACGTCACACAATGCGCATTGCGTAGCGAGTGGGTAGTCGAGTGCTCCAACCCATTACAAAAACTTCAGGCATAATTCTTCATCGTCTTCAGCCACAGCATCAAAAAAAAATGGACAAAATTTCTCGCAAAGTGTGAAGCGGGTACCGCACTTCTCCAAAGAATGATGGAAGATGGCACAGTGAATGATTCCCTGCTACACAAAAATAACGATTATTCATGGTGTATTGCTTACCTTGAAGTCTACTTGCAACATTTTTCCCAAGAAGTATTTAGAAAAGCTCTGTAAGGCTGCCTCCCCTTCTCCCCAGCTTCTGTGACTAGTGCTGCGCGTCCCGCGAAGACGTGGACGTTGTTTTTTTTTTTTTCAGAGACAATAGTCTTTCTTGGGATACTTTAAAACAGGGAAGCTTATTACATGCTATAGTAACAGCATTTCAGGTGAGTACAACTGTCCGGTGTAACGAAATGACAACAGTGGGACGTACTAACAAGAGAGCATAGGCACGACGTAACTCACAGCGCTGCAATACTGTCACATATCACGGATACCCGAAGAAAACAAAGAGAAAACAGATTACAAAAAGTCACTAAGTCACTAGTCTTGAACAGAATCACATATTATTTCTTAAGAAAAGCAGCGCAGTTTTAGTCTGTCTTCGTGTTGGTCTGTGTGTCCCACGGTTCAACCACCCGGCAAAAGTGTAAGCACTGCCTCAACGCCAAGCCATTTTTATCTGCCTGCTGTGTTCATACTTGTAAAGATTGCTAATCTAAAAAGCAAGTATTACGCGTATTTGAGGCAAACATCAACACGTGTTAGGTAATGTTATTTTTTGTTGATGTCATGTAATTAGATGTTGGCGCACTGATAGGGCGCCGAAAGTAGTAGAAGTAGGCAGCACAAATATGTGTTACATTATTTTTAAAGTTCATCGATGTGTAATTTTAAAGACCGCCATGCTTATTACGCTGCACTGACAATGCGATGCTGCGAATGAAAAGGCGGATGTTTCCTACGCTTCATTAAAACGCCGTGGTCCTGCCTCCGACAAGTGGCTCTGGGCTCTAGAAAAGTTTCAATTCTTGATATTGCCGCCACATGGTGTCCGTATCTCGTACAGTGCCTACTCGCCGATCTTTTGCAGATATCTAAGCAGGACAGGGGAGAATTAACCTGAACGAGAATATACTGGAGCCAGAAAATGAGGAATTAGATCGCGAATTCACCACCAACAGAATCCAGGCCACCCTCGGTGCCATGAGTCGAAGCGCGACATTTGGTGCAGGCAAAATTACTGTCAGTACACTGGATAATCTCAATGATAACACGCTTGAAAGCCTCGCAAATTACATCAATGACTGTTGGCGAAGCGGCATCTTGCCCACGGCCTGAAAAACGGCGAAGGTTGCGTTCATCCCTAAGTCAGACAAAGAAGTTAATATCAATAATCTTCGCCCCATATCCCTGACGTAATGCGTGGGCGAACTCATGCAGAAAGCAATTCACCAAAAACTATCTACCTACCTCGAGGAGCGCGGGCTCACGACACATCCATCAACAAAAGATGTCCTGCTACAACTCAAGAAAGAAGTTATCGATCCTACCAACAAGTAAAATCATAGAGTCATTCATTAAGGGGGCATTTGATCATGTCATGCGTTCACAAATATTACATATTGTACAAGGAATGAGCTGTGGAAGACGAATATTCAACTACACCAGGAACTGCTTAGCCGGGCGACAAGCAATCGTCAAAATCGGATACATCAAGTCCGCACCGATCAGCATTAGCACCAGGGGCACATCCAAGGGGGCCGTCCTCTCCCCGCTGATTTTTAACATAGCACTTCTGCAGCTCCCCGGGAAGCTCAATATCATGCATACCATATATTCGTCAAGCACTCTACGCAGATGACGTTACGATTTGGACTAGACACAGGAGCAATAGAGGAAGCTTTTTCAATGGCGGTGGAGAAGGTACAACACCAAGCAGAAGCATGTGGTCTCCGATGTGCATCAGAGAAGCCTGAACTGTTATTCTGGAAAAAGAAGACAAGCCCATGGTTCACGCTCAGGTACATGACACCCCCATACCATAGCGAGACAGCATTCGGATTCTGGGAGTCATATTTAGCAACACCAGTGCCAACGGGGCCGTCGTCAATAAGTTGCAATGCACATACGAGCAAATCACGCACACGCTCTCTAGAATGCAGGAACCGAGGCTGGAAGGAACATGACATCCTACTACTACTACAGACTTTCGTAATATGCAGAATAAATTACGGCACTCCGTACCTTCACTTACGAAGTGTGACATACATAACTTATATTTCTAAATACGTAAACTCTACAAGAGAGAGAGAAGGGGGAGAAGTAAACGTTTATTTTCGAAACAGTGCCCCGAGCAATGCCCGGTGTCACCCTGAGGTGGGAGGGCTCCTTAGTCCAGGAACCCTCTGGCTTCTACTGCCCTATTGGCCCTGGCGACGAGTTGTTGTTGGTCTTTGAGGTCCTCGAGGGCAAGCTTCGCCTCCCACGTTTCGGTTAGCAAGGTTTTCGTTCGTCCGTCCTGTTTCATTACTAGTCGTGTGTTGTTGCAGATTATGTCTGGCAATACACTGGCATGCAAAAAAAGTCTGCCAGGGTGTCCGGTACGCTGCAGAGCGGGCACATAGAGCTATATCTCGTTAGGTACAGACGGTGCATCAGGGCCCCATGTGTGTATGTGCTGCTTTGCAGGCGTCTCAGTATCACACTTTTCTCTTTTGTCCCTTTTGGGTGTGGTGGAGGGTATACTCCTCGCTCCAGCCTGTAATGCTGGAGTAACAACGAATAGGTGTTTTGAACAATGTCTACAAGACAGCACTAAATTTATCACAAAAAAACATTCACCTCACGGCTTCTGAAATTAGGTGTCCACAACACAGTTGAAGAGTCAATCGAGGATCATCTTACAAACCAAATTATGCATCTGGCTACTACCAAAACGACCGGAAAGTCCTGGACGACCTCCGCATGTCTGTTCCCCCTACAGCGTTGGGCAGGAAAGACATACGTCGCGATGAATGGCGGTGCTGTTTTCGACTAACCCTTGCCCCAGAATATGAACTCAAATTACCACCATGGAAGAAGAGCACCTCGAGCTAAACCATTCAATGAATGCTATGATTACACAGAGGGAGCCTACTTCGTTGACACTGCGGGCCCCGTGGCAGGAATTTCTACAATAGCAGTCATTCACCAAAGTAAGGTAGTTGACAGCCTATCAATAAAATGCTCTGAGGCATCTATTGCAGACGAAATTACAATAGCCCTAGCAGCAACGCACTCCACTGCGGAATACATACTCACAGATTCGAAGGAAGCCTACCGGAACTACATGGGAGGACGTATTCCACCTCCAGCTCACACCATCCTATGGCAGGCACGAACACAAGCCACAAAAAAGTAGCTCATCTGGGTGCCAGGTCACCAGGAGGTAGCCGGAAACAAGCTAGCACACAACTTGGCTTGAGCATTCGTTCCCCGGACTCTTTCTACCGACCCCCTCAGACCATGGCATTCAACCACCGATACCGGCTACAACATACACTGACGTACTGCAGCTATATCGCCTAGACGAAGACAAACTTTACCTCATCCCGCTAAGAGACTTACTAAAACCGAAGAGAACAGACGTTGGCTGATTTGATGGTTCAGAATATATGCTCTGGGGTCATGACGAGCGCTGAAGCAGCTTCTTGCCCCTTTGTCATACGCCTACCCCCCCCCCCCCCCTTCTTTTTGGCTTCCAGCGCACTCGTCGGGACGAACAAAGGAAAAGAAAAACGCATAAAGTGTGTGACGAATTCTCGTATCGTACTTGACGTATTAAAAAACTTATTGCGGTAATGCAATAAGTACGTAGAAGAGTAAGAGTATACCGCCGTAATTCATCTGTATCTACGTATTGTTATAGATTAACTGTAGATCCCCGAAAAGAGGCCATTGAAAGCTATGACGTCATGGCGAGATACAGCGCAGTAGCTCCAGAGGTGTCGCCAACCGCGTGTTTTCCCCTTCATACATTTTATAGCTTGCCGAGCGTCTTTTCGTGGTTCGAGTGGATCGCTTCAAAAACCACATAAATAGAAAGGACAACGGACAGCTATTATTTCTGCTCTGAACTCATTTTTCGCTACAGAAGCATTTCAGGTACAGTATAGATAAGACGATAACGGCTCTAAGGTGTGTCCCTGGCGCTTTCGTGATCGGCTTATACTTCAGAGCCTCGCTTGACGTCGGCATCCCGTACATCTGGCGTTTATCGTCATTCTTGGAAGAACGGCGCCATCAAGGTTCTATAGCTCTCTTTCCAGCGTGTACAGATTCCATCGAAGGTGTACTCACTTCATACTCAAACTTAGAGGTTAGAACATTGCCCCATGTCAATAGAAGCTGTATTCCTGCGCTTGGTGTGTGCGACACTTCGGCACCGCGTCATCAGCTGTTGAGCTGAAGGGCGCTCGTCCGTCAACCTCGGTGAGTCGGTTTTACAATCATGTACGACATGACTTACATTAAAAGGATTCGGTGTGGAGGCATTCGTTTTATTAAACGGATATATGCCGAAACCGGCATGGCGTATGATGAACATAATTGACAGATCATAACATGAAAATAACGACATGCAGGTCGTGCTACAGGCATGGTTTACCATGATGCCGTCTTGGTGTACTGCCGGCCGTTTCATTAAGCGGATATATAGTAAAATTGGTAAGGTGTGTGATGGGGGTATAAGGGACATGAATGACAGGTTGTAACATGAAAACATGGCATACACACATGTCACGTACCCTACGACATAACACTATAGGTGTGCTCGCAGCCATTTCAGCTACTGCATATACACCAAAATCGCTACGGCGTGACATTAATAATGTGTGTGACAACACAAATCACAGGTTATGCATTCTGCATACCAGAATATACGCTTCATTAGTACGGTATGCCAATGATGCTAACGTGCATGAGCCAGTGGCGCCGCGGTGCGGGAGGGAACAAAAGCGATCGGCGTGCTCCGTGCGGCAGCCCACCCATGAGCGGAGCCGTGTCAGGTTGTTATATAGCGGTGCCTCGCTGTGCCGTAAACTGCGCCGATTTTTTCAGTTTTCCGCCGTGGCCTTACTTCACAAACCAGCGGGAACATGAATTATATTGCACGCCTTGTAAGTAATCCCGCGGGGACATTTATGAAGTTTATGTTGCAGCTTGTTCACTGCAAATTTACTCTCTACGCAAATTAAGTGATATGTTTACAGCAGCCGGCAAAGTGATCTAGAGCCTGCAGCCTTTACGATTCGTTAGCGAAAAGCCATCGACTAATCCAGGAAAACTCCGTCGTGCGCTGCTGTCGTTTGTCGCCGTATCCTGCATAGTTCATCGACCGGTGCAGTTCGAAGACAGTAACAGCAAGGGAGAATTATTGATGCTGAATTTTGCAGCTCGCGAACATTTGGGGAAATCGGGGACATAGTACAAAGGAGCGCCGACTTACAACTGGTGCTCATTTTGCCGACTGGTAAAAGATATAACACGTAAAGCCGCGCAAAGTTGTAGCTATCGTGCGCGAGCACCGGCAATTTTGTGCGTCACCGGCGTACGACGGAGCCAAGTAGCAAACAGGGTGCCTCCACTCAACGCTTCACCTTCACTTGAGAAAGCCGATGGCAGCGCCGTCTCTAGGTACGGCAAGTCACTACATATCAGCAATCATCTGCTGCAATTCTTGAGGAGCGCAGGGTCATTTTAAGCCGAGCTGTGGCGCGGTGCTTAACTCTGTCAAGTGAAGGGGGAAAGTCGAGTCGAGGAGCGTTTGTGAATACGGGGGTTAGTGCATGCTCACGAAGCACGCTCAGTTGGACACGGTGGCTGCTTGGCTGTTCTTTCGCGAGAACGTCACCCCTCATTGACTCACTTCAGAGGAACACACAGCCCATTTGGCCCGTATCTTATGTTCCGAAGATCTGCAAGCAACCGAGAAAATCAAATCCGCGGATAGGTCCCACGCCCCCGCACATGAGATAAGAT
The DNA here is from genome assembly GCF_013339725.1 of Rhipicephalus microplus. Taxonomy (NCBI): domain Eukaryota; kingdom Metazoa; phylum Arthropoda; class Arachnida; order Ixodida; family Ixodidae; genus Rhipicephalus; species Rhipicephalus microplus. The sequence continues at coordinate 135,949,920 of NC_051165.1, forward strand.
AAGCTGATAAATGTGGATAGTTCAATTGTTATCTAGCGACGCGAATGCCTTTTCTTTTTTTTCACCTGTCGGAGATGCCGTTTCTACACCCCGAACGCTTCATAGTTAAACGCGACGCATTAGTGCGGATGTTCAACAGGCCGTGCCACGGTACTTTGCAACACTTTTACACAATGCCAACCCGTACATCTTCCGAATTATACTAATGTCACTGGGTGGCTCATCGCTGAAGGAGATTGCACAATCACTTAGAGGAGTGGCCTTCAGTGGGTCGAAGCATAAGAGCCTACCGAGATGAAGGACAAATCAAAGATGCTTCTCACTACGTCACTATAGAAAAAGAACAGAAGAAGAAGACCTGCAGATTATTGCCCGTGTTAGTGACAACCCCTTCATAACAGCGAGTGAGATAAAGGCTGCCCTCGGCCTTGGTGTGTTCAAAGAACTAATTAGACAACGGCTGAGAGATGCGGGGGTTAGAAAGAGGACGGCTGCACAGAAGTCCCTGCTTTCCGAAAGTGTCAAAGCAAAGAGGTTCGCCTTGGCACAGGAGGATCTCAAATGGACAGTTGACGATTGGGAAAACATCGTGTTTAGTGGTTAAAGTAGCTTCCCCGTGAGATCAGAAACAAAAAGTATACCGGTCAGTCGCTAAAACATTAATTAATTTACTCGCATTCTTATATAACCTACCATCAGATTGGTTATCGACCATCATTAACTTCAGTTACATTCATTTATTTAAGGTTTGATCCCCATTTAGGTCTAGGCCGTCAAATGTACACATAGTGGAAGGCAATCTGTGAACGTCTGGGGTGCTATCACAAAAAAACGGTCTTGGTCCTCTCTACCGGGTCGCGGGTCATCTATGTTTCCGAAGATTACATAAGAATCGTTGACCATCAGCTCCTTCCTCATGTGCTTAACGGACCATACAGTGGTGGACATTCTTTGCTGCAACAGGACCTTTCCCCTATCGACACCGCAAGCTCAGTGATAAAGCATCTGGAAAACCTAGGCGTGATGGCACTAGATTGGCCACCTAAGGGAGCGGACATGAATGTTGTAGAAAATGTGTGGGGAATTTTGAAACACAACTTGTCGAAAATAGGCCTCCACATAGCAACTCTTCATGAGTTGTGGCAGGCCATCAAGAGTGAGTGGGAGAAGCTCAAGGCCGACAGCGACCTCGTGCGGGTGCTCTTCCTTCCACGTCGTATGTCTGCCGCAGTGGAACATTGCGGTCCCTGAGAGCACCGCATTGGTGCACACCTTCAACTTTATTTTTTAGGGTAGCAGCGAGTGTGTTACACATCACAAAATGCTTTACGAATGCATTGTGTTTTGTTTAATTCAGATATAATGAAATTGCTCTATGATTTATGACGGTAACGAAGGTTATTTCTTAATAATCTGAGAAATCGTGCGTGAATCGGGCCAAGGTTTTTTAGCAGCTTCCCTTAGCCATAACATTTCGACATGTTTGAAGCATCGAAGCGCGTCTGTCGTGGATATCAGCCCAAGAGAAAAAAAGGCATTTCCGTCGCTAGATAACAAATGAACAATCCACATTTGTCAGTTTATCTCATGCGAGGAGGCGTGTGACCTATCCGCGGTATTCATTTTCTCGGTTACTTACTGATCTTCAGAACATAAGATACGGGCAAGATGAGCTGTCTGTTGGTCTGAAGGGAGTTATCGCGGGGCGACGTCCTCACGAAGGAACAGCCAAGCAGACGATGGGCCCAGCTGAGCGCGCTTCGTGGTGCGCATGGGCTTACTTTCGCCCTATTCGCAACTTGGCTTCGTCGTAGGGCGCGTCACTGACGCACAAAAAAAAGGTCGGCACTCGCGCACGCTAGCCAAAGATTTGAGTGACTGTCAGAAATAACGACAGGCTTAATCAGTGCATCGACAGTCAAATCTTAACACGTGTTCCCGATTGTCGTACAGCCCGGCCAGGTTATCAAGCTGAAACTGTGGCAGCGCCAGGGATGCAGTGCTTACGCAGCTGTCGCCTAGTTACTGTATTAGTTTCCGCTTCTATAATCTCGCGGTTTAGCTGTAACCAATGCCTCGCCACTATCGCGCACTGATTGAAAAGTATGCTGCAAGCCTCTCTAATCAGTCACGGCATTGGATGTCGAGCTGCCCCTGCACCACATTGCGCACGTCGTTGGAGCTCACGCAGGCGGTTGTTAAAGCCCCCGTCGGTCTAACTGACATAAGTATTTGCACACGTCGGTGGGATCGAGCAGACGAACCCTACTGCGCAGGGGACGTAGCTTCACCTGTGCGCAACAGAGCAAAGAGCAGGGTTGATGCGAGGTGTGTGTTTACTCGCTTCCAAGGTTTCTGCAGCTTGTCAGGTGCTAAGGAAACCACGTGAACGCTGGCGGGCTGGCCAATGCACATAAGGTAGAATGACTGGCTGGCTCTTTTCGAAACAACTGTATACGCTTTTCAGGCTTTTTTCCCCTCGTTGAACTTCGTTTATAGCAGCTTTTCTGCCACCGAAACGGGACGGTCTGCACAATATCCAGTTTTTGTCAGACGCTCCCCTACCGATTGATTGATATGTGAGGTTTAACGTCCCAAAACCAACATATGATTATTAGAGATGCCGTAGTGGAGAGCTCCGGGAATTTCGACCACCTGGAGTTCTTTAACGCTCACCCAAAATCTGAACGCACGGGCCTAGAACATCTCAGCCTCCATTAGAAGTACAGCCGCCACAGCCGGGATTCGAACCCGCGACCTGCGGGTCAGCAGCCGAGTACCTTAGCCACTAGACCACCGCGGCGGGGCGCTTCCCCTACCGAGTACAACAGGGTGCTTAATGTGGGGGCACGACTTCTTGAGGGCGTTGGCAAAGCGAAGGTTGACGATGCGCCTCTTAATCAATTTTGAGTGAACTATAGGCTGTAAGGCAAAAGTGGTTTACCACTTCTCGGCTCATACATCCACCAAACATGGGGGGTGGGGGGAATCTGTTGATATCTTAGACCGACCGTTACTAACCTCTCGACCGTTACTAACTCTTCGCAACCTGTTTACTGCCTACGTTAGTACACAATTACTAGCTGCAACCGTTACTAACTTTTTTGGTACCTGTTTACTACCTGCGTTCGTACGCAAGTTTTGGAATGAAACAGGTGGTAACTGCAGCCGTTCTGACTATCTGGCACCGCTACTACCTTCTTGCTACTCGCCTATTAACTATCTAGTCTAAAACAATAAGCAATATCTATTGTATTAATTTGTAAAAGTAATCGTCCTGTCGTATCATTTTTAAACGAAAAAAAAAAGATGACACATTAGATATAAACGGACAAAATAAACGTTTATTTTAAATTACGCGACCGAGTTATGTAAGCGACATTCGGCTACTATAAAAACGGAAAAGTACAAGAAAACGAGCCATAAGCAAGTGCTGCACGCGTTGCAATAGACCATTGCAACAAACATGAAAGGCGCATAAAATGTAACCATATGATCAAAATTATTCCGGAGTCCCTCATCACGGTGTGTATCAAAATAATATCGCGACTTTGCCACGTAAGACCCCAGAAGCTATTATGACCTTCTAACCACCGATATATTAGCGCAGTGAATCATTCAAATGCACTGAGACATTTTTAAGGAGTTTCGCACCTTGTTTCGGCCGATGTTGATAATGCTTTCATGTGGCTCTTTCACAGTAAACGGACATTACATATAATTCTTAGTATGGATGATTAAATGTCTTGTTCTACGTCCCCAAATACACATAACTAAGTATAGTGTTCTGAACTCACATTTTTCGCGATCCATCCTGAAACACAAGTGCTCCCTGCACCAGACGTGTATCTTCAAAATAGGGGCAATATATGCTCTTGGAGTCATTTACTTAGTACGGTAATGCATTGCACTTCTTACGACTACGCATTCTTCGCGTTCAGGACACACCACGCAAGATTACCCGAAGTTGTGCAGTAATGCGACGTTCTTTGAACAGCATTAACAATGGAGAGATAATGTGGCAAAATGGACAAGCTAGTACAGGCTACTACTACTTTTGACTCCTCTAAAGGTTACTAACCATGACTACTCATGGCTAGGGTAGTAGCAGTTACTAAATGCTGTTAGTAACGGCAAAAGTAGTAACCGTTACCCTCTCCGTTTCTAACTGCACTTACTACCAGTGTTGTAACATATGACAAACCATTACTACTAGAATATTAGCAAGTACTACTACCTTTTTTTTTTAATAGTACACAGTGTTTTAGATACGCTTGACTGTTCCCGCGGAGAAAAAAAAATAAAACCTTTAGAGACAGCATTACATCACGTGACGCAACCAATCTTCTCAAGCTAATGTTCCGTGAAGCCTTTCTCCATGATAAGTCTGGCATATTTTGCACGTCATCGGGTATAAAATTCTTCCATTCATCTATCCATCAGGTATATATATATCTTTGTGCAAGTATGTTTGCACGGGTATATCTCTGTGTATGTTAACTGCTCTGCCTTTCCCTGCAATTAGCATGCCTCCTGAAGCGGGATAACGTGTACCACTGATATTCATTTATCTGCCTAGAACCTAGTTAAGAAAGGGAAAGAAGACAACCCACCCGTTTGTAGCACGGAACTACAAGGAAATCCGTACGGATTTCTGAGAAAGAAAAGCTTCTTACTGTTGCCGAAAAATTCGTTCTAGTCCGGGGTTCGAACCGAGGAGCAACACTTTCACGGGGCAGTCGCTTTGCCGAGTGAGTTAACCAGGAAGCTAGCAATCGACAGCGCGAGGGCGAATTCATCGACAACTCGAAGCACGTGGACACAAGTATTGCAAATGAGTTCTGCGGGAACCCGCAAGATGGTGGAAGGGTAATGAAGGGAAAGAAGACAACCAACCCGTTTGCAGCACGAAGCCACAAGGAAATCCGTACAGATATATAAAAAAAAAAGCTTCATAGTTGCCGAAAAATTCGTCCTGGTCCGGAATTCGGACCCAGAATCAACGCCTTTTTCGGATAAGATAACCGCTCACGGTCAAGTGAGACGTCGGATATCTCAAAAAAAAAAAGCTTCATAGTTGCCGAAAAATTCGTCCTGGTCCGGAATTCGGACCCAGAATCAACGCCTTTTTCGGATAAGATAACCGCTCACGGTCAAGTGAGACGTGCTCTTTTCAGAGCGCTTTTGACGCCACACTGGTCAATTAAGTTCGAGCAAATGTGGAACGTAACCAGCCCACGTGCATGATAAAACCTTACAATGCAAAGCTGTATGACACATTGTTATTGCAATCAGTGCTCCGCCTTCGAGCCCCGCCGCGGTGGTCTAGTGGTTAAGGTACGCGGCTGCTGACCCGCAGGTCGCGGGATCAAATCCCGGCTGCATTTCCGTTGGAGGTGGAAATGTTGTAGGCCCGTGTGCTCAGATTTGTGTGCACGTTAAAGAACCCCAGGTGGTCAAAATTTCCAGAGCCCTCCACTACGGCGTCTCTCATAATCATATGGGGGTTTTGGGACGTTAAACCCCGCATATCAATGCTCCGCCTTTGAGGCGAAACAGACTTTCGCAGCGCCCATTGTATCCTATTTGATTAAGACTTATTCGAAAGAAAACGCTTAAGTGGGGCCACGAATCACGTTAGTACTTATATGTACGTTTCTTTTAGGCTTAGGATTATTTTTTAAAAATTGTTAAATTATATTTTTCGAAAAACTGCCTACGAGCATGGCAGTAAAGAACGATGTAACCACTCTGTCTGCTGCCCTCATTACAGTTACAGCGTGCATTTATTATAATCCACTCCGAAGTGAGCCGATTTGTAAGTGGTGTAGCTTTCTCAAACCGTGTAACAGTTTCACTTTCACACGTAAGCGGCAAAATTGGAGAGCTTAATTTGTCCGCTTTAGATGCTGTCACGTGTATACCTGACGCCCGCCACGGCACTCTATAGCACCTATAGTGCTCGACTGATGATTCGAAGGTCGTGAGTTCAAATCTTGGACATGGCGACCACATTTTCGGTGAAGGTGCTAGAAGCCCGTGTGCTTAGACTTAGGAGCACGATGAAGAACCCCAGGTGATCGAAATTTTCACTTCGGCATCTTTCAAAATTATATTACGGTTTTGGGCCGTAAAACCACCAAAATTATAATTTAATTGGTTGTCATGAGGGGTTTAACGTCCCAAAGCCATCCCCAAAATTATGATTTACTACGTGTACCTGTCAGAATTTCTGTGATTTGGACAGTGTATAAAGACGTAAAGGTCGAACTCCCAATTTATTTTCGAAAATGTCCCAGGGTCAAGCTCTCATTTAGCTAAAAACGATCTAATTGATTAAATTATAGGCCTCTAGCTTTTCTTCCGCAAGGCAACAAACGTCATACTGTCTCGTAAAATTGTGAGAAGCCGGAGCACTTCCGCACCCATATGCCTCCCGTCTAGGATTGCATATAGCAACGTCAAAACAAACTGACATCAGTAATGATCGACAGAACAGGACGTACGGTAAGATCTAAGCGACAATACTGTTGACCATTTGGGCAGGTCACACGAAGTGGGATCAAGGCGGGCAGCCTGGGCATGCAGTACGCCATGTTGCGCAGTAATAATAACCCGTGTAATCCATCAACTAAGCACAGCTGATCCAGGTAAACTCCCGGGACTCATGCGCAGTCGCGACAGCCAGTATTTGACCATTATGACACCTTCCATTGCTGCATCTCGCAGTGTATCAAGATTGTGTCGTTGTATTCAGTCGTTTCTTTATTCATATCAACTATTCTTATTTTCGTGTGCAGCGCCACCATTGGAAAGGAGCCGGCACACAGCAACACGAAATTAGTGTCCATCGGTGCTGCCAAGTCAACGACACAGACAAACCAAACTATTGGGATTTTGTAGACGTCATTCAAAAAAAGCAGGCTTTGTGCTATAGACTCCTAAAGGAACGCAAGATCTAACTAAGACGCTCAAAAAAAAAAGAGGACAAGGGCGAAAGGCTGCAAACGCACTGTTTTGAAAGTTATTTACAAAATATTGCTTGGACAAGATAAAATTTGCGGCTGCATAAGATAATCGCCCTGATCGAAAAAAGACGTATCACCGTTAACTGGAGCCCTGACTGCCCGCAGTATCTCGCATACCCGCTAGAGATACCAGTGTCTCCCAGGAAGGAAAATAGCTGAGGAGTGCCGCGGACCGAAGCCGGGATCCTCGAAGAGCTAGTGGAAACAACTTAATTGTCACTGCAACCGCGGCCACACCACCCGTATCTTTTTGTGCAATCCACGACACGCCATAATGATAGCGACGGCCACTATAAACGGGTCGTTCGGACCCCGGCGTCCGCACAGCCAGTCGCCTTTGAGGTATTCGAGACCCATCAGACGACGACGTGCAACCGTCTGCGCGCAGCGCATTCAGCAGGGCGAGACCGGGTACATCGTCCACGGCAGGAAGCCACACCGAAAGCGCAGGTCATCCGTCGACACAACCGCCATGGGGGCCGTCAAGTACAACTTGAACCAGTGGGTTGAGGACAACAAGGCCTACTTCCTGCCGCCAATTTGCAACAAGATGATGCACTGCGACGGTCAGCTCAAGGTCAGTGAGTGGCACTCGCGGAAACGAGTTGCCCCGAACGGGCGGGCCTCCCATTCCTCTTCGATGTCTGTTACCGCTCGCTTCACTTTTACGATCGAGGTCCTTTGCAGCAGCCATTCGGCAGGGTCAGCGTGTGCAGATGGAATCGCACTTGTCTACAGCGCCCAGCCGGTCGCTCCAGCTACCGTTTTCTGCAGAAATATATAGAGAACGACGCCGTAATGATAACCAAACATGGTCATACTGCGTGCTAAGTACTTGTGCCATAATTTAAGCATGAACGTAAGCTTGTAGCTAACGTGAGGTTGAAGCCGCGGCCGAGGACAATGTCTACAAGCACACGCCCCGCAGACAAGCGTGATTCTATCTGTACTCAGCGATCGTAAAGGTGCAGTCAAAAGGTTGCGGAAGAAGTCCAGAGCCGTACCAACGAAGCATGCGACTTTCAGGTTTTTAATGCGCATGCGTTGCCTGTAAGCAAGGTGAACACTCGGTATAATCGCGTCACCCTCGCTTTATGGGCCGGCAGTACACGCCCTACTATGACAAAGACGGGAGAATGGGCTATCACTTACGGATTTCCCATGGGCATCGTTGTATTCGTTCAGCGTGTATTCACGTAAATTGCCTTCGTGATGATCTTCAGTTATGTCACGCTAGACACGATTAGAACGCACTAGCCCGTGTACTCCTTGCTGTAAAATTCGTCTTGTAACACGTGCTGGAACCATATATTGCCGTACATTCAGCGTGAAATTAAGAGTACAGGGTAAGCAAAACTATTGAAAAAATATTTTTTGCATTATTTGAAATCTGTGGCCTTTTCCGATTCAGAATCGGTGTTTTTTTTTTTTTTTGTCTCGGTGGTTTTCCTTAGATGCGAATCAACTCTTTGACTAGCCTGTGTAAGCGCCGTTTCACGCACTACCCGCACAGCTGCAACGCACGTGTCGGGACCCCTGCCGCACGCCAGCGGGGGACTAATAAGCCAATTGGCGACGGTCTTCCACCCTCCGCTTGGCTGCGGCAGGTGTGCCGGCACGTGCGTTGCGGCTGTGTGGCAAGCGCGTGGAACGGCCCTAACGCTGTCCCTCCGTCCGCACCACTTTTCTCGCCGCAGGTGATCGAGCGGTGCCAAGTAACTCACGCCCTCCTAGCACTGCGCGGTGACGTATCTCTCCCTCGCCTGCCGCGCGCTAGTCACGTGTCTGCTCTCTCTCGCTTCACCCTTTCCACCACTCGCGATCGTCGAGCCCACGTTGGCATCATCTCACCAACGCCGACTAAATTTCAAGGCCGAAAGGCTGCCGCAGTAACGTCAGAGGTTGGGGGCCCAGTTGCCCAACTGAGCATGCTCAGTAAGACTTTTTTTTCCACATCTTTTATTCGGCCCAATCAAGCCGCAGCATCTGCGAGAGCGGAAGCGTTGGTTCTCCTAATACGTGAACGAAACACAGGCTTTCCGCCGCGTTCGCGGCGTAACTGGGCCCCGCCCTCTGACGTCATTGCGGCAGCCTTTCGGCCTTGAAATTTAGTCGGCGTTGATCTCACCCGCGCCACCTCTCTCCATCTGTCGGCGAGGAGAAACCGCGAGCCAGCGGGTGCGCGTGCAGCGCCGACAATGTGGACAGCACGTCGCTGCTTGTCGCGCGATCACGCCGACGGGCGGGACGCCATCGCGCCATGCTTCCCGCTAGTGTTCGTGTACCTTTCCCGGCTGTCGCCGGCGTGGCGAGGGTTAGCGAAGCCGATCGCGTTCGCAAATGGCGACATCAGCACCGACGAGGCGCGAGGAAAACCGAACGCAAGCGTCGGCAGTGGAAGACTTTACCCCGACGAGGTGCGAGTCAAGAACACCGATCGCGTTCGAAAATACAGACGGCGCGCGGTTAACACCGACGAGACGCGGGCCAAGGAAGCCGAGCGCAAGCATCTTCAACGCTTCCCGCCTCCCATGTCCCGCTTTTCAAACGTTTACCCGAATAAATGCTACACCAAATTTCGCTGCAAAGCATTCTTACAGCACCCGCGTGGACGCCCGTTTCAAACGGGTCAACGCAGTGCGCAACACTGCTGCTTCGCATCCTATCAGGGTTCCCTTCGGGAAGATGGCTCATGGATTTTCGTCTAAAACTGTCATATTTTAAACCTTGTGTGGTGGCCTGCCGTGCCCCCATTCTTATTACGTAGCAAAGGATTCCTTCCAGTTTAAGCCTCATAGTCATATTGAGAGGTTACAGTTTTCAAGCTAGGGTACATTTCGCACACTCAGAAAAAAAAATGGACCCATAACTACGAAAACGAAAGAAAGCAGAGGCATCAAGCTTTCAGTCCGTAAACATCTTTCTGGCTCGGGACGTCTTAATAGTGCCATCATAGGTAAGCACCCAAACTATTATCGTCTGGCCATCAAGATAAATAGAGCCAGCTTGCCAAAACATGCCAAAAGTGGTCCGGGCCACATATTTTCACATGGCATTAAATGATACCAATACAACCCACGGCCTTTGCCCGAAGCACACCAAAACTTGGTGTAATACCCGTGCCACACGGGCATATATAATGACATTCGGTGGCGAAGGCCTTCAGTTCCCGAATGACATTTTTTTCGGCGGCGCTGCTACACGTCCAAAGCGAATGACATTTGACTTGATGATGTCGATCGCAGCACCTTCCAAGTGAGCATTGGGTGAATAGCAATAAAAAATAAACAAGCGTTTACAAGGTTCATCCACATTAGATAATCATTAAATGTAGAAATAAGCATATTACGCTGCCCTGAGTTTTAGTTTCTTGCTTTGTTTTACGACGTTGCAGCCGACCGTAGCAACCGAAGCCAACAATAGTCAGATCCACAGCGTAAATGGAAAATGGCGCCTGTCGCATCGTACCTGTCGCATCTCTCAGAAGATGTTCGCAGAGTTCATATTTTCACGGCAGCACTCATGTGTTTCCGTGCAAAGCATCGTGCTCAAGAGCGAATAATTCTGGAGCAGAGACGAGTTATTATGCGCCAGCTTCAGGACATTAAACTTCAATTAATTTCAAACAATTTCAACCTGATCTTCGTATAACGTTCAAAGCACATTTTTAAGAGTTTAGTGCAAATAAAAGACGGGAATTTTTATTTTTAGCTGAATATGATTTCTTTTATTTACGTTAAGGTAAATCGCACTTCGCGAGTTGTGTCGTCGAGAGTAGGCATTTCTCAGTCAACCGAGTTCTGGCGAAGGCATTTGGTGGCGAATGGCATTCGGACGAATGCCATTTCGTTCGCCCGTGTGGCACCGCGCGAATGGCAATAAATCTGAAGGCATTCGGGGGTAAATGCCATTTTCTCTGCCCGTGTGGCACGGGTATAATTTCAACAGAGCCCAGTTGAATGGCGAACCATTCGTGCATAAAGAACACCTTCCAGCATCTGTTATTGAGGCTTTCAAGTCAAATTATCTGGAACTAGATCATGCAGAATTACTTGCTCAATGTCTTTATGGGAAAACTTAAAACCCTAACAAGTCGTTGAATTGTCATGTAGAAGCGCACTCTAAAGAAACATTTTCTTCAGACAATAAACACTGAAAATATTCACTCTTGATGCTGTGCTCACTTTTAATGATGGCCTTATAGCCCGTGTGAATGTGCTAACTCCATTGGAATTTCACCATGGCACTGCGCAGTGCAGAGCCTATGTGCCCTTGACCTGCGTCGACCGTACTTTGATGACAAGGCTGCACAGCAGGCACCAAAGGAGGCTCGCTAAGCAAGACATTTAAACAACACAAAAATGATATTGGTGATGGGTATCTGCCGTTGACTATTGAACTGGCCTGCGAATTTGCTATTATCTCGTTGCACTTTTGAATTAACGGCCATTTTTAACTTAAAATGCGATTATCTCAAGACATGCTTTTTTGTACTTATGTGCCTTCATTTAGGTATCTATGATCATAAATTTCGACCAGTATTTAGATAATGTAATAGGCAATATGCTGAAGCAGAATTACTGCTGTGTCAGTAAGTGCTCTTCTTCAACACATTTATTAGCTATTGCCAAATGATAATTAGGTACCGGAAGTAAAAAAATTTACAAAAAATAGTGATGCAATTTTCAGCGTGAAATCTGCTTCAGTAAACATATAAAGGCTCATGACAACAATGATAGTAAAATAATTACTGTAACTCTTATTATTATAGAGAAAAGGTACGTAAATTTCACCTAAAATACATGGTGAGTATAAGGCTTACCTTGCTCCCTTAACAGCCCAGGGAAACAAATGTCAGGGACAGTATCAGGGCCGTGGAAATCGGGTAATTTTCTCGCATAGTACGCGTCCTTATGAAAGTAATATGGCCCCAACAAGACAAACCTGAGACGGGCAAGCACTTTTTCGTTGCTTTAACTCCGTGTCTTTGTATGGCGTCGTCGCATTTGCATACGAACCAGTGATGGCAAAATAACTGCTGAAAAAAAATCTGCCAGTTTCGCATCGTAAAATATGTCGGACAGAGAAGCTGCAAACCTGCGAGTGCATGTGACTGGCCAGCGGGATCCCGTGCATCATCATCATCACAGTTTCATTTTATTCTTTACTCACTCCCCCTCTCTGACCACGTGACATGTGTGACAACTACTGATACGACGATGACATAGGGTAAAGACAGCTTCGCTATAAAAGTAATAAGATTAAATTACTCATTAACTGCCAGAATTTTTTCAAATGTAATTAGGTTGCATTAAAAATTACAGCTGCCAAAAGTAATGGTGTTGTTGCTTTGGACAGCAGTGCAATTACTTTAACAAAATTAATCACTCATGCAAACCTAATGTACACGTTATTTACAGCGCATGTATAGTGAAATATCGTAGATTTCTACTTCTCATGTTTTATGTTTGCCACTTACATGAACTCCTCTTTTGTTCTAAGGCGAATGACTTGTAGATCATCATCATCATCATCATCATCATCAGCCTGACTAAGTCCACTGCAGGACAGAGGCCTCTTCCATGTTCCGCCAGTTAACCCGGTCCTGTGCTTGCTGCTGCCAATTTATACCAGCAAACTTCTTAATCTTGTAGATACGCCTCATCAAATGCATTGATCGTTGGCATTCACACTATCGAGTGATGCAAAAAAATACCGTTGCAGGTCCCCAACCACAACGTCATCTTGATGTCACATAAACTGGCATTAGAAGTACACCAGATATTATTATTTCCTCCTCAATGATCCACTCTCTGTTTGCGCAGGTGTTCTGCGTGGGTGGACCCAACATGAGGCCCGACTACCACCTGGAAGAAGGCGAGGAGTTTATGTACATGCTCCGTGGAGACATGCTCCTCAAGGTGGTTGAACACGGCAAGGAGAAGGACGTGCTGATACGTGAGGGCGAGGTGTTCCTGCTGCCCGCTAGGATCCCGCACTCGCCGCAGCGCAGAGCCAACACAGTTGGGCTGGTCATCGAGCGGGAACGAACACAACAAGAAAAGGATTGCATGAGGTGCGGGTGACGATTTCGCTCTATCTATCAGTGGGTTGAATGTAACCTCATTGATACTATTCTCCATGCTACGTTTCGTAGACGTAGATCCTAAACTTTCGGTGCACAACTATCTTTGAGGATTGGCCAAGAATCGGGTAGCTTAGAAAAAAAATATTTGAAAATTAGAGAAGAGAATAGTTTCTGGCTTTCTATAACAGGCTTTTTGTAGCGTAAGCGACCCTGGCTGAGGTGTAGCAGTTTCACGTAGCTTATCTGAAAGCCGTGCTGCGCATGCCCAAGGGGCAGTGACGTCACATAGCGCACCACTAGCACACCGGAGAAGGTTTGGAAACTCCAGGAATGATATGCGACTAGTGAGCTGGCACTTTACTAGCGTGAGCTCACTCACTAGTATGTCCAAGAGTCCGTCAACAGCTCACGCCACCTATATTTTCGCACAGCGGAGTTAAGCCAGCGCGGTTTTTAGGGGCGAAGCTCCTCTTAGTCTAACCTCATCACTGGTCACGCGTAACCAAGAGAAGAAGAGACGAGAAAGAAGGCAAAAGAAATGGATGACCATTTCTCATCTCAATTCCTAGATGGGTTTACTCTGCCACTACTCTTCGATTGACTGCTGCGCACGCTTTGCCTTAGTGCGCGGAGAACGAGTGCCTCTCTGTCTCCTGGATAGCCGCCGTACATGGCGGACCGCTGGTGGGGCATGGACGAAGTAGAGTGGCGGGCGTGTTTATGATGCTTGCGCTCATTTTCCTTGTCTCGCACCTCGTCGGTTTTACCCACACTATGTCTGCATTCTCAAATGCGATCGAATGCATGGACACATGCACGGACGGACGGACACTTTGCTCCATTTATCATCATGCACTCCGTGGATGTGCTGCGATTTTTTTAGCTATGCTTGTGAAAATGAAAAAAAATGGTCAGTCAAAATAATTATTATCGAATAAGAATTAAATTATTAATACAGAAGAAAATTTGCTGGAGCCTACTTTGGTTAACTATGGAGCTTTAGAGTCGTAGTTGTGTAAGTGTATTTGACTGTGCTACGGAATCTTGCCATGGCTTCGCATACTTCCCTCATTGCTGTGCCCAAGGGTGAGTGCACCTAGCAATAATAAACTTAATGTACGTTTTTGGGGACATTACGTTTTTTCTTTCATTGGACATCGTATCATAGGGAAAGTCTTTATCGAGTCAACGCGACCATGTTTCCATCTTTATTGGGAAATACAGGAGCAGAAATGAGCTTCTACAGGCAATTCCAAAACGCACAGCTTTATGTTATAGCGCATTAAAGACTAAGCCAATTTTCACATACGGACGAACACTGTATTCCTAGCTTGCAGCTGTATGGAGAAACTACTACAGCCGTGCGAAGGAATTGCTACACGAAGGTTTGTTACTGAGCACACAAGCTATTTTCTTACTTTCAGCCTTGCTTTGAATAATACATTTTTTGGGTTGCGCGGTTTATTTCCCGGTTTCTTTGAAGCTCGTATAAACGCGATTTCAAAGCACTGGAGATTCTGATCACCCTGTCAGGCGATGATGTGACTGTCCAAAAGGTCTCACATTAATTAAATATATGCACAAAAGGGTTAGAACAGGTTAAGCTAAGGGTTTTATATGATAAAATGGACCTTAAGGTATGTGATAAAAAAAAACTGGAGTTGCATAGTTAGTAGACATTATTATAAACAGCAATAACACTTCAAAAACCCATTGAATCGAGATCCTTGCGGAATCTGACAGATCAGATCAGTTGCCATATGCTGGCTACTTCACCATTCCTTAGCACCACATTAGGTGGGCGAATGGTGAAGGGCGGCAGTGTACCAAGTATGCTCGAACTTTGAAACAAATGCACAGAAATATCCCAGTGTCTGTTCAGATAAAGAGTGCTAGAGGATATTCAAGGAAAATTTTATCCTCACACCACGACATAACTAAATATCTGTTATAACGAAGGATATGAACAATACTCCTGCAATAAATATAGTGTTAAAAATATACTTTTATAACAACTTTTTCGTTATAAAGAACTTATTTTCATGCAAGATAAAACTTCGTTATAGTGAGGTTCGAGTGTATTTCAATAAATTTACATTGCCCAGCAAAATCGCTCAACGTATTGGAACCGGACACAGTTCTTCAGCGCACTATCTGTTTCAGCATAAGAAATGGTAAACTGTGACAAGGCTGACAAATGTTGCTTACGCAATAAGAGCATGTCTTACTTTGATCGAGATATTCTAAAAAAGTGATTTTCGGTGATGTCCTGATTTTCTAAGCTTTGTTATTCTTAGTGCTAATTTAATTTTATTCATTTATTCATAATACTGTAAGCTCATATGAGCCATTACAAGGTGGGATTTGCACACACAATGCAATGAAATCTGTCAATGTGGAATACAATACTCCACAGCATGAGAAAGGAACACAAGCAATAACAATTATACTTTGCAAAAAATACCACTTTCAATTTACTTAAAAAAAACCAGGCTATCAATGCCACTGAAAACTTCAGGACTAAGGCTATTCCAATAAGCTATTTTACAAAAAAAGAAATAAATATTTATACAATTTTTTTAATGTTAAGACAATTTTGTTAAGACAAAATAAACGTTTCTGCAAGCCCAGTTTAGAAGAAAAAAAGCTGTGACATTTAAACAAGAAGCTGAAAAGTGGCATTGTCAGGTAATTTTTTTCCTGTATCTTTTTGCTTTTTGTTTCTTTTGAATTTTTTTATAGTCGGCTACATAGTGAACTCTATGAGAATGTACTTAGTTTATTATGACTGCATGTCAAACAAAAGAAAAAACGTCTCATTTCAATGGTCCTACACTAGAACTATTTAGTCTCATCAGTTATCAATGCTCTGCAAGACGTGTTGCATCATTTTGCTCCGACTACAAAAGAGCACAGTAAGGTTAAAGAAATTTAAGTTGGAGTAAGATTGCAGATCCTTTCTAAAGTGTTGCTGAGGGTATAAAGACCGATTTCGCGGCACTAGCAGTGTATTTTACCGTGAAAGCGTTTACAATTACAACATCACAATAATAGCCATATTTGGTGCCGTAGTCTGTCGCCGCTGGTGTCGTTAACCGCTATCATGCGAAATGAGAAAAATAGACTGGATCAGATGAGATTGGGACCGCCGAGCCATAACAGTGCTTGAAACTCCGTCGTGGAAAGACCTTGTACAGGTGTCCTATTGGGCAAGGAATCGCATTAAAATATGGGGGAACAAGGTCAAGAAATGTTTTGATTTATGGTGAAGTAGATACCCTGCAAGTGTATTAGTCGTCCCAGGAGATTTTATAAGAGGATCTGGCAAAGTCGCTTTTCCAGCTTTCACCACGACTGTGCTCCGTATTCTTCGCACTGTGTTGTAGTGCACTGTACTCCTTTCAGAGTACCATGTGTCCTAAGCATGAAGCTATGGCTCTTGTTTGTGCCATGAACTAATTAACAAAACCAATTGCTAAACAGGCAACGCAGATGCCTTACACAATAAGTACAAAGGCATTATAAGTGCTCTAAAGTGCAGAGGATCGTGTCGCAGGTTGAAAGTCGTGCCATGGTGGCCACATTTTAGTGGAAACGGATGCAATCACACAACAGTACATAAACGAAACTCGTACTGGTAATGTAGTACCACACACGGCATTCTATTGCAGCCTTTCTACATAGCCCCACAGTTGCATTAAGTTCAAACAACAAATCGATCAACCACGAATATAAACGAAATCGGATCTTTCTTGTAATATCATGACATATTATAGATAACTTTATTATTATATGAGGCATGACATGAATAAATAGCTTTAAAATCTCGCAGTAGGCTTGAGAGGCCCTAAAAAGTCTTGCGTCTCATCTACAGTCTTGTGGCATGGCAAGTTTTGCAATAGCTGCAACATCGATGCGTGCTCAAGCAAGTAGCTTTAAACAGAAATAATGGTAGGTAGAGCAGATAGAAACTTCACTCGTTGCCCAAGCAAAGCCAAAAGACTTGCACTACTGGCTAAATCAGTTGATAAAAGAAATGTCAAAATTATTTGAAGGTTTCTCTAGAATATTTTTTTACCTGTGCTTCAACTGTATTACCAAGATCCTTGACAAATAATCTGTATGGCATTTTAAGCCTACGCTGAAACAGCTCCTTGGGCCAGTAAGGTCATTTATAAAGTGTGCTGCATATTATGTATTCATCGAAGTATCGTGTCCTAGCAAATGCTAATTGCCACATGAGTTCGCAATGCTTCTCTTACTCTACTAATCTTTTAATTTTATGATTATATTCACTCTTAAAAGGGTTCTGCTACACTTAGTGAGCATGGTCAGAAAACGCTGCCGACCGCTGGTCGAGGCTCCCGGTAAAACACTAGCCAAATATACTATAGAGCACATGCAGCCTAGAATTTACGAAAAACTCTCAGTCAACTAAAAGTCACTTTCTCTCCTCTCAACAAATAATAAGAAATCACTGCATCAAGGGCTTAGTATCAGCCATAGAATGATTTCAGCATGGTGCACTCAGTTGTTACTGGGGCTGCCGCGAGAGGCCGCAACTTGGCCACGTCATCGCACTGAAAAGCCGCATGTTCGAAGAAAAAAAACAAGACAAAGAGTTCTCAAGGTCACGAGGTGCACGTGAAGTATTTTCTTCCCTCGTGCCATCTCTCCTTGCTTAGGTTCCAGTAGTTTTGTTGGGACGAGAGAAAGGAGAATGAAATTGCAGCACGCAACAAACCTTTGTAACTTCGCTTGTACTGAACGGCTTCTAAAAATTTTTGTAGCAGTCAATTTGTAAGGGGATAAGCTCCTTCAATGAATCCATTTTATTGCTACTTAGAAAAGTGTTCCAGGGCCCCTTTAAGAAAGCACTAACAAATAAGTAAATACTGATGTCTTAATTAGGTACACTACTACTGTACTTTAGTAGAGTATTCCACCTGCGCCTTGCTCTGATCGCAATTTCACATGTCCAGGTTTTATATTGACGACACCTGCCAAGAAATTTTGTACGAACGCTGGCTACAGTGTGACGATCTGACACAAAAGCTGGCCAACCTGCTCAACGAGTTCATGGCCTCGGAAGAGAACCGCACCAGAAAGCCTGGGCCAAAGTCGTTTTTGGTGAAGCCAGCCTACGAGCCAGACAGCAGCCTGAAGCTGGAGGCACCTTTCAGCCTCGAAAAGTGGCTTGACAAACACAGGGTCGAGCTGGACCAAGAGGGCGGCAAGCGGTCAGTACGCATCATGCACTAAATCTGGCCCAAAACAGTGCAAAGTGTAGTTAGTGCTTATAGCAACAGCATTGTTCATACAGTTTCGAGACAATGCAGTTGGTGAAATCAGATGCTATTTGCAAGCAATGCTGTACGGTAAGATGAGTCCAGTAATCCTTGGTGACAGGGGTTGAAATCCAGCTCAGTTCTTCACCAGACATTTACACAACTTATTCATAAGTTCAGACTCTTGAACTGGCGTAGCCAGGGAGGAGGGGTTTCAACTACCCTCTCAATTAAGTTCTGCATGTGTATTAATACATGCCCCAACACAAACACATGCATGCACATATTTAAAGTTCGGGTGAACATTCCCCTACCCTCCCTTTTAAAAAAAAATCCTTGGTAAATATAAAATTAGTTCTAACCACAGTTATACAACATGCACGCTTGCTTTCACAATAGAACTATGACAAAGTCGCGAAAGTTCGAGGGAGGGTGAGCCCACTTGTCTAACTGATGCCTCTTAAGTATGCTTATGCATTTTCCTTTGCAATTGCTTTTTGGTCTATTCTAAACGTGAATGGTTTCAAGCTTGTTCGCAAAAGCTTCATTTATGCGAAAAGGCTTCATAGATGAGATGATAATATTGTGGGGTCAGCATATGTCGGTGCACCCTCAATAGAATTAACACACGAGATTAACTATCTGCACCTTTAAGTATATGTGACACATAAGGCAGGGCGCATGCACTTTTTTCAATCCCACCTCCTCTTCCTGACATGTGTAGAAGGGTTTTTATTAGTGCTCGCACAAATAAATGCATTTGTTGGTAGTTTAGCGTTTTTGTTTTTGTTTCTTTTTGCATCAATGCTTAAGGATGCTGTGCACTTACAATTTAGCCCTGAATTTGGTAGCCAGAGGGCAGAATACACAATGATATATGTTGCGCCTGCTTCTCTAAAACTCAAACTTGTGTGCAGAGATCTGTTCGGCAAGGGCCACCAGACGACCATGGTGGTGCTCGGCAATGGCACCCACAAAACGCAGTGCCCAGGCACTGAGACCTTTCTCTGGCAAGTCAAGGGATCGGCCAGTGTCAGCGTTGCTGGCAGAGCATTCACCCTGGCCGAGAATGACACTCTGCTTGTGCCCACGCCCGGCAACTATACACTTGTGAACCAGCCTGGCGGACGCACAATTGCTACCAGCATGCCACCAAAGAGCACCTTATAACACGCAACGATCATTCCATAACTGTCATTACCCTGCAACGGTCACTAGCCATGCCATCTACCCAGCGTGCTGAAGTTGTGTGGCTGCAGTCATTCCACAAATTGACGATGCGAATGAGGTGAATGACACTGCGTCATGCCTATACTGCATTTCAGATGCTGCTATACTAGGACATCCAATCTTGTTAGCAAACCCCTCATCAATATTCAATGACTGATTCACATCCATATCTCTTATCATCTTTGCATCTTAGTTTTATAACATGACGACTACAAAGCTTTAGGCAGATGTATTACTTTAACCTGCAGGCATTGTCACGAAATTGCGTTATGTGAATATAATGTACCGTGGAAATGTACGTTATGTGAAGCATGTCAAATCGGAATGGCTATCACATAGTATTCAGAGTTCTGCATGCAAAGCTTTATATCATGGGTGAACATGCTTCACAGGAAACTAAGTGTCCCTGTAAAAATGTAATCTAGAGTAGCACCAGAGTAGACAGTACAAACTACTTTTTGTGAAACCATGCTAGGCTTTCTTTTTATGTAGAAATCTCTCTTTTTCAATGACTTTGACAAAGCAAATACAGAAGATCTAAAGGCTGTGAAAGAAAGTATATCAGCCCATTGATGATTAACCATGGCAACAATATATTTCCTTTTCTAAAGTTAGTTTAGAACGAATTTCCAAGCACCACATCTTTTCAACAGCATTTTTTTCATCAGGTACATTATTTGTATGTGATGGTCTGATTTATTAGAGAAAAGACATCAATGTTTTTGAAGTGCACTTAAGAGGCATTTCGAAAGTAGATGGCACGCTTTCAATCTTAGCCTATTTACAGGTTCTTCATATCAAAGTAACACATTTTAACTACTACTGCTTGTAGGATGCTGTAGGAACGTTTTTAAATGCAGTTACCAGCTGTACACAAGTTTTATCCATACATGATATTGCATACTTGTTGCAATAACGATTGTATAGGACTATTTCTGTTCAAATATGTGTTTTGCATAGTGATGTTTCAACGTAACGATGTGTCCGAGGTATCTTAGTTGACAAATAAATGTTTTGCATACCTGAAAAGCTCAAGGATTCTGAATCCGGGACATTTCCAAAACGGGGGGAAGGGGCGGGGGGGTGCCTTGAATGATTTGGCCCTACTTTTTTTTGGCACCAAAAAACAAAGACAAGGACAAACATACAAACAACATACAAACAAAAACATCACGAAAAACAAGAGGGGTTGGGGGGTCCCGATCACAAGCGCCAACATCAGCGTTGCTGTCTTATAGTGCCTTGGAGTGGCCAAACACACGAGGGTAGGGTTTCCCACTAAGGTAAGAGTCTCAAAGAATCAAAACAACTAGCAGAATCTATTTCCGTCAAAACAACTCGCGTATGTCTTCCAGGGACACACGTGAAGGGACGGGACGACACAGCTGGCTGCCGCACAAGTGCTGGTCAAAGCTTTGCTCACTGCTAGATTCTTTTGACAGAAACGCCAAAACGCGTCTGGCTTTTTTTTTACGTGTATTTACTGCCTTCAATCTAGCCTTGCATTAGCCGCGTGCCTTCGAAGCTCACAGAATGCTATTGCGTCGCCGCTACCGTGGTTTTGTGTGCGGCGGTTGCAGCAAACACGTTTGACAAGCAGCAGATCAGTCCGGTGTGCTTGAGAACATGCAACAGCGCTTTCGTAGCCTTTTCAAATTGTGATGGGCGTACAATGATCCCAATATTTTCTCTGACAGTGAAAATGCTTTTGTCCAGGTGATTTAAGTTCACTTTTCAATTCCCATGAGCTTGGCTGTGCACGCACCTTCAAAATTAAGTCGTTTTATGCCATCTACAATGGCACCTGCTGCGGCTTTGTCTGCAGAGTTTGTGAAAAGCAATGTTGATTTGACTGGTTGAGCATTGGACGTGCCCACTTTCGGGGTTCTGTCAGTTACGTCGTCGCCATACATGATCGTGTCAAGAACGACCGCGGTTTCATCCACAGGGGTTGTGGCAATGGCAATCAGATGCACTGTAGACGACAGTACGTGCACCGGTCGCATGCGTACTTCTGAAGCTTCGAGTATGCTGCTTTCGGCCTTCGTTCGACAGTTTCTGTACTAAAGTTTGCATCACCTGCCACAATTAGAAAATGCGTTTGGAACATTAGAATTTAGGCCCAATGTATTTTAGGCACTATACCGATAAACATAGTGGAATTTGGCTGGGAAATTTCACGAATTTGTATGTGCCGGGGTTTCGCATCACTGAGATTCTACTGTATGTTTAGATGAACGCCTCTTAAGTTCATTTATAATAAAATGTGGTGGGTTCGCAATGCCTGAAGCGGATTGAGCTGCTTTTTTGTCAATGGGGCCAGATCACACAAAAATTTCGATTTCCAGGAGATTTTCATGACAACCGTACAAACAGAAGAAACGGTCGAGATCCGGGAGTCTCCCAGCCAATCCGGGAGACTTGGCAGGTATGGTTTGTGCAACAGCTTGTTTTTTATGAGACATTTTGAGTGAAATCTGAAGAAAGATCCTCAAGTTTCATCGTGCTGTCTCAGATCATTAGATTCATACAAAAGGGCATTTGAACTAAAGAGCTCTTTGTTCGTTCAAAAGCAAAAATGAATAACCACATGCAAGGCCAGCATTTGTGTCTGTATACACAGAATTGTAATGATGATGTCAGGACATGTATTTACAATGAGGCCTTGTATCACTTTGGAACAACCCAACTGCATTAGTCAAAATGTCTGCCTTGACTAAATGTAGTTGGTACACCTGCAGCTAACAAAATAAAATGAGCAAGCAAATGCCAGCCACTGTCACTATATGGACATGCTAATCTTGTGAAAGTGGTAGTACAATGGAATTCCAGCAACTTTTTACCGCATATAAAGCTCATAAACGCTGCTCTAATGCAAACAAGACGACGAGCAACAATAAGAGACAGCAGCCAATAATCGAACTATTTGCGAGAAATGTCACAGGCAGGCTTCACAAGATGTGCATTGCGGTGAAGCGTTGGTGGTGAGGTGAGCATAGCACATGCAGTTTCAATGCTGTTATTCCTTCCTAGTGTTCGAGCAGGGAAGTGGCCACACCCACCAACACCCTGCGCTCCTCCTGCCACTGTCGTCCCTAGAATGCGCTGTCGGCACGGGGTTCTCAAAGTGGGTTGCCACAAGGCTAGTATCATGGTTGTCCAAGTACTGAAAAGTTATTTGACTATATACCTCTTAATTTTTATCACATTACACAGCTTCTTAATTTAAGAAAATTGTCCATTGCACTTGCAGATACGACTTGCAGATACTGCAAGCCGCATCTGCACTTCCGTGGTCTCAGCTGTGGCAGTGGTACAGTGCTTATGGTGCTTGGCTACTGACCCGATGGCCACAGGGTCGACACTAGCAGTGGCGGTCACAACTTCAATAGAGCCCTGAATGCTCGAGGCATGTGTTCTTGCTTTTAAGTGCATAGAAAAGAACACCAAGTAATCAAAATTTCCAGAGCACTCCAGAACTACATCCCTCATAATCATATCATAGTTATAGCATGAAAAACCCCAGCAATTATTATTGTTACTTTCACAGTCTGTGTCCAGTAGAGTCAGCAGAGTGCAGGTTTGTGCAGTAGAGTCCTAGATTTGTCATGGAGCAATTAGTGGACACACAGTTATCACATTGAGCACACTCCCAATCGTCGCACGCAATCAGTTTGAAGGCCAAGAGTGATTTTTCTGGACTTTTGGGGGATTGGTGGCAATACTAGTGGCTGTTAATGTGGCCATTATAATGGGCAGGTGTCGACATGCCTCAGTTTCTATGCCTCCTGGTTTCCTACTGCATCACAGTAAAAGCTTGTTCATTGAAGTTTTATAGGACCGGAAAAATGTTTTAAATATTTGAATGCCATATAATTAAAGGAGAATAATTAACAGTTGAAGAAAACAACAGACCATTACAGCAATGTATTTTCAGTATCACGATGAACATGCATATCATACTTATTTCATATAGGAGCAGTATGAAAGCTGCAATTTTAATCAATCGTGACTACGTTCATAATGTGACTGCAGCTCAGGACAACCATGTCTTCAGCTGAAACATGCTCTAAATTCATCCCTTACTACAAACTACCCCTTCCAACATCACCACACACATATGACAACAGCTTTTTTTCCTTTTCCCCTGAAAAAAAGTGACTGACAACTGGTCGTTCATCTGTCGCAATATAGCAAGCAAGTTTTGTGTTAACATGTGGACTGCGGCGGAAGCTCTTTAGCTTGAACAGTTTCCAGTGAGTTAGAGCTTCATGACATCACGTGCGAATGTCAAAACAAAGCTACTGAGAGCCGATTGCACAGTGGATGAAACCGTGTTCGCTAAAGACATGGTCATAACGTTCATGCTGTTCTGAAGGCACCCAGGTTTCTTACGCCCAGAGCCAAAACAAAACTGCTGAGCACTTCATCTGCTGCTAAATACACCTGGCTCTTGCCTAGCTTGATAAAGCACCATCATGAATGTGCTTCAGAACAGTGTGGACACTATAATCATGAATGGCAACTGTGCAATGCTGAAGGCATGCGACAGAAACGAAACTACTGCTTGTCTCAGCTTTGACCCCAATCGTTATTGAAGCGTTCATAGGTAGCACCCATGCAGTTCGAGTGCAGCGAGTGAAATAAAAAGACCAAACAAATTTGCTGCAGCCACTGAAAGTTTGGTTGCAGACGAGATTCCGGTAGGGCTGTCAACAGCGACCTCGCATTTCTAAAGGCCCACGGATATTTCGGCTATTCCCAAACGCTGTTCTTGCTTCCTTAATTTGCACACTTGCAGCACTTCACGCTTAGTGTGCTCCAAAGACTGTCCAAACTAACCGATCTGCAGTCCAATATGTCCAAATTAAATAGGTTTTGATGCCATTAACACGTGCTTGCTGCGACCAGAAAATACGTCTGAATTATCCCATTTCCTGAACTAATGGCGACCGAATTGACAAAATTTTATGGTTAGACATGTCAGTTTCATAATGAAGGTGCGTGATGATAAATTTGATGAACATAGAGCATACTTGCCAGTAATTAAGTTGCAGTTTTTAATTATTTTTTTACTGTAATGACTAATCAAATGAATTACTTTTATGTATTGCTTTTTCTCACTGCATAAAGACTTATCACTAAAGTAAAGAAAATAACACGGGCAAATCAACATGCATACCTGCCAGAGATCGGGAGACTTGCGGGGGCAACACCTGTGATCGGCAAACAGAACTTTGTCCTAAATGATTGCTTCAAAGGGGCCCTGAATACCTTTTGTACATATGTAATGAGAATTCACTGCACATCAGTATTCGAGGCTCTTGTGAATATGCAAGACAAGCATAGCACTGCATGACGCACGGAATTTACACAGTAATTTCCCGAAAAACCACAAATGGCTCGCTCTTCTCTCAGCAGACTCACACGAACACGGCCAATGGCTGAATTCATGATCATAAATGCATTCTCGGTAAAGCTTATATTGGTAGTTTCGAGCACACTAAAGAGCAGATACAAATTTATCACACTTTGGAAGCTCTAGTAATCTCTGCTAGTACTTATTATCTCGATTATTCGTCGTCCATTTTGTTACTTCACATGTTCATATGAGGCAACACATGGTTTAGAAAAGCTTGTGCTATTTCAAACCCTACAGACCTAAGTGGGTCTTTTCTTTGCATTGAAAAAACTACCATAGTTGTTAAGAATTCACATCGTCAGTTCTAAGTCCACCAGAACACTGGCCAGTGCATGCTTGCTTTTTTAAGTGCCTCTCAAGCAATACAGGCCTCAGTAGATATTGCTTGATGCTTGGCTAGATGAAACTGCTTCAGAATGTATTATCTGGATTCTGCTACTATCCGTCAACCAATCTGATGAAGTACAACACTGGTGAGCACCAGACCAGGCACCTGCAGAACAACCGTAATGCGGTAGTGCCGAAAATTGCTCGAGTGCTGCATCAGCTGCGCAAGCACCATGGTGTGCCACCGCGGTGGTTTCACGATTTCTAGCAGTCATATCAGTATACTCTTCATTGTTTCAAAATCGGGTTGAGCCAGCTTATCGGGAGATTTATGGCTGCAATTGTTCTTTTGGGAAGGCAGGTCAGAAACTGGGAGTCTCCCAAGCTAATCAAAAGCGTTCGCAGGTATGAATATTATTCGAAACCTCAACCGTGTGAATGGGCCGGCTACCAGAAAAGTTGTGTAACATATGCATTTCAAGTCCTGATAAACATTCATGGCCCCTCACACTTTAGAGAAGAGGGATGATGATGGCTGAATGTTTTGCTGTCTTATGAACAGCTCAGCAACAGGATGTAGAGATTTTCAAAGGTTTAACCGAGTCCCCCAAGAGGGGAAGCTTTTCTTTAGACAAAACTGCCATAGGTTCTCTGGTCCCATGTCCCCTCATTGCCCATTCACACTTGAGTCAAGCAAGGCCAAGCAAGCTTTGAGACAGGTTAGTGCAAGGGTGCAGGGAACTCGATTCAGCTAGCAGGTACTCAGTCATAAAATTTTGTCTCCCCAAGGGTCGGGACAATGAGAAATGAAAAGGAGGAGAGAGGGGGAGGTGTATTAAACAGACTGTAGCTAGCGTATCCACTTTCCTATATTTCATTTCTGGAACATATTTCAGAAGGAACTTAGACATCATGTTCGAACCTTTTCCCCCTATATCGTACAGTCACATGTCAATGTCTCCTTCGAAGCGAGGAAAAAAACGCTGTCTTTTTTCCGTTTTCTTTTTTTACTTCCCCAGCACAAGTGAGCACAGCGGCTCAATAAAGGCAAGTACCGCCGAAGATATTTATAAAAACAAAAGGTTCCAGCTCTTTCTTCGGGTACTGGCTGCACTCGTGACTTTACCCCCAGATCTCGGAATAATCAAGTCATTAGAGGAGTATGAAAGATAATTTATCCCTAGACTCATCTCTACTTCTATCACAGCTATTATCCAAAACCTCATGCCACTGTAGACATGATGCACCAACACCTTACTGCATGAAACCGATGGTTTGACGAAGCATTGTCTGGTATAGACTATTGTCTGGATGGGAAGAAGCATCAAATATTCAAATGAAATGAAAGAGTGCCATGAAAATAGAAATGTTCAAAGTATTAAAAATTGACGTTTCGGCTACGGTAACTGAAACATCGATTTTTAGTGTTTAAACTTTTCTATTTTCGTCGGTGCTCTTTCATTTTGTTTGCCTTCAACACCTTACTTCGCAAGAACAAATACATCCAAGTTCTTTTTTTCCTTGTGTTAGAACCGAATGTACCTGTACAACTGAATTGACGTCACGATCTTGTATAAATTCTGTTTTATTTTGTCAAATGTATCCAATATATTTAACACTTGTCATATTCCCTGCTTGGGCTACATGTATCAGATTAATAATAAATTAAATAAACTAAAATGTGTGTGTGTGCTTGAGTGAAGGTGGGGTAGTGCGTAATCCACACACACTTTCTGACAGCGCCATTTTCTAAAACACTTTCAATCCACTTGCTAGAGATTGTCAATGCAGATAATGCACAGGAAGATACTTTCATGAATAAGTTCATTTCTACAATTCACCAGCAGCTCGAAATACTTATATATACATTTTCTATGTACACAACAGCAAGGAACAAGTTGCTTCAATGGCGCAAAATTGAGATCCGAACCAAGTCCATTGAATGAAGCGAGGCCGTCCCAGTTAATCTTTCTCGTGTCCGTCAAATCTTGAAGCCGGAATGAATGGCAGCTACTCCATTCATCAGGTTTTCATAGGTGACTTCTTTGAAACCCGCCGCTTGGATCATTTCCTTGAACAGGTCCTGCGTAAGTCAATAAGAGAACGAATGAATACTCTAGATTTTCGCCATTAGCAAAGAAAGTACTAGCTTCACTTCCTTTTTTAACATGAGAGTGTTTTATGCCGGCGCCTACCAAGACTTCAGTGATGTACTTAAGTCACGCAAAAAACATAGACGAAATACGCACGTTCAAAACACAAAGAAAAAATTTTGCATCAATGAAAGTCAAACCGACGACGTCTGGGTCCATGACGACAGATGCCAGGCATGCTATTACATGCTTGGTGTCACACCACGGTCGCATGTTTTGTAGGCCTTACACTGGGTCACCAACTGAATTGCACTTTTCAGCGAAAAATAGAAGGGTCTATTGTGCCTGTAGATATACAAAAAAAATGGGCTGTAAAAGTATATATTTCACTGTAAAGGAAGCCCTAGAAGTAGCCGATTATAAATCCTACCTAATGCAGGCGACCGCCATTTTCCCATGGCGTGTGTGACGTCATGTGCTTCGTGGTGTGTAGCAGTCATCTTCAACGCCACTTTCTGTAACTGAAAATCGCCCAATTTGCCACGCTGAGCAGAGACAGCTGTCATAGCTCCGTCACACATGCGACTCACCACGAACCACAATCGTCACTGGAATTCAAGAACTTGCAAAGCAAGCGACTTGTTCCGTCACGGCTCGCGAGCGTGCCAGTGTTGTCCGATTGTTGCCCCCTGTCGCGTGTTTATAAAGATATTCATTATTAATGCAGTGATCGATCAAATGCGATTAAATTTAGACAGCTTGTTTGTGAACACCCAAGGAGGAACTCACGCAACGCATATGAGCGAAAATTGGGTTTCATAGTTTCTTTGAATGTGCTAAGCTGAACAGGCAGCATTGCGCAGCTGACTGCTTTCTCAAGTTCACAGAATATTTTTTTTTTATTTTTTTCCTCATTTAATTTTCATTTGGCTTCGAAACATGTGTTATACCCAAGAATATGGCTCATCTGCAAGTTTTGTTACAGAAACAGTGGTCCAATATTTTTGATGTGAACATTAGTTAAATTTAGTGAAAATAGCTACGACAGGTATACACTATGTTACGGAGGACTTTCAGTGCCGCCATGCTGGGCTGTTCACCTTTTGTGTCTTGCATCTCTAGCAAGTAAAAAAACAGTGTTACAGTAGACGCACATGGATGAAAACAATTAATTTGGTGCATAATGTTTTGTGGCCTTATTAATTTACCTCGCAAGATCTAAAAGCAGGAAAACATTGGCTTAACTGCCCATGGTGGTGGCGCCCATATGTCATAAATAAAATAGTCTATACTACTACATAAACAAGGCCATCTTCTGAGTATAGCGTTGCATGACATGCCTGCACAGCCCTTCGTTTTGTTTTGTCCCTCGGCTCTCAATTTGCCACCTTTCTTCCCATTACTGATCATAATGAGAATGGGCCCAACAGAAAAAATTCATAGCAATGTTGAAAGAGCACCATTTTTGAGCAGGGTCAAGTAGAAACGCTAGAAGACAACAAAAATTGAATACTGACCGAAATCAAATGAGAAGTTTCACACAATCTCTTCGGCAACAAAACCTTTTAAATGATTTCACACATGTACAGTCACGTCCAAGGTGAGCTGCAAAATGTTGTGCGTGCTCAAAGTGGCACCAACATAGCAAAAGTTAGTGAAGTGGCCACCGTTTCAGTTACTGGTATATTTTCTGAACCGATTTGACGGATGTTAAGGTAACTGCTCAAGCTTGGAGCCCTTTCAGCCATGGCCACCGTACTGGAAATCCTATTGAGTGAACAACTGTACACCAAATATATCCTACTTTCACCAATATTCTTGTTTACTGTGGTGCAGTAGACATGAAATATTCACTAGTGACTGGAAGTAATGTAAAGAAGAGGAAGTACTCTGGCGCAGAGGCAGCAGCATGTAGCGTGCAGCAGAGGCTCGAGCTCGAGAACTGCGGCTGGTGCATCGCCTTACTAGCAACAACCTTTCTGCTCAATAAATCTATTTTATATTTTGTGGAGCTGTGCTGGGCACCGTCCCCTATACCTTCCTGCTACCATACTGCAACTCCGTTCTCGATAGCTACCTTCTGCTATGCCAAACGACAATCAGCAAACGCTTCCATCCCCTCCGGCCACCTGTCCAGGCAGTGTTCCTCAGCTGAAGCCTCCGATCTTCAGCGGAACAGATGACAACGACGTTGAAGATTGGCTCTGGACTTTCGAACGGGTGTGCGCTTTGAACAGATGGACGGACGCGGACAAGTTGACACGCGTGTTGTTCTACCTCGTGGGTGTAGCCAGCCTTTGGCTTAAAAACCATGAGAGAGACGTCTAAACGTGGCCTCAAATCAAAACGTCGATTGTAGCAGTCTTCGATCTACCTGCCGTCCAAAAACTTCATGCTGAGCAGCGTTTACGCACACGCGTACAAGGGGGTGAAACCTTCTCGAGTTACATAGAAGACGTCGTCGATTAGTGCAGACGCGTGAACGCCGCAATGACGGAAGCTGAGAAATGTAAGCACATCCTAAAGGGAATTGATGACGACACTTTTCAAATGCTCTTGGCGAGAAGCCCGACCACAGTTAACGACATAATTAGCTTGTGCCAAAGCTATGATGAATTGCGGAAGCAGCGAGCTCTGACAAGACGTCCTCCAGCGCACGATTTAGCATCACTGTCTAGTGTGACCAATGGTCATGACCAAGCGTCGCTAATAGCCTAAATAAAAGCATTTGTCCACGAAGAAGTCACCCGACAGCTTTACTTGGTGCCCTTCACACATCTCCGTGGCATCATTCAAGGAGAGGTCGCCGAGGCCCTACCAGCTGCCCGCGAGCATAATCTTGTAGCTGCTCCACACACCTACGCCGCGGCAGCAGCCATGCCAACTCGCAAGGCGCCTGCACCTCCGTTCCAGCCTCGCGCGAGCTATCCCCCACCTCCAGTTCACTGGACCAGCTCTAACACCACCAACCCGTGGCGCACCCTCGACAATCGCCTGATATGTTATATATGTCGATACCTCGGACACGTCGCAAGATATTGCCGCCGCCGGATGCATATCACCGATGAAAACTGCCGTGAGCCCTTCTTCCCGCTTGACTCCAAGGTGCATTATGGCTCCTCCACCCCAATGCCAGCCTGCTACCAGGACGACCACCGTCCTCAGCCGGGACGTCTACGCTCGCCCTCTCCACGGTGCCGCTCGCCTTCTCCTATGCATCGACAGCCCGCGCCTAATGAGGAGGAAAACTAGACGATGCAGTTCCTGAGGCAAGAACTGCGCAAGTTTTGGTTTGCCCAAGTTCTCATTCGTCACCTACCGATGTTATTGATGTGTTCGTCAAAAATATCCCAACTGTCCCTCTTGTAGATATTGGTGCATCTGCTTCTGTTAACGATGCTGGATTTTGCCACTCAATTTGTAAGGTTACGACACCTTTCTCTGGATTATCGCTTCGCACTGCCAGTGCTCAACCTGTTTAACCGACCGCAGTAAGTACAGCCCGTGTAACAATTAGGGGCGTTCTGTATACGATAGAGTTCATCGTTCTTTCATCGTGCTCCCACACCATTATCTTAGGATGGGACTTTTTGTCGCGTCATAATGCCGGAATCGACTGTGCTCAGGCCGAGATTGAATTTTGCTTACTGGATCTCCGAGCGTCCGTCAACACCCACTCCGCCGCTAAACTTGTCAATGACGGCACCTACATCCCTCCATCCTCTTTTGCATTCGTACCAGTTTCATCATGCAGCGCCATATCCGACGGCACGGTCTTCTTCACACCATCTCCAATATTCATTGCCCGAAGAGCCCTCCCACTGCCTTTTGCTGCTCTCAACCTTGTAGAAAGCTCAAACACAATGCCAATTCATGATCATGAGTCATCACCTTTATCCCTACTTTGTCACGAGTGCCTTGGCCATGTCGAGACGATCAGTTCTACCAGAATTATATCCGTCCCCTATGAGGTGCCTTCCACCTTGGTCTGCGAACTAGCTGTCGTCTCCGTGGCTGACCCAAGGTCGGCAAACTTACTTCAACCATTCATCACTGAAAATTTGACATCTTCGCAGCGTTCACAGCACCTCACCATCCTTGAGTGCTACCGCCATTCTTTCGACGTTGCACAGGCGGACCGCCCCAAAACTGCTTTTGTCATGCCAGACAGCTTATATTAATTCACCTTCATGCCCTTCAGACATTTGCAACGCGCCTGCAACGTTCGAATGAATGGTGAACAACATTCTGCGTGGACCAAAATGGAAGATCTGCTTGTGTTACCTTGATGATATCGTAGTCCTCGTCCCTAGCTTCAACACACACTTACGTCACCTTCAGCACGTCCTTACTTGCTTGACCAACGCCGGTTTGCAATTAAACCTTGAAAAATGTCGATTTTCATGCGTCAACTGAACATTTTGGGCCACGTTGTTTCCAAGGAAGGCATCCTCCCGGATACCGAGAAATTGCACGCTGTGACGGTGTTTTCTAAACCTGCCACCATCAAAGAACTTCGGAGTTTTGTTGGCTTGTGTTCGTATTTCCGGTGATTCGTCCGGAACTTTGTGTCTATTATATCATCTCTCACGCAACTCCTCGGCAACTGTTAAGACCTCTCATCGTGGTCCCCTGCCTGCGACGAGGCTTTCACCACCTTGCGACGGCTTCTTACGGCGTCACTCATTCTACGCCATTTCAATCCTGAAGCTCCAACTGCAATCCATACCGACGCTAGTGGTGTAGGCCTGGGTGCTGTGCTCGCACAGCATAAACCAGAGCATACGAAATACGTCGTGGCATATGCTAGTCCCACACTTACCAAGGCAGAGAGCGACTACAGCATCACAGAAAAGGAGTGTTTGGCCATTGTGTGGGCCCTTAGAAAGTTTCGGCCATATCTATATGGCTGTTCTTTTGACGTCAAGACCGACCATCATGTGCTGTGCTGACTTCTGATGTTAAAGGACCCATCTGGCCGCCTTGCTTGCTGGGCATTGAAAATCTAAGATTATGGCATACGCGTGGTTTATCGGTAAGGACGGAAGCATGCTGACGTCGATGCCCTTTTCCCTCTTTCTCAAAATGCCACAGCTGACTCAGCTTGTGATCCCACATTGTTATCTCTTGACTTTGACACCACTGCTATCGAACAACGCAATGACCCGTGGACTGCGCCTCTTCTCAATCATCTCTCCGACACTTCTGAACTCCCAAAGACATGAGCGCTCCGGTGCCAAGTTCCACACTTCTCAATACGTGACACGCTTCTCTATCGACGCAACTACGCACCAGAGGGACGCAAGTGGCTGCTCGTCGTTCTATGAACCCTGAGGTCGCAGATCTGTTCCTCTTTCCATGCAGACCCACAATATGGTCACGCAAGAATGTTCAAGACCTACGAAAGGCTTCGACATCGTTACTACTGGCGTGGTATGTATACCTTCGTCCGCAACTTCGTCCGCTCTTGTGCCAAATGTCAGCACTGAAAATCTTAACCGCACGCCTCCGCCGGTGAACTGCAGCCTTTACCATGCCCTTCCCGACCCGTTCCAACCCTTTGAAAGGGTCGAAATAGATTTTATGGGCCCCTTCCATTGACTCCGACTGGCAACAGGTGGATAATAGTTGCTATCGACCACCTAACGCGCTATGCTGAGACCACTGCTCTTCAAACGGCTACAGCATAGGAGGTAGCCACTTTTCTACTGCATCATTTTGTGCTGCGCCATAGAGGCCCTCAAGAACTCCTCAGCGACCATTGCCGCGCCTTCTTGTCCGAGGTCATTGAAAAATTGCTCGCTGAGTGCGCTATTGTACATCGCACATGTACTGCTTACCGCCCAAAAATTAATGGGGCTACCAAGCGCTTTAATCGTACTCTCGGTGATATGCTCTCCATGTACGTGACGCCTGATCACTCTAACTGGGACTTAGTTCTGCCATTGATTACATACGCCTATAATACGGCAACGCAAGCAACAACAAGTTCCTCCCCTTTTTACCTCCTCTACGGTCGTCACACCTCCCACACCATTGACACCATTCTGCCCTATCGACCGGACGCGTCCGAGTGCCTGCCGATCTTGGACGCCGCCAGACACACAGAAGAATGTCGCCAGTTAGCTCGTCACTTTACCTTTGATGACCAAAACCGGCAAAAAGCAATTCATGACGCCCAGACCTCAACTCCCGTTTTTCTTCTGGGTGCCCTTGTGTGGCTGTCAGTGCTGCATCGCACACCTGGGTTCTCTTCCACACTCCTGCTAAAGTACGATGGGCCATATCGTATTCTCAAACAGACTTCTCCAGTAAATGACTTGCGATGTCGCAACCGCGAGGTTGTACACGTCCAGAGACTCAAGCAGTACCATGGTTCTACGCCGCCTGCACAGGACTAAGTCGCCAGGATGGCTCCTTTTTTTCCGCGGGGCCATTGTAAAGAAGAGGAAGTACTCCGGCGCAGAGGCAGCAGCAACGAGCGTGCAGCAGAGGCCCGAGCTCGTGAACTAAGGCTGGTGCATTGCCTTACTAGCAACAACCTTTCCGCTCAATAAATCTCCTTTATAGTATATTGATACTCGTTCCTTTTTAAAGGGGCCCTGCAACGCTTTTTGAGCATGGTCTGAAAACGCTGTCAATCAATAGTAGAGGCTCCCGACAACACGCGAGCCAAATGTTATAGCGCAGCATACGACCTGTAATTCACAGTAAATGATCAAAGTCAGCTAAAAATTGCTTTCTTTTCCACCGACAAACGACACAGGACGCTCAAAAATCACAAATAGATTGCCCTAAGCCATTGACTGATTTGAACATGGCGCGCTCGATTGTTACAGAGATTGCTGCAAAAGGCCGTCACTTCTCTATGCGCGCGATTGCTCCGAAAAAGCTGCGTGTTCGAAGAAAAAAATGAAAAAAGTGCCCAAGGTCACGAGACACGCGTGACCTTTTTGTTTGCCCCTCCCATTTCTCTCTGCTGAGCTTCCAGCGCTTTCGTTGGGACAAGAGAAGAAAGAATGTGATTGTAGCGTGTGTTAAATCTTTGTAAACTCGCTTGAACTGAACGGATTCTTAAAAGTTGTGCGGCGTTGAGTTTGTGAAGCAATACGCTTTTCCAGTGAATTAATTTCATGGTTACTCAAAAAAGTGTTTCAGGGCCCCTTTAAATGTGATCATGTTTAAAAGACAAACTGTTGCACGTGTCAAAGCACAGCACAAGCTAAGCTTGAATGTATGAGAACATCTGCGCATGTTCTAATTACACAGATTCATGTTACATAACAGGCCAGCGGTTAACAGCTCTATGCGCTATGCAGCCTGCACAGCTCAATTTCATCCAATTTCTTTTGCTAGAACACTGACTTCTCCTATTCACTTTCTAATAAACACCAGTGTTCTACTTTCTCGTAAAGGGACACTAAACTGAACCAATAAATCAGTTTAAACTGATAAATTGTAGTCTGAGAATGTCAACGTCACTAATTTTACCATCCCAATTTCATTATAAAAGGAGGAAATGAGAGTCCAATTTTAATTTTTATGTTTCAAGCCAGTGTCACGGGTTTCAAAGCGCATTTCTCCCATTTCGATGGCACCGGCTCGACTAAATTTCCAGCAATTTGGTATGCTGTGTCTAGGGCCCCCTCAGAAAACAATGTACTTAGTTGTTACTGAATAAGATCCATATAAGTATGGCCTACTAGATTTCATCGAAATCTACCTTGTCATGACATTCAGTGAAAATTTCTAGGCGGCGTTGCCACCCACATTTCCTTTTGGCGCCTTTTCTCAATTACTGAGTGCGTTCTCACGGTAGGCACGGTGCATTTGGAACTGAGGAAAAGCAATTTAGTGACATGAGAATAATTGCCTTTAGTCTGGAGTCCCTCTAACACTGCTTAGTGTCACTTGGCTTTCCATCGCTTGTACAGCCTGGCTTACCATCAAGCTTCTCTGCAATAGACTCCTTTCATATCTATGTCAGCTGACAGTGATCTCTTCATCAGATTTGATTTTGTAAAAAGGTCATGTTCAGGGTACGTGAATGTGAAATGTGCTCGTGTAGCATGTTCATGCGTGGTGCCAGCTGGCCAAGTCTCGCTGCCTCAGAAACTCTTTCGCCTAAATGCTACTGCATCGCTTTGCAAAGGCAGTGCAATTGACTACAACGTAGTAATTAGTGACCCTACGACCACAGTGATGAAAGGTCTAGCACGGCTGTTGAATTCCAAGCTGAATCATCTGGCGCATGCCTTGGGGACAAGGAAAAATGTTCGTTGGAGCAACGAGCGGCTGATGAGAGTTTCTGGTAGTTGCATTGCCTATAAAGAAAAGAATGAGGCCAACCAGAGAGGATGCGATAGTCTAGAAGTCTCGAGCGGGCCAGTGATGAGCGCTCTCCTGTACTCTGAAACGAGACTTTCTCGAGTGAATGCATTTGGCACAAACAAATATGTATAGTTCAATGTTTTTACCACTTAGTATGTAGTTTCTTTTGTATGCTGAGTAACAGATGAAAATCTTTTGTGCCTAAGAAGTAAGTCTCCAAACTCTGC
This sequence comes from Rhipicephalus microplus, assembly GCF_013339725.1. Classification (NCBI taxonomy): domain Eukaryota; kingdom Metazoa; phylum Arthropoda; class Arachnida; order Ixodida; family Ixodidae; genus Rhipicephalus; species Rhipicephalus microplus. The sequence goes on from NC_051165.1 coordinate 135,985,954, forward strand.
AATCAATACGTTAATACGGCTTTTAATAAGTTGTTCTACATCACTTAGTGTTTGTTGTTTTTGGTTTATACTATTTCATATGCAGCCAGTCATACAGCCTGATATGCAGGTTCGTGCTCGGCTTGCTCAAGCACAGACACTGACTTCTGTTTTATCACCATTCCCTGACAATGCCAGCTACATCAGCAGACTGTGAGTGTCAGTCTACATACTTAATGCCCCTAACCCACTCTGCCAACAATGCACTACTTGCCATCTTTCTGTAGCGCTAGCATGTTCGAAGCTATGTCGCCAGCGTTGCGTAGGGAAGCCACAGCTAAGTGCTTACAGTGATCCCTAACGCATCATTCATCGTGCGGACAAGCTTTTCACATACCAAAACCAACAGTATGCCTATGCAGCCTAGTGCTTCCATGACAATAATGACATTGGCAATATGCCCAGGCGGGGCACGTGCGTTTTCTTCACATAGGTAATTTTCAGATGTCTGTGGCTTACTTCTCCGATATCATCACGGTAGCCTCCTAGAAGACACCATGAAACAAAGTGCCTGTCAACCATCTTTACCAAAGCTTTTCTGCCACAATGCACAGAGTGCAAGATGGCTGCCATGCTAGCGAAACATCATGCACCAGCAGTCACACAAGATGTCATCCGCTGTGGTGACTTAAAAGTGGTGGCTTGTAATAATTTGCATGTGGAATGCTTGGGCACCCTTTTCTGAAAAGGGTCTATGCACCAAAGTTCACTGCCATAATTTAGTATATGGAGAATTCACAGGCTGGGAATATCTTGAAATGAAATCATTGACTACATTATCAGACATTGGCCTTAACAGATGCTGTATGTGGCAGATAGACTCGTGGTCTCACACGCATGATAAAAAGAAACACGATTCAAGCCAGAATTCAACTCAGCCATTTTGCATGGCAGAATAGTGTATTACCACAGAGTCACACCAATGACTGAAACGCCTTCAGTAGAAGACTTTACACAGGCCATGTCGGGTGAGCAGTTACGCTAAAATCCAAAACATAGTCAACACCCCGCTACAGCAAAACTGGAGGGGTGCAGAAAAATTTTCGATGTAAAAAGGATCAATGTAATGTAAAACACATGCAGTATATACTCATTGTGGCTCATTTGTTTTACAAGAGTGCAGTCAGACTTTCACCTTTCGATGATACAACATTGTACCACATGCTGAATTATTTACTTGAGGGATAGCCGTAAGCTGCATATATCGTAGGAATGCTCGCAAAATTTGCTCCAAATAATTTATTAATCATATTTTCTCAACAAAATCCAGAAAAAGAACAGTAGCAATGCAGTAACATTCTTCAATTTATCCTTATATATTGCAGTGGGCAATTGAATTAAAAACAACAGAAGAAGAGCACTTTCTGTGCAATGCCTCACCTGGCATGGAAACTTGCGAATACTCTCAACTAGGTATTGATACGACTTCCAGTCTCGAGCCAACAGGAGGCCCATCACAGGTATCACTTGGAAGGAGTAATTGTCGTAGATGCTTCAAGGAAAGGGATAAAAAAGATAAGATGGTGAGCATAATGTGCAGTTGTAATCCCGCACATTTGTTCCTTTGAAACAGCAGGAAATATGAAAATATGAAAACACTAGTCCCTTTATTGGACATAGTTCTTAGGAGATTAAAAACATCTCTTTCATACATAGCGACCCTTAGGCCAATATTGTAGCTGCAGCTGCAAGAAAGCACTGTACGTGAAGAACACGACAGAATGCTTAGAAGGCTAGACACGAGAATCTCGATGTTGCTGATAATTTTACCTGTGTGGTCAAAGACTGAGTAGTCTCATTCAGTGTTGTAACACCTGCATGACACTGAGCGGTATGTATTTTATGGATGCCTCTCAAAGACATTTAGATTAACATGCCTTAAAGCTTTATTTATCGAATAATAAAAATGTGCAAGAAACAAGACTACAATGGCACATCAATTATTGAGAAAAAAAAACAACATGAGATTGAACTTACCTACGCAGAAGTGGGTTTTTTACATGGCTGAACTCCAAGCAAAGAAATCTTCCTCCAGGCTTCAGCACTCGATACGCTTCACTAAGCACCTACAAAAGACGAAAAAAGGCAAGATTACTGTACAGCACATGGAGTACAAACACAGATGTGCAAAAGAAAAAGTACAGTAAAATAACAAAACAGCCCAAATGTATTCCTCATTGAAGACCAGAGATGTTAATACATAAAACACAAAGCATCTGCAAAGGTACAAATGCTCGCATTAATTATGATTAGTTACAGAGTAAGCAGAAACTATACGACGGTCATTGTTAAAGTCAAGCTGGGGCTTTCTTGTAGACATGCTAAGGCACTCTGCAGGGGATGTGTACCAGTTAGCTGTAATGATTTATGTTAACAAGGCACTGGCCCCCGGAGTGGCCTACATTATAAGCCAGACTAACCTCTCATGAGGATTTGATGATTTTTTTGTGTGCTGTTATCAAGATTGAAGTAACAGCTTTTTATCACACTACTCATCAGAACAGCAAGACTAACTTGGCTAGACCGCCATCCGTATAGAGTGGTTGAAAGAGTCAAAGAAAACCTTGCTTTAAAAGTAAAATAACATGGGATTTAACGTTGAGAATCAGTTCAAATAAGCACACTGTTGACTGTGGATTAATTTTATCTGCTCAGAGCTTTTTAACAGATTTATAATGTGCACACGAGCCGAAAACATTCTCCTGGGTAGAGGAACACTCAAAGACAGAAAAATTGCTCACTTTCACTTGTCGTCACAGACAGCAAGGATATAGAGGGTGTCATTTTTCACAAAGATTACGCAAAGTGCACATTCTCCCATGGTGCTTGCGCCCTTTCTTGATTTTACGACCCTACTTGCCCCCTGACAATGACATCTGACATTCCCATCCCTTAAAATCCATTCCATTGCTTTAACTGACCATCAGTCATGCAGGACAGACAGTATAGACAACTTCAATACAGTCAACCTCTAATAAAACAAAAAACAAATTCTTATTCTAAACATGAAAAGCCTAAAAACATAAGAACAAATGAAGAGTAGAGTTTTAAGATAAAGAAAAAGTAACAGATGCTGGAGAACACATTTGCCTATTATCTAGAACACACAAAGATGGTAGCTCTATGAAATAAATACAGTGAAGAACAACATTAAGAAATAAAAGAACGGGTGAACTTTCAGAAGATATAAAGGACAAAAATGCTAGCCTCAACACAAAAATTTTCACTGTCAGCACTTAGGTTTTTCTTATGGCAACATCTGGATGCGACTCAGAGACTTTGCGAAAATGCAAAAAAAAAAAAGGCTCCGTAGACGTTTTTCTATACATATTTCAAAGCCCACTACTAAGCACACCCAATGCATTTCTGAACACTTAGAGGACCCCTGCACCACTTTTCTAATGTGATCGCTCATGCGCGAACACGTGGGGGTTTTCCGCGGCAGCCGCAGCAGCTCTGCAGCTCCCGATGCTCAAATGAACATGAATTTGGGTATACGACGTGGTCATTTCGATATATATGGCATCATTTGTACAAAGACAATGGAATGATTTCAAGCTGTCTTTAAAAATTAATTGTAAATTCTGGGCCATGTGCCGTGCTATAATGTTTGGCTTGCGTGTTCTTAGCAGCCTTGACTACCGATTGGTCATTTTCCGACCATGTTCAGAAAGTGTTGCAGGACAGAACTGAGAATCCATCCAAAATGCATTGGCTTTCTGTAAAGTCCCTGTAAAGACAAAGCTTTACAGAACGCATTCACTTGTAAATAACGCTATGCTGCCTCTAAGTGTAAAAAAAAAGAAAGCTGAAATGTGTGCACCTTTTGCATTAAACCTGTTCAAACAACCTGCTGTATTTGTTTGTTGCAAACTGAGTCGAGATACCAAGACCTTCTGCAACCTGTGAGGTTTCTCATAAACAACTAACAACCTGAGCTGTCTGCCAGGCTACAGTACTTAGTCAGCAGCCTGGGACCAAGAAGCAGACGATCTGCTAACACATACACACAGGTGCCTAGCCTGAAACGCAGAACTCACTGAACTCAGAATCCCGGAGTCTAGGTAATGTTTAGTAGAACCTGTACACAACAGACACTATTCTGGGTTGTTCTTGTTTCCAAAAAACTACGAATGCATTGCGTCTGTTATTGTTGACCTCAAATGCACCTCTACAATCGAAAGAAATGAATCTTTCTGTCTCAAGGGCAAAGTAGTCTGACATTTACTGACAAAAAAAGCAGGTGTGCACGTGAGCACTTGGCACATACATTACTTCAGAAACAGGGTATCATACCCTGTTTCTGGCTATCTCAGCTCGAAAATTTTCGAGCTGAGATAGCCTGCGGGGTCGATTCTCGTGAACATTCTTATATCATCTGCAAGATATCAACAGCGAACATAGCGTGAAAGGTACTTTAAATTCATTTTGAAGTTTGCGTGAGCAACCGACTCCATAGCGCTATGGACACCATCGGAGGGGACGCCGAGGCGACCCCCTACATCTCTCACGTCACCACGCTACGGTCAACAAAACAAGTTATGATGACATCATAGCCGCCATTTTTCTTTTGCCGTGTTAGTTCCTGCAGTCTATATTTCTCAGCGGCTGGTTGCGTGTGCATGGCCGTGGCGCACGCTTAGAAAGTTACGTGTTCGGCGACATTCCAGTCCCGTTTCTCATTTGAAAGTAATTCTTTATGCGGACCATGCAAAAGTGCGTCACAGTTTTGTGTGCTGATGTGGTCAAGAGCTGCACACGCTAGGTGGCAACTGTTGCACCCAGTTTTTGAAACTCTCTCAAACCGAAACTGATTGATAATGAGGGGCCTGTAATTATTTATCTGTCACGTGCTGCAGTAAACGATGTGTCGTGTGATGACTAACAGGCCCCCAGCAACGCATCACAGCCAAAAAATGCAAGGCCAAGGTTTTTTTTGTCAGTACCCCTTTAACGAGAAGCTGCAGTGGCAAAGAGCGACTCTAAAACAACACTAGTGTATATATATTACAGTCTTACATATATATTACAGTCTTACAAGTAAAACGGGCACTTATGTAACAACTGTTTCATCATACATAGTACGCAACTTACATGAGTCATTGCTTTACTATTGCTGAGCTGCTGACACAGTATGGGATTGCAAGATGCATTTGGGCCGTACTACAGCATTAGCACTTGAGGCCAGTTTATAAACTTCTTTAAAGGGCGACTAAACAGGCCCCAAGTTATATTTTCCACCTCCCAAACAGGCTCCTAATTTGTAGTTAAAGCTGCATGTCATGTACTACTTCTTTACATCAACAGTGCTTGACACACCTCGCACTGCACTTCCTGGCCACACCACTTTGATGCAGACTATACATGAAGGAAGCCTAGCTCTGTCACTGGTAGATGCATAACTGCTGACCCGGTTTTGCAGTGCTGAAGAAGGTACTATAGTAGTCACGACAATTCCTGCCCCTTTGCTAGGACCGTATCCAGAAATTTTTTGGGGTGTGAAGGGCACACTTGTTTAAAAGTCTTGAAAAGCACCTATTTTTATATTTGTCTTTGGTAAAACACCGCCCTCCATCCAAATTTCGAAAGGAAGGGGGCCCTCACCCCCACCCCCCTCGTCTATGGGCTTGCGCTTTGCGATGCGAAAGGTGGCAAGGCTGAGCAAGAAACTTAACTCCGCCAAAATGGTTGCTTTGCCTCTGTAACTTCATTATTACATCACTTATTTGCACATTTTTTGCAGCAACATGTTCACATAGTATAACGGTGAGGTTAACACTTCAGCACAAATTTTGGACAGCTGAGTTGAGACTGGGGTTGAGACCATGCTAGTGGCAACTTTTTTAAAATTTTTTTTCCTGTCTTTTCATTCTAGTGCGTCAACCCAGCGATGGCACTATGCTAGTCGCGCAGCTTGCATTTGACGGGTCAAAGCCTCCGCTATCCGGCCGGTTAACGGTCGAACACTTGTGAACATGTAAAAGTAACTTTAATTAACAGGAATTAGGGTCAAATTTCATCAAGCATTCACCAGCACTCAGGAAGTACCCGTAAAAAAGCGGTGCTGTCGCTCCGGCTGGTAGGGTGAGTCTGACCGCCGCCTGGCATTTCTTCTTCTATCGACGGCCGGTGTTTTCACTCTCTCCAGAAGCCGACAGAAAAGATGAGAAATGACGCTCTGAAGGTCATTTGCGGCGCCCGTTTAAAGTGGCTATACCAAAGGAAAAAGGGTTTTCATAACATGAACAGAGCCCCAATTTGGGGCTTAAGCGTCCCTCCACTTCCGTTGGAGGCACTTCAAAAGCAAACACGGCTCATGGCCGCTCTCTTCGAGAGGGGACGGAACAGGCACAACTGCATCACAAGTGCCTGTGTGTAATTTCCATCCCAATAAATACATCTCAATTTGTCCCTAAATTGCCCTGAGAAGCTATAAAGATGCACCTATTGTGGCAATTTACGTAGCCTGATGTGTACTGCCTGTTTCAAATAAAAGAGAACAAAAGAGGTGCAGCTTGAGTAGCAGTGGCCAAGAGTGCTGGCTCACTGAACTTTTTGGCTGCCATCTTTTGATGTAACGAGACATCTGGATTTGGGTCTCTTTTTGTGTTTTGCTATACTCCCCAAAAAACTCCTTACACTGAACAAGGAAAACAGCATCTATGTGGTCAGAATATGTGACAGCCGACATGAATCCTCCCTCTGCTTTTTCAAAAACATTTAACTACAGTGACAGTGTATCCATCAAGTATGGACACTCAGGCACGCCAAGAATGCCGATAATAACAATTGTTGGAGTTCTACATCCCAAAACCATGATGTGATTGTGAAGAACGCCGCAGTGGAAGGTTCCAGAAATTTCGACCGTCTGGCGGTCTTTAACAAGCACCAAATCTAAGTGCATGGGCCTCACGCATTTAGTCTCTTATCGAAATCCAGCCATCACTGTCGAGATTTGATATTGCACACGTTGGATCAGCAGTTTAGCACCATGTCCACTAGACCACCCAGGCAGGTGCTCAAGTGTGCCGAGACACTTCCTTACGAAGTACTGTCGAGGTCACCCATCCTATGGGGTGGGCGGGAGGAGACCAAAAGAGGATGCACTGAACAAGTTTCAATAACAACATCGTCTTTATAGCTCTAACATCCCCACCCCTTCCTTACACAAGAGTAAGGACGTTCGCTTCTCCATAGCACTCGCCCCCCATGGTTTGACCCATAGAGTTTCCTAAACTTAACAAGAGTGGGCTCCGGCACTGCGATCCTTCAATGACCATGGGAAGGATGGGTAGTGCACAGATTTGCTTAATTTTCGTGCTTGAGGGCGGCAAATCGCACTGGTGGCTTTGTTTGCTGCTGTATTTCAGTATTGTTTCGAAGAAAAAATGAACCCTTTTTTTTACTTCGTTACCCGATTATGAATGGTAAGCCTAAAAGAATAAGATGGTGAAGCACAACCGCTGAACACTTGCCGATTGTCGTTTCATGAGAAAACAGCTCCAAGCCACACGAGCACACATGGAGCCAGAAGTACGAAGATTAGACAAATCCATGTACTACCCATCATTCCCCAGCTCGCTGAGACACCGTGCATTGCAGCTACCATAGACACTAGTGCCAGAGTTCTCTCTAGTATATATTTAGAAAACTATATGGTTTGGGGATTTCTCACGTGACACAATGACCAAATTCAGAAAATTTCCCTGCACTTAATGTGGCATCTTGCATGTTGTAAACAATGACAGTATGAACGAGTTGTATGAACAACAAAAACTGATCTTTCTCTCTCTCTTATATCGTACATTCTTATGATGCATATAGCAGCAACATGTACGAAGTGTTGTAAATGCAGACCTCTTCTATCTTTTTTAACAAATGCACCCTGGTCAGCGTGATTTAGCTCTTTTGACCCCTCAGAATTCATGTATAAATTTAACTCAAGCCAACATCATCTCACAACAGCCCAGCAAACTAAACCACACGCTTACCTTGTCTATATGGGTGACGTTGCGAATACCAAATGCGATAGTATAGGCATCAAACTGGCTATCACCAAATGGCAGCTCTTCAGCATCTCCTTGAGTCCACGATATATCTACAGAAAAAAAAAGTACATGGCTAATGGTCATTCAGTCACATTTAGTACAAGAGTGCATTCCTATTTGGCTACACCGAGCTGACCAATACACAACAAAGCAGGCCAAAGTAGTATCGATGCACTCTAGAAGCTGGGAACAAAAAGAAACCATCCGACTGTTCTAGCTGGGCATTGCACACTGCATGGTCTGATCACATATCACGAGAAAAGCACTGCAAAGAACCACACTGATTTCACATTTTCAAAAAGCATATCGGAAGGACATATTTAACACATGTTACATGTGTATGTGCACAAATAAATTTGTCTGTTTATAGATATTTTAACCTTTTTACCATGTATATATGCTTCTTGATAACACACGTCCAGAAAAATGTAAGAAATTCATCATTAGTTTGGCTAAAAAAGTCTATGCAACTGCCATTCTTTGCTGAAAACCGCAGCTATGCATTCCTTATTTCGTTTTGACAGTGCTCATGCTAAGTCCTTCAAAAGGCAGGTTAGCACTTTTAAGATTTTGATGACATTATTTTAAATTTCTCGTTGCTTTCTATTGTGTCAATAGTTTGACTTAGACAAGAACAAAGGATTTATATGAAAAAGAAAGTATTACGTCCATGCCAAAGTGAGCACGAGTGGTTCAGGGAGCCATTTCTGATAATGTAAGCAGCAACATTATAATATTGTCGCTACGTCAAGACAGAGGTTGTATTTTAAGAAGCTGAGAAAGCAGCAGCGGGTCGGTCTTTTTATTTACCACGTGCCAGAGAATTCCTCGTCTTTCTCGTTGTTGCGTTCTGCCTAAAAGCGTGCAGATGCGCGTATGCACTGTCGCCTTCGTCTTTCTGACATTTGCCTCCCTCCAAAACGTGACATTTGCCTCCCTCCAAAAATGGCATCGTCCTGATGCGCAGCCAAGGCGCTCTACTTATAAAAATGCACATATGTACCGGCACCCACAGGACAAGCAAAAGTTAGCTGGACAAGTAGGGCTTCATGCGGATGACATGCACGATCTCGGGTGAGCGGTTTCGGCGACTGGAACTGCAATCGCCGTCGGGAATAACTTCGTAGTTGATGTCGTTCAATCGTCAAGTGACTCCATATGGGCCGAAGTATTGTCGTCACATCATCAGGTACACGTAAACGTTGCAGTTCTTCAGTGATGGCGTCGACGTAAGGATGGGCGGAAAAGGTGACCATACGTTCTGGAATCTTGATGACAGCACCGTACTCTCACAGAAAATCCACACCCGAAATTAGCTCTTTACAACAGTCCGGTAAAATGACAAAAGTGGCGATGAAGCTCGAATCACCGATTACGAGCCGGGCGGTGCATTTACCGGTTGCCGTCATTAGCTGTCCACCAGCACTCCTTATGCTCGGCCCACTCCACGGCGTCTTGACCTTCTTAAGGCAGTCGGCGAGCTCTTGTCGCATAATAAGAGAAGTCACCACCAGTGTCAACCAGTGCTGTTACGTAATGTCCGTCTATAATAACGCTTAGGTCGGCACGTACTAATTCATCGGCATTAGTACTCGTGGTTGTCGTCATCCCCGTCATCACCGTCGTGATCTTTGTGTAGAGGCAAGGGGGTCTTTTTGGCGTTTTGGCAATTGGCAAATTTGCCACCGGAGGTCGCAGCAGTTAGTTTCCCTGGCACAGGCTTGGGGAGCGGTTTCTGACGACGTCACCATAACTTTGGCGATTCGGGGAATTGTGACCTCATGCAGGTGAGGGAGACCGCCAGGGACGATTTGGTGAAGACGCTTGGTTGGTCGGCAGGAGATTACCAGCACGATCACGAAGGTCCTCAAAATAAAATGAAGGGGGACGAAAAAAGTTTCCAAACCGGGCTTCTCGGTGACGGCAGTAGCGCGAGATGTGGCCTGGTTCGCTGCAGTGGAAACAAAAGGGTCGACGGTCGGCAGTGCGCCACAAGTCGGTCCGCATAGTGGTGGTCGCCGCACAGGTTCTCACTGCCACCAAGGCAAGGTAACAGGCCGTGGCTGAAAGGGTGCTTCTTCTGGGGCAGGCAGAGGACGGCGGACGGCATCAGCATAGGTCAATTGACGTGGTTCAGGTGGTGGGGCCGGTGATGGAAAGGCTTGCCGTAGTTCTTGGCTCACAAATTCCACAACAGAAGCAACTGGAGGCTCGGTAGACGGAAGGCCGAGGGCCTGCAGCTCTTCCCGCAGGATTTGCCTAATCATTTACTTTAGAGAGCTTTCGAAAACGGCAGCGTTATGAGCGGCGGCACCAACAGGCATTTGGTGGGGCAGGCGGTCAAACTAGTGGCATCGTTGCCGGAACGCCCGCTCGATGACAGTCGCCTCTTTGATAAATTCATCCACTGTTGTTGGCGGATTTCATACAAGGCCGGCGAAAAGCGGTTCCTTAACACCCCGCATCATGTGAAGAACTTTCCTCGCCTCGGGCATGTCAGGATCAGCGTGGCGAAATAAACAAGCCATATCCTCAGTGAACATGGCAAAGCTTTCGCTCGCCTTTCGCACGCGACCTTCAATCATCTGTTGTGTGAGATCCCGTCGGTCTGCACTCAGGAACGTCTTGAGAAGCTTTTGGTGGAAATTTTCCTAGGTTTGGAAAGTAGGCTCCTTGTTCTCGTACCACGTGTGAGCGCTATTTTCCATTGCGAAGTAGGCACGGCCAAGTTTCTCTTGCCCGCTCCGGCGATTCACCACGGCAGTCCGCTCAAACTGATCGAGCCAGTCTTCAACATCTTCATACGGTTCTCCACGGAAGACTCCGGGAACACGAGGAGGCTCGAAAGTTATTTGGGAAGGAAAAGTCGTCTGGGCCTGAGGAAGATTTGCAGACGTTCAAGGGGCCACCATGTTGGTAAGAGGAGATGCAGTCAAGAGTTCTGGACTTAGGTCTAGTAGGCACTGGCTGGATCGGTGTACTCGAGACGTAACAAGATGTTGAGGCTCCGGACTGGGTGTACGGTCTCGAACAATGCTTTCCTGTATCAGGTTGCAGGCCCCTCCACCTCCACCAGTGTTGCGACGTTAAGACAGAGGTCGTATTTTAAGAAGCTGAGAAAGCAGCAGCGGGTCAGTCTTTTTATTTACCGCGCGCCAGCGAGTTCCTCCTCTTTCTTGTTGTTGCGTTCTGCATAAAAGCGGGCGCCTTCGTCTTTCTCGCAGGACGCATGTGATAATATAAATGCACTAATAAAAAGCATGCAAGCAGCAATAACTTTCCATAAATTATCCTACCTACAGCAAATGCTAGATGGTCTCGCAGTACTCTTCTTGTTGAGGAGGAAACCGAACTAAAAAACATCAAGGACGACAGACCCTAGACAAGGGCCCCAGTGGCCTTGGCCACACATATACCTTAATCGATTAGTGACTGCTGCCTGGCCAGGTTGAGTGGGACAGTTGAGCCCTTCAAAGTTCTGTGTTTCTTGCTACCAACGTTGTGTTTTCCAGGTGTGGGGGCTCTCCTGCGAACGCTCAGGTAATGCAGTATGGTGTAGTACTTCCTAGGGACCGAATGCCGAAAGCTGTTTCAAGTTTTTGCCAATCGATAACCTCCTCTCCTGCTAGATCTTTGTGGGGCAGAGTATAAATTGTGGTACATTGTGGCTATGGCATTACAATTGTGATATGAGCGTCAGCCAAGATATCAGCCCTCTCATCTGCATTAAAACCCTGGTGTTTCGGGCACTGAAAGATCAAGTGGCAGTTGCAGAGGGGGCCCGTAGCCAGTCAGCCCCACTAGCTGTGTATCTATAGTAATGGAAAAAATGGTTGACAGAAGATTACAGTGGTGGATTGAAGCTAACAACTCACTTACAGAACAGATGGCTGGCTTCAGATGACGGCGATGCACCATGGACTGCGTCTTCAACCTCGTTACATTTGTAAAACATGAGATGAGCTGTGAAAACATGGCTGTTGCGGCGTTCATAGATATTAAGACGGCGTTCGACTCTGTGAGCCACATTTCTGTGCTGCACGGGCTTACCTCACTAGGGGTTCCCGGTCGTATCCTTTAATGGATCGCCAACTTCCTATGTAACAGACAAATATATATTTCAACCAATAACGCAGACAGAGATCACTTCAACATGAGCAGAGGTGTACCCCAAGGAAGCGTTCTAAGTCCGCTTCTTTTCAATGCTGCAATGGCAGGTCTTCCAGAAGTACTGCCTGAAGCCTTGAACATATCCATGTATGCAGACGACATATGCATATGGACGTCTCACAAATCACTGGAAGTGATCGAACATCGGCTTCAACAAGGACTAAACGCAATAAGTAATTACCTCAAAGAGCGAGGCATACAGATTCCTCACGCCAAATCTGTAGTTCTGCCATTCACGAGAAAAAGAGTGAAAAACTTGAAGCTTTTTGTGGATGGCCAGAAAATCGAAATCGCACGAAAGCATCGCTTCCTTGGCGTTACCTCAGATAGCCAACTCAGATGGAGTCAGCATATTGCTGATCTAGAAAATCAAGTGAACAGCACCATAAATGTTATACGACGCATCGCGGGAACAAAATGGGGCAATACTTCAGCGTCTCTCCTCCATGACCATTGTGCACTAATCCGACAGCAAATTGCCTACTCTGCGCCAGTTCTCCACAACATCTCTCAGATATCGCTACACCAACTTCAGCTGTTACAAGCACGAAGCTTACGCATATGTCTTGGGGTTCCACAAGCAACATCAAGTTCTTTGACACTGGCATAGGCAAGAGTACCCAACTTTATACTAATTAGAAATGTGGAGACATGTCGGCACCCTTTTCGTCTAGTCACGCAACACCCTTCCCATCCGCTCATATCCAACATCATGAACCGTGCTGGAGCGCAAATACACCATGTGCACCAACAGTACATTTTCCGGCTTCCTATGTCGACACATTGGCCACTGGACCAAAACTACCCTCCATGGCTGCTTGAGCTACCAACTATTGAAACGTCAATAGAAGGACTTTGCAGCAAACATGAAGTGCCAACCGTTGCCGCTCAGCAGTTGGCATCACAACATCATCTGTTTGACAGGTACTAAGGATACACTCACATGTACACTGACGGCTCTGTCACCAAAGAGACAGGGACATCGGCATTCATAATTCCGGAATTGCACGAAGAATATGCATGTCGGTTGGGCCACCTGTCTTTTTCAACAACGTTGGAGCTCGTAGCGATTTTGCTAGCCATAAGCTTTATTAAACTGTCGACACGAAGAAAATGGGTGGTAATTACAGACTCTCTGGCAGCACTGGCATGTGTGGAAAGTGCCACTTCAAGACACATTGATGCGCGTATAGTATACGCTATACTAAAGGAGCTCCCAGAAGCTACGAAGTCGAATCATCGAGTGGCATTTCAGTGGGTCCCCAGTCACTGCGGAATCGACGGAAATGAAATGGCGGACGAGTTGGCGAAAACCGCTCATAATTCTACGCAAACGTGCCTCATTCCAGTATCTCAGTATGATGTAAATAGAATTTTAAGAACAATAAAATGTGAATTATGCCTGTCTACCTGGTTCACAGACAAAACAAAGGAATCGATCCTATATTCTGTTGATCCTAATCTTGAATACCAATTAGACCGTGACCTCCCAAGACGTATCGACACACTCATTCATCGCCTACGACTCTGAACTGCTTACACAAAGCACTTCCTACTTCGTATTCATCGTGCGACATCGTCAGCATGTGCATGCGGCCACAATGACGAGGATATCTGTCACCTCTTGCTCGACTGTCTGAAACACGACACACCAAAGGCAACTAGAACAAGAACTGCATAGGTTAGATCCTGAGCGACCAATCCGGTTGAATAAAATACTAGGTCCATGGCCATCCAAAACAAACAGCAAAGCAGTGAAGGTGCTGCAACAGTTCTTCGAAGAAACGAAGATTTGTGACGAATACTGAGCGGACAAAACTTAAAAGTGAGCATGTCGTCCATGTGTTTGTTCTGCCCATATAGGAGAACTTTTGCTCTCACCCATGTAGGACTGTATATATGTATACATGCTATTGTTTGTTTGTTTTTTCATATTTTTATTTGTACCAATTAAGTGGAAAGGGATAGCCGCCGCCAAGTAACGGTGACAAAAACTCCTTCGTTTATTTTCTATTTCAATAAAAAGAAACAAGTTGAGCTAAGGGGGTTACCTTCACGTTGAAATAATAATGTGAGAATATAGGTACGTGAAATGCAGTCACACACTCAGAAAAATATGCTGCTCTTTGATTAAATACATGTTTAGTAGCGTAACTTATTGCTCCTGCATTGAGTTCGAAAATGGCAGGCACCATATAGTTCTCGATAAGAAGAAAGCTTTTCAGGGGGTGTGGATCATAAGTGCCATTTGCCAGCCCTTGAAGTCTACTTCCAAGAAATATCACACAAATACTTACTATGGCATTTGACAGATGCAACCACACTGTACCACAATTAAATGCTTAATAGAAATTTCGTATAGGTTTGTATGCCTTGAGCAAATGCTCTAACTGGAGTAACTGCTGGAGATCACCTTCAAAAGTACTACAGGTACCAAGCATGCCCCACTTATATTCTTCGTGCATACAAACCCCCCCAGCAAATGTAACACCCTCAGCACAACAAGCTACAGTTAAAGGGGCCCTGCAATAATTTCCTATGTGACCTTCGCATGGCTTCATAAATAAGTTCATCGGCTCATAAATCGAGTGTGCCGAAAAATTTCAGAATTTGTCAAGTGCAAGTAGAGGTACAGAGATTTCGTCACTTGCCTCCTCTCATCTCTCGTCTCAACAAGTGTGCTGGACGTTAAGCAGGAAGGGATGGCATGGGAAAAAAGTTGCACATCATGTGCTTGTCATGACCTCGGCCACTTTTTTTTCTCTCTGAACAGTGCCTTACTTTCTGTGCATCGTGAGTTCTTGCACGGTCATGCTGAGGTTTCTTATGGCGGACTCCATAACGAAGCAGTGCACGATGCTCAAATAAGCCAATGGCTGTGACTTTGGGTGTATGGCATGGTCATTTTAGTACATAGCACTATTTGCAGAAAGAAATAAGAGGGAACGATTTCTCACTGACTTTGAAAATTAATAGTGAATTCTAAGCTACATGCTGTGCCAAAACATTTGGCTTGCTTGTTCTCGGGAGCCTTACCTACCACTCAGCATCATCTTTCTGACTATGTTCAAGAAGTGTTGCATGGCCCCTTTAAAACTCTATCTGATGAGATCCGATTTTATGAACTTCCAAATTTAACAAGATCTTTATTCCTTGGCGGGTACCCATAGGGTTTACAGTTGTGATCAACTCGAGTAAACAAAGCTATCATGACACTAAACCCAATTTAAAATTTTTCCAGAAATAAATTAGTTGAATATTGCCACGTGCGTGCTGCAAGAAAGACTAAGGCGACAGTGCATATGCGCATCGGAAGAAAGCAATAACGAGAAAGACGAGGAACGATTTGGCGCGTGGAAAATAAAAAGACCGACCAGCTACTGCTTTCTCGGCCTCTTTAATACGACCTCTGTCTTCACGTCGCGACACTCGTGGAGGTGCTGGAGCCTGCAACCTGATACAGGAAAGAGTTGTTTGGGACCGTACACCCAATCTGGAGTCTCAACATCTCGTTATGACTCCAGTACACTGATTCAGCCAGTGCCTACTAGGTCTAAGTCCGAAACTCTTGACTGCGTTTTGTCTTACCAACATGACGTCCCCTACAACCCTACAACATCTGCGAATCTTCCTCCTGCCCAGACGACTTTTCTTTTCCAGGTGACTTTCGAGTTTCCTCGTGTTCCAAAAGTCTTCCGTGGAGAAGCGTTTGAGGATGTCGAGGTCTGGAACCAGTTCGAACGAACCGCTGTGGTAAATTGCTGGAGCGCATAAGAGAAACCTGGCCGTGCCTACTTCGCGATAAAAGATAGCGCTCGCACATGATACAAGAAGAGCGAGGCTACTTTCCGAACCTGGGACAATTTCCGCCAAAAGCTTCTCGAGATGTTCCTGAGCACAAAGAGGCGGGATCTCGCGCAACAGCTTATTGAAGCCCGCGTGCAAAAACCAAAGGCAAGTGTCGCCAGGTTTGCTGAGGATATGGCCCGTCTATTTCGCTGCGCTGACCCCGACATGCCGGAGGCAAGAAAAGTTCGTCACCTAATGCGGGGAGTCAAGGAACCACTTTTCGCCGGCCTTGTACGAAATCCGCCAACAACAGTGGATGAATTAATCAAAGAAGCGTCTGTCATTGAGCGGGCGCTATGGCAACGATGCCGCCACTCTGACCACCTGCCTGACCAAACTCCTGTAGGTACCGCCGCTCAGAACGCCGCCGTTTCCGAAAGCTCTCTACGGCAAATGATTAGGCCGATTCCGCGGGAAGAGCTGCAGGCTTTTGCATTCTGTCTATCAAGCCTCAAGTCGCTTCTGTTGCGGACATCGTGCTCACCGAGCTGGGGCAAGCCTTTCCATCACAGGCGCCACCACCTGAGCCATGTCCTTTGACCTATGCAGATGACGAATTTCCTGGGCCCATTCCAAACTTCTACCACAGGGAACAGATGGATCATTGTCGCCACCGATTACTTGTCTCACTACGCAGAGACAAAAGCCATGCTGAGGAGCACAGCAGCAGAAGCGGCTCATTTCTTCATTGACAGTGTCGTCCTTCAGCACGGTGCTCCAACAGTTCTCATCATGGATAGAGTAACTGCGTTCACGGCAGAACTTTTGGAGTCGCTTCTCAGGTTGAGCGGTACAGTATGCTCACCAAAGAACAACGCGTACCATCCCCAAACAAACGGATTAACTGAGTGCTTTAGTAAGACCTCACAGACATGCTCTACATTTATGTCGATACAGAACATAAAAACTGGGATGAAATCTTGGCTTATGTGAACTTCGTCTATAATACTGCCCGGCAGAAAACTACCGGAATGACGCCGTTCAGCTTAATTCATGGTCGTGAAGTCACTACAACGTTGGACGCTACGCTGCCGCACGAGTATGAGGACACTCATGCCGACACTGAAGAATTTGGTCAGCACGCCAACGAAGCGCGACAGCTAGCCCGCATGCACATTTGTCACCATTAATGCAAAGATACGAAACGATACGACCTACGACACAAATTAGTAACCTACATACGAGGCGACAAGGTATGCGTCTGGATCTCAATACATCGACGCGGACTTTCAGAGAAGCTATTACGATGATACTTCGGCCTATATCGAGTCACCCTACGCTTGAAAGACGTCAACTATGAAGTTATTCCCGACGGCGATTGCAGTTCCAGTCGCCGAAAGCGTTCACTAGAGATTGAGCATGTCGTCCCGATGAAACCCAACTTGTCCAGCTACTTCTTGCTTGTGTTGTAGGCGCCAGCGTGTATATGTGCATTTTTATAAGTAGAGCGCCTTGGCTGCGCATTGGGCTGATGCCATTTTCGGAGGAAGGCAAATGCAACGTGCATGCTGAGAGAAAGACGAAGGCGACAGTGCATACATGCATATGCAGAAAGCAATAACGAGAAAGACGAGAAACGCTCTGGCGCGCGGTAAATAAAAAGACCGACCCGCTGCTGCTTTCTCGGCCTCTTCAATGCGGCCTCTGTCTTCACATCGCGACAATATGCAGTGGTTTGTTTCTGATTCTTACACAGATGCGTTCTTCTAGTGCACCCTGTAAAAACTCGCTTTAACGGATCTCGCTGCCTTAGTCAACACTCTAGTTTTATTTAGACGAGCACACAAGCCATGCCCGTGCACGGACTTGCTTGGCAGCGCTTTTGCGAGCCAAATAGTATGAGAGGCGGTGATGGTTTGTTGTCTATGTACATGTTTCCACAAAAACGCAGAATTGCTCTCGTTACTCAATCACTTGTAACACGACACTTTTCATCTCCTTGCAACTACCTTGCTCTGCCTGACTACTCAAACCATTGCATTATACCTTCGCGTCTTTGCATATCAGCAAAGCCTGGACATGGGAGGTTCCATGTCCGGGCTGCCCTAGTGGACTTTTCATACTTGGAGATACGTGCTAGTGGTAAATAAAATGTGGCAGCAGTCTTCCAGTGTCTATACCCAGCAATTTTTTATTCCAGAAGATCGAAATATCCCCTTCTTGATTTTACATATTTCCTAATTTAATGAAATATTTTGAGCATAGTAATCACTTCGTTAAATTGAGTTTTAAATGTACAATGCTTGATGATATCTAACACTGCTAAACCGCAGGGATGTCAAAGCTATACGGCACTTTTTACAAACACCTTAATGAGAATATGTTATAATTAGCAAATTTTGCGCCTTTCTGCAAATACGCTGTGATGTTCAATATGCAAACTCAAATATCAGCATGACTACCAAGTCATGGCAACCAACCAGGATAAAGGAGATCATTGCGTCGTTTGCCGGCTTCCAGCATTTCTCTGTTGATGTCTACAACAAAAGCATGCGCACGCTGACTAGATGAGCCGTCTCGGAAATCCATATCCAAGTTTTCATCGGCTTGGAGCTCCTGATACCTCACAGCTTGGATGAATCTTGTTGAAATGTCTCCTGCAAAACAAACAGCGATGTTTTGCATTACAAGAGCTTGACAAGTGCAATGATTCATGAACAGAAGCATGAAAACGTAATGGGCACAGCCCAGATATCACTTTCCGGCACTGCATGAATAAATTTGCAAACACCAACATGATGCCTAAATATCAAAAGCACAGATGAAGATAACTCCATCCAAACAACGTACATATTTAAAAGGCCCTTCAAGATGACCTGTGCTGCATGAGTTATTTGCATCCAGAAAGTTCGTAGGAAAAAAAGAATTTGAAGACATGTACATGTTTGCATATTTTATACAGACAAATCAGTGTAAAATATGTGGTGCTAATATCTGCTCAGTATCCTCAATTAAATACTTCAGTGGTCTTTTTACACTGCAGTTAAGCTGAATGCTTACATTGAACACACCACTCTCAAAGCATGCAAGAAATTAGGCTACCTTGAAAGACACATCCTGCAAGTGCTGATACCAGAGTTTTTCCTTAAACAAGAAGTATTCCGAAATGATGTGGCATAAAGGGAGCTAAGAAGAAAAGCTGAAGCACTTTTTAAGGGCCTCCAATAGATGCCAAGAACAAGAAAACACTGCCGTCAGCCTAGAATGACGCACCTTTTGCCTCAAAGCACCACTTTGCTTTACAAGTCTAGTCATTGCAATTACACCGATGCAACACTGCATGGCACCGAAAGAGGCACGAGGAGAGTGTCAATTTTGTCGAGAAATATTCCTATATTGTTCATTTAATTCATTTTAGACTAGTTTTACAAACTAATTTAAGCCTAAATGAAGTGTTGCAATCAATGAGAGCCAAATCCAACATTTAGTCCTGCATATCAACGACAGCGGGTTATATATATTTTAACTGCATTATAGATTTGAGATATTTTGAAGACATAAGCACAATGAAAAAATTGGCCCCGAATCTGCATGTTACACTGCAAATCTCGTCGAAAGACGATTGTCTTGCATCTGGAGAAAATGAACAAAACGTTTATTTGATGTTCTGCGGAAGAAAATTGGTGAATGGTATTCTGGGGGCGCTGCGTTAGTCCCTCGAGCGTGTAGCGGAGCCGAACGAGCGCATCGAGGCACGTTAGACACGAACACCATCTGGCAGTTCGAAAACGAAGGAAGGCGTGCGTGCCCGCGGAGAAAGATGCACGCCTGTCTCGGAGGTAATAAGGTTTAGAACGCAAAGCGACGGGCAGATGCCACTATTGTGTCGTCTTAGCAAAGCGTTGGAAGCACTAACCTTTTTGAGCATCGTGTTGCACTGTCAGTGCAGCGTGATTAACGCTATGGTCCTTATAATTACTTGTGTTTGCCTTCTCTAGTATAAAGGCACACATACAAAACATCGACGTGTTGTTATGGTGCCTCAGATATGCGCAATCATTGCTTTTTGATTGACAATCGCACAAGTATGAGCGCTGAATTTTGAGAATATTGGTGGGCCCGCAGCTGGGGTGGGCCGTTTGAGGTATCGGTAAGGGCGGTCAGACAAATGTAGACAGACAGACAGACAAAAATTTTCTGTCGAAGGTACCCAAGAAAGAATCTCATCTTAAAAAAATATATATTGTTGGGCCAGGCTCAACCATCTTATCAGTGGCAAAACAATTAAAAAAACTATTTTTCTAAGCTTCAGTTAAAGTGTACTTGGCCCTTTTAGACAAAAAAAAATAAGTAAAATAAGGTCAGGTCTGTTCACGCCCTTTACGTACTCACACTTGTGTCCTTCCCTATGTACTGCCCTGTCAGCTGGGCCATTAGGATACTCGAATAAATAAATAAATTATAAATAAATAAATGTCACGATTTACCACTTTGTTACCACGCAACGGGTTATTTTTCACACTAAAAAGGAAAGCTTCGCAGCAGCAATTTTCGCTTGGCACACTTGCCCTTTTTGCTTTTTGATTAGTGGGCGGAAATGGCGATGATGTAAATACGTTTCAGACTGAAATTTCAGTAGCTATCTGTCATGACAATATTTACAGGGTTTAGATGAGGGAGCAGAGCAGGGAAAGCTTAGAATAAACCTCATAGAACAATGTTGGTCAGCGTTTACAGGCTTGCATTCGCTCTTGATCGCTAACAGATCGGTTACGCCAGGCAAGTCAAATGGCATTAGAGACACAAATAAACTCTTCGTCTCACGCTGAAAATCTAGTAAAATGCACGTCCACATATCTAGAAACTCCCCCGAGCACATTAGAGTATATTAATGCTTCTAAGGCATATTATATATAGCAAAATTGGGCCACGCGACAAAAAAAGCGACCTACCAGTTCCCCCGGCAACATCGACGAGTTGCATCCCGGGCAGCGGACCCAGGACCGAGATCAACCTGTCCTTCCAAAGGCGATGAATTCCCGCACTCATGGCATCGTTCATCAAGTCGTACTTTTCCGCCACACGGCTGAAAACTTGACGAACTGCACACCAAACACGAAGTTTACCCTTTCAGACGAGAACGGTCGCTCGTCGACGAAGCTCACCTTTCTCGGCCTTCTCGTACTCGGAGACCTTTTCATAGCCGAAGTTCGTGTTGTGATCTTTCAAGGCCTCTTCAGTTTGAGAGGAACTCTGCGGCCCGCCGCTCAGAGATCTCAAAGACGATACCAAACAACTTTTGTGCCCCACGAACCTGCTGGCTACAAACCGCAACCGACTGGAGGACGCCATCTTCTTGAGTTGAGCCCAACGTTGACCGACGCCGCACGTTAACGCCGCCGCGCACAGTGACATCAGTGGTGACATATGCAGCAGGTACAAATTGCTCTGCCCTCAGGCTTTGCTGACGAATCCACTACAGGCAAGAGACGTACGCGGATCGCTTCGGACACCGGGCAAGAACCACCGCACGCGTTAATGTCAGTTAATCGAATACTGAAAAAAAACCCAAAGGTCTAGGCCACAGAATTGATAACTGATGGACCCTTCGCCTATGTAACCCTGTAATGCCTAGGAACAGTGACGCCTTCAGAAATATTGCGAGAAAACTCCGCTTGTTTGCACTCCTCTTGTACAGTTGATCTTTTAAAAATATGAAATTTTTGTTTGAGGCATAACTTAAGTACTAAGTGGAAATAATTACTATCGTATCAAATGTAAGTCACTGTACCTTCTGCATTAGGTGCTAAATCTGCAATAGCTACTAATCGTGACACCTGTAGTAGCTTTTAGTAGCATTATTGGGGCATCATATTCACTGCATCAAATGTGATACGGTGGGCATTACAGTGTTAATGTGTCATTGTTGGCCACCGATTTTACAATGACAGATAAAGTGCTGGAAAAACTCTTCAATCCATCCCTGTTTTGAACACATTCTGAAGAAAAACTATAAATCCAGGTTTTTAGAACAAGAACTCTGGAAGTAAAATTTATTATGCCATTTACACACACATACACACACACACAGTTGACTTGTGTAAGCTGCTGTACAAGATAGGAAAACTAAGTGATGGAACACTGAACAAAAAAAAATTGTGTGAACAACCATAGCATTTTTAACAGCTAACAAAATGAAGTGATGAAGTTTATCAGTGTGTAGTAAATGCCAAAAAAAAGGGGGGGGGGGGGGGGGGGGACTCCTAGTCTTAGCAGCAACAAGTTTTGAACTTTCAAAAAAAAAAGGAGGGGGGGGGGAGGAGGAGGTCAGGGAATGAACCTGAAAGGGGGGCTGCCTACGATGAGCAGCATTATATCATGACAGCAGAGTAGTACATTTTGTGCGAGAGAAAAGACAGCAGCAGAAGCAGATTTACAGCAGCCCTCAAGGCAGGGTTTCTGGGACAGGACAATTTCATTTCTCTTGTGCAGCAAACAATTGTAAAAGCCGTGTTACAAGATGAGAAGAGAGAACTTGACGGGGGTGCAGCACGCACACTTTTGCCGCAGGAAGCGGAAACAGGTCAACATCTCTTGCCCCTATTTGCGAAAAGCACCAGCTTTCATCATCTGCGATTGCATTTTTTGAAAATGTTCAGTCGAGTCACAATTTTTTTTGCAGAGTGTTCGATGCATCCAGTCCTTTGTCCCCCTTGAGCTAATCCATTCCCTGCCGACCGTACCGTCCTTTCCGCTGGCTCAGCCAGACTTGAAGAGCAGGATGGCCACCTGGCCGAGGTAGAAGTAGATGAAGTGCTTTGTCTCGTGGGTGACGTAGGATCCAAAGTTGCGCCCCACGATGCAGTGCCAGGTGGGGTTGTACTTCTTGTCAAACTCCTTCTTGATGTAGGCCGCTATGTCCTTCTCGATGTTGTACTTCTCCAGGGCCTGGGTGGCGACGTCCACCGCATCCTGCTGCATCTCCTCGGACATGTCCGCATTCTTGATGACTGCCTTCCTGTCGCTCATCCTGCGAAGACCGAAAGAGGGTGCCCCAATCAGGAAACTGACCATTAAAACTGCATTCTCCAAGCAACAAAGTCCGATTGGACAATGGGGCATGCACCTGCTACTACAGCTTGTAGGGATATATCTGGCCCAGTGACCTTTTAGTCCATTGTTAGCATTAGTTTATGTCAAACTGCAACATAGATTCCTTGCACTCTGATCACTCAGCCACAATGGAGCTCCAAGATGGCACCAATACGATAACCCTCGTTACATTTGCCAAGAATTTATAACACTAATCAAATTAGCCCGACGTTCACCGTTTTGTTTTATAATGATGAACACAAAAAGTATGAAGAGAGGTATATAACGATCAGAATTACCCCATGAGGAAACTATGGCTGGAAAACAGGCTAATGAACAGGAAACGGCCAACTGCTGCCTAGTGCATTACAGAAAAAAAAACATTTAACTACCAAATTTACGATACGGATACCCACAAACGTACTAAGCACAAATTTCAAAGTAAAATCCGTGACATCGGAGAACGAAAAGAACATGCGACTTATCACAGCAGTCTGTAAATGCGAACGTCTTAGAAATGCTGGTACTTTTACAAACCGTTTTTTTTTAATTCATCTACGCAACTACACAGTGCTGCTGTATGCTGCTTGATTGCTACTGATAAAAAAGGCTAGCAGGCACATGAATAAGGTCGGCAGTGAATGCATCAAATTTAATTTTTTTTATGTAGAAGCAGCCTAATAATAGCGAGGCCAATCGCATAACCACGCTTCAAACACAGCGTTCGAATTCCTGCGTGTCACACACGGCGACTAATGCCGGCGGCGAGCTGACAAGAATGCAACGAGTGCAAGAGTCTGCGCTCGGGCACAAACGAGCAGCAGTCCACAAGCTTAGGAAGGGTCACGCTTACAAATGACGAGCGTCAACTGTTTTTGGTAGTACGTTTCGCCGCTGCTGCGCGCGACACAAAAGCTTCGCCCCGCGAATCCGACCAATGCCCACGTGACGACCAGGGTAACGCATGTTAGGGCAAGCAATTGGATGCGTTTAGTAAAGGGAGACTGAATTACAAACGCTACTCTTGTCCCCGAACATTGGCGCGTTCCACACCTCAGCACGCCCTCTTCCTTACATGGAAGGCATAGCACACCCTACGCAACGCCCGCGTTCCACGGCTACACCTGCACTTTTCTAGAACCTTGCCCCTCCGCAGTAACCCAAGACTAGCTATTACCGAGGCTGGTTATCGGGTAATGAGCACAACTTCTCAGGTCAAAGATGACTACGTATTAAGACAGCGCCTTGGCGCTGGTTAGGACAAAAGCCCAAAAGCCGGGAACGGCGCGCGCCAAAAAGACGTGTCACACCGAAGCGGCGCCATGTCGCAAATATACCAGTGACCCGTGAAAACTACACTTACTGGTAACAAGGCAACTACAAATAACAAGCATCAAAACTCTTGGCAGCTATTACCTTCACGTAGAACGGCAAGCCAGTGGTAACGAACGGCCGCCGAGGGTTCGGAGACAGGCCTCGCGCTGTGTGCAATGTCGCGCGCCGGTAATGTCACGGAATGCGCAGGCTGTCTTCTTTTTCTCGGGTTAAAGAGCCCCAAAGCGTGGTCAGAAACGAAGATGATGCTTACCTGACGGATTTCGTAGACGTGGAAAAGTTCAGGCGTCGGACGAAGACCGTGTGCACCTCCTGACTGCCGGCGAACGAGGAGTTCCAAAAGCAATGTGCACGTCCTATTTCCAACGGCGATCCCTGATTGGGCCAGAGAATGTGAGAACGGCCTTCTGATTGGCCCACAGAGGGTCTTCTGCCAGGTCTTCTATCAGCCCAGCATTCTTTGCGGTTTTTTTTAACAGATTCTGGTTTCGTTTTCAGATTGTATAAGTGATATAGCCTATATAAACTGACAATTGAAAATAAACTGATTCAAATAAGGCTGTTTACTCGTTGATAACATAAAAGTAAAAAAAAGACAAGCTTGATGATAATCTCGGGAGCTGGATATATAAACTGTTTAAGTTGCAAATTTCGCGGCCTTGTCCTTTTGGCGAAGCGAGCCACCGTGGTTCTTTCAACAGTGGCGCTGCGGTCAGCGAACGAGCTACAAAAAAATGGGTTTTGTTTGCTTCAGGCTTCAGCAATGTGCCACCGACAACCGACATCGGCCACCGACAGTTTTTGCTACACCGTCGACGCCAACTGATTGGCGCGCCGCCACCACCACCGCCAACTTGTGTTTTAGGCGCGATCAGCGCGCCATTTAAATAGATTTTTTTTTAGTTCTCCTACTTTGATTTTGCACCTTCTGCCACTAGTAAATATTCTGGCCTATTTTTTTTTATTCTGCTCACTTCGCAAACGCATTGCGATTGGTTCACCTGCCACTTCTAGTTAAATAACTGAACAATATAAAAAAACAAAAAGATAACAAAAAAACTTGTAAAGTGTTTATAAAGACGTGAAAAGGTAGTGTTGAGTTCTATTTAAGCGTGAATATTAACATGCTTACGAGTTCACTATAGTTAAGTGAATCCCGCTCAGTGGCTGCCAACGGTGGTGTTTGGCGAGGACTGTCGTCATATCCATACGTAATATGTGAGGTGGGCTTTGAACAGTGATGAAATATGAGGAAAGCCGGTACTGAAACATTCATGATTATGACTGTGAAAGCGAGTCGGAGAACAAATGCAGTTCAGATACGAATGGTGGGGGCTAGGAATCAAGACGGGCAGGATAGAAGCGCTTCTATTCAATGTGTATGGAAGATGTTGCAAAGCAGCCTAACTGAGGAAGAGCTAGCTGTTGAGGGCATATATTTAGAGAGAGAAAAATCAATCGAAAAACCGGACAACATACGCGGCCTTTGATGGATAAACTTCAAATGACAACTAATAGACAAAATGCTTTATCAAACAGCACCGATGCTCGGGGTGGCAGGTTCAACAATGTCGACAATATGGACGAGATGGTGGTCACCATAAATTAAGTTCGTGTGAACTGTGATGTAACAGACAGAAGATGAATGCGGAAGACACACTGGATTGTGCGCTTGTATTTGCAACGTGCTTTGTCCTGCACTCTGAGCGATTCTCCGCGCCACACTATCAAGCTGAGTAATGTGCCTTTCTTTCGCCCGTTAATATATAGGACTTGATTCGACTAACTATGGTCGCCGATTTGTCACAACCGTATTTGAAACAGGACAGCACTAACGAAGCTTGTGGGGTGAGTTCTTTCATAACATTTGTGGAAGAAGAAACCAATGAGACCAACCAGGCAGGACTTCGAACGAATTCTTTATTGCCGAAAGTCGACACACACGTGTACTAGCAGTGCATTAAAAAAAAATAGTCTTAGGCATTCCACAGTTGCACACCTAACACTACAAAGGCAAGAAGCATGTCAAAATGGTACAAACAGCACACTTCCATGATCAACGCCTCGTGCACCCACTATAGCAACGTGAATTCCTTGTATTACTGTAAGGACAACTGACAATGAAGGATCAGTTACACATGCATTTCACTTTGCCCTAGCTGTCTTGTTTTTTTCTTTTTTGAAGATTTCAAAAGCTTCACATTCAATCTTATTTCTTTCATCAATTGCCAATGACACTCACTGATATATTAAGGATGCAGATACTAGCGCAGAGGTCAGTTTAGTGCCTGAAGGCTGCTCACACCGCCTAGGTGTCACTAAAGCCTCCACCCGTCTGATCTCTGTAGACACGGTCACATGACAAAAGAAGTTGTTTCAAATCAGTGAATTAAATTGGCAAAGGAAGAAATAAGATTGAACGCGAAACTTGTGAAGCCTTTGAAATAAAACCAGAGCAGAGTGTCATATGTGTGAGTGATCCCCCAGCTTTCTTCAGATAGACAACGCGCGTTTCTCGAGGGGGGGGGGGGGGTGATTTTAAGTGAAAAGAAGAGAAAAGTCAGCCCCGTAACTGTCTTTCACGGGGCGGACACCTCAACAGTAGCTCACGAGGGATGGGGGTAGAGAAGGGATTAAGAGGTAAAGAGATAGAGAGAGAGGAAGGAGAGAGCGAGGCGCAGCGACAGCGAACGACGGAAGTAAGGAGAAGACAAGAAAGATGGACACGGTTGCAGGAGTCCGAGGACGGGGCACCACTGGCGAGAGCTCGTGTCGGCGTCAGGAAATAGCGTAGGGCAAGTCCAGTAGGTCCGATTTACGCTGTCGTCGAAGATCGGCGTCAGGAGATGACGTAGAGACAGCCCAGTCGGTCAGAGCTACGCTCGACGTCGGAGATCGCGAGGGCACAACCGGTCGGCACGAAATCCAGTGAGCGAGTCGCGGTTCTAGATAGCAGGTATACACGTGGCGTTGATATTTTGGTGTTCCGTGGATATCGGATGCTAATACCACCTTGACACATTTATTGCCAAATTTGTACTGTTACTTGTGCTACTGTGGCTCAGATAGCCTCTTTAAGTATGTGCTTCTGGTTCCAATGTATAGAAGCTTTCTTTAAACATTTAGTTGCGAGTCCATCTCATGTCTTTCCCGGTTCATGCGCAGCCTTCGTGATTTTCAATGGTTTCTTCTTAGGCAAAGTAGGTAAAGGTAGATAGGTAAAGATCATCCCTATTGTCGTCATGTGGCTCTAACAACCAGCCTCCCACCATTCCTCATTCTTCTATATTTTCTCCCCGTGCACGCACACATAAGGTCTTCCTAAACGCGGGACGGTAACGAGACATGTGTTCTAATTATACGTTGTCAAACTCACTGATGAGTCAATCGACTCTCTCAGACTCATAGTGAGGCGTGAGTCTGAGTGCGAATGAGTTCGGCTGGGTTTCACTTCGGTGAGTTTGAGTACGAGTGAGTACGCTTGAGTAAAATTTTGTTAAATCTAAGTCTCAGTGAGACTGGTTGACGAAAGCATTCGTGAGCCTCTACATCTGAGCGAGTCCGGCTGAGTTATATTGCCGTGAATCTGTGTCCGAGTGAGTTTGCTTCAGCAAAATGTTGCTTAGTCTGAGTCCTAGTGAGTCTTATGCGGGAAAAAAACTTATTTAATGAGGGAGTCTGTGTAAGCTACATTTATTTTGCTGACTTATGGTTACAAAAATTTATAGTCTCATTTTATGGTGTGCCTTGTCACTCGTATATGTTCCAGCTTGTGAAGCCACAGAATTGATTTTTCAAATGACGAGTCTGTTTATTTCCCCACACCATCGGAACTTATTCCAGTGGAGGTCTTTGATAAAAACCACTAGCTGATATGTTTGAATAAAAATGATAACATGAACGTTAAAGGCACGGAATCAAATTCCGGTATGAAATGCAACGCTTAGGTTAAATATATATATTAAAATACCAACATGACTGAAAGGCAGATTTATACGCCTGCAGTTAGCCACTAAAGTTCAAGACTCTGTACCGACCCAACATAGCAGCTCCATGCTTTTTTTTCGTATTTTCATTTTCTTTCTAATTCAAGCACCTTTCCATCTCATAGTAAGGTTTGACACGCGGAAGCACTTCCGGCGGTTTCTCACCGTCATTGTGTACGCCCAGTCCACACTGCACAAAGCTTGACGACACGGGCTCAATTTTCTCCTGCCTGAGCTTTCGCGCTTTTTGAACGCCCCAAGGAATGCAGGCAGGGTACAAAACGCAGCAACAAGCTCGATACTCCAGGTTTAGGGCGTACAACACAAATAACTGTATTCTTCCAAAGGTGAACATTTGGCAGAAGTATGCTTGGTTAGGACAACAGAAGAATGGAGAAAACAGAAAACTCCAACTAATAATATTTTAAGAAACACGATGTTTTGAAGCCTGATCGGCTTTTTCTTCGGGGGTGAAAAGGCCCGAGATGTGGTCCTCGTGCTAGGTTTGCCACGACTATAGTCGCAATCCCTGGAAGTAGAGGGAGGGCAGTGTTCTCGTGGTACGGTTGGCGCTTTCCACAGGAAAGGTTGAGGAACCATTTGGCGAAGCTTCAGCTTTCGAGGTCGGCAACCATCACCAACCGCATACGACGCTGACAAGTTCTTGAATGCGTTGGTTCAAGCCGCCGCGTTTATCATGAAATTGAGGCTGTTGTACTTTCACAACGCGTTTTTGTATGTGGACGCTTCGAGGTACAATTTTAAACGGTCAGTTGCATCAGTACTTAGCAGCGACAATGGCATGGTGACATGCGCATCGTTGTACATGTCCTCGATCGCCAAGGCGGAATGCTTTGCCATTGCACTTGCAATCAAATCGCAGGAACAGAGAGATGAGCCGCTGACAATTAACTATCATTTGCGACTCGCAGGAAGCGTGCCCTTTCTTCTTAAGAGGCCGCCTTCCGATAAAAATAAGCAAATTCTTAGGCGGGAGATTGAAGAACAAGTACAGGCTGATCTGGTGTCCAGGACACGCAGGCCTGGAGGGGAACGAAAGTGCCGACGCTTGTGCTCGAGGGCTCACGAACCGAGCAGAGCTTTGAAGGCACATTCGATCCTTTGAAACACTCCAGCAGGAAGCTATTGAGGAGGATAATGACCCATCCAGAATGGCCCCTCGCGAAATTCTTGCTAACCAGCGAGGCATGCGAGAAAAATACAGCGCCCCTCACAAATCATTAGAAGGGGAGGACGCAATTGACCTCCGCCGAATTCAAACGGGAGTCTTTCCCAATCTTCAAAGATTACACAAAATTTTTCCAACGCTGTATGGACATGCGTGTCCGTGGTGTGGCGGCTCGCCATCTCTCTACCACATTTCGTGGGGATGCCTAAAACGACCACCAAATCTAGATACCTTTTCAGGTCAGTACAAGCTTCGTAATACTTTCGAGCAATGGGAGGCACAGCTCGCCAGCTCTGACCCAGAGGTGCAGCTTGCACTTCTGCGTCACGTCAGGCAGGCGGCGGCAGCCAGTGGAGCCCTGGACTTAGGGCCCCACCCATCAAGCTCATGACCCCTGTCCCACACCCTTGCAAATAAAGTTTTTCCTTCTTTCCTTCATTCGGCCGCAAGTGTTGCGTCGCCGTAGTTATCTGTGTTCGAGGATAATTACGCGCTCCATGCTTTTTGTTGTTGTCGTCGTCGTTACCGCGCACAGGTCGTATCGCTCGAGTTGCATTTGACGCGACGGCGATCTTTTACAGCTAGCAGGAATGCGGGCGCCAACACGCACAAACGCTTTGTATTACAATGAAAAAAAGGGCTACAATGGCAGCGGCATTGCACACTGCGATACCGCGATGCTATCTACAAATAGCTGAAGGAATTGACTGGTCAGTAATGTTTATGATTGGCCGCTGGTGTATATCGTTGTGCGCAGCTTGCTAACGCGCTCTTTACTTTGCTCTATACAAGTTCGCGTTTGCTCTATAACATGTCACAATGAGCTCGACAAGTATTGATGTAACTGAAGTTTCAGCCTAGAAGAAAATGTTTAGCTCGTGTGATATATTCATTAAAGCTGGAATTAAATGTATGGGCATATCAAGTAGTCATGCATCATATGAGAGGCGCTATAGCTTGTTTTTTTGTAGAATCCAAATATGAAGCGTAATGTGTGTTTACATTTTACTCAAGACACCTTGTTGCTGTCGAAAACACATGTCTGCAGTTTTTGTTGGTGTACGTAAAAAATGACACCACAAACATCGCTGTTATTTTAACTCATCTGAAGGTTTCACAATTTATTTGCTACAACTCATTCACTTCTACATTCCTGTTGCTCACCTCATCATCTTTTCCCATTGGCAATATGGTTCATTACATACCCCGACACAGCCTCAATGTTACATGGACTAACGTGATGTCATAACCAGGTTTTTATTTCGGAATATTAGGTTTCTCCACCCACTTGAATGTTCTGTGGATGATCTGTGACAAATTTTTGGTGCTTCAGCTTCCTTTTCCCCCGTTTGAGTAATTGTTAGCAGGAAATCTTCTGTTTGGCTATGTTCACAGTAGTCCAGTGAAAGGCATGTTTGAATGAAATGCATTTTTCTTTTGGGACGCCAATAAAACCATGAATCTCGTTCACTGACGCATATTTGTGCTTACTCTAAGGTAAACCTTCTTTCTCATATTTGCAAGATGTTTCAGCGCGCGAACAAAGGAAAAAGGACAGGGTAGACAGAAAGAGCGCTGGGGAAAAAGGACAGGGTAGACAGAAAGAGCGCTGAAACATCTTGCAAATATGACTACGCACCAACTAGCCCAAGTTTCCACTCTTGTGAGTTACACTTCTTTCTCATCACTCAATATTTCAATCTCTTCTGGGGAAGCCTGAATTCGTCCTTTTCATATTCTGCTAGCTGGCGCAGAGTGCCAAATGCAGTAAAATATGGGCAGCATCTAAGGCATTCCCTCTATAATCAGTTGAGCTGTGCACAACGTCTCCTTCTGAGACACATTTGCAGGTATCAGTCATTTTGGGGCATAATTGTATCAGTAAATTCAAATCATTTGTCACTTCTGCAATTCATGAATTTTAAGGTTCTTGTAAAGAAATCTTGCTGAAAATGTAAATGTGTAAAAATATGTAAGGCTTCAGAAGAGACAAGAACACTTCTGTTCTCTTTAAGTCTGGCTACATAAACAAGAACAGCCACAACGTAGTGTAATACGCTGTGCAAGACCATTCTATTGGCACAAGGCATGGCCTTGACTTTAACTAGCTGTCCTCGGGACAACTTGTGATACAATTTGTGATGTCTTTTTTTTTGGCTGCCAAGTTAACCAGTATAGACTATATTGCAAAATGTGCCACATTATCCTGAATTCTGACTGGTGTGAAAGTGCTTGAGCTTCAGCATTTTTTTTTGTTTGAATGTCCTTCTATTCTAAATGTGCATGTAATGTGTGCCTTCACATTATGCGTACACATGGTTGTGGCAACGATTGACAACACTGAAAAGAGCACCAGAATGTGTGTGGGATGCCACAGGGGTGTAGGCAGATTTTTTTTTTTGTGGGCGTGGAATTGGAGGAGGGGCACCACTATGATTTTAAGTGGGGCCCGGTTCGTGGATGTGATCGAGCGTCATTTTGCACTCTGTATACTACGGGGGGAAAAATATTCGAAAAAGGGAGGAGCGTGTGAGCCCGGTGTGCCAACCCCTGGCTTTGCCACTGGGCTGCATCAACATTGTATGCCTTGCCCTATTAAGGATAAGATGTGTATGCACAGCCTCTTTCCACTGACTACAGGGTGAACATGATGTGACGTGTAGAGTTGAGATGGGGCATTGGCATGTTAATGTTTTTGTTGTATCATCCTAAAATAAAATATCAGTCATGCTGTACTAGCCCATCGAGCCGTTTCGTTCTGTCACCTGTGGTATTAATGTAAATGTAGTGGGTAGATCACTAATTGTTTTCTGCTGATAACATGAAGTGTTTTCTGCTGATAACATGAGTCTCTCATATTTCTTTTGTAATACTGAAGCATCATCAGAAAATTGCAAGCCATTGTTGAGTCAGTCTGATGAGACATTTTGTCTGTCTGTGACAGTCTGTTGCCATAGGGCAGAACAGGAATGGCTCAACATACTCATGAACACCCCAAGAAGATGATTACTTGCAGTGTTATTACTTTTGTAATATGTGAAATACTCTATCTGTAGCTGTTGTTTCACTAGAAAATTTTGCTTCAGAAAAACCCTGTTACTGAAAAAAAAGTCTGTTTTGATTTGCAGTAAACTTATATCTTGCTCTCTTCCCTTGTCTTGAACCAGACTATCACAGCATCCTTATACAAATTCAATATTGATTTTAATTATTGCTTTTGAATGTCACCACTGTGAGAACAAATAGCAGTAGATAAAAATCCACCTGTGGTATTTCTTCTTCTCCCAGTGGTGATGCATAGTGCCAAATTCAATTCATGCATATATTGAGCCACCATGACCTACAAAACAAGGTCATGGTGGCTGACCATCTGCCACTACATTTTATTTTAAAAATGTATAGCACAGTGATAAAGTCTCAAATGGTCAGCACTTGCTAAAAAAATATAAAATGAAATGACATGCACAGCTTCTCAGTATCTGTCTTTTATTCTAAACTAAACCAAGATAACACAATGATTAAAATTTAAAATGAGTTCAGTGGTGTCATAGAAAAAAAGGTTTATGTTCTAGCACAGGTGCATTTCTTCTAGCAAGCTGCTTAAATGGACAATGGGATGAAAGCTTGCAACAAATGACATAGGATAGAACATTGAGCCACATGTGCTATCGTACTAATTGTAAATTGCTGCAAGGTATGAGCAAACAATTTATTAATTTTGTCTGAATAACTTTTGCATCCTCTAATGAAAGATGATAACGGTTGCATTACACAAGGTAGTTTATTAGCAGCTTGCGCAGGATATAGCATAGTGTACACAGGAAAACATGTCACGTTGTTCTTAGGTTGTAGTACAGACTCACAGTTCTTGGGCACCCCTTTATAACAGTGCAGAATACGTTGCATGCAAATGTGATACTTTGAGCATGTTTCACAGTAAGCTATTCATATAAACAAGTATAATGGAAACAGCCCCATCAGCACAACAAAAAATTTAAAACTCTCTGTTGTTATAAACCAACAGCAGACAAGCCATTGTGCTGAAGGTCAATTGATTATGCATTCACATACTCAATGCAAATCCACATATCACAAGTAATGCTTCATTACTTCCCATATTGCATAGGCTACAGACCACAACAAGGTAAAGGATATGTTTGAAACACCTAAAAAATGATTCAGTTTGAATGTGCGAGATCATGTACACTCACATTTGTATGTACATAGAGATTATATTGCCCCACTCCTGATTTCCTCAAAATAAAATCTGAGCTAAGTCCAAACACGAGCTTTTAAGCACTAAGCCTGACAAATCATGGAAATTGTAACCTATTGCAGTGAAAGCAACCTTAAGTGGGTCGTCGAGGATGGCACTGTGCACGTCATGCTTATACTAGTCGGCATGCATGTTGTAAGATGCCTTCTTCGCAACATATTTGATTGTTCATTATTTGTAGTAATACCATCGTGTCACATCAAACCCCAATAAAAAAAAATGTACCCAAAGAGTAATTTTTAGTAAGAATCAATCCAAATCAGTTTTTTCAAAACCCGCCTGAATCCAAGCCAAAAAATATATGAAGCGTGGAACAGCGCTCTTTTCTGTCCTTGTTTTTTCGCTTCCGTAGTTACGAAGTAACTACTTCTAGGTTGCGCTGTTCCTGCATTCAAAAAATATATGTTACCAATTTAGAGCAAAACTTTCAAATGTAGGACATAATACCGAACCAGCGATACTACAACTGAACACATAACTGAAATTATGTTTTTGGAAGTGTGTCTGCAACCACATTGCCAATTGCTATATGAGTTATTGGTTTCAAACAATAAAGTGGTTAAATGCAAGTGTAAACAGCATATGTGGCCACTTACATGGTGAGTTCAACTTCAACAATTCTCGAGCAGTGACGTTTTTGCATGGAAAACTGGCTTCCAGAAAATTGCTGAGGGGCAAACAATTGCCTGCCATTCAGTAAGTAACCCTCTAGGGGCAGTGCCAGCAGGGGGGGGGGGGTTGTGGGGGGCTGGAGCCCCCTGAAAATTTCCACCTGCTCCCCCCCCCCCCCCCTGCCCCTGCCACCACAAAAGCAAACATAGTGAAACACAGCACAGAAGTTCTCAGCGTCCCTGCCCCTTGAAGGAACTTGTGTATCACGGGTGACCCCCCATAGTGAAGAAATCCTTGCGCCACCCCTGTATGCCTTTGTTTCCTGCTACCTGTCATTTTGTTGTAGCATTGGTAGAGCAACCGCCCGGAAAGGCGTTGGTCTCTGGTTCGATCCCCAGACCAGAATAAATTTTTCGGCAACTAGCTTTTCCTTGTGAGAAATCCGTACAGATTTCTTTGTGGCCTCGTGCCACAAACGGGTGGTTGTCTAGTTTCCCTTTCTGAATCGCACAACACCCTTCTTATCTGCTCATATCCAACATCTTGAATCGTGCTGGATCACAAATACACCATGTGTACCAACAGTACATTTCCCGGCTTCCTGTGTTGACACATTGGCCACTGAACCAAAACTACCCACCATGGCTGCTTGAGCTACTAACTATAGAAACGTCAATAGAAGACTACGCAGCAAACATGCAGTGCCAATCGTTGCAGCACAGGAGTTGGCATCACATCATCTGTTTGGCAGGTACCAAGGATACACTCACGTGTACACTGACGGCATTGTCACCAAAGAGGCAGCGACATCAGCATTCATAATTCCGGAATTGCGCGAAGAATATGCATGTCGGTTGGGCCACCTCTCCTATTCAACAACGTCACAGCTCGTAGCGATTTTGCTAGCCGTAAGCTTTATTAAACTGTCAACGACACCAAGAAAATGGGTGGTAATTACAGACTCTCTGGCAGCACTGGCATGTTTGGAAAATGCCACTTCAAGACACATTGATGTGCGTATCGTATACGCTATTCTAAAAGAGCTCTCAGAAGCTACGAAGTCGAATCATCGAGTGGCATTTCAGTGGGTCCCCAGTCACTGCGGAATTAAGGGAAATGAAATGGCGGATGAGTTGGCGAAAACCGCTCACAATTATATGCAAACGAGCCTCATTCCGGTATCTCAATATGATGTAAATAGAATTTTAAGAACAATAAAACGTGAATTATGCCTGTCTACCTGGTTCACAGACAAAACAAAGGAATCCATCTTACATTCCGTTGATCCTAATCTTGAATACCAATTAGACCATTACCTCCCAAGACGTATCGACACACTCATTCATCGCCTACGACTCGGAACTGCTTACACAAAGCACTTTCTACTTCGTATTCAGCGTGCAACATCGTCAGCATGTTCATGCGGCCACAACGACAAGGATATCTGTCACCTCTTGCTCCACTGTCCGAAACACAACACACCGAAGGTGACTAGAACAAGAACTGCATAAGTTAGATCCCGAGCGGCCATTTGCGCTGAATAAAATACTAGGTCCATGGCCATCCAAAACAAATGGCAAAGCAATGAAGGTGCTGCAACAGTTCTTTGAAGAAACGAAGATTTGTGCTGACTACTGAGCAGACAAAAGTTAAAAGTGAGCGTGGCGTCTACGTGTTTGTTCTGCCCATAGGAGAACTTTTGCTCTCACTCATGTAGGACTGCTGTATATATGTATATATGCTACTGTTTTTTTTTATATTTTTGTGTGTATCAATCAGGTGGAAAGGGGTAGCCGTCGCTAAGTAACGGTGACAAAAACTCCTCCGTTTATTTTCTATTTCAATAAAAAAAAAGAATGCATTTGGATTGCGACGAAGGAGGGGCTCAAAACTGAGAGAAATTAAATGTGTACATTTGGCCTAATGGGTGATTGTTGTAGCATGCAACAGGCAACGAGAGAGAGAAGAATGCACAATCTTGATTTGCACTGTTTATGCCACTAGGCCCCTGGGATGTTAGGCAGGCCAACAGTCGCGCGGCAACTTTCATATCTCGTGCAACTGTACAAGTATGTTGATAGGCAAACGTGAAGAATACAGAAAATCCTGTTTAGTGAAAAAAAAAGGTAGATCCCTTAAGTTGGTCTGGGCCAGGTGTCGACCCAGTGTGAGCACATTCCGGTACAGCCAAGTCACAACCTTGCCCTATCGTGCGCAAGGCAGATACCCAGACTCGGTGCCCAAGCTCGAAAAGTGCTGCCTCAACCTCAATTTATGTGTATTATTGTAGCTGAAGCTTGGGTTCGACAAGCGTTAACAAATCAGACCCACAAATGACATTTCTTTTGTTAACGAAACACATCACTTCAAGAAAAGAATGGTACTCCAGCACAAGTGTCAATGAGTTGCCACACTAAAATAAGTGTGCCACTAGCTTCACAGTTACTGCAATCAGAAACAGTCAATGTGAGTGAGAGAGAGAGAATTTATTTACAGAAAGGTAGAGAGGTCGGCCTGAGCTATTGTTTGCTCTGGCCTGCTACTCTACACTGGGGAAGGGTGACTGGGGAGTGAAAGAGTGATGAATGACGATGGTAAGGTAGAGAGATGATATGTTCTTGTTAGGCTGGGTAACTCTACAGACGTGCATCCAGTCCAGTGGCTTCTAAAAAAGCGATGACGGCTCGTATAACCACATGTGTGCTGCTGGCGTCAGGCCAAGGACCTAACACAACCTCATCGGTTAATGGTCGACTAATATATCGGCCAATTGAAGATATCAGTTGCTGACGTTCGCTCGCATATGCTGGACAGTAGCAAAATATATGTTCGAGCGTTTCTGGCAATCGACAGTGACCACAATTGGAACCTGTGTCATTACAGCCAATCAAGTGGGTGTAACGTCTCGTGTAAGCCACACCGAGGCGAATGCGGTGGATAATGCATGAGATGCTTCGCTTTAACTTGTGAGGCATACGGAACTTCATTTCCGGGTCCCATTTGTGCAGCCGCTTGTGCTGGTGTTCTCGTTTCTGCCAGTGCTCTAAGATGGAGTTGCGCATTACGCGTCGAAGTAGGATGTTAGTGTCTTGTCGAGAAAATGCGATGCACACTTCCGGGGCACTATTTAAAGCTCTCTTAGCTTCAGCGTCCGCTGCTTCATTGCCCATTATGCCACAATGAGCAGGTATCCATTGAAATGTTACATCATGTCCATTTTTTGTAGCAATGCCAAGAAGCTCTGCTATTTCAATCGATAAAATATGATATGGATCTTGTCTCATGAAGCCATCGATGGTTTGAAAATCAGCTTTGGCATCGCACAGTATCGTCCATTTACGAGCGGGTTCTGTCGACATGAAACGTATTGCCTCCCGAATAGCAACAAGTTCCGCAGCTGTTCATGTGGTTTTGCGATCTATCTTGAAACGTCGAGCTATCTTCACCTGCGGGATGACAAAGGCTGCGACGGAGGTACGCGACGTGGTAGATCCATCAGTATATACGTGTGCCACACCGTCGTACATAGTATAAATGTGCAGCAGTGTAAGTTGCTTTAGGCCGATCGATAATACAAGGGACTTCTTCATAATCCCCGGAATCTGAAGTATGACAAGTGGCCTAGGCAGGAGCCACGGAGGTGTCTCAGGAACACGTGGGGGAGAGAATCTTGGCTGTATGATGTTCTCGAGTTGCGATATAGCTCTTGAATAACTGCAGTCTCGGTGGCTGGCAGGGAGCGCCAATAGGGGATGTTGCCTGTGTCGAGTCAACAGGCGAAGGTGGACTCGAAGAGGCTCGCAGAGCACATATACTTTGATTGGACAAGCCTGAGATTCAGCAAGAGTTCCCTTGATTGATGTGCATTGAGGTAAGCCCAAACATGTGCGCACAACTGGGCTTCATGCTTGAAAGCACGGGCATGCTGTATCGCAAGTACCCTAAGGATAAAGATTGGTACAGTTGCAGGAGAGCTGCCTCCGAAGGGCCCCATCTTGCTCCGGCCATGACCCGAAGAACGTGGACAAAACTCTTGAGCTTTGACTTCAAGGCTGTGACGTGTTTTGACCACGATAGATTCCGGTCGAGGATAACACCCAGGAATTTGTGTTGCACAACAGCACGAATTTTTGTTCCATTCACAGTTAGTGGGTATCTTGTCATTTTTTTTTGTGAGAGAAATGAGAATGTAGAAGAGGCTGATAAGCACGAGCTACCATCACAGACAAGCGAAGGATTCACCAAGCGTAAGAAAGGGTCAGTGGATGTCCCCGTTCAACCAAAGAAAGCAGTGGCATGGGTCAAAGACAATAATTAGGAGAATTCACGACAGCTCGTATGAAGTTCAGTTGGAAGAAAGCATCCTGAGAAGGAACCAAGTACTGAACAAGGCAAGCCCTTCTTCAGACAAACACATTGTGAAGTCAGTGAGCCAGAGATAGATCAACCAAAGCAGACTGGAATTTCTGCCAGACCTCAAAGAACCATACAGCTTCCCAAGAGGCTTCAGGATTTCACAGTTGATTGAAGGATTGACTTCAGAAAGGGTTGAATGTAACAAAAAAGATCCACAAATGCAGGGGCGTACCGACTCTTTCGCGAGTGGGGGGAGGGGGGGCAAACGTAACCACACACATACACACGCACGCGTGCACGCACACACACACACATATTCATCGTGTAGGGACCACATATAAACGACCACGAAAAAAGTAAGAGAATAAACTATTTTCACTACGGCAGCATATTATTTGCCATTGCTTCTTTGGCATTTAAAATTGTCTGTGTGCCATAAAATCGCCTGCCTCTTACATCAGGAATCTGAAATTTTGCGGTATTCATTACAGCGCACGCACATTAAACAGGGCATTCACGCACTGAACAATACCTAAAACTTTTTGAAATAGTCGGAGAGCATATTCTTTTAAATAATATTCAAGTAATGTAGCCGCCGGTCACATTATCAACGGTTACTTATAGCAGCTTCCAAGATGAAATAACATGAGCATAATAAAATATTTTCACTGGCAGCTTCAAGGCGTTTAGTAGTTTGTGCGCGCACACATCTCTGTGAGCTCGTCCTTGTTGAGAGAGAAAAAGAAAGAGAAATAAAGTGCTGCATGTGTGTGCTTCTTTGCTGTCCAAGTTGTATTTTGAGCTTCAAAAGACCATTCGAGTTGAATGAAAACCTACTAGCCTGACTCTCAATTTAAGCCTCCATACTGCTAAGAACCATACTCTTTCACGTTCTCCTTGGTCCAGTGGCTCGAGTTAAAGGACAAGCTTAAAAGCTAAGATTCCCATTGTGCTCGAGCCCACTGCTTTGTTCATCGCCACTTCGCAAGCTGCCATCATTGCTCCAAGTTACCATAAGCAAGGCTGATCAGGTTTCATCATCATCAGCCTGACTATGTCCACTGCAGGACAAAGGCCTCTCCCATGTTCCGCCAGTTAACCCGGTCCTATGCTTGCTGCTGCCAATTCACACACGCAAACTTCTTAATCTCATCTGCCCACCTAACCTTCTGTCTCCCCCTAGCCTGCTTGCCTTCTCTGGGAATCCAGTTAGTTACCCGTAATGATTAGCAGTTATCCTGTCTATGCGCTACATGCCCAGCCCATGTCCATTTCTTCTTCTTGATTTCAGCTATGATATCCTTAACCCCCGTTTGTTCCCTAATCCACTCTGCTCTCTTCTTGTCTCTTAAGGTTATACCTACCATTTTTCTTTCTATTGCTCGCTGCGTCGTCCTCAATTTAAGCTGAACCCTCTTTGTAAGTCTCCAGGTTTCTGCTCCGTAGCTAAGTACCGGCAAGATACAGCTGTTATATACCTTCCTCTTGAGGGATAGTGGCAATCTACCTGTCATAATTTGAGAGTGCTTGCCAAAAGTGCTCCACCCCATTCTTATTCTTCTAGTTACTTCAATCTCGTGGTTCAGCTCCGCGGTTATTACCTGCCCTAAGTAGACATAGTCTTCTATAACTTGAAGTGCACTATTACCTATCTCGAAGCGCTGCTCTTTTCCGAGGTTGTTGTACATTACTTTCATTTTCTGCAGATCAATTTTAAGGCCCATCTTTCTGCTCTCCTTGTCTAACTCCGTAATCATGAGTTGCAATTTGTCCCCTGAGTTACTCAGCAATGCAATGTCATCGGCAAAGCGCAGGTTACTAAGGTACTCTCCATTAACTCTTATCCCTAATTGTTCCCATTCCAGGCTTCTGATTAGGTTTATCGAAGACTAAAGCGGAGAGCCCTTTTTGGCGCTTCCAGATAACACTAGAACATTAAAAAAAAATTTGTAACATAAATCAGCTCACAGCAGCTTCGACAAAGCAGCATTAATATCTATTTTCGATCAATGAAAATAATTTTCCTGAAGCAGCAGATTGTTTGACCAGTCCATAAAAAGTTTGCTGGTTCGCATTCGTAACTGCATCAGCCAGTCGCAGCAGAACGAAAGCGTGGACAAGTTATACAATGTTATTGGGCCCCTGTTCAGCGCTGGCCTGCTCTGCAATGCTACAGCACAAGGCACCAAAGCGCCGCTTAGGCGGCTCGCACCACAAGAGCCTACAAGAAAAATCGTCACAGCTACAATGTTGAAGAAATTTCACTATATTGTAATATTCCCTCGTATTAACATAATTTAGTGAATACTGTGGTGAAGGAAAACTTCGCTTCAATTGTTGCTTTCCCCGGCGTGCAGCCAACAGTCACCACTGTCGAAAGTTGGGGGGGGGGGGGGGGCTGGCACCCTCCTTGCCCTCCACGGCTGGTACGCCTCTGCACAGATGACACAGAACATCGTTTGCAGCATCCTACACAAGTCACATGCTTCTTTGGAACTCTCCACTTCCTCCTTCTCTGAAAAGACATTGTTTAGAGTAGTTGGTATTGATCTATAACATTTGTAAGCACTAAATGCACGTATGTAAGATGAGCCGACCGCTTGTCCTGTGTCTTTCACTCGTGTCACGTACGTGCATTTAGCGCTTACAAACGTTACAGATCTCTCTTTTTTGTTCATTTACGCCTCGTCCTAATTCGAGCTCATGAAGTATCAAGTGTCTGCCCTTCCGACTCTGCACATAGGCCGCTCCGCCATTTGAATCTCTATTATGCATTCCTGCCTCTATGTAGCCCTACCTATTCTTGTACTTCAATGCTTATTCAACTCGGCGAACTTTCATTGAAGAGACCCTGAAACGGTTTTTTGAAGTTTTGTCAGCGTTTAGGTTAGAGCATCATGAAACCATTCGCACCATAAATTGAGTGACACGCAGTGTACCAAGGCCGCTACAGACAATTATATCATGCCTTCCTTCTCACCTATGCCTGACTGCCACAACTCACGAGGCACGCTGGCGATCGCAGAGCTCTCATGAGTGCGCTCGCCTTTTTGAGGTTTTACCAGTCTAGACCTCCGAGATGGCACACCGACAGGTTGCGTGCAGTCTTGGAGGCAATCACGCAGTGCGCCTGGCAGCACGCACGCCATCTGGCAACAGAAACAAAGACCACGAAGTAAGTGGTTGATATCTGCTCTGATAGGTGCTGCTACCCTACCAGTTGATCTTACTTCTGCACATTTTACAGACCATGACAGCCAGTCAGATAAGGAGCCATGTTGACGTGGCTGCTGACGTGCTCTGGTAGGAGCATGTTCCTCTATGAATGGGCAGTTTAAAAGGCATTTGACCGAGTTGCAACGATCTGCACCGATTTTCAGCGATTGGCAGCTTTCAAGCGTAGTAATAAATTACACAGTTTACGCAGTGTTCAAATCGGTCTCTAAATAACCCTTGAGACTTAATCTACCAGCCCAATGTGTTTGTACAAAATCACCAAAACCGTTCCAGGTTTCATTTAACAAAAGCCTAGTGTTTTATCAGCCACTAATATAAGTCATAGCAAGACAAACCATTACAAAGTGCCCAGCTATAATTCATCGTGATCAACTACCACAGCATTTAAAAATTTACAGCTACACAGGAGCATGATTTGCTTAACAGACATATAGTAGTAGGTACTTTGCGGAAAGTTTACAACGGCCAATATTCTACAATGTGCACAAATTTTTCCATCCTTCACAGCATGGTTCAAGTGTTCATAAAGAAATGAAGAATGGCAAGCAAATGTGAATACAGTGAAATGGGTGCTGCTAATGCTATCACACTGCCCTCGAGTATTCTCGATGTTTTTGATAGCAAGGCTATGAATGGCTTGCACTGCTGGCCCTAAAACAGCCATGTTGCAGTACCGACACAGTGGGATGCGAACTCTGCTGTTACGTCAGTGCTATCAGTACATTGCGAGCTGGTTCCTTTGTTATTCATGCACACAGAGACACAACAACATTCCAGCGACGTCATCTCGCCAAAACAGGTTAATCTCTATGTGATTAGACTACTTCGAAGACACCTAAGCCGCGATGTTGGAATCATGTCTCACATCTTTTAATCATGTCTTACATTCATGATGCATGCTACCAATATAAAATAAAATGTTTATATGTTTCTGAAAAAAAAATGCCCACAATAAATGCAGGATCTGAGAATACTTCTGATTTAAATTGCTTTAATTTATTTTCATGATTGCGAGCATAGCAGCCTGGAAATCATTGCCCTGTCGCAGTGGTCTAGTGGCTAAGGTACTCGGCTGCTGACCCACAGGTCGGGGGATCGAATCCGGGCTGGGGCAGCAGCATTTTCGGTGGAGGTGAAAATGCTGCAGACCCATGTGCTCAGATTTGCGTGCACGTTAAAGAACCACAGGTGGTCGAAATTTCCAGATCCCTCCACTACGGCGTCTTTCATAATCATATCGTGGTCTTGGGATGTTAAACCACACATATCAATCAGCTGGGAAATCGTATTAAGCGGGAATGTATCAGTGAGGTTCTACTGTATAGGTCCACACAACTCCACGAGCTTACATACTGAACGGGAAATTATGGTTGTCAACTGTCTCTAGATTCAAATTTTGAATTAAGGGACTGTATGCGTCCAGACTGAGTTTATATGGCAGCTGGCGCACTAGGTATATTGACTGACGCCAGTGCAACCATGAGTAATAAGTATGGCTGTACTGCGAGTCTGCAAACACATACCTAATCTACAGAAAGCTCCTAGTGGGTATGCACCACAGAATGAGGCAAACATTACCACTCACTACTGGTGCATAAAAAATTAGACAGAAAAGAGGTGAATGAAAAAATTAAAGAGCAAAGGAATAAATGCATAGATAAATACATAACTGACATGTTGCACTTCTAGGCCACATAAACTCCTAATCCTAATAGATGTATAAATATAAAAAGTAAGCAAATAAAATCCTTGTGCGACACAGCTTGGCTGGTCACCCACCTTCACAGAGTGGAATAGCTCCAGCTTTTTCCAGAAATCTTTCAACACCTCCCCCGCAAAAACATGCACATATAGCTGGATTTAATCATTATAGCCTGCTTGGAAGATTATGCTGATTTCATTTACCCAAAAAGCCTCAACAACTGCCAACGACAGGTGATCAGTGTACAGGTTTGCCAACAAGTTCCTTCAGCTACGTTGTACTAATTGAGAAATATCTAATACCGCCAAGAATGATGAATTATCATCGTATTCATGTAATTTATTGATAAAATATTTTAGCTGATTGAGAGACGGCATCCTTCTTTGGAGACAAGGCGTACGTTTTTTAGTTTCTGTGCACTATTGAGAAGGAACAGACATTCAACAGTGAGCTAACGATAATAGGCACTTTTGTTGTTTGAAGTTTTCTTGACCCGACATGTGCTTGAAATATTTTGCTACACACTTGATGATGACAGAGGCATGTTTCAAGACAGATGTGGGCATTTTGGCAGGATATTGAAAATATTGTTTAACTATTCTTCAAATGCTTGATGCAATCAGATATATCAGTTGTCATGGTGTTCAAATGATGAAGCATGACTGCCTGCAATCTTGACAAAATTATTGATACTGTATTAGCAGCTACTGTCGAACATCTGATAATTTATTGCAATACTTACACTTGTTTTACACTTGGTCTACAATAACTTATTTCACGCATTCATAGATTGATTGATACGTGGGGTTTAACGTCCTAAAACCACCATATGATTATGAGAGACGTCGTAGTGGAGGGCTCCGGAAATTTCGACCACCTGGGGTTCTTTAACGTGCACCCCATCTGTAGGCCCGTAAGCACACGGGCCTACAACACTTCCGCCTCCATCGGAAATGCAGCCGCCGCAGCCGGGATACGATCCCGCGACCTACGAGTCAGCAGCCGAGTACCTTAG
This sequence comes from Rhipicephalus microplus, assembly GCF_013339725.1. Taxonomy (NCBI): domain Eukaryota; kingdom Metazoa; phylum Arthropoda; class Arachnida; order Ixodida; family Ixodidae; genus Rhipicephalus; species Rhipicephalus microplus. The sequence continues at coordinate 136,030,800 of NC_051165.1, forward strand.
CCACTAGACCACCGCGGCGGGGCCACGCATTCATAGAAAATCGATCATAATGCGTACCTCAAATAAAGGGGAGGGTGGGCTACATGCACAAAAATTTCTTGTATACAAGCTCCTCTTCAGGGCACGTGCACGCAACTACGCAAATGGAAAACTGAGCTGTACACTCCTAAATATTTCACGGTTTCCATTTCATGAACACACTTCACAACACTGGACAGAATCGCTCAAATGTGACATGGTCCACAGAACTTCACCACAGCGCTACACACACAACAGCACTCGTACGGCGTTTCGCATTACGAATGACAACAATGACGGGCAATAAAACTTGCCCATCCTTATCGTAGTAGAAGCTAACGCTCGCAAGCGTTCAGGATTTATGCATACTATTTGCCGCGACGAACGGCACACAGAACACACCCGACGCAACACTTGCTGCGATGATTACAAACTTTTCACTTCGCCGCGCACTAAACGCATATCCTGCTTTAGAAAGGTGAATGATTACATCACAGAAATCTTTGAAGTTCATTGCGATTACACTTGAAAGATGGATGGTACATCCAGGCAAGACACGAAACGACGACACTCGCATGCACACTTTCGCTCGTTTCTTCGTTTCCGCTGTCGATCGCACGTGCTGACGGGGCAGTGAATACTGGCTGGCTACCGATATCTCCCCGGGAGTCTCACAGCGCTTACGATGGTCACAACGATAAAATCAGCTGTTATTTTTCTTTATCCATGTCACTGCAGCGCCCGCTTCAGCAAGCGCCATGTTTGCCAAGCGAGCCGACGGTAGCCCTACCGACGGGGCGGCCACCAGGCCGTTTTTCGCAGTAGCCAATGAGAGCCGAGCCATAGGTCCGAGAAACCGAGCCTCTAGCATGGGGGCCTCTACGACAAGTGCTGGAAAAACGTCAAGAAGTTGACATGGCTACTGGGAACATATCTTGCACGTGACGCCGCAGACAGGTTTTCTGCGCTTGAAACCAGAAGAAGCCCACCGCTATGCATTTGAGAGTGCCAGTGGAAGGGACGACTCGTGCACCCGTCGCGTTCTCTTGGGCTTTGCCAACACCAACTGGAAAGGGCTTTGCCCGCATTGTTCGGTTCGCCAGTGGCGCGAAGAAGGAATGCGAAGAATTAAGGGGCATACTAATGTGACGTCACCGTTTCTTGCTCCGCGCGGTCAAGCAAGAGTTCACACAGCATGCACCTCGACTGGCTGTCTACGGATGGCGACCATAGTGACCACTGCGCAAGGCCTGGTGTTTGGTTAAACAAGGAACGAGTTTTCACCTATCGTGTCTGAGCTACCGTGGGACATGAAAAATTGGTTAGTTTGACGCTTAGCAAGCCAAAAGGGAGAGAATAAATTGTGTTCCGTACGTTTCAGGCATCGTCTTCGGGGAAGTTTCTTTCTTCCAGAAAATCACAGCTTACTCCCCGTCGATGGCTCTCCCTACTAGCTGGGGTTCGTCTGAGTGGGAGTTGGCTAAGGTCCGCAAAAGCGCATGGGATTCACGAAAGTTCGAACTTCCGAAACAGCTGCCAAACTGGTCAAACTTGTACGCGAACAAATAAAGAGACCGACCACGCTCTCAGTGAGCATTTCTTGAGTACCACTTTGTGCACGAATTTGTTGTTCAACAAAACTGCCTAGTCGGATGTTATAGCTCTAATGAAAATGAAGTTAGTAAGCTTGCTAAGGAAGGTATAGGAGACATTATTTGTAGCCTTTAACTGTAGCATATGTAACTATGGCATCAATAGAAACGAATAAAAGTCCATCAGAAATAAACTTCCTGTAGCTGGGGACAGAATCAGCAAACTTCGATGCTCTATCAGTTGTGCGGTGGTCCCACTTGCTGTACTACAGATAAAACATATATAAGTAATGGCCATTATACCTTATCTTTTCGTTGGTTTCATTAGGCTGCGTCTCACACACAAAAAAAAAAAAAAAAAAAATGGGCCGTTGATCAATTCCCACACCATCTTCTTGAAAGAATGATGGTGTTGCCTACTCCGAAATGGAAGGATGAAGCTATGCTGACGACCTCAAAGTTTTCCTCACGCAGAATACATTCATCCAAATAGCAAGAAATAGATGTTATGAGCTGGGATTTGAATCAAGTTCCTGCGTATGCTTTCATTCAGTGGTTCAATATTGCTCATGGTAGCTAACATATATATTTCCGAATACTGCATTATTATGACTGCATCAAGATATATGAACAACCGTGCAAACCAGGTTTGAATATGATAGTGACTGCTTGTGGTCCGGAATCTTCGTATTGTAGCTAGAATACTAAACAATGTTACCAGGAACAATCATAGTTTCAAAAGTATTGCAACATTTCAGCGGGTACACAATTATTTCCAACCGTTCTACTCAAATACGGCGCTGAATAAGCAGTGAATGTTGCAACAAATATTTATAAGTAATGCTGCCGCAAACATTTGGTGCCTTGCGCCATATAGTTATTTGTGATGTCCTACATGTGTCAAACGTTTTTCGACAGTGCTCTTTTTCTACCAATAACTAACTATGGCTTATTGTTTTGGAGTACAACCACAAACAAAAACATCAACAAGCTAGTAGTGGGGCAAAATCATGTGATTCAATTAGTATGCAAGGCTATTCCTTACACTGGCAAACTTTTAATAAGGCGCAGCACTCTGCCGGTCAGTTCCCTCTACAGTTATCAAACGGTGTAGGTATATATCTGGTTTATTGAAGAAAAATAACGCTCCGCAGACATTAACAGGGCTTCAAGATAAGTGAACAAAATAAGCTGCTGAAACCAGCAGAATGGCAAATCAAAAAATGTCGCGCTAATGATTGCGAACGAGTGCTGCAGTTCACGTTACCAACATTACTAAAATCAATTAGTAAAAAAAGAGCAATTTAGCGTTGCTGAAGATTGATTTAAAGAACCACAGAGCGTGTATCTTCACAAAACGCGGTGGGGTCACGCTTTGTTTTTCTGGCTAATATCGTCTGAGATACAATTTATTCAACCACGTGGCAGGCGCAAAGGGGAAAAGGCTGCATTTCACAGCTTGACTCACTCATTCACCCGGTAAATAACAAAATTAGAAGAAGAGAAAGTCAACTAGACCAAAAAACAAAATGACTACGTGTCAATAAACGCCAAACAATGACATAAAATGGAAATACACACGAGAAAATATTTATAGATAAGCGATAAATAAAGGAATGACTTTAAACATTGCAAATGTCACCCAACATTCACCAAGAAACACACAAGTCGCGTGAGCCAGAAATGGTTCTTGCCGCTAGGAGTGCTCTAGCGATGGTCAAAAAGGTTCATTATATTTATTTTATGCAACACAATTGTAAATGCTCAACCAGGAATAATAAATAAAATTCGGAATAACTATTAACACAAGAAATTAATTAAATTTATGATATTAAATAAATTTTTAGTGCATCTACAGACTGCGAAATCTGCTGATTTTTAGTGGGTCCGGCAACGAATTTGGCCTTAGGGCCATCTGGCTGCAGCACTGCCCACAGCTTGCCAGCACAAAACAAAGCTTAGGCGAGGGTCATGAGAATGCATGGAGATAGCACAGCACGATGAAAAGAGAGGATCTTTTGCGCGATGGAGCGTTCCTAAAGCCTTTCCGGTAACCATTTGATTTACCAACATCCCCACTTCCAGTCGTACAATACGTCGTAGCCCCTCCTTTTCCTAAAACATTTGGAACAAGACAGGTGTGCACCATAAACAGCCCCTTTTCTTGGACGCTCTCAGAAAAGGAGCACTGACGCAAAAAAAAAAAAAAAAATGTTGCTATTTTTTTTTTTGCAACAGGTAACTAACGACCCACTTATTGTGGCCGGATAGCTCGTTTGCTCCAGCACGCGATATTAATTATTTGGAGACAATTTCATTGCGCTCAGTCGAAGATTCGGTTTCACAGTGCGTTGAGTGAGACAGGACCCAGAGATGTTTTCGCATCGATGAAAGGAATGCCGGGTTTTCGTACAAAGAGGGCTAGATATAAGGTGAACGTACAAAACCGCTTGCACGTGAATCATCCTGTTGATGTGTCTCTTCAACGAAGATTTTGTGGGCGCAGCTATGATCTCCTCTCAGGCGTTGTAAATATGCGTGACCCCCTCAAAAAGCGCTGCTGAAACTCGGAAACCAGCCCTTGTGTTCCCGAGCAAGACTCCCCCCTCTTTCCGTTGAAATGGTCAACCCCACGTGGGCGAAATTTTCGGAGCCCTCCACTAAGGCGTTTCTCATAATCATATAGTGGTTTTGGGGTGCTAAACCCCACATATCAATCAATCATATAGTGGTTTAAAATCATAATCGCATGGTGATTTTGGGACGTTAAACCCCAGATGTTATATTATGAAAGGCGATGGAGGCGGAAATGTTGTAGGCCCGTGTGCTCAGATTTGGGTGCACGTTAAAGAACCCCAGGTGGTCTAAATTTCCGGAGCCCTCCACTACGGCGTCTCTCATAATCATATAGTGGTTTTGGGACGTTAAACCCCACATATCAATCATATTATGAAAGGGGACAAAATCCATCAATGATATTCTTCGTTCCACTCGTTAAAACAATTCATTGCTGGCTCGCGTGCGTTCGCGTAAAATGAAAGATAAGATGAAAGCCAAGCGTTGCAGAGGCGGGACATCAGAGATGGTATTCAAACGACTTACCGCTCGAAAACAATAGGAGAAAGCAATCGCACGTTGTTGTCGGAGGCTACGGCTTCGGGAGTGAGAACTCCAACAGCGAGCGAATGTCCTGCCTTTTCTTTTCCTGCTTGGAACTTAACATTCCCCGAAAAAACACCCAAGTGCCTTCTTCTTTTGCAGGCGCAAAAACTAGGAATGAAAAAAAAAAAAGCAAGGGAATGAAACTTGTGTCAGTCACAACGGGTTGCACGCAAGCGAACGTTTCATGGCATTGCTTTATCAAGCATTGTTTGGTGACGTGCCTGAGAGTCAAGAAGAAGACATAATATCGGCGAGTGTATCGGACTTATTGTCGTCATGATCGAAACACGCATCTGGCTTCGGTGATCGGTGGTTTGATCCGAGGCCGTTGGAAAAAACTGCGCGTACAAGGCAAGGATGTCATGAGGATGCCACAGGCGTCTGATTTGGCGGGTGGTAATGGGGCGTAATCTGACACGGATAGCATGGGCGAATTGAATACAAATGTGATATAGAATACTTTTTCAAACAGTTTGGAATAATTAAGGCGGTTCTTGCCGATATTTTTGTCTTGGCATATTATCAGCGTTAGCGAGTGCCCGTCCGTACGAATTGTGCATTTCGAAGCACTTATTCCAATGCAGTCTTTCAATGCACGAACGGAGCAGTATTAGATTCTGACGAGGCGTTTTCACAGCGTAGTAGCTTGCCAGGAGGTGTGGCGCTGGTGTGCTTAGGGAGGCAATGTGTGCGAGATACGTTTTAATAAGGCAACAATATTTCAACAATTGATTGATTGATTGATATGTGGGGTTTAACGTCCCAAAACCACTATATGATTATGAGAGACGCCGTAGTGGAGGGCTCCGGAAATTTAGACCACCTGGGGTTCTTTAACGTGCACCCAAATCTGAGCACACGGGCCTACAACATTTCCGCCTCCATCGGAAACGCAGCCGCCGCAGCTATTTCAACAATTATAACGCAGTATTGTTGAAGATAACGCATCGTCGAAATCGCGGTCTTGGTGGCAATGATTGTACGTGAAATGACAGCGTTGTTCAAGAAATCGCAAATGAAGTGAATAGTGCAGGAGACGTATGGAAGCGTACCAGGAAACCTGATGAAACACGGACGCCCATGTGATTTACATTCGTAGATAGCTTGGTCTACCAAAACGTCAATAACGCCAGTGTTTAGGTAAGCATGTTTCCTCTGACACAGAAAGTCGGTTTGCCACATTAACGCTACTTTTATCTCTGCTTTATCGGCTTCTTTCTCACTACGGCAATTTAAACAATTGGGGGACCCTTAAGCTTCGCCTTTAAGAGTTGAACGCGATAGCGAAATCCGGCCCCTAGTGCATCCTTCAACCGCTAAGTGCATACTTGTTCAAATGTTTTGTTACATACACACGCACGCACACAAACACGCACGCAGTGGATTGGACCAGCGCGCGCTATTATCGCCGAATGGGCTCGTTTTTGTCGTGACACCTGTCGAACAAAATGCGTTAGAGGGGCCCCCGAAACACTTTTTCAAGTAACCATGGAATGAATTCACTAGAAGAGCTTATTGCCTCACGAATTCAAAAATTTTAAGAACCCGTCCAGTGCGAGTGGAGCTACAATTAAAGGTTTGTCGCATGCTGCAATTGCATTATCTCTTCTCTCGTCCCGACGAAAGCGCTGGAAGCTAAGCAGCGAGGGGGGGCAGAGCGAAAAAACTACTGCGCCTGGTGACCTTGAGCACTTTTTTTTCTTCGAATGCGAGGCTTCTTCAGTGTGATCGCGCGCGCAAGCGTGGGCAAGTAGCGGCCTCCCGCGGCTATCTCGGTAACTTGATTTTTCGGTCACAGACGCACAGACGAGTTTTCTTTCACAACCAACGGGGACGATGCCGGTGGCAGGTTTTCTGAGACAAGAGCTCATTAACGCTATCGCGTTAATACGCGTCGTTTGCAGCGTGTTTTGTCATCAGGTGTATGGCGACGCAGTGCCGGCGATGCGTAGAGGGAGGGGTATTCGCTCGCTTGGCGAAGTGGTGGCGCCCTCTCTCGCGTGGCCCCGGAGACGTTTTTAGCGATATTAACCCATATATAGTGTCCTACATGTAGAACACTGCAACTTTGCATTGTAAATCGAACGTCTTCACTGTATAAAAGCTATAGTGCTACTTGACGTGTGATGACGATGCCCTGTCCTTCTCACGCGCAAGTCTAGGCAATCGCTGGGCCATGAGTCCTCCTGAGTGCAGTCTTAAAATTGTTGTCTTAAAGAAAAGAAGAGCACCATGCCACGGAAGAAAATGCAAGTAGTATAGATTCAGATTGTTCACCATGCTGTCAATATTCTTGTAAATTGTTTGTCAATTATTGAGTTTGCAGTAAAGTTCGTATGACTGTAATATGCGGTAAAGCTTATTGTTTGCGGTCAGTCAAACATTGGTATCCTACATATAGGACGTTAGGCAGGTGGGGTGGCGCGCTGTGTCGATTTAGAATGAGTGCCGCGTCGTGCCCGTGAAGCTTGTCGTAATGCAATGACATGCATATTGGTGTATATAACTTTGGTGTTTTTTATTTTATTTACACTCAGGCGATTTGCTGCAGTTTATTTCATTCAAGAAAATACACACAAACGCTGAACGACACCTTCGATCATATGAACGCTGGCGATGATGTGCCTTCAGTTGTCGCCACTCTCCGGCCTGACAATTATGCTGGTGCAGTGACAGGTCAATTAAGCGGTGGTGAAGAATTAAGTGACGCAAAAACAATTGAAAAAGAAGCATCAAGACATTTACGACGGCAGAGTCGACAACGAATAAAAAATTTTGTATGCCGTTGAAGAGACAATGGCAGGGTTACCGTGATCTCTAATGGTAATGGGCTTGAACCGCAGCAAATGATGAAAAGATACTCTAGATAAAAGTAATTCAAGGTCACGGTGGAGCAGCCTTTTTGGATCTTTAGAATGCAATGCCAACATGGGTGGGGTGGACCGTATGAATCAAAGTATTATAAGGTATCGTAGTGACATGAGAAGTATGAAGCGGTAGTCATGACTGCCAACGTACCTTCTTGATGCATGTGTGAAGAATGCATTCCAGTTGTACAGAAAGAGAACAGAAAAAAACGGACCTGAGGAAGTTTTTAGGGGCAGTAGAAATGTCGTACACGAACATATATCGGTACAAGCCATTGCGTGGAAGAAGCCGCCAGTCTCTACTAGAAGCACCAAGATGATTTTACCACACTTACCACTTGGTGATCCCCCAGAAAAGCAAACAAGGTGCGCTCATAGCCATCGGGAGACCAGCACACGTTGCAAAAATATGGCATCACAGTGCATGCAAAATGTTTCAACTTATACCGTTCAACTAAGTAAGTAGTGCGGCACGCGTTCCAAATTGGCACAATGCGACACCTCATAGTGTCCTATTTGTAGGAGGTGCCAAAACCGTTGTTAGAAAAAGTGTTTCTTGTGAATAAAAGATTTATTCTTTTTTTCTGAGACCTTAGAATCTATCATTTCGAGAAAAAAATCATTTTGTTAATGTCCTAAAGTTCAGGCATATGTGGGTTAACTACGAAGCTGTTCAAGCTAGGCGTAGTTTGTGTGGCCCCTGCCAATGTCATACGGCCTTCGCGAAGACAATGATCTTCATACACGGGTATGTGCCGCAGAAATTGGGCAAGCTCCATTACTCACCGCATGGTACTCACCCATTACTCAACATGAGACCGAATGCCACGGCCGTCATTTTATCCTGGAACATTCGTGTCAGCAGCCGAGTACCACAACCGCGAGTGCCTTCTTTTCTTTCGCAGGCTTCCAGCGCCTCCGAGATCGGAGGCATTACATGTTCTCTGTATGCGTGGTTTTGGATGGGCGCACATTTGATTAAGTGCCGATGCCATGCCATGACGTAGTTTTGTGGTGCCAGGTTATGGGACATGTCATAATGACGTCATGATTGCACAAAATTTCGTGACATGTTACGTCATGATCATGGAATATAGGGTGACGTCTTCACATAATGCTGATTCTATTTCATCATTCATGTCGACGTGGCCACTGATGACGGTAACGTTCCGTGTTTGATAAGGCATCTAACGCTTTCGGCTTAAAAGTCATCCCGTTCGTATGCGTCGTATGTATGGCTATATATCGTCCTGCTGTCGCTTCCGACAGTGTGTTTCAGCGCATTTATCGGGCCTGGGTTCGACTAGCACTGCCAAAGCCCGGTGTTTGGCTATTGCGCTAAGAGTGTCCAAACGCTATTCTTTTGGCGCAAGCCAACACCATTCTAGATGCACACAGGAGCGAGGCTTGTTAGCTTGGGATAGCGCACGCGCAGACCATAATACAAGTACCTGCCGAGCTAAGCCCTAGCCACATGTACGCGTTACGACGCGCCAACGCGCTATGGCCAGCTGACCACACGCCTTGCAGCGAGTCAGCGTGTGACTTTTTGAAGGTGCGTGCCCTCTCTTCATAGGGAGAGGGCGCGCATCGGGATGGGACACGTCACGAGCTGACGCTTTGTAACGCGTGCGTGGGGTTTGAATGACGCATCAAGCACAAAACGTGACCGTTAGTGGCGTGAACACGAGTGATGCAGGAGATGACCAAGTCATAACGTTATCGTGAGGTCCCATGTCCCCAAAATGTGTGCCGTCACTAAGACGCCACATAACATGACCTCGCATGACAGCGTTCATGTCACTGTCGCTTAGGCACTTCCAAGCTACCTTGGATGCAGAAAGCTTACGGGGGATGGAAGAGGGGATAATCAGTACAACACGACTAAAGAGAAAAATTACGAAGCTAATGTCCTTTGCCTTCAAGAATCGTCTTAGGCAGCGTATGAGACCCAGAGAAAATGTTTTAATTATGATAACTTGCATTTAAGCTCAGCCCTAATTAACATCCCTTCTTTCCTTCTATTTTGCCAACGCAGATGCCAACGTAAATATGAAGTTGACGGCTGTGCCGTGAAATTGTTTTGCAGTTTGAGACCACCTGCACGCTCGCCTTCGTGAAAGCTTAACCACAGGCCACACGAGCAATGCTGGCAGCAGCAAGCACGGTCGTACTGTTTGTGCTCTGTCAATTCACACAGCAAGTACAGTCGGGCGACAGCACCTTCAAAGAATGTGAGCTCTTGAATGGCTCCGGAACCGTGAACTGGGAAGACGTAAGAAATTTCCCTGTTTACTTCAAACAAGGAAAACTGGGCCCCATAAATGCTAACTTTTGGATTATTTGGATTACTGAAACTGAAAAATAAATAGGGGAGTTGTTTTCACTGTGCATATATATTCTTACAAGAAAACGTATATTTACAGATATTTACAACGATTACACGTGATGACAATGCCTGGCGCACTGGCGGGCTGGAACCAGTCTCTATCCACTTCGTAGTCTTTTCTTTCAGTCTGGGACCCTCTACTGCTTTATGCCCCAATCCCACTACTGCCTTGTGGCACTACCCCGCGGCGTTAAAGCGCCGACCCGGCGCTTGTCACGAAAGGGGAGTGTTGGGTGACACATAAGGCTTCAGTCTGACGACGTGCACAACAGTGGATGGTGGTGGCATTGAGTGCGCTTCGTCGACGACTCGCTGTATCTCGTAGGTGAGGTTGGTGATCTTGCGAAGGACTTTGTATGGTCCGTCATAGCGAAATAAAAGTTTTTCTGAGAGGCCGATGTGACGACATGGGGTCCACAAGAGTACGAGAGAACCTGGTGCATACGAAACTTCGCGGTGGTGACGATCGTATCGATCTTTCTGAGAGGCTTGAGAAAGCATGAGTCGTTCTCGGGCAATCTGTCGTGCTGCGTCGGCTCGCTCTATGGCATCGCGGACGTATGTGACAGGGGAGCTTGAACCAGCGGGAAGGAGTGTATCAAGAGGCAGAGAGGGTTCCCGTCCATAAAGAAGGTAGAACGGGGAATAGCCTGCGGTGTCATGTCTGGAGGAGTTGTAAGCGAAGGTGACGTAGGGTAACGTTGCGTCCCAGTCACGGTGGTCTGGAGAAACATACATTGACAACATGTCCGTGATAGTGCGATTCAGGCGCTCTGTAAGTCCATTAGTTTGTGGATGGTATGCCGTTGTGAACTTGTGGTTCGTGGAACAGGAACGTACGATATCCTGGACGACGCGAGATAAAAAGTATCGGCCTTGATCAGTAACGAGCTGTCGAGGAGCGCCGTGATGCAATATGATGTCATGTAGCAGAAAGTCGGCGACATCGGTAGCGCAGCTGGTTGGAAGAGCGCGGGTGATCGCGTAACGTGTCGCGTAGTCGGTCGCCACGGCAACCCATTTGTTCCCGGATGCAGAAGTGGGAAATGGCCCGAGAAGGTCGAGCCCTACGCGGTAGAATGGTTCAGCAGGGATCTCAATAGGGTTAAGAAGGCCAGCTGGAAGCGATGTTGGTCGTTTTCGACGTTGACAAAGGTCGCAGCTGGCGACATACTTTTGCACAGAGTGATATAGGCGTGGCCAGAAAAAACGGCGCCGGACGCGATCATAAGTGCGGGTGACTCCCAGGTGACCAGCGGCAGGTTCATCGTGAAGCTGTCGGAGAATATCTACACGCAAATGGGAAGGCACGACGAGAAGGCGGTCAAGACCATTAGGGCGCATGTTGTGGCGGTAGAGAACTCCTTCATGAAGGAAATACAAGTTCAGAGAAGTGGGTGGAGTAGCGGAACTCAGGCTTTCTATGATGGGAAGTAAATCCGGGTCGCGGCGTTGCTCAGAAGCGATATCAAGAAAGTCTGATATTGATAAGACGCAAGCCTCCGTAGCTCTCTCTGTGGCGTCTGGTGGATCCACTGGATACCGTGACAGGCAGTCGGCGTCTTGATGGAGGTGACCAGATTTATAGACAACCGAGAAGGTGTATTCTTGGAGGCGTAGAGACCAACGACCGAGACGTCCCGTGGGATCCTTTAGCGAGGAAAGCCAGCAGAGTGCATGATGATCAGTTACAACCGTAAAACTGCGGCCGAAGAGGTACGGGCGAAATTTAGCGACAGCCCAAACAAGGGTCCCAGACTATAGTATTCGCTCACGCGCTCGTACAAAGCGACCCAATCTTCAACATTCACCTTCAACATTCACCTTGTCCTTGCCTGTGCCCGAGAAGGTTCCGGGGTCTCGTGGAGGCAGGAGAATCAGAGGAGGCAGCTGGTGCTGCTGGTGCTGGTGCTGGTGCTGCTGGTGCTGGTGCTGCTGGTGCTGGTGCTGGTGCTGCTGCTGCTGCTGCAGCTGCGGCTGCTGTTGCTCTTGTGGGTGGGCCTGTTGAGCCATTGCAGGAAAATGAAGGTGGCGACCACTCCGAAGTTCCGTGTTGGTTTGCCGGAAAAGCCAGAGGTAGGCGTACCCAGCACTTCCACCAATAATCTTACAAGAAAACGTATATTTACAGATATTTACAACGATTACACGTGATGACAATGCCTGGCGCACTGGCGGGCTGGAACCAGTCTCTATCCACTTCGTAGTCTTTTCTTTCAGTCTGGGACCCTCTACTGCTTTATGCCCCAATCCCACTACTGCCTTGTGGCAATATAAACGAGGTAAAGCAGACTGAAATGGCACTGATCGCAGGACTCCCGCAATCAGTCTTTAAAGATGAAGCAAACAAGAACTATTTCTGAAGCGTATACCATCAGCATTACAAGAGCAAGAGTTGACGCCGCTGCGACTGTGATTGTGCACTATTAACAACATGGGCGCCAGGTGTTTCGTCCCAGCCCCGCCGCGGTGGTCTAGTGGCTAAGGTACTCGGCTGCTGACCCTCAGGTCGCAGCCGAGTACCTTAGCCGAGTACCTTAGTCCTCGAATCCCGGCTGCGGCGGCTGCATTTCCGATGGAGGCGGAAATGTTGTAGGCCCGTGTGCTCAGATTTGGGTGCACGTTAAAGAACCCCAGGTAGTCAAAATTTCCGGAGCCCTCCACTGCGGCGTCTCTCATAATCATATGGTGGTTTTGGGACGTTAAACCCCACAAATCAATCATCAATCAAGGTGTTTCGTCCCAGCGTCGCCAATTGTTCGATGGATAACTTACTGACTTCATTAAAGTCACTTCTCATAGCTAGCGGTCTTACAAAGCCAGCTAATAAATCGATACATTTTATTTTCGCGAAGGTCCCTTGCGCATATATTGTTATGCCAGCGAGTCCTCGTCAAACGTCCGTGCCTCTGAAAAAGGCAATCTGGGTCAAGGCCAGCCCGCAGTCCGCCTGACGCGAACATCTCAACGGCGTGAACACGCGCGGCGCCTCTCTGGCCCACGTGCATTGAGTCAGCGGCGCACGTGACAGCGAGCCGGCGTCCTCGTGTTTGGTGGTCTGACGCATGGCGCGGCGACCCCATTGGAGGAATCTGCCCTGACGACCAGCGGCGCTTCTGATTGGACATTTCGGTTGGACCCGGTGTAAATAAAAGAAGCCCTGCGGCGCGTCGCGATCGGCGGTCCTATGAGAGAGGAGTCCCCATGTCGGAGAGCCGACATGTGTGTGAGTCGGCGGTCTTAGGCGAAAAGTTGACCTATGTATTAGAGAGGAGAGCTCGGCTCTTCGAGTCTTTGTCGGCCCCAGTGCCGAAATTGTAACGCCTCTGTATATATGCTGTACATAAACCTTGTTTAACTCACCGTCGTCTCGTCCGCTCGTCTTATCAGCTCGGCGCAGAAGCAGTCGCGAGCTGAGAAACATACGCTACCAAACGGCTGGTGACCTTCCCGGCGGAGTTGAAAGCAGTGGCGCCTTCGGGGCCGTGTTGGCGTCCCCGTCTTTCGCAACCGTGGTGGCTTCGGCGGGATCGGTCCGTCTTTCGCAACAGTGGTTGGCAGCTGCGGGATCGGCCGGCGTCAGCGACATCGATGCGGTGAGTGCCTGATGTTTTCCCCTCAGTTCACCAGACTACTCTAGCTCAGGTTGTAGTAGTTTAGAGAAGGGCTGTGTGAAGCATTCGAGTGAGCTTTGATCGTTTCAAGCAAAGTCGGAAGTGCTTTGAAACCAAAGTTAATGCGGAGGGGGTAAACACGGGAGTGTTTAAAATTGCTTGCGCGTCTTGCTAGTAGGCTTATAGTGGGTACGGCAAGTAGATTCTTAACAAGGGCAAACAGCAAGAGGCGAGTGTGAACGATGGAGAACCTTAAAGTGAAGGAACTCATCGAAATTTGTGAGGAACTCGGCATTACTTTGGGCCGTGCGAAACGAAAACAAGCGATCCTTGAGATCATGAAGGATGAGGGAGTGTCGGCTGAGGAAGTCGGTGAGGCCTGGGTGGATATCAAAGCACGCCGCGAGGAGGCTGAAAGGCGAGAAGCTCGCGAACGTGAAGAAGCTGAAAGGCGCGAACGTCGCGAGCGCGAGGAGGCCGAGAGACAGGAGCGCCTTGAGTTGAAACGAATAGAATTGGCAATCCTACAGTGTTCGCAGGCGCCTAGCGTAGCTTCTCCGACGATTCAGGTCAGCGGTTTTAGAATTCGGGACCAACTGCCACCGTTTGTAGTAGGCGAGGACATGGCGAAGTATCTCGTCAAGTTTGAACACGTCTGTGAGCGAAACGCTTTGGAGCGGTCTCTTTGGGCGCAGAACCTGTTAGCTCTTCTTCCCGGCGAAGTGTCCGACGCGATAACTTGCTTGTCGAGGGAAGCGTTTGAGAGCTATGACGAGGTTAAGGAAGTGCTCTTGAGACGTTATAAATTGTCACCCGAGGCTTTCAGGCAAAGGTTCCGGTATGCTAAAAAGGGGAATGAGTCACACGTTGACTTCGCGTTTCGTCTTAAAGCCGATTTGATTGAATGGCTCAAGGGCGAAGGTGTTTATGACGACCGCGATAAAGTGGTGGAATGCGTTGCATTGGAGCAATTCTACCGCTGCATCGAGGAGGATGTCAAACTTTGGCTGCAGGACAGACTGGGTGAAGTACAGCTAAACAAGGCAGCAGAGTTAGCTGAGGAGTATTATACTCGCCGAAAGTTGCATAGCAGGGCAGTGCGCGTTGAAAAGGATGAAAGGAAAGAGGGCTTTTCAAAGAAACCTGATCAACGGAAACCCGCTCCGCACCGTAATTTCAAGAAGGACCCGTCTCTTACGAAGGACAGTGTGGGGGAAGGGCAAACAGAAGCGGAGAAATCGAGTGAGGTTTCTAAACAACGCACTGATACCACACGGGCGTTTGAATCATGGAAGCCACTAATCTGCTACAACTGCAAAAAGGAAGGACACATCGCGAGAAACTGCCAGGAAAAATTTGCCTTCGCAACAATCCGAGAATCAGAAAAAAACATGCGGTTGTTGGAGCCGTATCTCAAAGAAATTAGGGTGAATGAGAAAACGTGCCGAGCACTTAGATACTCAGCGGCAACCATGGACGTTGTCCATCCTTCATTGGTGTCTCCGGATGACTTCACAGGAGAATGCGCGTGGATCAGGCAGGTCGCCGAGGAGCAGAGTGTTCGCTTACCAATCGCCACGGTTGTCATTAAAGGCCCGTTCGGTGAGCTTCGCACCGAAGCGGCTGTGTCTGCCGCGCTAAATGATCGTTTTCCTTATCTTTTCTCCAACAACTCAGAGCAGCTTCTCAAAGAGCAGGGCAAATCGTTATTCCCCAACTTAGCGTGCATGGCTCTCACGCGATCGCAAGCGCGGAAGCTATCGCGGCAGCTTGATCTGGTTCAATGCGGTGAACTCTCAAGTGACCTTGTCGGCGGGTCGACGGAACCCCAGAAAGGAGAGTTTCCGCATGAGTCATGTGAGCAGTCACGCGAGCGGCCCGTCGCCGAACCGATCGGCGCGGTTTCCGTAGAAAGGGGAGACGACGTGGCGCCATTGAGTCAGAGCGAGAGGGTTGCAACGCTCTCGCCTGTAGCGGAAAGTTGGAGCGAGCTGCCGAGAGTTGATCGAGATACGCTCATTCGAGAGCAGCGTGAGGATCTCTCGATTGAAGCGCTAGTGGAAAGCCTAATTGAAGCGCTAGTGGAAAGCCAAATTGAAGCGCTAGTGGAAAGCCAGAAAAACGCGGCAAAAGTGCTGTCGAAGGAGCACTACGAGGAATCGGTGAAGAAGTGTGCTTTTGAAGTAGGGAATCAGGTAATGCTGCTTCAGCCGTTCAAAAAGAACAAGCTTGAGGTTGATTGGGAAGGGCCCGCCAAAGTATTATCGAAGCCTTGCGATACAAATTATGAAGTGAAATTAGGAAGGCGGCCGGACAAAATTTACAACTTGATGAAACCATACGTTCAACATCAAGCGGTCGTAAATCTGTGGTTGAATGCTTCAAAGGAAGAGGAAGCAGAAATTTTGAGTTCTAGTGAGGTAATTGAAGGGGGATCGAAAGTAATCCGGGAGCAGATAAACCTAGAGCCGAGCTTAAGTGAAGGAGGACCTGAGAAAGAGGACCTGAGAAAGATTGGTTCCGAGTTTGAAGACGTGTTTTCGCACCGCCCTGGAAACACGAGTGTGATCGAACACGATATCGAGCTAAGCGGTGAGGAGTCAATCCGTAGCAAGCCGTATCGTTGTTCCCCTGTGCAACGTCGAAAGTGTGAGCCGCTCTTGGTGCCGCATAGGTATCGTCGCCTAAAAGTGGCCGGTTACTGAAGTGGAGCATGTTGCTCCACAGCGCAACTTTGACGTTCGCTATCAAAACAAAAAAAATAAATAAAGGAAAGGTAAACGCTAATGCAGGTGCATTGAGCAGTGCGTTCCAGTTAGTAACTTCTCAACCTTTCGGTTTTTGGCTGGCGATTCGGGGCAAAATTTTGACCTCATCACGACCTGGGCTGAGCGCTCTCGTTCAGAGTGATCTCAAGGGGCCAACTTTATGTGGTATTCTAATCCGTTACGTTGTTGTACGTGGGGAAAAAATTGAGTTGTCATTTTAAGGGTCTTTTGTCCCACATGTGCCTCTTGATGTAGAGGGAACAAAATTCCGATAGACACGTAGATAGGTATATGTTGTACTATACTTTGTCTGGTGTTCTGTTGGGTGACCGAGGGCACTTGCTTGTGTCGTGTGTTGTCTGTTGTCGATCCGTTCTTGGTAAGTTGCAGAACCATCGACAAGTGCTGAAACCGAAGATGGTCAGAAGAGACGAGTGAAGCTGGTCGACAAGTTGTGGCGACAAGCCAGTGGAGCTGGGATCCGTCGTCGAAAATGGGACGTGTTCCCGGAACAGTCTGGAGCTGTATTCTCCCCATGGCCCTGGAGGCGAACCTGGAGGGACCTGGCGAACGAGCGCACCTGACATCCGAGCCCCGTGGAAGCAGCTCGTCTTTCCGGTGCATTATCTGGCGGCGGGGGTGCTGTTATGCCAGCGAGTCCTCGTCAAACGTCCGTGCCTCTGAAAAAGGCAATCTGGGTCAAGGCCAGCCCGCAGTCCGCCTGACGCGAACATCTCAACGGCGTGAACACGCGCGGCGCCTCTCTGGCCCACGTGCATTGAGTCAGCGGCGCACGTGACAGCGAGCCGGCGTCCTCGTGTTTGGTGGTCTGACGCATGGCGCGGCGACCCCATTGGAGGAATCTGCCCTGACGACCAGCGGCGCTTCTGATTGGACATTTCGGTTGGACCCGGTGTAAATAAAAGAAGCCCTGCGGCGCGTCGCGATCGGCGGTCCTATGAGAGAGGAGTCCCCATGTCGGAGAGCCGACATGTGTGTGAGTCGGCGGTCTTAGGCGAAAAGTTGACCTATGTATTAGAGAGGAGAGCTCGGCTCTTCGAGTCTTTGTCGGCCCCAGTGCCGAAATTGTAACGCCTCTGTATATATGCTGTACATAAACCTTGTTTAACTCACCGTCGTCTCGTCCGCTCGTCTTATCAGCTCGGCGCAGAAGCAGTCGCGAGCTGAGAAACATACGCTACCAAACGGCTGGTGACCTTCCCGGCGGAGTTGAAAGCAGTGGCGCCTTCGGGGCCGTGTTGGCGTCCCCGTCTTTCGCAACCAAGGTGGCTTCGGCGGGATCGGTCCGTCTTTCGCAACAATATTCTCGAAAAGCGCCGGTGATCGATATAGGTATGCGAATTACTCATTTAAAAAATAAGAATACATCAGTTGATTTCGTTTCAGCAATATTCTGAATGATGGGCACTCGATGACTACTTCCCGGGTCTCATTTTTTATGTTTTTCCTGCACTCCGGGCCATTTTAGCTCACACCTGAGAACGATCCCCTTACAAAAGTTGCCGTTACAAAATCACACACACACACACACACACACACACACACACACACACACACACACACACACACACACACACACACACACACACACACACACACACACACACACACACACACGCATGCACGCACGCACGCACACACACACACACACACACACAAAATACTACTCGAATAAAAGATTGTCATTATTCATTTATCGGCATCTATCTCAAGTGTTCGCCTCTGGATAACGCTATTTCTTTTTTTTACTCGCAACTATCGACGCCGACATTGACGCTGATGCTGACATCGCAAATTCTGCGATATGGCTCTTTAACATTGATGCGATAGAAATAAAGCAGCTGTATATAAACTAGCCGAGACGGTATGTGCCACTGAAACTGGCTAAGCTCCGCCATTCACATCGGGTTCACTATATACGATCCAATTTTGAATTTTGAAACACCTTCACATAGTGAAGACTCGTTAAACAGTGCACATAGTGGTAAACAGATAGCACAGTCAAGCAATGTAATGGCAATACAACACTATACCAGCTGCGCTCTTTACTTAATTCTTCACTGTGTCCATGATACTGGGGCTAAGATTTCTGCGCCATTTTAGAGGACGTTTCCAGTATACTTCGCAGATAATTATGGCGATGCGTTCTCGAAGTGCAACGACGCTCAATGCATCCAACTTTTACTTTTGACGGCTGGCGTCGCCACCATCGCTGCCAAGCTCACGTGCCGGGAAGGAAGAAGAATGCGATATCGTTCAAATGTCTCACAAATTCACATTCTTAGCCAATGTACTAAGTGGGTATGAGTCATGTTAGCATCATCGTCATCATCATCATCAGCAGCAGCAGCAGCAACGTCATCATTACGAACATTATCAAACAAATGCGCCTCTAAATTCCAATTTGCATATTTGTTATTATAATATTATTAAGCGAATTCTAAACATCAATTTCAACGTGTTCGAAATTACTGCAATTTCAATTCAAGATATATATATATATATAATATTCCCTCTGGTCGTAATGGCAAAAAAAATATTGCACTCTTTCTGTATTTATGTGTGCTTTATCCTCCTTCTGTTAGGATTAGGTATATCATTCGAAAGGCCTTAAATTTCATATCCTCAATTCTTGGCAAATTCCCCTGAGTGGGCAAGAGCCATAGTGGAGGCATCATCATCATCATAATCATCATCATCATCATGATCATCATCATCATCATCATCCACCTGCTATGAGCCACGGTATGAGGAGAAGAAGAAAGAGAAGAAGAAGCTGCCCGTTTATTTGGTTCCTGATCTCGACCAGTGACTGTCCGAAATCATTCAGCATGCTGCCTTCGTGTAAGTGGTTACAGATTAGTTCCAGCGACCATAGATGTTCATAAGCAGACTTTTTTTGTGACTAAGTGGTTTGTCACTCAAGGGAAATGCGTTGGGACGTGACAAGGATAGTAATGGTGCTTTCATGCGTGGCTATGAATATGCATCGTGGCTGTAAATAAGTTCCGATGCAACAATTCCCGACTGAAGGTTTTATGTCCTCACATAAACATGGTTGAGCTTTCCGTTAAGCAACTTCTTACCAGTGGTAGTAGCAGTCTTGTAGTTGGCGTGGAGTTTAAATGCTTAGCTATAGGACGTTTATTCGATCCTGACAGCCTCGACCACATGAACGAAAAATCCAAGCACGCTCGTGCCCTACAAATTCTTCGTAAGAAATCCCACGTGATGGAGATCAACACGAAGTCCCGCACGCAGTAGCACGTGGGAGTGATAAGATCGTGCTTTTAGTGAAACTCGACCACTCATTTCTGTAGCTTGAGATTTACGCTCTTGATTTCTTTCGTGAGGAAACCAGAGCCTCGAGTTTAATATCATCCGATGAATCCTCAGGCATGACCTGCCACGGACCGCGCGGTGCACCCACGTCATCGGTGCTTGTGGCGGTGTGGCTGCTCGGCTGGTCCTTCCAGGGTTCAGAGCAGTCGAGAAGGTCTTTGCGCCGGTACGTCGCCGGTCGCACCCTGACGCCACTGGGATGTGAGTTGTGGTTAGCAGCGAATTGCAGGCCGATTAGAGCTATTCTATGGAGTAGAATGTTCGGTAAATTTGTACAGGCGTTGCCGCGGTGCAGTTAACATTGTTTCTGTGGCGAAATAGACCAGTTGTTTACTGATACTTTTTGAAAACAGCGCAGCAACTCGAGGATGAACAAAGATACTGCGCTCTTTTTAAAACGAATCATAACCAACTCATCAAAACATATGTCCTACTAATGTTTACTGATGGACACGCAACGCTCAGGAATACCTTCAGCAAATTGTCGATTACTTGAAAAAGGTAAAAGCTAAAGGATGAAATGGAACCAGCTATTAGTGATAACCGTGATAATGAGTCATGAAAGTTTGTGGTGTCGGGAACTATGCGAAGGACGACGAAGAAGCAAGAAACGGCAAGCCACAGCATTGGTGCACACGCGCGACCCGAGCTGGCGTTTGTTTTGTATTTTCGGCCTGTTGGTGTTCCTCGCTCTTCTGGCGTTCCTTGGCCTTCCAGTAGGTCTATACGTAAATAAACTACGTAACATCTGGTGGAGGTGTGTGAACTCCCATACAAACCTGGAACTTCGCTCCCGTGAGCTTCCCCCTCTACGTGACATGAACATGGCCACCGAGACGCCTCTCCAGGTGGTACCTTCGACCGTCCACGTCACTTGCGGCACCGTGTATCTTCAACGAGACCCTCCTATCTTCACGGGCTCCACTGAGTCCGATGTCGAAGATTGGTTGGCGAGGTACGACAAAGTCGGCGCAAGTAACAAATGGGACGACCCAAGTAAGCTGGGATACGTCACGTTCTACCTTGCGGACACCGCGCAACTGTGGTTTAATAACCACGCAGCTGACATTCCTACGTGGTATGCATTCAAGAATGCCATTTCGGACGTCTTTGGACAACCTGCGGCACGCAAGCTTCAAGCCGAGCACCGTTTACGTCACCGTGCGCAGCAACCAGGTGAGACCTACACGGGCTACATTGAAGATGTGTTGCATATATGCAACCGCGTCAACTCTACCATGCCTGAGGAAGAAAAAATCTGGCACATTTTGAAAAGCATTGACGACGGCGCCTTTCAGATGTTGCTCGCGAGAAATCCCCCCACAATTGCTGTGCTCCTTTTTCTCTGTCAGAGCTTCGATGAATTGCGTAGGCAGCGCGCAATTGCTCGTCAAGCCCTCACGACGCCAGACACGCTCGCAAGCTTGCACCTAGCTGCCCAATCTACCGATCAGCAGCCGCTGCTTTCGACAATCAAGGACTTCGTCCGCGAAGAGGTAGCGTTCCAGCTGTCACTGCTGCCACTGACACATGAGCCCGCGCAAGCTTTGGCACCGGACCTCCAACACGCCATTCGAACCCAAGGCGCTGAGGCCCTTCCACCAATGCATCAGCAACCACCTGTCACTACGCCTCTCACGTACGCCGCCGTCGCTGCTCAGCCTACGCAACAGCGTATGCCATATGCTCAACCTGCCACGCCACCCTATGTCGTGCCTACAACCCCGATTGCTGCGCCGTATCCCTACGCGAGATCTTCAGCTCCATTTTACCGTCGCTCAGACGCTTGGAGGACGCCGGATAATAGGCCCAGCTGTTTCGCCTGTGGTATCGCTGGACACGTCGCCCGCCACTGTCGCCGAGATGCCCCTCCAGTCGACACCGTGGGCAGGTAAATGGCGTCGTCGTCTAGGACGCCATCAAGGTACACCACTGACGGTCATCGACCCTTCGCAAACCATCGGTCACCATCGCCCCGACGACGCTCCTTGTCACCTATGCGTCGCCGACCTGCTACGGAAGAGGGAAACTGATCGCTGCAGCTCCGGAGGCAGCAGCTGCATACCATTCGAACTGCTTAAGGCCTACATCTTTCTCGCCGCAAAACGTTATCGACGTCACTGTTGAGGGGACCAACGCGCTAGCGCTTATCGACACAGGAGCCGCCGTTTCCATAATCTGTGAGACCTTATGCTGCAAGTTGAAAAAGGTGACGACGCCTCTTTCGGGCCTGATGCTCCGCACGGCCAACTCGCAGTGAATAGAACCTACAGCTGTGTGCACTGCACGTGTCATTATCCAAGGTGAACTTTATGCCATTGAATTTTTTGTGCTGGCATCATGCTCCCACGAAATCATTCTTGGATGGGACTTTCTTTCGCGTCATCGGGCCATCATAGATTGCTCACGTGCAGAAGTTGCCCTTACACCGCTGCCAAGCTCTTGTTTGGTAGATTCTCTTTCTGAAGCTTACAAACTTGTCGTTGTTGCAGACACAGAAATAGCACCGAGAACATCCGCCCTTGTAGCCCTGACCTGTACGGCCGCCCCTGCCGGAACTGTTTTGTTCACTTCGTCTGACGTATTTACCCGCCGCCGTAGTCTACACCTGCACTTTGCCATACTCACCGTAGAATCCGGTGCTACCGCCATGCTCGTTGCGAACTCGCTATCGTCGCCAGTTACCTTACCTCGCGGAGAATGTTTGGGTAACATCAAGACGTTGACCTCTTGCGCCCTCTGGAGTTTGCTGAACACCCACCTGACCTCCAGCTCAATGCTATGACGCCACCTGTGGCCACATTGCCCGCGCCAGACTCATTCCAGTCCTCTGTTGCCGCTGAGCTATCGCCGACACAAAGACGCGAACTCTTGTCCCTTCTTCGAGAGTTCCGTTCTGCGTTCGATTGCGCTCAACTATCTTTGGGTCGCACAGCGAACATCACGCACCGCATCGACACCGGTACTCATACTTCCTTACGCCAACGACCATATCGAGTTTCAGCAGAAGAGCGCCGTATTATCAACGAACAAGTCGACGATATGCTCAAGCGTGGTGTCATCCAGCCATCGCAGAGCCCTTGGTCGTCCCATGTTGTACTTGTGCGCACAAAGGCTGGGTCTATCTGGTTCTGTGTCGACTACCGCCGGCTCAATAAAACAACTCGGAAGGATGTGTACCCATTGCCACGCATCGACGATGCTCTCGATTGCTTGCAAGGAGCAGAATATTTCTCCTCTTTAGATTTACGCTCAGGATATTGGCAAGTTTCAATGGCTGATCCTGACCGATCGAAGACTGCATTTGTAACACCTGATGGGCTGTATGAGTTTAACGTCATGCCATTTGGACTCTGCAACGCCCCAGCTACCTTCGAACGGATGATGGACACCATCCTTCGCGGCCACAAGTGGAACACGTGCCTCTGCTACTTAGACGACATCGTCGTTTTTTTCTCGCGACTTTTCGACTCACCTTGTTCGTCTTCGTGCTATTCTCACGTGTCTCACCTCTGCTGGCCTTCAACTTAACATCAAGAAGTGCCATTTTGCCGCACGGCAGCTCACTATACTGGGTCACGTCGTCTGCAAAGAGGGTGTTCTCCTGGATCCGGCGAAACTCCGCGCCATGGCCGTCTATACGAAGCCCAATTCCATCAAGACGCTTCGAAGTTTTATCAGCCTGTGCTCATACTTTCGTTGATTTGTGCAGAACTTCTCTTCCATTATCGCGCCTCTTACCAACCTGTTGACAACTTCCAAAGGCATTTCTGCGTGGTCAAAAGAGTGCGACGAATCCTTCACCGCGCTTCGGCGGTTATTATTACCTCCAATACTACGTCATTTTGACCCCGATGCGCCTACGGAGGTCCACACCGACGCCAGTGGTGTTGGTCTTGGTGCTGTATTGGCTCAACGAAAACCAGGATACCAAGAATACGTGGTCGCTTACGCGAGTCGAACCCTCAAGAAAGCTGAGTGTAATTATTCCGTCACAGAGAAAGAGTGCCTCGCAATTGTCTCGGCTTTGACGAAGTTCCGCCCATACCTTTATGGCCGCCCTTTCGAAGTCGTTACGGACCACCACGCTCTATGCTGGCTATCATCGCTCGAAGACCCGTCGGGGCGCCTTGGTCGTTGGGCGCTTCGCCTACAGGAATACGACATTCGTGTTGTATACCGATCCGGCCGCAAGCACTCCGACGCTGATGCGCTATCCCGCTCGCCGCTACCGGCTCACCCAACCTCCTCGTCACCTTCTTCAGCTGTCACAACACCAATCGACTTCACAGACATGGCATCGGAACAACGCAAAGATGTGTGGATTTCCCAACTCCTCGCCTTTCTGACTGATCCGTCAGCTAATTTGGTCTCAAGAACTATCCGCCGTCAAGCCACACATTTCGCTATTCAAGACGACCTCCTCTATCGGCGGAATTACACGTCTGAAGGTTGGAGGTGGCTCTTAGTGATACCCAACCACATGCGTTCAGAAATCTGTACAGCTTTCCACAACGACCCGCAAAGCGTTCACGCCGGCACTCTCAAAACGTACAACCGTCTACGTCAGCGGTACTGGCGTGGCATGTACACATTTGTTCGCAAGTACGTACGTGCTTGTACTGCATGCCAGCGACGTAAAGCCCCACCTTCACGCCCTGCCGGTACACTTCAGCCTCTGCCTTGTCCAGCGCGTCCATTTGACCGCATCGGTATCGACTTATACGGACCACTTCCCTCGTCGTCCTCTGGAAATAGGTGGATAATTGTCGGCGTGGACCACCTCACGCGTTACTACCCGCAGCACTACCCGCAGCAACCGCGAGGGAAGTTGCGTTTTTCATCTTGCGCAACTTCGTTCTTCGCCATGGTGCTCCCCGCGAACTTTTGAGCGACCGGGGGCGTGTTTTCTTGTCTGACGCCATTCAAGCCTTGCTCGCTCAGTGCAACATGGTTCATCGCATGACGACAGCATATCACCCGCAGACGAATGGCCTCACAGAACGATTTAATCGCACTCTCGGTGATATGTTGACGATGTACACAGCTTCAGACCAGACCATACACTACCCAAATTAGCCTATTAATCACTTAATTTACGTACAAAACAGGGCAAAGTGGCCTTCACTTTGACGCATAGTCATGTGCAACTGAGGTATTTTATAAATATCGAAAGTACCATTTGCATGGCGATGCACTATTTTGGTTCGATACGGTTAAAACGTATACAATTCTGTAGATGTAGTGCTTTGCGTTGAAGCAGCGAAACTTGGTCTGCGTTCCTTGTGCAGGGGGCGAGTACTGCGACGGCACAAGGTGGGCTTACAAGACACCGCAGTGCGGAAACACGAGTAGGGCGGAGAGCGTTGATACGAAAAGTGAGTGAGTGTGCCGACGTGCGTCACGCTGCGTTGGTAAGCGCGTTTGTTGACAGCAGCGCCATTGGTTTGTACAAACGTTGTTGGATGAATGCCCGTGTCGTGCGTACGGCATCCGCGGCGTTGTTATGAAAGGTCAGTGAACCGGTTTATTCTAGCGTCAACTGCCCCACGACGCTCACAGTGCCATTCATGAATTAGCCTCAGGCAACTCGAAGGCGAAAGCCGTCATCTTTTCTTCTCAGTGAATGTATTGATCTTTAAGGAGGATGGCTACTGAAGGAGGCCGATCATCTAGGCGGAATGGTCCAAGTTTGTTTCCGTTAACGACCTCTCTGGCCGTTAATGAAAAGAAAAAGAAAGGAAAAATTCATCTCTAAGTATAGACTTTTTTACAAGATAAAAAAAATTACACACATTTCCCCGTAAAGGGAACCCTGGGTCGTATGTGAAGCAGCCAAGGGTAGACTTAAAAATTGGGGGACCCTTAAGCTTTGCCTTTAAGGGTTGAACGCGATAGCGAAATCCGGCCCTTCGTGCACCCTTCAACCGCTAAGTGCATACTTAATAATACGTTTTGTTACATACACACGCACGCACACAAACACGCACACAGTAGCTTGGACCAGCGTGCGCTATTACCGCCGAATGGGCTCGTTTTTGTTGTGACACCTGTCGTCAAAATCCATTAAAGGGGCCTTGAAACACCAATGGAATGAATTCACTGGAAGAGCGTATTGCCTCACGAATTTAACGCCACTAAAATTTTAAGAATCTGTCCAGTGCGAGTGGAGTTACAAAGGGTTGTCGCATGCTGCCATTGCATTATCTCTTCTCTCGTCCCAACGAAAGCGCTGGAAGATAAGAAGGGAGGGGTGGCAGGGCAAAAAACTACCACGCCTCGTGAGCTTGAGCACTTTTTTTCCCTTTGAACGCGCATATTTTTCAGTGTGATCGCGCGCGCACGCGTGGAAAAGTAGTGGCCTCCCACGGCTATCTCGGTAACTTGATTTTTTGCTCACAACGCACAGACGATTTTTCGCTCACAACCAACGGGGTCGACGCCAGCGGCAGGTTTTATGCGACAAGAGCTCTCTAACACTATCGCGTTAAATGTAGTCTAAAGATGTGCTCTTTACTCATCACCATAAACGAACCTGGTTGCTCACATAGCCGCTTTGTGAGCCCTCGCCTACGCCGCACTAATGCTTGTATCACCATTTTTACTACTGTGTGTGTGCGAGTGCGAGGAGGTAGCGCTTTTATTATACAGAGCAGCACAGCGCTGCTAGAGGTCTCCACACATACCAGAGCACGCACCGGTGTGGAGCGAGTGCTCTACCGCAGAGTCATCCAGTGGGTGCTCTGAGTACTAATATGGCTACGACAACATACAAAGGACAGGCCAGACCATAAGCTGCTTCGCATCTAAAAACAGCCGCCATACAGTGCTACGCACTGATGGGCAAAGGCTTGCATCCCCGTCTGGTAGTGCATTTGGGGGGGGGGGGGGGGGGTCATGGTCAAGTTTGTTTAGTGCAGCCTAGAGATGCCTATGGTGGCACCCAGGGAGCTGTCTGTGTAACGTTTTACGTATCCCAAAGCTACACAGTGATAACTCTTGGCTTCCCAAGCAGTACGCTTCGCATTTGAGAGAAATTTCGCTATGTGAATCGAAGACAAAACCACAGCTTTCGTGCGTAGTTCCGGGCCGATAGGTGAAGAACTGACACAAAGTTTCGATGGCGATATAATGAGTGAGATGGATTTATCTAGAAACATACACAACACCTACGAAATATCAAGGGCCAAATATAACCTAGAACATATGTAAGATCATTTTTAAAGTACATGGGGCGCAGTTGAGCGAAATGTGGAGCCCCTCGCGACGCCGACATGGCAGGTATGTGAACAAACCTGCGTCACCAGTTTGTGTTGGCCGTTTGCTTGGCACGCACCTTGAGCTTTCACTACCTGTGAATATTCCACAGCGCCTGCGGCTTTGCGTGGGCTGCCTGTGTCGTCTGTGAGTGCAGCGCCCACTCGCGCATATGCTCTTGCACGCGCCAGTCACAGTTTTCCTTGGTCACGTGGGCAGCTGGGTTTACCTCCCCGCTGGAATGGCTCCTTCCCAGCTCGGTGTTCTGTGAAACCGAAACTATACAACTGGGTGCTCTAAACATCTCTTTAAGTCAATAGCCATCGCACACTCGAGCGATCGATGCTTCCAGCCACGTAGTAAGTGGGTAATAAAATACTTTGGTTAGGTAAGAGATTATGTAGTTAACGATGTGAGCATCGATGGCTGTCAGAAGCATGACCAAGCACGTTCATGTCGCACGCGATGCATCGAGTAACCAGACTTGTACCGACTGTGCAGACGAGGCGGGCTGGCCGGCATTCGAGAGCGCGTGCGGCAGTTCGGGCCAGTCACCGATCAACATCAACTTCTTGCAGACCAGCTTCAAGAGCTTCGGACCAATCTCCTTCCTCGGCTACAATGTGCCCTTCCACTTCACCATCGAAAACGGAGGACACGCGCGTGAGTACCGTGGAATCACAATTCACTTTACCAAGCCGTGACACCACGTGCTAATGAAGATCTTCTAAGCTCACGCAGGCGTTTCACTGCGATCTCAATGACACAGTCTTACCACATCGCGCACGGACGGCCTCATCTTCTTTAAAGAGTGGAGCACCTTAGGTGTACCGTTTGGGCTGTCGTCTCACGCCATCGCTTGGCGTCATGCTCAGAGTACCAAAATAGTTATAAATAGAATGGTACTGACAAAGTAAATGCCAAAATAGGTAAAAAACGATGCTATAAATCAAAGCAACACCACAATAGGGGGAAAGAGGGTGCTATATAAGTCAAGTAAATACCAAGGTATGTCCATAGACAGGGCCAGTTAAGTTTTCCTTTTCGTTCGTTGATCTCCTTGATATAAATTGAAGTCCCGTCAAGGAGATGATCGGCGTCGATGAAGCAGGAGGCAGGTTGGAGGTAATGAAAACTTGAAGGTATATTACAGCGAAATATTTACAGTCATATGTACATCTTGCCGAAGCACACTCATGATAACAAAGACATCAACAGCGTCTTACTCTTCTACTTAACTTTTCTTAAGTTAGAGCCTAGAACACTGTTACTACATACAACGTACTTAGTCTCACTGTTCGACCACCAAGTGGTTACGGCCCAGACAAAAGTTGCATCGTACGGAGTCGTACTGATCTATCAGTTAAGTGATTGCAGCCTCGACTGAAGAGAAACGGATTCCCTCCAGTCTTAAGCATCTTGCGGTAACAAAGAAAAAGGGGAGGGGGCCACTGCTGGTCCGCCTCAACATTCTCTCATCCAATCTGTTTCCACTAAGATTAAGTCACTCCCTACTGGGCTGACCTTACTCTCGACAGCAGCGCTTCTACAGTTTAAACAGGCGTTTTGATACTCTTTCCCATCATGTCTCTCTCTCTCCACCTCCCCCGCGCTCAGGAATTCTAACGCTCGGGAGATATCGGCATTGTAGACCCGGTACATTCATGCCCTTTCCCACACCCAGCGAGCCGAGACGAACCTCCAAAACCGGAAATTGAATGATTGCGCGCGGAACGTAATTGCCCCCGCAGGTAGCAAGCGGCCTTTGACTTTCTCCGCTTTCCCTGTGCTCGGGTCGTGCATCGCTGCGACTTTGGGCCGATCGCCAGGGCAGAGCGTGTCGCCTACTTCCACTGAGCTCGCGCCCGGCAGGGGAGGCAGGACGGAGTCGCTTAATCCCATTGTGCGTTTGCCCCCGGCCGCGGCGACTTGTCTCTAAACCACAAACATTCCAAGCCGGTTAGCAGAGCGGGTTCGTTTCACATTGTGTATTTGTCCCCAGCAGCGGAGGAGACGGACGTAGTTTGCATTCCAGAGGATAAGTGGTGTATAGTTACCGAGAGAGATCCGAGAAAGAAACTTTGAATAACGAAGCTTCTGGTGCTGTCCCATCCGCACGATCAACTTATGAGCGGCAAAACATAACACGTCCCCCCTAAAGAGTATACTGGGCTGTCTTACGCTCAGTGATACGATAAAGCACTGCCGCGATTAAGTCACTGGATTTTCTAACCACACACAGTTGTACACAAGCATCAAACACAATTGCAAGTCAACACTACAGGAGAATACACTAAACGAAAACAAATACATGCTAAACAATCAAGTACAGCATTTCTGCTTCAAGCAGTGAGATCACTAGTGTCTGTTTCTTGAATTGTCAATCACACAGTCCACAAAATACAGCATCACGTGGGCAGGAACATTCACGTCCCCCCCAGTTGGCATGGCACTGTTATTCTGATGGCTTCCATGAACTATTCTGAAGCCTAGATAACGCATCCACATTACCGTTACATACTCCCTTCCGATGTTGTACGGACACATGATATCACTGTAAAGCCAGCGCCCATCTTGTTAATTTCGCCCCGTGTGGAGTCGAAGTTGTAAGGTACGACAGCGGATGGTGGTCGGAAACGACGTTTACTATGGCACCGAAAAGCCAGTAGTCAAACTTCTTTAAGGCCCATATTATTGCGAACGCTTCCCTCTCAATTGTCGACCAACGCATCTGGGTCGGTGAGAAGCGGTGGCTTGCAAAGGCGATAGGCTTCTCTTCTCCCCTCGGCTGACATTTGTGCAAAACATGCTCCCGCCGCCGTAGCTGATGCGTCTGTGAAAAGCCAGTAGGGCTGAGATGGATCAGAGGTGTTTCGCGCCACGGCCTCGCACCAAGATCGTTTGAGAGTCTCAAATGCCGCCTGAGCTTCCTCCGGCCAGGGTATCTTATTAGGTCCCGCTTTCTTTGTTAACAGCGTGAGCGGGCTTGTCACCTCTGCATAACCTCGGACGTACTCTCGATAGTAGCCGCAAAGTCCTAACAGGCTGCGTAGTTCCTTCTTGGTGCGCGGTGGTCCCAAGTTCTTAATTGCTGCTATCTTTTCTGGGTGTTCTGGGGTTGAAAAACTTGGCGTGCAACCTAATTTCTCCAGCATCGTTTGTGTGAGCTGCGATTTGAAATTAGTGCCCTGATCGGAGCAGATCATCTCCGGAACGCCTGTGCGACTGAATATCTCAATCAGTGCATCACAAGTCGCCTTAGCTGTTAAAGAGCGCAGTGGGATCACCTCTGGCCACCTCGTGCAAAGATCCACTAAGCACAGCGCGTACTTATGCCCTCTAGCTGACGGTGTGTCTAGGGGTCCGATCACATCTACATTGACAATTTGGAAAGGGTGCTCGGGTCTAGTGAGCGGAGTTATAGGCACTTTATCCGTGCGACGCTTGTCTGAACGAATTTGACATTCATGGCACGAACGACAATGCTCTAATATCTCCTTCGCCATACCCGGCCAAAAAAAATTATACCTAATGCGAGCTCTTGTTTTCTTTGACCCTAGGTGCCCCCCGCATAGTGACTCGTGTGCTAAGTGCATCACCTCAGTGCGCTTTTCTTTGGGGACAACTAGCTGACTCACTCGAGTGCCTGCTATTGAGTCGCAGTGGTATAATAGTCCGTCTGAAATAAACATGCCGGATTTCCCACTACGCGCATCTTCCCAACATTTCTTTAGCGTAGTGTCACCCAACTGCACATTGCGGAACTCTACTCTTTGGCCTAATGACGCCTCCCTTTCTCCCTCAGTTTGCGCCTCTTCCCCGGAATCATCTTTCTCCTCCAAAGTAAGATTGCAGGCAACTACTTTTTGTTTCTCTACTGCTCGTTCCGCCTCGTGAGCAGGCTCGGCCGGCGCTCGACAGGGTGCCAGAGGGCTGCTGGCCTTCAACAAAAGCTTCCAATCGTCCTTGGTCAACAAACAATCTGTGCCCTCGACGAGTTCATCAGTTAAACGCTCAGAGTAGGTCGACGTTCTGAGGCTCCGTAACCTCTCGCGGGCTATTTAATTTGACCGGTAACGTAGCTAGCCTTGCCTCGATAGTTTTACCGAAAGCGGACACCAATCTTACCGTGCCAGACGGCTCTACCACACTTCGCGGAAGCAGACTCTCCCGGATGACGGTTATCTCACTCCCCGTATCCAAAATCGCATCTGCGGATATGCCTGCACATGATACAGGAATTAACTGCAGTTTATCTGTGCCTTCACCCTCGTGTTTCAGAGACTTCACCTTTGCGTTAAGTACTCCAGTAGGTATTTCAGTATCCGTCTCGTGGAATAGCGTTACCTTTTGAACCTTCCGCTTTGGCTCGGTAGCCTTCTTGGGGTTGTTCTCCTTATCACTAGCCTTCGGGCACTCTTTAGCGAAATGGCCTGAGCCGTGACATAAGTGGCACTTCAGAGCCCCTTTCTCAACTCGTGTCGCCGGCTTCTGCCCCATTTCTACAGTTGGTTGCTTTGAAGCACGCCCTTTCCCTTTCGCTTGCTCGAAAGTTTGGAGCACTTTCGCGATCTCAGTTGGCCTAAGCCATCCCTCGCCTTCCCTTAATCTCACATACTCAAGACCCTCCGTACTAAGGCCCGATTTTATGCGGTCAGCAACCATGAGTTCTGCCATCACTTCTACCGTGTCGGCTTCTCTCACTTGGAGGTAGTATGAGAAATAGGTTTTCACGCGGGACGCGAACTGTGCCCACGTCTCTTCCTTACGCTTTACGGCTCTTTCGAACCTCTGCAGGTACTCTGCCGGAGAAAGCTTCAGTTCCGTCAGCACTGCTGCTTTAACTGACTCATAATCTGCACTCTCTTCAGGGTTGAGGTTACGCAGTAGGTAACGGACTCGCTCAGTTAGCGCTGGCATAACCAAATGCACGCGGTTCTCGTGTGGTACCTGGTAAGTAGCAAAAAGTTTTTCTACCTCCTCAAACCATAATGGGACATCCGCGTCACTCGGCAGGCGGAACCCTTTTAGCACTTTTGCACATTGCTGAACAGAATCGAAACCCCGGCGCCTCTGATCACCCGTCTCCGACCCAGAGTTGAACAACGTGCCATTGAGACGTTCCACGTATATTCTAGCCTGCAATAGCTTCTCGTACTGAACCTGAAGATTGAGCTTTTGAATTTCAAGCTCGAGCGTTCTCGCTTCGCTTGATTTCGGCAAAACCTGAGATGCCTGCTGCATCGATTCTTGCCTCTCAGTAAGCACTGTCGCCTCATTTGACTGATCAGAATTTTGAATACCATCATTGGATGATTCTCGACTCCGATTCACATCTGCCGCACTCGTACCCTCATCTTCATTAGACTCCATTGTTTTAGCACCCCCGCGTGTTCTCACCATGTGCTCTACACATAAACTGCCATGCCAACAAGAGAAGAACGCAAGAAATCCTGCTCACCCTTTGCTGTATGCACTGTCGTTCCCGGATCTCCTCCATGGTGCCGGAGTTGGCTGCTGTGGGAGCGTCTCGACTTTGCCGCTGGTGGCTGTTGGATGCCTTGGCCCTCGGTCCTCTCAGCGCTGGTCCAGTGTATGGTGCTGCAGAGCTCGCCGATCCCTATCGACTGCGCCAGTTAAGTTTTCCTTTTCGTTCGTTGATCTCCTTGATATGAATTGAAGTCCCGTCAAGGAGATGATCGGCGTCGATGAAGCAGGAGGCAGGTTGGAGGTAATGAAAACTTGAAGGTATATTACAGCGAAATATTTAGTCATATGTACATCTTGCCGAAGCACACTCATGATAACAAAGACATCAACAGCGTCTTACTCTTCTACTTAACTTTTCTTAAGTTAGAGCCTAGAACACTGTTACTACCCACAACGTACTTAGTCTCACTGTTCGACCACCAAGTGGTTACGGCCCAGACAAAAGTTGCATCGTACGGAGTCGTACTGATCTATCAGTTAAGTGATTGCAGCCTCGACTGAAGAGAAACGGATTCCCTCCAGTCTTAAGCATCTTGCGGTAACAAAGAAAAAGGGGAGGGGGCCACTGCTGGTCCGCCTCAACATTCTCTCATCCAATCTGTTTCCACTAAGATTAAGTCACTCCCTACTGGGCTGACCTTACTCTCGACAGCAGCGCTTCTACAGTTTAAACAGGCGTTTTGATACTCTTTCCCATCATGTCTCTCTCTCTCCACCTCCCCCGCGCTCAGGAATTCTAACGCTCGGGAGATATCGGCATTGTAGACCCGGTACATTCATGCCCTTTCCCACACCCAGCGAGCCGAGACGAACCTCCAAAGCCGGAAATTGAATGATTGCGCGCGGAACGTAATTGCCCCCGCAGGTAGCAAGCGGCCTTTGACTTTCTCCGCTTTCCCTGTGCTCGGGTCGTGCATCGCTGCGACTTTGGGCCGATCGCCAGGGCAGAGCGTGTCGCCTACTTCCATTGAGCTCGCGCCCGGCAGGGGAGGCAGGACGGAGTCGCTTAATCCCATTGTGCGTTTGCCCCCGGCCGGGGCGACTTGTCTCTAAACCACAAACATTCCAAGCCGGTTAGCAGAGCGGGTTCGTTTCACATTGTGTATTTGTCCCCAGCAGCGGAGGAGACGGACGTAGTTTGCATTCCAGAGGATAAGTGGTGTATAGTTACCGAGAGAGATCCGAGAAAGAAACTTTGAATAACGAAGCTTCTGGTGCTGTCCCATCCGCACGATCAACTTATGAGCGGCAAAACATAACAGGGCCACTAGATCATAAGTGAAGGTTTCGTTTCCCGTCATGGGCGCCGAGTGGGTTGCATGCTTGGGACGCTAATGCACGCTTACCCCAGAATGCCAGCGTCACTAAACGACCAGTCAGATTAGTGAAGCGATGGTAAAATATCAGCGCAAAGCTTTAGACGGAGATCTACGAACGAGAAAAGCGGAAGCAATACTCCAGCAACTTCGATGTTACCTTCAGCTTAGGAAGACTAGGGCGCAACCCGAGCACCAGCAGAGACAGACGAACCAGCAGCTTGAACTCAACCATAAGCCAAGCAGAGTGAGGCCAATCCAAAGCTCTGCTCCACGGTTTGTTCAGCTTCGATGGTGCATAAGTGGCGGCGCGGTATATAAGGAAGCTGCTTAAGCTTGACGAAACACCAGAATCAGCGGCGCAAGACTGAGCATGTGCCTGGCAGCTTCCAGCATACCACAACTGCAGTCAACTAGAAGAGGTTAAGCGTTGGTTTATATAGTTGGTGCCGCACAGTTTCAATGTTTCATCACGCGTCGAACGCGGGTGAACAAAGAGGAAACACACAAAGCGCTGAAGCTATCTAAAAATTACTGCAGATTCATGAAGTGACTGATTATGATGGAGCGAAGCTATGTTCTAAGGTGCATAATTTCTACGTCGAAGTCGCCGACCTGTATAAAGGATGGATAGATGGACGGACGGACAGTTGGACGCATGGACAGGACGATGCGGGGACAAAGCACGGTCTCTTTTAAGCGGCATGCGCGTTCATGACGCGCATACCGGCTTAATGGAGGAACGGTAAGGAGGAAAAGGATAAGTAAAGAAGGAAAGGGGTATCTAGAATGTTCTTTTGGAGAAGTCACTAACTCTCCACACCAGTTTCACCATTTCGTGGTTACTCCTTCGCCGTTACTCTCGAAATGGTTAAATTGGTGTGGAGAGTTAGTTACTCCTCTAAAAGAACATTCTCGGTACCCCTTTTACTCATTTACTTCTCCTTTTCCTCCTTTAAGCCGGAATGCAACACGCATTCTGGCTCACGAATAGCCATAGCTTTGCAAAGTTTAATGCCCGAATGGGACACCAGGCGTAAAAGATTAGCGTGCGCCGAATGGGCTTTGCTTACTGCGAGGGGCCCGAAGTCATGCAACCAGCTCTAACACTCCGATGCAGTCATACGATACTTAAGAAGTAATTGCAAACCCAGGCTCAATTATGTTAAAACAGCATCGGCGCGCCACTGAACGCACGCGAGTCCCGTGTCACAGTGTACTACTTCTAGTACACTCTACCCGTGTCCATGTTCGCTGCTGAGGAGAGTATGGACAAACTTTCAAGAGTGGTCGATAGCAGCGCCGCCGCTGCAGCTGCCACCACGTGCGTCAATCAGGCAGAAAAGTGCGCTCGGGCCACTAAATTCTATTTTAGTACACTTTATCATAACTATGCATAGTAAGTGATCAGCATCGAGTATTTGAATCGCGAGCTTGCCGTTTCATGTGATACCGCAGTGTACATCACGCCAATAAACGCCAACCTCGAGTCGTACGGCGGACCACTGCCCGCGCGCTACAACATGTCCAAGGGCATCTTTCACTTCGGCAACGAGACCAGCCCACGGGGTTCAGAACACACCATCGACGACCAGAACTTCGCCGCCGAGGTAGATGCAACCCGCTTCACCGTGGCCTCTGCGACTGGCCCAGACAGCCGCGTGTTGCCGGAGCTGATCACAGAGGCCGCACACTTCCCTGCAAATTTTTCGCGCAAAATCGTTGACGGCAGTAGTAAGGCCTGATAAAGCATATTTTGTGTACGCCCCGTCTCTAAAACAATTAATAAATTGTGAGGGTATTGCGTCCCAAAAACCACGATTTAATTATGGGGGACACCGTAGCGGTGAGCGCTGGATATCTGGCCATCTGATGTTCATTGACCTAGACTTGAACCGAGATCTGAGAACAATGACCTCGAACAGTTCGCCTTCATCTATATGCGGCCGCTTGCGTCTGGGATTCGATTACAGGACCTTGTGGGCAGCAGTCACGCACCATAAGCACTGGGCTACTCTGCTGGTGTCTTTATTAATACCGTCTAAGGCGTCACCTAACGCGTGGAAACAATGATAATAAAAGTAATATGATTTACGAATGAAAAAAGATAAAATAGTTTGCGTAGCTACAACGAACTTAGCTATACGAAAATAAGAAAAAAAGTGAAACTTCACATAGACATATATTCATCATGTCATCTATTCATACCACAAACAAAGCATAAAGAAGACAATGCGATAACACTTTAATTTCAAAAATTCCGAAATTCTGTAAAGCATTTCCTTTCATTTTTTGTATTTATCTTCATACGTTATAGAAATTGCCAAAATTAGAAGCAAAATGAAAGATAACCATTAAATTCCTTTGTTTTTGACGTTCCCAACCCAGTCAAAAACGCCATAAGGAGTTTGCAAAGCCGATATTTCGACAATATTTACGTCGAACCATCAAATGCGTAATTCGAACGTTGCAGGGTCGGTCTCTGTCGGCGGCACGCTTCATTTTCGACCGCCTTACTTTCTTCAAATCTGTTTTAATTATTCCGTATAACATCTGTGTCACATCCGTATCACAATCACAAGACAGCACAAGTAACGTCTCCAAAACCTTTCTTTGCTTCACTATCAGCTGCCTTTCATTAATGTTGTGTCAATGAAATAAACACTCAAAATTATCTTCCTTTCTTACCTTCAGACGTGTTAGTTGTTGGGGAGTGTTCGTTTTGAGTCATTTCTCCCATGCATTTCCGTCGTTTCTCGCGCTCATTGAAAGTACGCAGAAAACCTTTTTTTTTATTTTGAAATTACTTTTTGTGTGGTTGGAAAAATTAACCGTACAATATTGATTCATCATGGCATTTCGTTCAATATATTGGTTCAAATTACGGTATTCGTTCAGCACACTTGTAGGTTAGATGTCACTCTGCTACCGCAGGGCCTCAATTATATGGCGAGTAATTCGAACATATTTGGCTACTCAAATGCAATGTTTTACACTCTCGCTATCAATATCTCTACGAACTCACAAGGGCATCAAATGCAAGTTTTGCATGACTGCAAACTCTAGAGAAACACCGATAAGGGCGAGGTTAAACTAACGAAGTTAGAAATTATACTATCTCCCGCCAAAGGGAACCAAGTGTGGATGCGAAGCAGTGGGCGCCAACGCTCACACTCGTGGCAGCGTTAGCGCTGGCGCTCATCGTGGCGTTGCGCGAAAGAAAAACCTGGGAAGGCACAAATCACGCAGTGATGGATCTGTATTTCCTACTGAAACATTCCAATCGCTGCTAATGGACAATGAGGAACAGAAGACTCCGATTCGATAAAGAGATCCGCAGTCCACCATTAGTTAACGCGCACGCTGCGAATCTTAATTGTTCAACAACGCACAGGAGAAATCTTCCACAGGCACTACATTGCAGGTCAAGATCCAGTGCCCATAATATATACGGGGTGGCCAGTGAGCAGTGAGGCAGCGTGAGCAGTCGGTTTATTCAATCATGAAATCCGCTAGCAGATGCTGCCTCCGTCGGTGGTGCGAAGCGAGAAAGAGGGGGAGGAGACGCGCATGCGCGATTAGGTGTAAACGCCGTGGGGACGGATGCCTAGAGAGAGAGGGAGTGAGGGTAGGCTAGCAGACGCCGCCTGTGTCGGCGTTTCGAGGCGACAGAGGGGGGGGGGGGGGGAGAGGAGTTGGGAGATGCGCATGCGCAGTAAGAACGGTCCCGCCACACACCGGATTGATCTCGACCATAAGATGCTTCGCATCTAAAGAACAAGCATTTCTTCTTGCACCTGCGTAATTGACAACAGGTACAGTTCACACCGGTGTCCACTTGTCATGCATTATTTGTGTTTGTGTTTAGCGTTGTGTTGAATGTTGTGCAGTTACCACGAGGCGTAAATTAAAAGCCGTACATTCCCACTGCTGGGACCGACAGCCCTGCATTTAGGCTTCCTGTCTGTTCTAAAACGCGTTATTACAACTGTACAGTACAATTGAATGGATGTGATTCTAAAACATATACTGTGCAGTGCAAGCGAATTCAGTCACATTGCTGGAATATTCGATGTCTAGTACACTCACACTTGAGAAGCGAAGAGAAAGGGATCGAATGCGCCATAGCGGCCGGAAAATCATGTCGACCCGCCTCCAGGACGTTCACACATGGAGGAAGAAAAAAGAAAGGAGGTAGCATTGCGTCACACGAGTGAACCCCACCTTGTCTGGCCCGGCATGTGATCAAAACGTCATAGCTTGCTGCAGGTTTCAGTACTTACGCCCCGTTGCGGTGGTCTAGTGGCTAAGGTACTCGGCTGCTGACCCGCAGGTCACGAGATCGAATCCCGGCTGCGGCGGCTGCATTTCCGATGGAGGCGCAAATGTTGTAGGCCCGTGTGCTCATATTTTGGTGCACGTTAAAGAACCCCAGGTGGTCGAAATTTCCGGAGCCCCCCACTAAGGCGTCTCTCATAATCATATGGTGGTTTTGGGACGTTACACCTAACCCTATTTATTTAGGGTTAGGTTTTAGGGTTAGGTTTTAGGGTTAAACCCTACATGTCAATCAATCAAGGTTTCAGTACTCTCGGTGCTGCTCTGTCTTGGGAACCATGCACCTGCGCGATCCAGCCGGTCTGTGGCGAACCAGTGCGTTTCAATTAAAAGCTACCGAGCACCGTATACTCCGAAGTATCGGCAAGTATCGTTGCTGGCGTGAATTTGCGTGAAAGTTGGCACCTGTTGGGCCGACGATGCTGGTTTGAAAACGGCACGGCTTGCCGAAGCTGCCCACGTGACATCACGCTCCCTCCTTTACTTTTTTTTTGTTTTGCTCCATGCATTCACATTTGTTCTGCCCCTTCTGCATGTCACCGCCTTCACCCCTTCAGGAATTGATATAATTTTACCGTTCGCTATGCATTTAATTTCTTATTGAAATTAGATTAAGCATACAAAACGCCGAAAAAAAATAGTTTTCACCTTTTCAAACGGTTGTTTCGGGAGAGACGCCAGCAGCAATTACATAAGCGCACACAACGGCATATTCGTCCGGCTGTGCAAAAGCGAGATACGTTGGCTTACGCCGACTCACTGCTTCACCTTTTACTTCCAGCCTTTTCAGCGAAATCGTAATTCACATCAGGTTTTTTTGAAAAAGGCGTCCTTGTAAAAGTTGTCCCCTTTTCTCGTGCTGCTTGGCAGTTTGCGATAGCGGCTATGCGAACCACTGCCGATAACATGCCCACCATGTTGATATTGCGGCCGGTTGATCACGTCATGGGCCTTATAAGCTAGGATGGCCAGTACGGCTTCCCGTGAAACGGAAAGTTCCCTTTCACGTGGCGTAAAACCTGTCTGGCTCGTGGTGTGGTGTTTCAGCCACTTACAAGCGGCAAAGTGAGTGGATTTCTGTCGGTTTTCGCCACTTTCACCAGTTTGAAGGCGCAGTGTGAACGCACTTTCAAAACTGGTCTTTAAACTTTTGTTGCCGATTCAGGTGCGTATGACCAGGAGGGGTTCCCCAGGAGCCCAGACAAATCCCGTCCCCCTAGAAATTCTTATAGAGGCGTGGGAAGGGGGGGGGGTCAACAATAATTTAAAATAGTTTTTTTTGCAAAAATAGTCAAGGTCTTCAGCAAGTCTTGCCCCCTCCCCTCCTCACCAACTGTGTGCATAACCAAAGTGCTAAGATGGTTTCCGCCTTGTTGCGGAATTTCCAGCTCCAACTACTGGTGTCCTCGGAGAAACCCACGCCTACTGAATGCATCCGTCGTGGACAAGGACTGGCCATTTTTGTGATACTCTTCGAGGTGAGCTAAGCTGGTGGTGGTAGTGGTTAGAAGATGAAAAAAGGCACCTAATTTCTGCAACCCGGTCAGGAGCACGGCGCAGTGCCTTGCGAACACGCGCCCAGAACACGCGCCCAGAGATTACGAACACGCGCCCATGAGTGTTTCGCTCTCCCAATTGGAGGTAACTGCTACAAAAGCTCCGAGAGTTCCGAGGGTTGTCCGAGCCAATAATTTGATCAGCTCACTCTCGTCTGATCGAACGAGCATGTTGAAAGACTTTGAAGTGAGTAGAGCTTTCTGTGTCGCATGGTCACGCAGTCGCCAACACAGGCCTAAAACAAGGCTATCAATGCTCAGGATCAACATAAAATGAAGTGACGCGTTCTACGATAATGTGAACTACATAAACAACCAAAATTTAATCGCAATAACTTATCTACAACCCCCCCCCCCCCCAAAAAAAAATAAACGTTTCTCAAACATTGAGCTAATACCCACGCTGCGCTAGAGAGGGCGCCACCACCTCGACAAGCACGTGATTGCCAAGGGAATTCCCGGGCTGCCGATGCTACGCCCTCTTTTAGGTTTCACAGTACTGGGTCTGCATTTGGCGCGATATTAGGACTACACCAATCAACAAGTACTGCAGATTAAGAAAGTGGGTGCATTATATTGTCGTATAGATATAGGGCAGCTCAGTTAGAGCATGGAAAAAAGGCAACAGCTAAGAAGGGAAAGACAGGCAACATAAGAACTCATCATATTTCCCGTCTTTATATGCTTCGCTGTTGTCTTTATTCTTCTTGCTCAAACCGAGCCGTGCCATAGCAATAAGGCATTATAATGTGCCAATCACGTCACAAGTTTTTTCCTACAAGCAAGCGTGGGCTGGAAGCAAACAAACAACAACACCGTGTTAGCTTACGCGTGTCGCTATAGTTTAGAATTTATCACGTAGAAAGGATCGAATATCTCTCCCAATTTTACCAACTTCTCGATGAAAAAAAATAATAATTTGTGCATGGTTGTCATTTCGGTAAATCGAGTTTCAACGGCATCGCAATCGCAACATCCGCAGAAGCAGGAGGAGAACAATCCGTACCTGGACACGCTCATCAACGCCTCGGAGCACATGACGTTCCGCGGCAACAAGACCGAGGTGACCATGCCCCTGGCCTACCTGCTGCCCAACACGACGCAGCACTACTACATCTACCTCGGCTCGCTCAGCTTCCCTCCGTGCACCAGCGACGCGTTCGTCGTGGTCTTCAGGAGCACCGTGGCCATCGGAGAGCAGCAGGCGAGCTCCCTCTCATTTCGCGGGGCCGCGGGGCCTCTCTCCCACTTCGTGGTGTTTCTAAACAAAATTGGATGCCATAAAATGTGATCCACCACTATCTATCTATCTATCTATCTATCTATCTATCTATCTATCTATCTATCTATCTATCTATCTATCTATCTATCTATCTATCTATCTATCTATCTATCTATCTATCTATCTATCTATCTATCTATCTATCTATCTATCTATCTATCTATCTATCTATCTATCTATCTATCTATCTATCTATCTATCTATCTATCTATCTATCTATCTATCTATCTATCTATCTATCTATCTATCTATCTATCTATCTATCTATCTATCTATCTATCTATCTATCTATCTATCTATCTATCTATCTATCTATCTATCTATCTATCTATCTATCTATCTATCTATCTATCTATCTATCTATCTATCTATCTATCTATCTATCTTCGTACACATTTCATCATGCTCTAACGAAGAATTTCTGTTTTATACGTTCACCTTACAGCTGACAAAGCTGAGGAACAACCTGTACACCTACACAGGCGGCTGCAAGTACAGGATCGCGGGAAATCTGCGTCAGCTGCAACCCCTGGGGAACCGAGTCGTTTACCGCTCGTTCAAGTTCACACCTTTCGCGGCCAGGTCGACGGCACCGTCTCAGTGGTCGCTGCCGATAGTAGTGGCGATGACAACTGCATCGCTGAACGTAGGTATGGGTCTGGTATAGGCGCCCAGAGACGATAAGACCTGCACCCGAGGTTTACTTCAAGCGTCGTGGGCCACGCCGTTATTTTTTTTTCGCTCATTTTAGTTGCCTCTGTGCGCACTAGCTCGCATACGCAAATATGTAAACTACTATGAAATAAAAAAAAACTATCCACCTTTGAAAGAGTCATTGGATGTACTTGGTGAATTTCAACAAACGCTAAATGAAGGGAGAGGGAGAAATAAAAGCAAGGAAAGACATGCCGTGTGGTCAGTCAATGTGTTACCAAATTGGCTACCAAGTCCTCGTTTACAGCGAACCTGCATATGGCTAGAAGCTGAAAGAATGTCATCCGATAGGAATAGAAGTTATGATAGCATACGTACGCTACCCTGAAGGACATCCGCGCTAGCACTAGGTCATGTTCGCTTTTGGGCAGCATAGACAGCTACAGGGTTGGTATCCGCCCGAGCTTAAGATCACTTAACCTAACGCTATCGAATTCAAAGTTTCAAGCGCACATATCTTAAATGCGGTGATAGAGCAATCAAAAGCAACAGCAGAAGACACTTCCACAGTCCCCAGCTCGTGATACAAGCCGGGGAAGCACGTTTCAGTTTTACTGGTTAACCATGTACACAAGAATCACCGCAGTGCTTCTGCGGTGATTCTTGTGCTTGACTCATGGGATCGACCATGAACGAAGCTAACAAGTGAGCACAATCACCTAATTGTCATTCCGAACCCAAGTGCGACTAGCCCGAGCGTGGCCCAACGGTATTCACTTGATATTCGTATCGCCTCGACACGCAATGTCTACAGCCTAGCATTCGTTATCGTGTGACCTCAGTATTCACGGATCTAATCCTACCCCTACAGTTCTCGAACTATAGTTGGCACAGCACCAGACTACATATAATACCGTTATGTGGTCACTCTAATCTGTTGCTCTCAATGACCAGTGATTGTCTTACCTTCCCGCTACACGCCCTGGCCATGCCCATTTCTCCTTCTTCATTTCGAGTAAGACGTCCGTTTGTTTCCTGACCCACTCTGTTCTTCCCTTCTTGTAACGTTAGACCTATCAGTTTCTCTTACGGGAATCGACGCATCGTCCTCAATTTAAACTTACCCTCCTCGCAAACTTTTGCATCTATGATCCGTAGGTAAGTACCGCTTAGATGTAGCCGCTATATACCATCATTCTAAAAGACAGTGTAAACACAGACACAAGAAGAAAGCGAGGACACCACAAGTGTATACTAACAACTGAAAATGTGCACAACGTCAGAAAGGAATAAAGCACAATAAATTCTGCACACGCCCATGCTCATGCATGCGAATGCAAGTCAAATCCCGCGTCCCCCAAGGCTCTTCTGTATTGGGACCGCTTTTATTTGTCATCTATATTGATGACGTCATGAAGGCCCGGATTCAAAACTCGCCAGTTTACCTTCGTGCCTACGCAGATGACTGTGTTCTATATTCTGTAATTTCCAAGAGTGCTGACCAGTTCCTATTAAATGAGATATTTTGTAGGTTCTGTACATGGTCCTGGAAACTATCCATTAACCTAACGAAGGCACTCTCTATGACTTTTCCAATAAGGTTCAGCCGTTACACTTTCATTACGGTTACAGTGGAATTAATATTACACACGTTGATGAGTTTACATACCTTGGGGTGACCTTCACACATAACTTGAAATAGCAGAAACATATAGACTGCATTCACTCGAAAGCCTTTCGTAAAATATTCTGCTTAAATCGTACATTGAAGGATGCCACTAAAGACTGTAAATTAACTGCGTACAAAACCCTTACAGGCCAATCTTGGAGTACGCATCGGTTGTCTGGTTCTCATACTTCTCTTGTGACGTAGCCAAGTTGGAATCTTTGCAAAGAAAAGCCATAAGGTCCATATTCAGCAGATACGATCGCCGCTTCTCTCCTTCTTCGCCCGCACATAATTTATCACTTGAAATACTAGCACACTGACGCATGTGCGAACGGCTTGTCACTTTACACAAAATTGTACACGAATCATCGATAATCACGGCCACAGCTCTATTTGTGAAGCATGCTACTCGAGCTACCCGAAGCAATCACCCCCTCAACCTTGCCTTTTACCGCCCACGTTAAAATAGTTTTAAATACTAATTTTTCCCATCCACAGTCGAACTATAGAATGGTCTACACAGCGCACTTCGCTGGTCTCATCCCGCTCGATTTGCCGGAAGAATTCATCAGCACGTGCCCCCGGAGTCCTAAATGAGTGGTGTGCTTTTTGTATATTCTTTGTATGTTTGTGTCATCCAACAAGCGTTATTTGATGAAATGTTGATTTGATTCCCACGCATTTGCATAACTTTCTTTTTATATGCTTGTGAATTCACGCACTTCAGCGTTGATTTGGTATGCTAATTTGTTTCACGTTATGCCTGATTTTCAAGCAAATTTTGTACCCACCCCTGCAATGTCTCTCACTGAGATGGAATAATAAAAATAAATAAATAAATAAATAAATATGCAAACCTATCTATATGGCACGCATGTAGGTCTATGTGACAAATAACTGTTAGGGCATTTGATTATATCTTTATGCAAGTTAATTGGTGGCTGGCTGACGCACGTGCTACCGCCAAATTATCGATATGCCCTGCCTGCGGTGGGCATGGCATGGTAAGACAAAAGCTTCATTGCACGCATAACATGGCCTTGGCAAACACAAGTCCTGGTTTGCTAGCGAAACATTGGAGAGGTCTTTGCTCGGCAGTGAGGGCAGTCAAGCTGATAACTATTACGACGATGACAATGATCGCGGCTGCCATTTTGTCGTGTCACTCTGTAATTTCGAAGGTTTTCAGCGTCCTAACAGTTGCCTTTCAGCACAATGAGAACGAAGTCATGGGATCGAAT
Source organism: Rhipicephalus microplus (assembly GCF_013339725.1). Lineage (NCBI taxonomy): Eukaryota > Metazoa > Arthropoda > Arachnida > Ixodida > Ixodidae > Rhipicephalus > Rhipicephalus microplus. Next base: position 136,075,376 of record NC_051165.1, read on the forward strand.
CCCGGCCGCAGCTGCTGAGATGCCCATGCGCTTAGATATAAGTGCACGTCAAAGAAGCCTATGTGGCTGAAATTTATGGCACCATAATTATTTCGTAGCTTGGCACGTGACACTACAACAATTATTAATCATTCCTTGCGGCAACAGCGTCAAGAACGGTAAACGTCAGAAAATGTTAATGTAGAGGCCATGATCGATAACTTACACTGTATCTCCTGGATGTGTAGATGGATTTGACTGTCGTCAAGAATACGCGGCACGATTAATGCAAGAAATCGGCATCACGTCATGGTTAGACGGCTGAATGCAATGCCGCACCGTAACCAGGGACTGTAGCGTTGTTAGGAACAAAGGCCAGCACACATTTATTAAGGTGAACGCCTTCTGTGTCTCGGCGAAAAAGTCCCTTGGTGAAAGCCGACGCGTAGTGCAATAAAGCACCATAATTGCAGAAATGCCAACCACATATGACCCTCTGCAGGTATACCTGCAGAGGGTCACATGTGGTTGGCATTTGATTGATTGATATGTGGGGTTTAACGTCCCAAAACCGCTATATGATTATGAGAGACGCCGAAGTGGAGGGCTCCGGAAATTTATACCACCCGGGGTTCTCTAACGTGCACCCAAATCTGAGCACACGGGCCTGCAACATTTCCGCCTCCATCGGAAATGCAGCCGCCGCAGCCGGGACTCGAACCCGCGCCCTGCGGGTCAGCAGCCGAGTACCTTAGCCACTAGACCACAGCGGCGGGGCTGGTTGGCATTTGCTTGGAATCACATATGGTTGGCACGAATCCCAACCAACTATAGCTTAACTTTTATTGATGATATGGTTACATGTTTCGCATGCTACGAGTGTTCGATCAAGTTAGGTAGCATAATTAGATGCTTGTGCAAAGACACGCAAAGGACGTGCACAGGTGTGCCCAAAACTTTCTAGGCCATTATTCAACGTAATCCAATGACAGTGCAGTCTGAGAACGTTTGGTCGCCTCTGTACGTTTTAGTTTAGCTCCGTGTAACCAACGAGTGCGTTTCTATGTATGCGGCTGTGTGTGTATGCCCCAGAGGGCGGGTAGTGGGTGCAAATATAAGGAACCTACCTCTTTTTAGGTATCGCGTTGAGGCGCGTTGTTTAATGTCAACATTAGGAAATGACCTCCCTGTCCGTTTACGACGACGTATTGACTGTGCGCAAATGACAATGCAACAACAACAACAACAACAACAACAACAACAACAACAAAGCAACGTAAAAAAATCTCGCCGAGTAATTTGAACTACACGCGTTTCATAGTAGATTTCATAAAATAAGCTATTCACGAAAATTGACCGCATGATGATTATAAACCGTCAATCGCAAGCGCCAAAAATCGTTCTGACGTTGCGGTTGAATACGTACACTGTTTTCCCCATATAGCCGCATGCGTAGAGTCCAGTAAAGTGGACAGGCACTCGGACGCGTTACATCGTACTAATATAAACAAAGGTAATTTGTGCAGCCCCGATTCGCAATGCCCACAAGCTACTAGGTGGCGCGGCACGCACTCCAAGATGGCTGCTGCAGGATGCTGTGTGCGACTCCGACGTTAACAATGCGCGCTAATAACGCGAGCGGAGGAAGTCGGCGCCTGCCTGCCGACCTTTTCTTTAGCATGACTGAAACCAATGAAACTTTTCATTCTGCACCGCCCGCTATCTGTTACCTTGACCGACATAGGCGCCTCTGTGGGAGCGACGGTGTCGTGGATGCCGGTGAAGGCATCCACGACACCATCAGTGGTCGTGGATGCCTTCACCGTCAGTGGTCGTGGACACCGTCAGTGGTGATGAGGAGGCATCGCGGCAAGCATGCAGTGAGGTCAGGTATTCGCAATGCCCGTGACGGACTATATAGGTGGCACGCCGTTCAATCCAAGATCGCTGCGGGAGGATGATCAACCCGCGAACTCGCATAGGAATTGATAAGACGTACGCCCCGTGCCGCTTTCACTGGGTGAACTTTTGATCGTCGAATGAATGTATACCGGACCACAGTTCTTTCCCAAACGATAATAACTGCTAAATGTTCGCTATCTCATTACTTGCCGGAGTGCGAAGGATGGTGGTGTCTGCTGATCGACCATGCATCAACGACGCCTTGCCTAATCCTTCGCATGCTTAAAATTGACGAATGAACTCAACTCAAGGCATTCCATGTAAAGTAGTACCATAGGGGACCAATGTTGCTCAGGAGCAACAACTCATTACTCGCCTATAAATAACGTGATTTTTTTTCTGAAAACGTTATCAGCATAGTTTATAATTTCTTTATGCATATTTGATAGTTTTCTTGGTGTTGTTCATTGAAACGAAATTTTGGCCATCGAAAGGTTAAGCAGCGTTTGTGCCACACCCATGATCAGATTCTAACAGTGCGCAATTCACTGCCACGTATTTTTTCGAAAACTTCGCGTTTCGCAAGAACAAATCAGACTCGCCGCGTCACGGATGCTCCGGTATATTCAATGATGCACGAAACATAAAAAGTGGTTTATGTGCATTTCTTGTTAATGCGCTAACACTGAGGCTGGCACAGCAGAACAAGGGAGAGTCTGCCTACTGATCATCCTCAAGAGGACGCTCATGAATTCCGCTTGGCGGCGTGACAGTCCATGAATGCAGTGATGTTATGTGCAGAGAATTTTTCCTTTACGGGGAATTTCGGCCTGTGATTTTCAGCGAGAGGGAAAAAAGGAATCTTCGTGATAGTGCAAAGGACATCAGGAATTGTTAAATTCTCCTATCACGACCGATAATTAGCAGTCACAATACGGGTTCATCTGCTGTAATACATTATTGCGCATGCACAACACAAGCATAGCCCTTGAGATTTGTTTCCGATATTTACGTGAAGCGGTTTCTAGTTCAGCATTGGTGTTAGACTTGAAGCCCACAATTTACAGTACATGAATTTTTAATGTGATACTTTTCTTGTGTGGCTGTGGAGGGGCTCGTCATGATTTCAAAAGGTGCCAGTGCGTGAAACACGCGTAATTTTAGTATGTCTGTTCGTGGACGGGGGCGGAAATTAGTACTGGTGTTCAGAGAAATATGTTGTGGATTTCGTCAACATTGGCAGGGAAAAATAAGGAATTTTCATGTCTTTGAAGGGGAATTCTTCGGCGTAGTATACGAAACATCATTGTATGAACATTGCGAATAATCAAATGTCGAAGGACTTTGCAGAAGTGCACTTTCCGGAAGTGCATCCAAGCTTTCTGCACCTAACAAGATGTGGCACGCATATTTTTCTTATATTATCTAGAGAGGCACGCATAGTTTCCTTATACTATCTAGAAAGGACTCTCACACTGCGATCGTTCAGTGACCATGGGAATGATAGGTAGTACATGGATTCGCCTAGTCTTCCTACTTGCGGGCGGTGAATCGCACTTGTGGCTTCGTTTATTGCCGTGTTTCGGTTTCGTTTTGAAGGAAAGAACGAACCGCTTTCAAGTTCGTGACCCTATTTGAAGTGGTAAGCCTGAAAGATTACGGTGATGAAGCGCAGCCGCTGCACATTCACTGATTTTGGTTTTGTGACAGAACAGCTCCAGGCCACGCGAACACACACGGAGCCAGAAGTACAAAGATTAGACAAATCAGCGTACTACCAATCATTATCATGCTTGCTGAAGCGCCATGCGTCCCTCTAGTGGATACATAGGAAACTTTATGGTTGCACTGCCTCTTGAGTCTGCTCGTACCTTTGACCTATCGAAGACGTCGATTACCGTCCTCACGTGTCGTCGTGTAGTGAGGTCATCGTATGCCGCCATAATCACGTGGCACATTCTGGTGACCTATGACGTCGCAGGGGCGCAGCCAAAACGTTTTTCCGAGGGGGAGAGGAGAGAACGGGTTAGTGTGCCACCTCTTGGCTACGCTACTGTGACGTCATGACTCACCCGGAGGTGCTTGCGTGGTTTTTTCTGCACAGCCTCCGGGATCGGCCCACTTTCGAATGATCAGTGATAGCGACTGATGAAGTCATGTGCCGGCATGTTGACGTCACAAATTATGGAGGTTAGCGATGCCGTGACGATGTCACATGATCACGTCATAACGTGACCTCATCGATTCCTCAAAAGAGGTCACGTGATTTTTTTCACGGACGTGGACAGACGCTACGAATAGAGCAAGTGTTTCATTTACAGCTCCGCAACAAGTTTGAAAGCGGACGCTTCAGAGCTGATAGAGCTGTCGTTGGAATGACGCGAGCTTTATTATTAGCCCCAAGTGCAATACGTTAGAAAATAGAACAAAAGGTATGCGGGTGGTCATTGGATGCTATCACAAAAAATCAATATCGTTGTGAGAGGCGTTGTTAAGAGCCAGGCGCATTCCCCTTTCGGGCAGCGTGTCGCCCTGGAACACCAAGAGGCCGACGGTGTTCATAAGCAGGAGTATGTTGACCAAGGCGGTGCATTTGAAAAAGACACCATAGGCCACCTGCGTAGACGAGTAACCCACACTGATACAGCGCTGTGCCAGTGCATGAATCAAAATTTCACTCACACAATAACGCAATATATGACGATTGTTTCTCCGGACGAAAAAAAATAAAAATGCACATGTGAATTTCAAAAGCTAAATTATTCTAGTACAACCTCAGAAGCATTGCGTGCAATTATTTTCTTGTTACAAGCCAACTACACTATCGGTTAGGGCGGTTATGGGCCTACTCGCATTGGGAGATTCGTAGCTACTGTTGAAATGACACCATGGATAAATGTATAGTTTTTGAGTCGTGACCTGAGACCTTGAATTAATGTTTCTGCTTTTTTTTTTGTTGGGTAATAAACTAGGCTCTCGAGCGGTTCGGGAACTAGTGGCCAAACTAAAAAAAAACCCTTTTTCTTAAGTGATTCTCCTCACTAGCAACCCATTATCGCTAATAATATGCCAGGAATCAGATTAAGCTGATAATTTCCTCTTGTAGCGACGAGAGAAAAGAGACGTGAGATGACGTCGAAGGCGGCCGATGAGGCCGTGCCGATCTCGCCACTTTATTCCTGGCCTGAAGCGGAGCCACGTCGGTTACCAGCGTCCGCCACGCCAGACGTGTCAGCTCGTTCTCATTCTCGCGCAGCTCCAGCTCGCGCCAGCTGCGCGAGAGACGCGGCGCGGTGATGGAAAAAAAATGATGGTGATGATGGCACTACAGGGCTCCCCCCTAGCGCTTTGCGCGATTTGAACGCATATGAAAAAAAGAAAGAGGACGACAAATGCTATGTACATGAACGGCAGTCCATAAAGTGTTCCTTTGGCAAGTCCAGTTTGTCAACGTGTAGTGACCATCGGGAACCAGTGGGTTCGAATCACGTCCGGGTCACCAATGTAGCGACGAGAGAAAAGAGACGTGAGATGACGTCGAAGGCGGCCGATGGGGCCGTGCCGATCTCGCCACTTTATTCCTGGCCTGAAGCGGAGCCACGTCGGTTACCAGCGTCCGCCACGCCAGACGTGTCAGCTCGTTCTCATTCTCGCGCAGCTCCAGCTCGCGCCAGCTGCGCGAGAGACGCGGCGCGGTGATGGAAAAAAAATGATGGTGATGATGGCACTACACTCTTAAGAACAACTGTAGCGTAAGTGCGTTTTCTGAACAAGGCTTCAGGTATGTAAGAAGGTACCTGCTGGTGCCTTCTTACGTACTTTCTTATATACCTTCTTCAGCAGGTACCTGCTGAGATGTTCTGTCGTCTCAGAGCTGACTCGCGTGCGGACATACTATATTTAACCGGCACCTGCGGCTTAGCCTCACAGTTCTACAGGCGCTGCGCAAACAAACCAAGCGTGAAACTTTTAGTACAATACTTGACCACTCTTTCCTATTCCTTAACCAGCCCCGATTCATCATAGAGAAATAAAAAAAGGTGAAGAGTGGACACTCCCGTAGACCCCAGCGGCCCAATCGACTCTAGCACACCTAGTGGTTGATGAGAGCAAGTGGCGTGCGCTTCCGGTTTCGGTTTCACTGGCGCAAATTTTGAATTACTTTGCATAACCGACGTTTGGCTATGACGAAAGTTCATGATTTCAGACCACTATTCATCGCCCAAATGGATAGTTTTTGTAAGTCGTTTTGATTTAGCGATTCTCTGTTTTGTTTTGTTCAGTGGTTCGTGCGAATCGGTCGTGACGTAATTTTTATTTCGATTAAGTTATAATAAAAAGAGATGCAGGTAATGATAATTCACTATTGTTTTATTCATCGCGCTTGTGTTTTTCTTTTGGAACAAGTGATCAATGTATATATCAGTCAAAGAAACAGAGCATCCGCAATGTTTTATTCAAAGGCAAGGTAGAGTATGAGAATATAAAAAGCACAATATGACAAAGGTAGACAACAAATGCATCTCGCCTTACAAATAAATTGTAACAAATACAGAGAAAACACAGACAACGCACACATCGCTAGAGTTGGCAGAAGCCGTGAAGCTGGTGAAGTATGACACACCGGGCCAGTGGGTAAGTAAGGATCTATGGCAAAAACACAGCGCACAATGCTGATGAAGAAGGAAGAAGCGACATATACACAGCAATGAAGTCGCGAATCACGCCTGGGCTTAACCGAAATAATGCATAGAAAAAAAGAGCGCACAGAAACCACACGACACAATATAGCAGAAAGGCAAAGGTGCAGTGTGCTGGCTGTGCTTAAGAACAGCTAGTCCAAAATGAAAAAAAAAGCAGACTTGATGCCTGCTTGTCCTCAGAAAGGTAGGGCTTTGCAGCTTGCTCACTACGTGAAAGACAAACTTTAGCTACAACACTGGCAAATCTTGTGGCTTTTGTTATGCGTCGCCTTCATCAAAAACTTGAGATCCCAAGTGATTTGCGTCTGGGTGTTGCTGTGACACTTGCGAGCTAAAATAGATTGTAGTCATCACTTTATCCAGAATTGTGGACTTTAATTGGCGCTACGAGAGCGGTATTACAGGGCTAATAAATAGCAGAAGGAAACCACTTTGGCTCATTATTTTTCACAAAGGCTCTACATTGTACGTTATCACTCACAAGCTATATAAAAATAAAATGGCAGCGTCCGCAGCCCCATCAAACGCTACAAGTTTGGGTATTCTTTTGAAAATTTTGATGGGCAAGATGAGGAGGTTGATGAGAAGCTAAAATACGAAAAGCGTGATAACATGAACCGTGCCCACTTCATACTGTGTTCCTTACCCGCTCGAAGACATTTCAACAAGCGGTTTTGTTATCGATATATTACTTGAGCTGGAGAGATAAAGCATACACAGTGACCAAGCGACCCACAGTAAAGTGTACAGTTCGCCCGTATTTGCTACAAAAAATACAGACAGGATACCCAACATTCTTTTTAAGGTTATGCAAATCACTTCGAGCGAATACGCAGTGTTCGTACTCCTCATAGCGGGTAACCAAAACAATGAATGCAACGAAAGAGTGGTTAGTCCAGTTGAACTGAATATAAGCATATAAGACCATAATGAAGTCTGCTGTAACGAAGTAATAACATAACAAAGCTATTGCAGGATTCGGCTCAACTCGAATACTTTAGTGTAAACCCGCCGCTAATTGCTAACCTTTGAACTTGTCAAGCTGCATGCCCTAGATTGAAGACTGGAACCTAACCCTGTCTAAGTTTCGGTTCACAAAACGCACATGCCAACATAAACGAACCCGGCAAAACATTTTCAGAAACTTAGCGCGACACCCAGCAGAGCAGAAATGAAAATCGCCAACACTTGACAGATGATGATACAAAACATCGCACACTTTCAGGTGATGTGCAGTGGCCTCAATTATGGCAAGAAAGTGAGATTCAAGTAGTTGTACGTATGCAAAAGCTGCTTCTGATGGCACAGTGAGATTCCCAAAAAGTTTGCTGGGGACGTGGTATGCTTTGAGCATTGTGAAATACTGGTGGGTACCCTTAGGCGTCTCACTGTCGTCTTTCAGTAACTGTGGGCAACTGCAACCGTCACATGCATTCCGAAGGAAGTGTGATGAGAAAACCAGCTACATAATATGCAGTGGAGTCATCGATAATATGGGAGTGAATGTTTGTCGCAAGTTCAGAGAGATCGTCTAGAGCGGGAAAGTCGTCAGGCTGTGGCTGTGCACACTCCTCATTATCCACAAGAGACGCACTGGTGAGGGAGAATGGCGAGAGCTGCTCCTGGAGGAGGTCACATTCATCATCCTCGACATTTCCGTATTCTGACAGCTTGAAGAGTTTTCTTATGCAGATGTGCTTCAGGCCACAAATAAATTGTGCTACATTGGGGTTGGTGTTGCAACCCTGTTTTTGCCTAATGTGGCCAAATATGTTCTCCAGAGGATCCTGTTGAAGCCTGCGTGTTAACAGGTATTAAAAATTGTAATTTTTGGAGAGGTCGTCCCATAGTTGACAAATTGCCTGAATTGTAATTTGCCAACCTACGATGGTTTGTGGTTGACGTCTGCCAACAAACTGCCATGATGCAATCCAGGGAAGCTGGCCTCGGAGGAAGTCAATCAGCTCTGAATCATTTTTCATGATTGCATGGCGCAGCTTTTGCGAAGTTCTTTTTTTACTCGAGCTGTTCAAGGCATCGAAAATCCTGTCCATACGATCACAAAATTGAGCTGTAGTGATGGCCGAGGCAGGGAGCACCTTCGCATACACCATTGCCGTGATAGCAATCGAAACTGATGCACTGAGGACCTGAGTTGCTCTGCTGACCTTCATATTAGAAAAAGGTTTCTGATGAACGTGCCGTTCAGTCAACTTTGGAGCCAATCGCAACCACAACTCATGTGAGGATTGGTAAAGGCTTACAATGTGCGACCAGTTAACGATGTCATCCCCAATGTATAACTTGTGTGCTTGGACATTATTGCGCGTTGTTTTAATTAAATGCGGAACATCAAAAATGTAATATACCCGCTCACCATTAACTTCAAAAAAAAAGGCTTTGCTACAGTCACTCTTAGTTGGTTAGCGAGACTTACATTTGAACTGCCCTGGTCACAAATGACTGCTTTCACTGCAATATTAATGCTCCTAAGCTCCAAAATGAGTGACACCAGCAAGTTATGCATAACAGATGATGGTGTTGATGTGTGCCCTATAGTAAAAGCAACCGGTTGAACCCACTTTCTCGAAACGCCAACAAGAAGAAAAACCAGTGCTCGATCAGCGATGGTTGAAGTGCGATGAGTGCCATCATCTGTAAAACCCTGGACAACGTCTCTTGAAGCATCATAGTACAAATTCTTTTTGAGTGCTATTTCGTCGAAAACTAAAGCGCACACTCGGTCCCGTTCATTCCAAGCTTGAGTATTTGTTGCAATGGAAGAAAGGATTCCTGGAATTATGCCTGGAGTCATCTTTACATTAGCTAGCCACCTCCTTAATGAACGCCTGGAGGGCAAAGAAAAATACGGAGCCAGAAATCGGTATGCTCGCGGACCTCGGAAGTTTAAGTGAAGAGCGAATTTCTTGAACCACACGGGAAACCGCTTGCCCTTGCGTTTGGGCCTCAAGCGAACATGTGCAGAAAGAAGTTTAAAAACCTCCTCGGTGACGTGCGGTCGGATAACTTCAAGGGCCTTCGAAGTCGATGACGGTGCTTGGTGAGGCTGTCTCTGCAGTCTTTTGATAGTTTTCCGCTGTGCTGCTACTTTGGCTTGCAGATGTTTAATGGTTTGCTTGTACTTCATTGATGGAGACATTGTCGCTGGCACACAGGAACGCACTGCAATAAACAAAAAAATTGATGTAAAAGCGAAGAACAACTAATCCCATACGAGCACTTTCCTCGCTCTTTCAGACCCAAGGTGCACAACTTTCTGTGGTACAAAGTTTTCGATTCCACTACCTAAAAACAAACCATTCACAATGTTGACAATGCACAAAAAAAAAAATGAAAATCACTGAGAGCGCACCCTTACATTTTGTAAGTGCACACGTAGTGTCCTTTTGAGGATAGTTTCCTCAGAATGTCCTAAACATAAAATAGCACATTAAAAATTGCTGCAATAAAAGCATAGTCACCATTTTCTCTAAGGCACTCAGGCGTGGAGCTGTTGGCGGAGACGTCTTCTGGAGGGTCTTGTGAAGCTTGTTCAGTGCCTCGGACAGTGCTGTCGGAACAATCTTGCGAGCGGCCTGCGGAAGTCTCTATATCAATCCACTCTGGTGTTGAAGTGAACATACAACTTACCGGCCACACAAGTTCCTTTTGTGACAGCTGAACGACTGGTTAAGGTTTTCTCCGGCAAGACGAAATCATCAGAAATTCTTTCACCAGCTACAAGGGAGCTGCCACCTGCAGAGGTTTGGTCAACAGTCAAGTTGGGTAAAAAAAAAGAAATCGCGACACTGAACTGTGATGTGATTGCGCGCGTTTAAAAAGTGCGCCACTCCATCAGCCAGAAGAAGATGAAGATAACGCTCGGTTGTGGCACGTGTGGGCGTGAAAATTTCGCTTCAATGAGGTCCTTCCACGGAGATTTCAAGGCCCAATGGCTGGGTACCACGAAAGTACAGAATCTCCAATCGGGACGAGACAAGTGGGCCAGCGCGGCAGCAGAAGCCTGAGCAGAGCAGATCAAGAGTAGTTCAAGAAGACGGGGCAAGCGGAAGGTCGTCACCGGACCGGGCGCTGAAGATGGGCCGTCGGGCGTCAGACCCGAGCCTGCAGGACTTCGACCGGCCGGGGCCTCCTGCTGTCGTGTTCCCGCTCGAGAGCACCGTGGCCATCCGGTCCTGAACTCCTTCCTAGGACCTGCGGACTTTGATTTCAACAGGCGAGCAACAGCCATCGGGCTACGGGCCTGAGCTGTGCGCCCAGCTGCTTGGCCAGGTTGACCCTGGTTCGCTGACGCGTCGCCACCAGCCTGCGTTCTCTCGTCACCGACGGTTCCACAGTCCTAAAGCCAGGCAGACGTGGCCGAGTCGGGACAGAGTGAAGAAGGTGGCCAGGGCGCGGGAGTGGCGGCCAGCAGAGCTCCTGCATCGAGGTCCCAGCGGGCTCCCACCTGGACACTAAGCTTCTTCTCGTCACCTGACGTGGGCCAGGCTTGTTCTGGTCTTCTGGCGTTGGCCAAGAAACGTCTCCGGCTTCGTGTGCGAGCTGCGGTTGCCGAACGCCGAAAGGTCACTGACTTCGACCAGCCCGACGCATCCTGCCGTGCCAGTCAACCACGTGAGCGTCTCAAGCTAATCACCATTCTTTACCTACTGCACAAGTGCGTCTTCACCATTACTCGGTCGCATCAGTTGCAAGCCCCGCATCCCCGCTGTCGTCGTTTACGTGAGTGCGTCCATGCATTGGTAGCACAGCTTTCGCTGCAAGCACCTCTTCCAGCTATGTCGTGACAAAGTTTATTTTGAACTGAACATTTATGTAATGCACTGTTCACGTCTTTAGCCGTTTGGTCTTTTTGCCAACCTCTTTCTAGTTATGTATGCTTTGTTCTTTGTCTGCTATTTGTTATTTAGGGGTTTGTAAATATATTGACTGTTGGAGATTTGGGTGGGAGCAAATGGTCTCGTCAGCTCATTTCCCGATGATGGTTATGTCGTCGGTGGTTTTTGCTTTTACACGAACCTACACGAGTGCATGCCCGTTAAACGGCCTCGTGACATGAACGCACCCTGTTCATCGGGGCACTTCAATGTGTGGGAGCCGCTTTTTGAAGCCTCTACCGCAGGTCCTGAAGAGATGAAATTACGACAATGTGTCAGTAATAGGCTTAAAATAACACAAACTGAAGCTCATCCGCACCTTGCAGTGCAGCTTCTGCAGCCATGTCAAAGTCACTACTTGAAGCGACGCTCATAGAACCTGCATATATGTGCAGTTGGTACAAGTTGCAAAGCTTGTAGCATGGGGAAACTTAAACAGCTCTTTCAAACGCATAAATTGGTCGAACGTGGAAGAAAAGAGACGGCACCAACTAGGAAACAAGTAATTTGTGATTTTTGGAATTATCAACAGTGGCAGCTTTCACTGATGAAAGGTATACGTACATGTGCACTCAGGCTTGAAGATAACGTGAAATAGCCCTTTAAAGTCTTTCAAAACAAGTTGCGCAGGTCCAGAGCATCAAAAAATGACAGAAATGTAAAGCTGCTGTTAGGAAGGTAATAGCCCACAATTCACAGAATTTAAGACTTTCCAAGTGTTACTTCTGTAGTGAGGTTTTTCCATCGGCTACAAAGATCTTCACGGTTAACTGTCGCCACTGATTCAATACAAGTGGCTGCTATTGCACATATTTGAGTTTCAGTCAATCACTTACATGGTGCAGCTGGTTGCACACTGGGAACAGCCATTCTTGTAAGCCTTGTGTGCCCAGGGTCCATGAAACTTTGAGCAGTAAAATGGTCGCTACAAACCCTGTACGTTGCGTACAATAGGCTGGCCGGCTTACTCAGGAGATCATCGCGTCCAGCATACTGCATCCATGCTTTCATCTTGCATTGGCAATGAACTATCAGCTGAAAGGGGAAGTGCTTGAATAGTGATTTTTTATTGTTACCCTCACTTAGCAAGTACGAACAGTAAGCCTACAGACATGCAAACCATACAAAAGCTGTAACACACCTGCCGTCCCGTGGTACGCGGAAGAAACTCGTCCCAGGCTTCTTGTGGGTTCTGCCATTGTTGAAGCACCACGATACACAGCAGTAGCTGCCGTAGCTTGGACCGCCGGACGGCATGGCGTCAGCGCGGTCTGAAAATGTTAGTAAGTGGATGCTTCGCTGTCAAATTACGAAAAAGATATGTGCACGTCATAAGTGTACCAGCAAACCCCTTTGAATGATTAGCTAATCGATGCACAATACAAAACCAGTGATACATCTCTGACCCATAAAACTCTGACTTACAAAGATATAAGTCAAGACCACGAACAAAGATCTTTAGAAGTTTCCAGGCCGCTATCCCTTGTAATGCAATGGTATCGCGGCCTGGGAACTTTAGAACACCTTCGTGCGTACGCAGTATCAGCAGTACATTGGGAAGAAAAATCGTAGTTGAAATTTGTGCGGTAAAATTATATTGGAAACGTCAAAAAAATTTGTGGGCAGCTTGCACTAGTGGCACAAGGCTAGCGAAGAAACGAAGATGATGGCCACTTGGCTAGTCCAGATTTGCCTCCGGCACACCAAGAATTATTCGTGTTTCGAGCCTTCGGGAAACGCGTCGTGAAGCATGCGAGGCCCAGCGAACGATTCTCAATATTTTCACCGAGCCTACGACCTAGCTGCCCAGCTATGCTCAGCGCACAGACGCTCGCGTCCGTGGCAGACGCAGCACGCGTCCCCTAGGCTTGACGCCGTGCCGCCTTTGCTATACTGCATACGTTGCACAATGTTCCCGTCTAACCGCCGCATAGAGCCACAAAATTTCTTTTTAGCGAACCTCCCAGTCCTTACAAGCTTCAGAAAAAGGTTACAACTGCGTGAATGAGACGCCACGTAAGAAACAAACTCGCACACACGAAGCGCAACGTGTGTGTGTGCATCTTTCTATGTTTGTTGCATGGTGTCTTATTCGCACAGGTGTAACCGCTTTCTGAAAAAAAATGACCGAACAAGACCAACAACATGTCATTCAACAAGCTTCGCTTGAAAACGTGCCTCACCTGTTATCTCACGCTTGAAAACGCCGACGCAGCCGACGCTGACGAAAGCGACGAAAGCTTCTCGCTGTCAGTCATGCATGGGCTTGTCGCTGGGTAGATGGTGTTTATGGCAGTACGGCTGAAGAAAAATAATCGCGTAAGGTGTGTTGAATAAATCGTTTTTATGTATAAAAAACATACCAAATTTGGGCGTGTAATTATTAATTTGTGAAAACAATTTTGTTGCATTGATTATAACTATTTTTTTTGCGCTTGCGCCCTCTGATGTTTGGTGGGAGCACTAGTTCGTTACGTAGTCGTGACGCACTTCCTGAGGCCAGGTTTTGCGGAGTGTCCGCTCTTGTCTTCTTCTTTCTCTATGGATTCATTCCTAATGTCTTCATTCCTAGCTTGCTCCGGCGGGGAGAGGAGCAAGCGGCGCAGATCGAAAGAACGCTGCACTTTTCCTTTGTAAAAGTACCACCATCTGCTCTCCCCCTCGCCGCCTCCTGTCCTGCACGTTGCTTTTTTCTTTCGCTTGTGACAGTGGCGCCCCCTGTAACGCGCCACGAGCTTGCTCCGGCAGGGAGAGGAGGAAGCGCGCAGATAAAAAGAATGCTGTACTTTTCCGAAGGTATAGGAGCTTTAGTGGTACGCGGGAACGCGCAACACGTGACAATGGCAAATAGTTTCACTCAGTGCACATGACAGCCATGTCCCATTATTCATGCCGTCACTTGCCAGATATGCCCCAATAAGTTCACGCCATCCTATGACAATAATGGCACATTAGAAATCAGGAAGAGGGCCACGAGAACACCGAGAAGCAGACGGCTAGCCAGATAGGAGAAAAACAGCCAATGCGCCTTTGGTTTAATAAGAAATGCTTCGCATTTGAAAGAAAAGCCAAGTCTCGCGAACGTTGAAATACCATTTTGCTGCACCAATGCATGCTCACCATCTGCACACACTTGGTGTGGAGGTACTCGCGCATGACGAGCAGCGGCAGTGACACGGGCAGCATCACGTTGATGGACGCGGCCAGACTCACCGGCACCACGTAGAAGGACACCGGGGTCTCGGTCACCACCGCCTGCGTATTCATGATCGTAGTTGTAGGTGAACAACAGAACCCGGGCCCTCAAAATACAGTTCAGTAAGTTTCTATCGTGTAATAGTAGCTTGGATGCCTAATATGGTAAGGGTAAATTCACTGTAGAAACCGTTTTTCTTGGTGGAGCATATATATATATATATATATATATATATATATATATATATATATATATATATATATATTGTTATGGCGTTTATTAGCGGGCAGACAGCGAGTATACACAATGGCGACAGTAACGGCCAAGCACGGACTCTCAGCGCGAGCGGTGTTCTTCTTGGGTAGCCCCACTAGAAGGTACTCAAGCGTTCGACCCATTTCAGAGTTCGGAGGCTTCGCTACAATTACCCCGGGGTCGAAGAGGGAGCCGCCTGGCGACCTAACAGCTTGTTACTATGAGCGGGTCATAATAAGCTTTCAGGCGCTCCACGTTGACGATGTCTCGCCCACGGCGGCGCATGTCCGAAGATTGTTCAACGGGTTCAATCAGATAGTTGACGGGTGAGGTGCGCTCGATGACACGGTAGGGGCCTTCGTATTTGGGACGTAGTTTGGAAGAGAGGCCAGCTGCAGAGGTCGGGATCGAGAGCCATACAAGCGCACCAGGAAGGAACGTGGGCTCAGAAGTGGTGGAGCCATCACGAATACTCTTCTGCCGCTCTTGCTCTTGCGTCGTAAAAGTCTTGGCAAGCTCGCGACACTCTTCAGCAAGCCTGGCTGTCTCGGAAATAGGTGTACACTCAGATGGATCCGGCGTGTACGGGAGCATTGTGTTCATGGTGTGCGACGGGTGCCTTCCGTACAGCAAGTAGAAAGGTGAAAAACCAGTCGTGCTCTGAGGGGCGGTGTTGTAGGCGTAGGTGACGAAGGGCAGTATATTATCCCAATTAGTGTGGTTGGCAGCGACGTACATAGAAAGCATGTCGCCGAGGGTGCGGTTAAAGCGTTCGGTGAGGCCATTCGTCTGTGGATGGTAAGCAGTAGTTTTGCGGTGGACAGAATGGCACTCCGTCAGAATGGCTTCGACGACTTCCGACAAAAAGACACGGCCTCGATCGCTGAGAAGCTCCTGAGGTGGACCGTGGCGCAGTATAAATCGATGCAGTAGGAAGGACGCAACATCACGCGCAGTAGCCGCAGGGACAGCGGCGGTTTCGGCGTATCGCGTTAAATGATCTACGGCGACGATGGCCCAGCGGTTACCAGCCGACGTCAGAGGAAGTGGTCCATACAAATCGATACCTATGCGCCCAAACGGACGCTCAGGGCAAGGTAACGGCTGCAGACTGGCTGGCGACATGTGTGCTGACGGTTTGCGGCGTTGGCAAGCGAGGCAGGAGCGAACGAACTGCTGCACATAGCGGTACATCCCGCGCCAGAAGTAGCGTTGTCGAATACGACGGTAGGTTTTGAATACCCCAGAGTGCGCGCATTGCGGATCGGAATGGAAGGATTCACATATCTCTGACCGCAGACTGCGGGGTATCACGAGTAACCACTGCCGGCCATCGGCGTCGTAATTGCGTCGGTGTAGAAGGCCGTCACGGATGGCGAAATGGCGAGCTTGACGACGCAAGGCACGCGTGGATGGCGTTGCGGATGGATCAGAGAGCAAGTCGATGAGCGGGCCGATCGAATTATCCTTTCGCTGTTCGGTAGCGATGATGTCAACATCAATGGCAGAAACAGCAGCCGAGGATACTGAGCAGAGCACATCACCTTCAGGCAGAGGGGAGCGCGAGAGGGCGTCGGCGTCAGCATGCTGGCGTCCGTTGCGGTACAGCACGCGGATGTCATAGTCTTGTAAGCGAAGAGCCCAACGGGCGAGACGGCCTGAGGGATCCTTCAGTGATGAAAGCCAGCATAGTGCATGATGGTCGGTGACGACATCGAATGGGCGACCATACAAATAAGGTCGAAACTTTGTAAGGGCCCAGACGATCGCCAGGCACTCTTTCTCCGTGACGGTGTAGTTTGTCTCGGCTCTCGTGAGCGTACGGCTTGCATATGCTACGACATATTCAGAGAATCCGGGTTTGCGCTGCGCCAGGACAGCGCCAAGGCCTACACCACTGGCGTCTGTGTGCACCTCCGTCGGGGCCGTAGGGTCGTAGTGGCGTAGAATGGGAGGAGACGTCAGCAAATGGCGAAGCTTCGCGAACGCGTCGTCGCACTCAGACGACCACGAATTGAGGGGCCCGTTACTTCCAAGGAGCTTCGTCAGCGGTGATACAATCGTAGCAAAGTTTCGTATGAAGCGTCGGAAGTATGAGCACAGGCCCACAAAACTACGCAGTTCTTTGACGGACGCAGGTTTGGGGAATTCAGCCACGGCCCGAAGCTTGGCTGGGTCAGGAAGAATGCCATCCTTAGACACGACGTACCCTAGGATGGCGAGTTGCCGTGCTGCAAAGCGGCACTTCTTCAGATTTAGTTGCAAGCCGGCATTGCTCACACGTGCGAAAACTTCTTTCAGACGTTGGAGATGCGTGGAGAAATCTGGAGCGAACACAACAACGTCATCGAGGTAACACAAGCACGTGTGCCATTTCAAGTTGCGCAGAACGGTGTCCATCATGCGCTCAAAGGTCGCAGGTGCATTACATAGATCAAACGGCATGAAACAGAACAGAAAGTTGGGCGAGTTGGTGCGTATTCATATTCAAAGAAAAGCGGCGCACAAAAAAGACGGAGACAAAGAAGAGAACCACACACAGCGCTGCCTTACAACTGAAAGTTTAATCCGAGCAACAAGAATTTAAAAAGTAATAGCCGCGCATGACAAGTGAGGTACAACGAGATTAAGTGATACGCTCATCAATAAAAGTGAACTCTTTTTTGTGCAATGTAACCGAGGTCTGGCTTACGCAAGCATCACGTGACTTGTTAATATGATAGGCTTCAGACACCTCACGGGTGAATTGATCGTGGTGCTTAAAAATAATAACAGTGTTAGACAGAAGAGGTGTGCACCCACACGTGGCACAATGCGAAGCTAAGTGGGAAGGCGTGCCGTTATGCAAAGAGAGATAGTGCTCCCGCAACCTTTTATTGATACAGCGCTGTGTGTGGTTCTCTTCTTTGTCTCCGTCTTTTTTGTGCGCCGCTTTTCTTTGAATATCAAACGGCATGACGTTGAATTCGTACAAGCCGTCGGGTGTGATGAACGCAGTCTTCGGTCGAGCGTCATCAGCCATGGGTACTTGCCAGTACCCGGAGCGCAGATCGAGAGAAGAAAAAAATTCGGCTCCGTGAAGGCTGTCAATTGCGTCATCGATGCGCGGCAGTGGGTAAACATCCTTGCGAGTGATCTTATTGAGCCGTCTGTAGTCCACACAGAACCGCACAAAACCATCTTTCTTGGCGACAAGAACAACAGGAGACGCCCATGGACTGTCCGAGGGCCGAATAACGTCGCGTCTGAGCATATCATCAACCTGCTCGTTAATTTCCCGACGTTCAGCAGGCGACACGCGGTAGGGACGTTGCCGTAATGATGGATGGGCACCAGTGTCGATACGATGTGTAACAGCGGACGTGCGACCGAGAGAACTTCGCCCGACATCGAAAGAAGAATGATATTCTCGCAGCAGGTCCAGAAGCTGGGAACGCTGTACCGACGTAAGATTGTCATCAATGTAAGGGCCAAATACATCAGGAGATGATGAATCATAAGTGGAAACAGCGCTGACGGTACACGAACTGGGACAACGCGAGTCATCAGGTACGTCCAGGACTTGTGCGTTATCCACTGGTTCCACTCTGCCGAGACATTCCCCTCGAACCAAGGTAACAGTGTACGGGGATGGGTTGGTCACAAAAATAGCGGCGTTGCTCTGGGTGATTTGCACGGTCGCGAAAGGTACAGCAACCCTTTCCTTCGGCAAGCATGGTCGGATGGCGAAACGAGTGCAATTGTGTCGGAGAGTCCAGCGCAGTAGACAGATACACCCATTGCCGAACTTGGAGGCACTATGGTATCGTCTTTCACGAGAATCTTACTCAGTGTCGAGGGACTGTCTTCCGGCGTCAAATGCGAGAACGGTGAGAGTTCAATTTCGGCAGCGGCACAATGGATGACGGCGTCGTTGCGGGAGAGAAAATCCCACCCCAGGATGACGTCATGAGAGCATGCAGGAATGATGATGAATTGGCCGACATACAGAACGTCCTGAACGACAACGCGAGCTGTGCACTCTGCTGAAGGATGGATACGATGTGAACCGGCAGTACGAAGGGACAACCCAGAAATTGGCGTCGTCACTTTTCGAAGCAAGCGGCAGAAGTTTTCGTCCATAACGGATACTGCAGCTCCAGTGTCAATAAGAGCAGATGCATGAACACCGTCCACAAGCACGTCTATGACATTAGATGGGCGGCTCTGAGGGCTTTCACATCGCAATAGCATCGCAGTCCTTGCCTCGGGGACTGCGACGACTAGTTTTCCCGCTCATGATTAGCCGAACTTGGCCTCATGGGGGACAGGGAACGACGTCGTGGAGATGGCGACCTTCGAGGAGATGGACCTGGGCGAGACGGCGGTGGCATAGACGGTGGTTCGTCGTGATAGGGACGGCTGAGGTGGCCAGCAATAGGCGAAGAAAGAGCCGGCTGTACACGATGGCAATAACGGGCTACGTGACCGGCGTAACCGCAGGCAAAGCAGATGGGCCGGTTGTCGGGTGTGCGCCATCGGTTCGCTGGGGTAGGTCTTGTCCATGACGTAAAAGCCGATGGACGCAACTGTGGCTGAAAAGGCTGCAGGGGATGCTGGAGCTGAGTCTGCGAGGTCACGTCAACATACGTAGCCGGCATAGCCGCTGTAAAAGGTGGAGGTCGTGCGGCAGCTTCGGCGTAAGTCAGTGGGGCGGGCGGTTGAACGACTGGAGGCGGCCTGGCGACCACTTGGGCGTAACTTGGGGGCGCAGGGGCCGGAAGCTGTTGTGGTTGGTACGCCGGCATGACCTCCGCTATTTCCTGCTCAATTGCTCGGCGGATGGGTGGAAGAATGGTAGTGGCCGATTGTTGAGCAGCCGGTGGGTGGGCAAAGGGCAGGAGAGAGAACTGCCGCGCGATTTCCTCACGTATGAAGGACTTGAGGTCTGCCAGCAGTGCCACCTGATCACAGCTCGCCTCCAAGCCTGCAAGCCCTGCATCTCGTGGTGTAGAGCGACGGGTCATCGAACGCTGCCGGCGGAGCTCCTCGTAGCTCTGGCACAGCGTGATGACCTCAGCTACTGTGCCTGGGTTTTTGGCAAGCAGCATCGTGAAGGCATCATCGTCAATGCCCTTCATGACGTTCCGGATCTTGTCTGATTCGGACATGCTGTCGTTGGATTTTTTGCAAAGGTCCAGGACATCTTCTATGTAACTGGTGAATGATTCACCGGCCTGCTGAGCGCGCTCGCGTAAGCGCTGCTCGGCTTGCAGCTTACGAACGGCAGGGCGGCCAAAAACGTTGGTAATAGCGGTCTTGAAATTGGACCAGGTTGCGAAATCGGACGCGTGGTTGTTGTACCACAAGCTTGCCACGCCCGCAAGGTAGAACACCAAGTTTGTCAACTTGCCGTCCTCGTCCCATTTGTTGGGGACGCTCACGCGCTCGTAGATAGCGAGCCAGTCCTCCACGTCAGTGCCATCGGCGCCCGTGAAGATGGGTGGATCTCGGATCCTGGGGACACCGGCACAAGGGGGTGGCATGGGAGGAGGCGTTTGCTGCGAGGCGTCGTGGGACATTGTAGATTGCAGGGTACGTGAACGCAGTTCCCAGGGCATCAAAAGGGATCGTAGCACTCTCCACCAATTTGTTATGGCGTTTATTAGCGGGCAGACAGCGAGTATACACAATGGCGACAGTAACGGCCAAGCACGGACTCTCAGCGCGAGCGGTGTTCTTCTTGGGTAGCCCCACTAGAAGGTACTCAAGCGTTCGACCCATTTCAGAGTTCGGAGGCTTCGCTACAATATATCAATATATATATATATATATATATATATAAATATATATATATATATATATATATATATATATATATATATATATATATATATATATATATATATATATATATATATATATATATATATATAAGACTTCATTCGCTCGAAATATTCGAATAAGAAAAATCTCTTGTTGCCTATCACATGAACTACACAGACGCACGTACGGACGCACAACCGGACGGTCGGACGGTCGCATGGACGAAAATCAGAACGAATGGACGCACGGACAGACTTACTCACGGACGCTTCGCCCCACTCATCATCATTCACTCCGTGGACATGCTGTGAATTTGTTTTCCTTGCGTCATTCAAATGCGTGGAGAAGTATCGACCATGACGTTAAGCTTTAAATATCAGATATGTATGTTCTCGTCCTGGGCAAAGGCCCGACGTCACACAACGCTCCATCGTAATCACAGCTGAGAAGCTTACCACTCGAAGAACCGTGGTCGCCATCGACCGGGCGAGCGAGTCTCCAAGCACGATCTCGGACATGATGGCCGCCACACTGACAAGGATGAACTGGCAAGACTTGGTCGACCGCTGCGACCAGAAGTGGTCGTCCAGCTTGGAGAGTCCCATCTCCACCAGCTGGAAGTCCTGTCAGGTTGCATGCACGCATTATGTGACATACAATTTACGAAAATCTTGTACTCAGCATAACTCGTTGCTGAAGCACTTGGCTCATAACCTCGAGAAAAACCTGGATGACTAAGCACCACCAGCACAAAGAATAAGCATACGAAAAGAACGTTCAAATTCTGTGTTTCCTCGCTGGATTAGAAATGGTTTTGCCCAGCCCTCGCACTTAATGTGTAATGATTATGCGATGCAGTGCTGTTTGCGCATGTGTGGCGTGACTCACAATTTTTCTACTTTTTTCGTGCAAGGAAGAGAAGTTGCAAGTGAAAGCAATTTTCTTGCGCTTCTTTCTCCTGGTGGTAGCTTAGACGTCCGTGTTTTTTTTTTAAGAAAATATTTCACATTTTACAGCAGTTGTATCAGTCTTCAAAAATTATGAAAGTTCTAACTAAAAAGGGGCAACTATACGCATGAAAATAAAACAAGTTCATCGAATTGTAGTTTCCGATTTTCAAGCAACAGTTGCAGGTGGGGGAAACAAAGAGTTTATCGCGATATATCCCAATTCACTGGCTTTCCCTCGGAAAAGCCCTTCTGAATACTGTGCGCGTTGTGACACTGGCTTCTGCATCGATTGCCGTGCTTAGTGACAACCTGGCAATGTGGTTCAGCTATACGCTTATACTGTAAACGTCATAGATTTACCGGAAGGTAAGCGTGGTTGCTTTTAGCGAGAATATATTAGAAGGAAGGCTAATATCAGGATATTGTCACGTGCTTGCTCAAGAAAGACGATGACAGTTGTACATGTGCCACGAAGGACTACGAAATGAACGAAGAAGAAGAACTCGCTTGCGCGTTCTAATTAAAAAGATCGACTTGCTTCTGGTGTCTCAGTCTCTACGGCAAGACCTCTGTTTTGACGTCGTGACACTCGTGGAGGTGCTGGAGCCTACAACCGGATGCAGGACAGTCTTGCTCGGACCCGTTCACCTAGTCCAGAGACCCAGCCCCTCATCACGACTCCAGTGCACCGATTCAGTCGGCGCCTACTAGGCCTAAGTCTGGAGTCCGCACCTGTTCCGCCTCTAACCAGCATGGCAGCTCCTACCACATCCACGGCTACCCTTCCATCGCAGACCACTCTTCCCTCGCAGGTGACTCTTGAACATCCTCGCGTTCCTGAAGTTTTCCATGGGGAAGAAAACGAGGATGTCGAGGACTGGCTCGAACAGTTCGAACGGGTCGCTGTATCTAACCACTGGACCAAACAGCACAAACTTGGCCGTGCATATTTCGCCCTGGAAGATAGCGCTCGCACGTGGTACGAGAACCACGAGGCTACTTTCCAATCTTGGGAAGATTTCCGTCGAAAGCTCCTCGCCACATTTTTGAACACGGACCGACGGGATCGCGCACAGCAACTGATTGAGGCTCGCGCACAAAAACCCAACGAAACAGCCGCCATGTACGCAGAGGGTATGATCCGTCTGTTTCGACGAGCTGACCCTGACATGCCCGAGGTGAAGAAGGTGCGTCACCTAATGCAGGGTGTCAAAGAACCAGTGTTTGCGGGCCTCGTACGAAATCCACCTACAACAGTAGATGAATTCATAAGAGAGGCGACTGTCATCGAGCGCGCACTGCGACAACGATACCGACACTTTGACCGCCTACCGAACCACACGGCAGTAAGTGCGGCAGCTCAGAACACTGCCGTGTGTGAAAGTTCCCTGCGACAAATGATTAGGGAAATACTGCGTGAGTAACTTCAGGCCCTCTGCGTCCCTCCTACCCAACCGCCCGTCGCATCTGTTGCCGAAATCGTCCGCCAGGAGTTGAGGCAAGCCGTTACACCACCGGCGCCAAGTCCTGAGCCACATCCAGCGAGCTACGTTGATGTGGTCCGTCGTCCTCCACCGTCATTTGTGGCGACACCCTTCCAGCCACGACCCACGGCCGTACCTTGGTGGCAACGGGATTCCATGAGACGACCACCAGTTCGCCGAACTTACTTGTGGCGCATGGCCGACCGTCGACCTATTTGCTTCCGCTGCGGAGAACCAGGTCACATTGCTCGCTATTGCCGTCATAGCGATTCTGGCTTCGGGAACTTTTCTCGTCCCGCTTCTTTCCGCTCTGAAGACCATCGTGTCTACGATGCCGATCAACTGTCGACTGGCGAAGCAACTACACCGCGTCGCTGGTGATCTCCATCTCCTGCGCGTCACCGTGACTTCCCTCAGAGCTACGCGGACGTCCCCAGAGGCCGTTCGCCTAGCCCGCGCCGGGGAAACTAACTGCTGCGACCTCCGGGGGCAAGGTTGCCAATCATCGAGACACTCTCAACGTATCCCTCAACGTATGGTGACGTTTTGCGCACATCCGTATGTCGACGTCAGCAGCGACGAACTACACGGCAGTTTGCGAATAGCCGACGATGTGACGCTCCTACCGAGATCCTGCTGCCTTGTGTCTGTGTCCAGTGGGTGGCCTTCCTGTAAGGATGTGATGGTGGAGCACATAGTCGCTCTTTTGCTCACGCAAGGCATTTCCATCGCGAGAGGCATCCTAACGCTTACTGGTGGACAGGCAGAAGTGCTCCTTACAAACTTCAGCAACGAGCGCCGTCAAATCCAGAAGGGTACCGCAATTGCCTACTTCGACGATATAGACCAAGCCGGGGATTGCTGTGCTTTGCAACCAGATGACGCGACAGTCCCTGCCTCGACAACTTTGTCGGTGGACATCTGCTCCACGCTACCGCCTTCTGATAGGAAGCGTCTGCTAGGACTTATACACCAATTCGAAGACTGCTTTTCGCGTACGTCAAAGGTCCAGCGGTCACCATTGACCAAGCACCGCATCATTACTGAAGACAACACGCGACCGATTCGGCAGAACCCCTACCGTGTGGCTCCGAAAGAACGCGAGGAGATTCAGAAGCAAGTACAGAAGATGCTCGTGGATGACGTCATACAACCTTCGAAAAGTCCTTGGGCGTCCCCCGTGGTTTTGGTCAAAAAAAAAGACGTCAGCTTGCGTTTCTGTATTGATTATCGCAAGTTGAACCAGGTCACGAAGAAAGACGTCTATCCACTGCCTCGCACAGACGATTCACTCGATCGGCTGCGTCATGCGCGCTATTTCTCTTCAATGGACCTCCGAAGCGGCTACTGGCAGATAGAAGTCGACGAGAGAGATCGTGAAAAAACGGCCTTTGTGACACCTGATGGCCTTTACGAATTTAAGGTGCTTCCTTTTGGGTTGTGCTCGGTGCCAGCCACTTTTCAGCGTCTCATGGACACCGTACTATTGGGCCTGAAGTGGCAAACATGCTTGGTCTATCTGGACGATGTTGTATTCTCAGCATCATTCGAGGAACATCTCAGCCATCTATCCACCGTACTCCAAGCCATACGCTCGGCCGGCCTGACTTTAAAACCAGAAAAATGTCATTTTGGTTTCAACGAACTCAGCTTCCTAGGCCACGTGGTCAGTCACGAAGGTGTTAGACCTGACCCGGCCAAAATAGATGCCGTAGCGCAATTTCCTGCACCCCGTGACAAAAAGGCTGCGAGACGCTTCTTAGGGTTGTGCGCCTATTACCGGCGATTTATCGAGGACTTTTCGTCTATTGCGGCGCCATTGACACGACTCACACGTGAGGACGTCCCCTTCTTTTGGGGTGAACAGGAGCAAATGGCATTCAATGAACTGCGACAACGTTTGCAAACACCTCCAGTCCTTGCGCACTTCGACCAGGACGCCCCTACAGTATTTCACACTGACGCCAGCAATGTAGGTCTAGGTGCCGTTCTGGTGCAGTGGCAAGACAGCTGTGAAAGAGTAATAGCCTACGCCAGCAGAACTCTCTCTCGCACGGAGGAGAACTACTCGACCACAGAGAAGGAGTGTCTCGCCGTGGTGTGGGCAGTCATCAAATTTCGTTCGTATTTGTACGGCCGCTCCTTCAAGGTTGTTAGCGACCATCACTCTTTGTGCTGGCTCACCAACCTTAAAGATCCATCTGGTCGTTTGGCGCGCTGGAGCCTAAGACTTCAAGAGTTTGACATGACCATCGTCTACAAATCTGGGAAGAGGCACACCGACGCCGACTGTCTCTCACGGTCACGAGTGGAAACTGTCGCTCCTGATGACGAAAACATCGACGCGGCATTCTTGGGAGTTGTCAACACGGCCACTATTGCACGAGAGCAGCGCAGTGACCCTGAGCTGTTACCACTCATTGAATATTTAGAAGGACGACGTAAAGACGTGCCGCGGTTATTTGCTAGAGGACTGCCATCTTTTTGCTTGCGAAACGATGTTCTCTATAAGAAAAACTTCTCACCAACCGGTAACCCGCACTTGCTCGTTGTGCCTGCCTCTCTTCGAAAAGAAATTATGGAAGCGTGCCATGATGAAGCAACTTCTGGTCATCTAGGCTACACCCGAACATTGTGCCGACTACGATGCAAGTACTACTGGCCAAAGTTACCTGCTGCTGTTAACCATCACGTGCGAACTTGCACCGACTGCCAAAGACGCAAAGCGCCTCCCAGCAAGCCAGCCGGTCTTTTACGTCCAGTCGAAGCACCAGAAAAGCCGTTCACCCAGATTGGAATGGATTTCCTGGGTCCCTTTCCAACTTCCACAACAGGGAACAGATGGATTATTGTGGTCACTGATTACCTGTCCCGTTATGCGGAGACTAAAGCTATGCAGCGTGGCACAGCAGCAGAAGTCGCTCAGTTTTTCATCGAAAACATCGTCCTTCGGCATGGCGCTCCGACAACAGTGATCACAGACAGAGGACCTGCCTTCACCGCAGAGCTTTTGGAGTCGGTTCTCAGACTCAGCGGTACAGCTCACCGGAGAACAACTGCATACCATCCGCAGACAAATGGACTGACGGAGTGCCTCAATAGGACCCTCACAGACATGATCAGCATGTACGTTGACACGGAACATAAAAACTGGGATCAGATATTGCCGTACGTGACCTTTGCTTATAATACCGCTCGACAAGAAACCACTGGAATGACACCGTTCAGTCTGATCTATGGTCGCGAAGTCACGACAACATTGGACGCCATGTTGCCGCATGAGTGTGACGACATCCATGTAGACGCCGAAGAATTCACTCAGCGTGCCGAAGAAGCCAGACAGCTCGCGCACGTGCGCATCTGTCATCAGCAGCATCAAGATGCACAACGCTACGACACCCGACACAAGTTTGTTAGCTACTCACCAGGCGACAAAGTGTGGGTCTGGATTCCGATACGTCGACGTGGACTGTCTGAGAAACTGCTAAGACGATACTTTGGCCCATACAGCGTCACGCGACGCTTGAACGACGTGAACTATGAAGTTGTTCCCGACACTGACTGTAGTTCTAAGTGTCAAAACCATTTACCCGAAGTCCTACACGTCGTGCGTATGAAACCGTATTTATCCAGTTGACGCGACCACTTCATACGCCTGGTAGAGCGCGTAGGTTGCGCATCGGGACGATGCCTCTTTCGGAGGGAGGCAAATGTCACGTGCTTGTCAAAAAGAAAGACAATGACAGTTGTGCATGTGCCATGAAGTACAATGAAATGGAGGAAGAAGAAGAACGCGCTTGCGCGTTCTAATTAAGATCGACCTGCTTCTGGTGTCTCAGTCTCTACGGCAAGACCTCTGTTTTGACGTCGTGACAATATTACCATAGGTAAGATATACGAATACGACTGAAATTTCATCCGAAAGGTATGAAGTTAAATCCGTGTGGTCATAACTGTTTTATATAGGCGTGGACCCCTTTGCGTCACTGAAATGAGTGAGCCGAACTGAATAGTACAACTGTACCTTTGAGGGAGAGATAGAAAAGAAGAGTGGAAGTTGTATCGTTGTACTGAAGTAACTACGCTACTGCGGCCTTATAGGAGGACTCTCTTTTCAATTCCTATAGATTGTCCCAGACTTCAAAAACATTGAACACTGTGCCTTCTACCTTAAGTTGTTCATCATAGGCGTGAGCAGGGGGGTTGAAGAGGGACGCCCCCTGTGATCATCTAAGGAGGGGTGCAATGCCTGCTGCATACTTTCTTAAACGAGCATGTTCCATAATTGTTAAAAGACCAGGGTTATGGCCACCCTGTTTTCGGCAATAATGGCGACCGAAGGTACCCGGTGTTCTGTACCAAGAACTACTTACTTCTCAGCTTCACTGCTTGAAAATTAGGGAGCCAAGACATGCAGTGGACCATGAGAAGTACGTCCCTGCTGAATTCCTTAAGGTTTTCCGTCACTCTATTGGTCGTGTCTTTTCTTTCGTGGCCAACGGATGTGGTAGTACTTTGCTCTCGCTCCCCCCCCCCCCCCCCCTTTCCTTATGGGCAACCTAGCGCTCGCCAATGTATATTGTTCATGCATGGCTGTTGCTGTAGGTAAAAGAAGCGATGCATTGGGCTAGTTGTTGAGTGTTCATGGTTTCATTGAAGTTACACTGTTAGCACCAAGAAATCACAAATGCATGCACTGTAATGCATTCAAAAGCGGTTTTCGAAGCAGCTATACCCGGTGTTCCCTTCAGAAATTACGGTATTCCAGTATACGCTACGACAAGAGTTCCTCCGAACGCAGACGTTCGCACCTCGATGGTCCTAGTGAGCGCCGCCACCGAGCCGAGCACGAGAATGACGTTCCAGGGCATGCGCGAGCAGAGTTGGCGCCAGCAGAGCATGCGATGCGTCCAGCAGCTACGCAGTGAGTACGCCGGAGACACGCTCAACCCGAGCAGCGTCAGGCCCAGCAGAGGGCCTTCCACGTACCTGTATATAGTGCACGACATCGCTTATCAGAATACAAGTGCTATTGCATGAGATTATGTCTAAGATGCATTCTATGGTCTGCAATACCAGGGTTGTCGTTGAGTGAAATCAAAAAGGGCACCAGAACTCAAGCCAAATAGAAAGTAGTCGCGTCATTTAATATTATCGGCAAATTAATAGCCACATAGAACAAATGTGGTATTATGAACAGAGTCTTTACCATTGATGAATAAATAAAACCATTTTGAGTTAGAAGATTCATAAATTTAAGTGTAGCCGTAAATAGCCATGGCGCAAACTCAAAAAATTCTCGTTGCCAAACGGGTTGAAAAGTAGCCAATGTGGAGCAAAGTAGCCAACAAGGGCAACCGCAATCCTTTGCAAGACGCTAAAGAATCCATAATTAGTTTCCGGCATCAAAGTGACTGACGCAGGGACCCATTCCAGATTCGCACATGTGTTTGTCGTAACATAACAGCTTATGAACGAGACATGTGTCGGCAAAGGCGGCTTTACTGTCATTATCCGTACAGTCTTACTAATTCAGGTGTGCCACTCCCTTAAAATGGCAAGATGATGAAAAGGAAGGGGATCAAATGTAAATAAATATTTTTATGTTTTCTTTCCGTACGGGTGACTCATAAAGGTGAATACAACGTTATAATATAACGACTCAAATATTGGTGTATACAGCTAAAAATGCAGTACGCACTCGTTTGCTAATAAAGAAAGACGCATGGTATTAACGCCACAGGGAACGCAGGAAGACAACACTCGAGGTCGCGCAGTTTGAGCTGCGTTATCGGGTTCTTTGATTTCAAGTTTGGTACTCTTTCATGTTATCAGTCTTCCCGTTATCGCCGCCCATCCACATTGGTGGCCTTGCATTTCTGGCATCTGTTAATAACACGTGAGACGAAAGCAAGGGCGCTTGCATTTCCAAGCGCTGGAATTGGAGCTGGCATTAATGGTGGAATGAGTGATTGGCCGGCGTTGTACGCCCTCAATCACTACTTATTGGTTCCTTAGGCACGCACTACAAAGGGGGTCCACCGGGGGGTGGGGGGTGGTCTACCAAAAGCGGTGGGTGGTGAACCCATAGCCGCAGGAGGGGAAGCGGAGCGGAATAGCCGGCATTTCCAAGGGCACCAAACTAGGGGAATACTGGTTCCAAATGTTATGCAACAGTTTACTAGGAGCGAAGCTCCTTAGGCCCGCACTTCTTCGTCGCCGTCGAAGCTCCTTGCGCCGGGCAAGCGCGCCGAACAAACAACAGCTGCGCGCTTCCGACGAAGCGGCAGCGCAGGCGCGGCGACAGATGGCGCGCTCTGCGCGCGCTCCACACACGCACGTCTTTCTCGCCAACGAGAAAATTGGCGCTGCGGATGCTCTGCCCACCCTACTGTCTCCATGAAAGCCAGCAGAAAGATCAGGCGCACATTCATTGTTTGCGTCCCACTTCTAAAGAGCCCTTACTCATCGTCGGGTGTATTCGTACACGGAGCAACTGTTTTTTTTTTCTTAAGGTTAGAAACACATTTCTTCAGTATTGGAAAAAATGTAGAGCAGATGTAACCACTTACTCATCGGGATGGCGGACACCGTACGCGCAGGAAAGGACAGGGATGCCCACAATCCAGTAGAACGCCAGGGCTTCCCACATACTGCGAGAAAGTACGAGTATAACATGGCGCGGTGCTTGCGATACCGCTTAGACGCGCTACGCAACAATGATATGCGAAAGCGAAGAGTCCTCGAATCCTCGAATAAAGCTGAGAAAAATAAGCTACTCAGTGATGCCAACGTAGGCTTCAGAGTCGTTGCGGACAATTCCTGCCTTCATTCGATGATTCAGTAAGTAAATAAAAAAATTCAATTGTATATAAGCGTCAGAGCTCGTATTCTAAGTACGTTGGGTTTTCTCGGTTTTCCTTTGATTTCAAAGTGAGTTATACTGAGAGAGCTAAAGTGCGCTTTTTGAAGGAGTCCATAAATCAGGATAAAATGGACAAGCATGTGACGAGCTGGTATTGATGAAACAATTTCAGTATATCTGCAGAGCAGTAAATACAAATTATCATATATAATAAAGACTAAATGAACAATAAAACATATGTTTTGAGGGAAAAATGCGCAGTTGATTTGCAATCGGCTGTGCTCACAAGCATTATACCAGCATTCAGCAATGTTGTCTAGAGTTGGCTACATTGTGTATCTACAATCTTGCTCCATCTATACTTGCAATGTGTCGCACACTAGGACAATACTGCATGAAAAAAATTCGCTGCACCACTTATCTTTTTGTTTGCGTAGTTCCCTCTATACATGAATCGAGTCCGCGGTGACATAGAGTCAAGTTCTTGTTTCTTTACGAATAAGTTAGCTAGTGTCAGCCAACGTTACTAGAACCAGAGTTTGGTGTCAGCCACCAGATTACGTCGCAGTTGCAGCACCCGTCCGTTGATTCTGTAAGCTTTTTTCCTGCTGACACGCCCACATTTTCTATTATAAACAAAGGAATCCTTTCACCCAGTCAACATTTCAGAGAAATGACGTGTGTTCATTGTAGTTGCCGCGTCATTTCCCACAGTTAAAAAAATTTGTCCCGGATGTGCATTTTACGCTGCAAATATCGTCGAAGAACGATACTTTTGCGTCTGGAGAGAGTGAACAAAACGTTTATTTGATGTTCTGCGCAAGAAAATCGGAGAATGGTATTCTGGAGGCACTGCTGTTAGAGTGCCTCGAGCGTGTAGCGGAGGCGAACGAGCGCATCGAGGCACATTAGACACGAGCGCCATCTGGCAGTTAACTTTGAAAACGAAGGCGTGCGCACCCGCGGAGAAAGATGCGCGCCTGTCTCGGCGGTGATAAGTGTAGAACACAAAGCGATGGGCAGGTGCCACCACCGTGTCGTTTTAGCAAAGCGTTGGAAACACTTACGTTTTTGAGCATCGCGTTGCACTGTCAGCGCAGCGTGGTAAACGCTACAGTCCTTATAGTTACTTGTGTGCGCCTCTTCTAGTATAAAGGCACACATGCAAAACATAAGCGTGTTGTTAAGGCACCTCAGATACGCGCATTTTTAATGGACAATCGCACAACTATGAACGCTGAATCTTGAGCAATATGGGGGGGGGCTGCGGATGAATCGGTTGTTTCGTGCCGTTTGAGGTATCGTTAAGGGCGGACAAACATTCAAACGTACAGACAGACAGACAGACAGACAGACAGACAGACAGACAGACAGACAGACAGACAGACAGACAGACAGACAGACAGACAGACCAAAATTTTCCGGCGAAGGTCCCCAAGAAAGACTATCGTCTTTAAAGGAGCCAAACTTACGTGTGCCTCTCCAAGTTCTGATGGTGTATGCGGGCGCTCTTGGACATGTCGTCATGTACTTGCTCGTCGATGTCATCATCGCTGTCGCAGGGGAGGCGGGAGAGAAGGGGGGCACGTTAGAAAGGACACTACAAAAACAGCACAACAAGTTTGTTTTCGGTAGTGACTCTTTCAAAACACTTATTTTATGTTCACGATAAAGTTATTTCCGTTTTTAGGTGTGAATCTCCTAATGGCGTCACCCGATCATCCCGTTATCGTAGGAACCACCGCTCATTGAGTCTCCAATCTAGCCATAGATGGCGCTCTTTGTACTATAGAACGAATGCACATACGCTGAGAAATGCAATACCATCCCACACTACAGGGCATTTTGTGGCAAAAGGATAATAAGAAAAGGTGAGTTTTACGAAAACAGCATTTACATCACACGTACGGAAGGAGAGAAAGACGATCGCACCATTGCGATCACGTGTTCTTCGCGGCACCGTTCTGGCGCGCGCGCCAACAGAGGCTCGTTGACGGAGGATAGACAAGGCTGCCGAGTGGTATGCGCGCAGGGCGGCGGGGGCTCGCGCTCGAAGAAGCGACCCCTCCGTGCGGGTGCTAGAAGCTAAGCTAACCGCGATTCTACGCGGCAGTGCCGCGAGGACCCTGCAGTACGAGCTTCGGCCACTCTTCATCATTCACCCCGTAGATATGCAGTCAGTTTTTTGCTGCTTCTTGTAACTTGACTACACACACACAAAAAAGGAAAACTAAGATCTAACTCCATAATGCGAAGCTTTATGCTAGTTGTTTTTAACACTGAAAAGCAGACAGCACGTATTTGTTTCTTTACATGGGGGCAATAGCAAAGGACTTCATTCAAGTCAGTAGCAAAGAAAATAGCCCAGGCAGCTGCAATATTGAATAGCAAGGGAATCGCGACACGGACAAGCACTGACTTTCAAATGTTTTATTGCACACAAATGGTCGCCTGTCGCGGTGGAGCGGTGGTTGTGGTGCTCTGCTACTGACCCGAAGGTCGTGGGTTTGATCCCAGCACTCGCATTTTGATGTAGGAAAAATTGTAGAGGCCCGTGCACTGTGCGATATCAGTGGACCTTAGAGAACACCAGATGGTCTAAATTTCCGGAGCCCTCCACTAAGGCACCTCTCGAAATCGTATCGTTGTCTTGGGACGTAAAACCCCATATATTTTTATATTATACGAAAAGTGCATATGTTAAGCGACATTTTGTTGACGGAAACGTTAAAGCGAGACATGACTTGATCACATGATTGCACGTAGTCCTCAGGAAGCTCTTGTCTTCATAAAAAATGTTTTCTTTATAGAACAAGGACGTTATACATGGGACATCAGATAACGAAGGCTCATTGGCCAGTTGCCCAAGTGTTCGTATGCAACGAGCCCTCTACTTGCGGGTTACAAAGGCATTTAAGGTTCCCGCCATGACTTTGAGGCGGTAAACGTTAATTCACAATGCACGGTGCACGTGAATAATTACACTTGAATGGTTTTCGAGAAACACGTATTCGACATGTGCCATTAAAATGTGCGCGTGCATGCGTGCTAGTGTGTGTGTGTGTGGGTGGGTGCGCATTCGTCTCACCAATAACACGGCACTGAGATTTTTTTACATTCCTTGCATTTCATTCGATTTACGAAGAGCTCAATTTGCCAATGAACATCTGGGTGACACGCCACGGGGTCGGGGCAGCGTCGAGGCGATAGCGTCTCCCACTTGTACGTTTGCAAACTGAGCAATTCTAAAACGAAATCGGTACAGAATACAGGCCCAGGTGACAGGTTCTTGCGGTAGCAGTGAGTCGAAAAGCATGGGGGCAAAAAGATCGATTAATTAAGACGTAAGTCAAAATCTGGCATGGGCGGCAGGGCTGTATATTTCTTAATCAGTTACTTTTATTGCGATAGCAAGTCTCAGTGAGTTTCTGCCGTCGCCGTCATGTCGCGTATAAAATTCAAATTGATGACAAACCCTGGCGTATCTCACAGTTGGCCTAATCTTTACCAATCGTGCTTGAGTGGCAGTTTTTTCTGTGCATCTTTGCCATACGACTGAATTAAGTTAAAAAAAAATGTGTGGACAAGTGTATGTCCACGGAGGAATCTTTTGTAACTCCGTTCTATAATATGGCGCTGAGAGACTAAGAAGTAGCCACTGCTCACGATAGTTAAAGTTTTGACCTACTGTACATTCTACACGCGGGTAATAATAACGGGGATAAATGGGTGGTTTTTGAAGAACGAAAAATGGAGCTAATTGCTGTTTGCCTAATCTAGCGTCCCGGCTAAGCTCCTTTTCAGGGATGGGCGAAGGGGATAAAGAGGACAGTAGAAAAAATTGCCCCCCTCTCCAGGAAGGGAATCGTGAGAAAATGCGAATGCATTTTTTGCGCCGAGGGTACATAGCGTAGGGGTTTGTACCGTAACCATTTATTTACACGTTCATCAGATGGCAAACGGTCGGGAGTGGGGCGCGCACTCACGGGAAAGTGAACACAGGGAGTAAAGAGAGTGAACGGTGAGAGAAGGAATGGCGAAGCACTGCACCTACACTCTCTCCACACATGCGGGAGCTCTGCATAGCTGCCGCGATGCAAGCGCCCTCACAAGCCAGAGCTCGCTCCTCCTCTCTACTCACTCTCGGCTACTCCACCCGCTCTACCTGCTCCGATTGCTAGGGTCGAGTGTGCCCGCATCTGTTGCTATGAGAGAGGGTGTGGGTGCGGAGGTACAAC
Source organism: Rhipicephalus microplus (assembly GCF_013339725.1). Lineage (NCBI taxonomy): Eukaryota > Metazoa > Arthropoda > Arachnida > Ixodida > Ixodidae > Rhipicephalus > Rhipicephalus microplus. The sequence continues at coordinate 136,109,651 of NC_051165.1, forward strand.
ACCTTCCGGTGCACGGACACTGAGAGACGCCTGACATGCCCCGACTAAATTTCACTCGCATTTAAAACGTGGCCGTCGCTCCAAGCAGCACGCGAGACCCCCCCCCCCCTCCGGGACTGTTAAGTTAGACCAGCTGTCGCCAGCACGAGCCGAGAAGAAACGCCCGCCATCGTATCTCGGCAACCGTCAGCAGGCGTCCCGCATACCTTCTACGTGCTGCGCTCTCATCGCGAAGAGACGGTACGAAGAGTGTGCCTGGAGTGGCCGTATAACCAGCGTTTTGTAGAGTTGCGTGAGATCGCATTCTGCCAGTCGAGTTTTCATATAACATATGAGACGAGTTTTCAATCATATAACATTATATTTTGTTACTATTGCATTCAGTGCCATTCTTGTTGTTCAAATGTGACCTCTTTTTTTTAAACCCCTTTGGCTCGAAGGCAGGCGCTCACCAGCTGACGAGGCTGGCACAGTAGATGGCCATCCAAGAAGTTACGCAGCAAATCAACGCAACGGGCAGCGATACTGCCAGCCAGCTCCAGAAGTTGACCGGACAATCATCGTCTTCGCTGCAATATTGAAAAAAAAAAAAAACACCGAGGATTACACCAGGCAGAAACAAAACATCAAGCCCCATGTCAGGGTACTATCATCTGCCCTTGAAACCAATGGCCTCACGTCGGCACTGCGTATCGATGCTCAAACCCTTTGCTATCCGCCGTGGTGGCAATTAAACACAAAGAAAGAATCAAGTCGGCATTCAAGCCAACAAATACCGGACTGCAATGAAGGAACACAAAACTGGAATGGCGAGTATGTTTCAGAATTAGGGTACGACGAAAGAGTTAGGATCGCTCGACTGCGTCAATTTCTTGTCATTCACGTTTCATGATAGGAAAGTCCTCTCGACAGCGACATGGGCGCGCCTCTATAGGTTCTGTGACTCTATTTCAGTGTCTCTAATGGCGCTGGACTCCAGCATTTTAGTGATCATTCAGCTCACACGGGTAGACTTCAGATTGAAAGAAAACTGTTCTGCAGAAAGTGTGTCATGGGACACAACCTACAGTTTGATCTTTCAATGAACTCGTTCAATGGAAGTGCTTTAAACCAGTTGAGGTACAGTGTGGTTACAGTTGAGCTGCACTACCTCTTGTGTGTTTTACGCAATCATCTCCGACAGAACTGCTTCTCAAACACCAGATTACTTCTTAAAGACTTCTACGCAATAAAACACATCAACACCAATCTCGCATTACGCTGTTTGCTTCGTATAAAAGAGATTTTGCAGAAATGATAACTCACGCGTCTTGAGCCGTACGATACTGATAATCCCTTGGGTAGCGGCATTATTTTCGCCTAAGCATCCAAAAAGCCTAAGCAATTGTGTTTACCTCGCAGAGATTAACTTGACATCTCGAACGTGGTTTACTGTGAACGGTATACTTGTATGCTGTCTAGGCGGTTCTATAGTAGAGTGCCAAGTACTCTAAATGCTGGTGCACAAAACCGGAAGATGAGCAAAAGTGTGACAGGGGTCACGTAATCGGTTCTTCTTAGCGTTGCCACGGGACGGCTTTAAGCTCTGTTATAGTAGAGTAACTAGTGTTCTAAATCGTTACACACTTTTTATAAACACACAGTACTCAAAATCGTTGAACAGTTTTTGCTAAACACGTTTGTAGGAAGGTCCCAGTATCGTTTGCCATTTAGGACAGCTTGTTGCCCTCCCATAGCAGAATACGAATCAATGAACATTTGTTCTAAACATAAAGTAGTTGCGCTCTACATAGATACGTAATGCTCTAAATCGTCATCGATTGACTTCTGAACACACACAAGTCGATCACGATTTCTACACAACAGTTTTTCAGCCGTAACTTGCCGCTATCCTAAAGAGTATCGGTTTTTTTTTTCCAAAACAGAGTATACACATGGTACTCTGAGGTATTTTCTTATTTGCACATGAACATCACTGGCTCATTTCTTTACGTAACAGAAAGAGATTACTGCACTTTCCCAGGTGCGTACCTTAGTACTCCAAATAGTTCAGGTTTTACACACGCATTCAATACATTGCGCTAGAAATCATGGCCACTTTTCATACACACACTTGCACTGTTTTGTTACGGTTGTCATCAAAACAAGAACTTTCATAGGAAGCCCACTAAAATGAACTCTGGCGCCGCTATCGTCTGGTTCCCATGAGAGGGAAGCTGAGTACGACGTGTATTCACCGACGGCGGCCTTTAGTGTTGCCTACGCTTAATGCGCATGAGTTCACAATTATCGTATATAGACGTCTGAACGAAGATGCATAGTGAACTAAAATATTCCAGTTCACTGGAGGAGATGTCAATGAGGCACTGCGTCAATCCGCAAGCACCGCGGACTTTCTAAGCGCAATATATGGTTAAAAGCCTGTTTGTATGGCGAAAAGGACCGAGTTCAGGCATGTCTTTTCCCTGTCATAAATGCGAAGAATTTTTTAGCAAACTTCGGCGACTTTGATCGCATCTATCTATCTATCTATCTATCTATCTATCTATCTATCTATCTATCTATCTATCTATCTATCTATCTATCTATCTATCTATCTATCTATCTATCTATCTATCTATCTATCTATCTATCTATCTATCTATCTATCTATCTATCTATCTATCTATCTATCTATCTATCTATCTATCTATCTATCTATCTATCTATCTATCTATCTATCTATCTATCTATCTATCTATCTATCTATCTATCTATCTATCTATCTATCTATCTATCTAGCCGCCTATGGCTTTTAGCTCTCCTGGCCGTTTCAATAAAAGGATCTATACCGAGACCTGTATGGCATAACTTGACTGCATGACGAGCATAAGTGTCTAGTTATAACTTGAAAATCATAACATGTGTGTCCCGAATGTCAGGAATTACACGTTGTGGTATTGCCGCTGTTGGGGTAGTTTCGTTCGCATGCCATATTGCAAAACTGGTCTGGTATTATATGACTACGTGGCGAACATAAGCGACAGGACCTAACGTGGAAAACATGACACGCAGCTTATGTAAGTCATAACTACACGTCATGCTCATGGTGCGCTCGCGGTCGTTTCGCTAGCTTCAAATATAAAATTTGTTATTACGTGACGTGAGTGGATGCGAAGATATACGACTGGTGAACATGATAATCATAATATACGTGTCATGTAAAACATGATTACAAGCAATGCTCATACAGCGCTCACGGCCGTTTCGCTAGCTTCACATATACCAAGTTTGGTATTACGTGACGTGAATGGACGACGAGCACAAATGTCAGGCGCAAGCATGATATTCTTGACATGGAAGTCAAGTATGGCATAAATTACGACCACCTCGTAACGATGTGCTGATTTTAAAGTGACATATTAACCTCGCTCATTGGTGCTTCGCATATAATCAATTTACACTGTTTGTAGGATCTGCCATTTGTTTTTAAGATTCAGCGCATATTGCCAACAGTATTCTATTTAGGAATTTTAGTAGTATATTACTGAATGATATGAAAAAATGAAAAGTACAAGCTACTATCGCCTAAAGAAACAACCTTTTAAAGAGCTTCTTCTCCTTTTAAGAAAATAATAATGTTCTTTGACGGTTCCCGTCATGAAACTTGTCGTACGCATATCCTTGAAGCTGGTACAATATTGATTATTGGCGCAACGCCCAGGTGTAACAAGTGCGTAAGCTCATCGGCTGTAATAATTAAGCAGCTTTATTTGATGACGAACGAGACAGCCAGAGACACACGCCAAGGACGCCAAAGTATTAGGCCAAAAAAGTACGATTCCAAGAGGTCGATGGATAACACTTCCGAAGTTGTAGCATACAGTTATTATTGCGATAGTATAAATATGGACAGTCTCGGAAGGTTCTTGCCATCATCGTCACCGGAGCCACCTTCATTCACGTATATGTATGTATATGTATACGGAGAAAGATGCGCAGCTTCTTCTTTCTGCGGAGCGAACATCACCTTTCAGGCCGAGGTCGTTTGCGCGTGCGCTTATCTCGTGATCTAACTAGGGGGAAAGGGGGCACTTATGGTTGCCGTGCTATCGCCATCAATCGCGGCAACGATCAGAACGTGGCTTGTGCCCCCACAGCAGGCGGGAACTTCTACGGGCTGCGCAACACGAAAAAAAAAAAAAATGGTGCCAAAAGTGTAACTGGGGTGGCCGTGTTCCCTCACACCAGCGTTTTGTAAAGTTACGAGGGATCGGATCTAAATGAGTGGATTGCCAGCCTCACTTCGTATACCAACGCCGTCACTGCACACGAGTCTTGTTGTGGTCATCTACTGTGGCAGCGCCGCAGAAAACTTCGTCACTCAGCATGCGCATGTTTACTACAATTAATATTACTCCTAAAATTGATAGTCTTGCTACGTAAAGCATTCGAATACGTCGCTATCGCATTTATGGCTTCACCCTTTCGGTGAAATTGTGACTTTTTTTTTCTTGCAGATAGTAACTGCCTTACCAATCAAGGATGGTGAGTAGGGTCTTTCGCGTTTTCTGCGTGTTGAAGTTAACGAGGTTGCCAAAGATGGCTGTGTACGCGGCTCCAGCGATGAAGGCCGAGCGGGCAGAAGTGGTGAGGCTGTAAAAAGTAAAATTTTTAAAGCAAAAAAAAAAAGGTTAACAGGCGGTCATCTTCCTAACTAACTTACGCTCTGACTTTCAAAGATGAAGTCTGCTGCTCGACTCCGGTGTAATCTGAAAAGAAAAAAAAATATGTCGATTTTTCCAAAAAGTGGGTGAACAAATATTGAGTTGGTGCCTTACGCACTCGCCTAAGGCGACTCGAAGGCGACAGCGATGCTTCTTTTCTGCTTCTTTTCATTTCATCAAATTATATCGATCCCCCTTGCGATAGGTTTCAGCCCCTGACGTTTTGCAAGGATTTAAGGTGCGTCAAGCTTTCGCACCTGCATGGCTTTACACAGTGTCCCCGATCCGTGATCAGAAGGCACTGGACCAAGCGATGTCGTCGTGTGATGATGTAGTCATGCGGTGTACCTTATGACGTCACAATAACGTTAAAACTTCTGTATTATGGGACGTCTTGTGACGCAGCCACCTGACATCATCAATGACGCTAGGTGGTCACTGAGGTCATGGGGCTTCCGGTACGCAATTGGCCTAATTACACGCACTCATTTATTACGTGGCTTTTGACCAACTTTTGTTTTTTTGCACCCACGTTGACGCCGACATCTCCCGGTGGCTCGTAAGTATCGGCGAATCTCAACATTTTCGCACTCGATGAGACATATTGGGCTTACGCTTCGAAGTCATTTGCTCTATTCATTAGACATGATAGAGGTGGTATTGAACGGAGAAAGCCGCGCTGATGCCGCATCGCCATGCAGCTGCCGTTTGTATATGGACAACTGAAGCACGCGTGCTCACTGTCTCCTGCGGTGATCTGCGCGAGGTTAAGAACGTGGAATGTCATTATCATCAAGCATACCAAGTAGGATTACTAACTGTTTCTCTGTGGACGCTTATAAATATACTTTTTAATACAATTTCGAGGGCTCACTTCTTTAGGAAACAAGAACTGGTAAGGGGCAGTGCCAAAAAAAGTTGACTTACCGGGACACATATAGGAGAATCACGTGCCGCTCCTTCATAGAATATTTCCTTTGCCCATACTACATGCGGAGCATGTTATACTAGGGGCTAGTCATGCGCCGTCGCCGTCCGCAGCCTCCCCTCCTCCTCCGCCAGCCATCTGTGGATCCCTTCCTCCACTCAACACAGCGCGCCCTGCGCTCGCTTCTCCCCTCCGCGCGCCGCGCGACCTTTAGTTTTACGTGCGCCAGCTGCATGCTAACGCATGCGCAGGCCGGGGCCAGCGCTCGCTATGAATAACCGAGTGTCGGGGCGCGCCACCCTCCGTTGGTTGGTTTGTGCGGTCGCTCCACGTCCGATGTCGCTGGTGGAAATGTATGCTAACGAATCCACAAACACACTTACTAACGTCCCTTCCAATAGCATCAGCCAATGTGTTGGCGGAACCGCAAGCAGTTCTGAAGACACTTCGTCCGTGGACAAGGCCGCGCTGAGAAGAGCTCGCGATGCGGAACGCAAACCACATTTATCGCAGTTCAACATATATGCTCCACATGCTGACCAGTATTCCCACTCGGGAACCTGCGGTCATTTTTTTACCCATCGCTTTGTTTCAATATTACGTTTATGAGCCACCGTATAGAGCACACACAGAGACTTGAGACCTTGTCTCCGGGCACCTTGGTGTCGCTCAACGGAGTCTGCAGTGCCGCGAGATTGTCCAGTGACGCGTGCGGTAACGGCGACTTGCTCGTGTCTTCCTTGGTCGCAAGCACGCTGTCCCTGCGATTGACAAGGCTCGGTTGCAGGGACGCGCTTCGTTTCTTGAGGACCCCGCGGACTTCCTGCTTCGGTTCGCGATCCTGATGCGCCAGCTGCTGAACACCGAGTGCCGCGGCTGCCTTTGCCTCGGGTATAACGACGCATTTCGTGCTCACAGCCGCTTCGACGGCCTTCAGCTCGGGCTTCGACTCGGGAGTGGTCAGCGGTAGTTTGCTTCGCCTTCGGTGAACGCCGTGAGCCAAGCTTTTTCGCCGTCAACGACGCGGACTGGCTTTGCTGCTCACAGGACTGCCTGATTTCGCCGGCTAGTGGCGTCGGCGCTTTGATTCGCGCCTGCAAACGGATGGCGTGGAGTCTTGACTTGTGGCGGAGTATATTAATTGAGAATAGCAAATGAGACACGAACGTCTTCGGTACAGCTATACCAGTACAGCAATACATTCGTTAAAGCGTACACGGTACATATGTTTCCATATGTCGAAACGTTCACAAAATATATTTTCGTTCAGGGTTGACACGTACTTCCCGTTCAGAAGTCTAAGTTCGAGTGGCGCGCATGCTGGCAGGGCACAAAGGAACGCGAACCATGCTAGGCGGGCATTGGCTGTGCCCTACTATGTCTCGTCTTTTGCGTTGCATAGGCTCACTTTACAAGGAAAATGTACTTAATACCCGCTTGAATAAATACTTTCGAAACCACCAACATTCTACTCAGCTATAGGCTCACACTAAACGAACAGTTACAAACACTCTCAGAATTGCATGGTAGCAGGTTCGCCAAACCAAAGTTCAGCCAGATTCGAAATCCTTCAATGGGGAAAATACGCTCAAAAAATTTAATAAAGCACAGTTTATAGTACAGTAGTTGTGTGTGCTATAGTGTTTCATACAAATTTATTAAAGAACGGGGCGCTGCGATCGTTAAGTCACTATGGGAATAATGGCTAGTATCTATCGCGGTCGTATACCAGGGTTCTCAAATACCATTGAAACACTCTGGTAGTACACGTATTTGCCTTGTCTTCGTGCTTGCGTCTTCGAACGCAGTTGTGGGTTTCTTTATTGCTGTGTTTTTACTTTTGTTTCGGATGAAAATAATGTCTCGTTCTGAACCTCGTGAGCAGATTGGAATTGGTTGGCTCGAAAGGGTCAGACAGAGGAAACCACTAAGCTTTTCCTAAGCATTCTCTTGCGACAAAGCAGCCCCAGGCCACACTGAGTGGAAATAACGAAGCTCCGACAAATCGTTGTATCATTCCCACGCTGGGTGAAGCATCGTGCATTGCAGCTCCCATGGACACTGACGCCAGATATCCCTCTAGCTGTTACTGGGGAGCACCTTCCTTCTCTTGACTCGTTAATTATCGCAGTTATACAAAAGAACTGATAGTAGCGGTGCCAGTCTACGAGGTGTCGCTTGTGGTCTGTTCAGCGCACAGTGTTACAAAGTCGGCTTCCTTACCTTCGAAGACGCCGAAGTAACGGCCTGTTGACGACGCTTGGCGCTCTTTCGGGACGACTTGGGAGACGGCGGGGGGTTCGCAACGCTCGCCACGCCCTTGGCTGAACCCGGAGAAGGCGAGAACGTCGTGACCGAGATCGAAGAAGTCGGCTGCTGGGACACGGCGGCCGAAGATGAATCCGCCGGCGGGGCAATACTGCCAAGTTTATTTTCAGGACTCGGCATTGCGCTGGACGGCGCTGTTAAAGAAATACGTGTTGCGAAAGCCTAATTTTGTGATGTGCGAGCGCGCTCATATGACTATCATTCATTGCCATAATCTCTGTATAGTATCCCTTGTGCATGTATATTTTACTCTTGTGTATGTTGCCCCGTAAGAATATATTTTCGCCAGCTGCACGACTTCATCTTCTAGCTGGGCCAGAAAAGTTACAGGGTCCTTTAGAGCACGCTAAGATGACTTGACTGTGAAAGCTATTAGGTTGGACTACGCTAACGTCTGTGTTATGACGTCGTTATTAGATTACTCTACATCACTATCGAGAAGTTGGAATTACTTTAAATCATTTCCTAAAACTCTCCATTACAGCCTGTACGTTCTCACGCCCCGCCGCGGTGGTCTAGTGGCTAAGGTACTCGGCTGCTGACTCGAAGGTCGCGGGTTCGTATCCCGACTGTGGCGGCTGCATTTCCGATGGAGGCGGAAATATTGTAGGCCCGTGTGCTCAGATTTGGGTGCACGTTAAAGAACCCCAGGTGGTCGGAATTTCCGGAGCCCACCACTACGGCGTCTCTCAATCATATGGTGGTTTTGGGACGTTAAACCCCACATATCAATCAATCATGTACGTTCTCACCTACGTTCCTAAATACTATCAATCGCTTCAATTCTTATTGCCGCAGTGGACGTTGGTCGTCTTGCATGGCGCATGCAGTCACGAGGCACAGAGATTGTTGCTTCTTACAGCAAAAGCTGTTATGTGAACACAAGGGTCACGTGCTGTGCCGTAGCTGTCCGCCGTCCCCTCCGCCGCTGTCCGTAACCAATATCGCACAAGAAAAAAAAAAACACCACGCCTGCGCGGGAGGTGCAGCGCAGTCACAGCGAAAGCTAGAAGAGCGGCCTTTCAGAGCCTTTTATGAACACTCGTTGGGCAACTGCTGCAAGCACACCTTCATGGTACCCTCTAGGGCATGAATTATAATTTTGTTTGGGGGGGGGGGGGGGGTAGTCGGCCAGCATTCGCTATTCTATTTTTTGTCTTTCACCTGAGAAGCGTGGCGTACGCTAAACACTTGCGAAGAATTTCGTGCCAACTGTCCATGCAGTGGCTGACGACGATGAGAATTATGGCTGAAGTGGTATGCGCCACAGTTAATAGGGGAACAGGAAGAAGCTTTAGTAATGGGTTGGAGCATTGGACGATCCACTTGTTACGCTATTCGCATTGTGCGACGGCTGGTGTTCTTTCGCTGTTTGAGAACGCCCTATAAGTCGTATTAACGCGATTGCTTTCCCCGACATGAAGCCTGCCGCAGGCAAGTTTGTCAACAAGTCCCAAGCACCATCGTGGCACAGACAACTAAAGAAAAAAAAAGATAGCGTGGGCTCAGCAATGATATAATACCGGGCTGTCACCCAGCGGGCCTGGGTTCGAGCCCCACTGTGTCATTGGTACTTGTTTCTTTTTTGCCTAGTTTCGCGCGGACGCTGCTGCGGCAAAACTACGGTGCTGTGCGAATCCCGAGCTGTGATCTCATATCAGCTTCAACTGTAAAACCCGAGTCCTTGATAGGATTCGAACCAGGGCCCTCTGCGTGACAGCCCAGAATTCTACCACCCAGCCACGCCGGTACTCGAAATTGTGTAGCAAACTGGCCTTATAGACAGGCTTGATGGCGGCAAAGTAATCGCGTTATTATGAGTAATAAAGCATTTCATAATGACAAAGACACAATCAGGCGTCACATACTGCAAATTGCGTAAAGAGTGGGTCATCAAATGCTCAAACTCATTAAAAATCTTCAGGCATAATCTTGCATCGTCGTCAGCTTTAAAAAAAGGCAGCATATTCACGAGGTGAATGGTGGAGAGGGGGGCGAAGCATTCACTAGCTGGGCGGACGGATGGACTCACGCACACACGCACGGATGGACGGACGCATGTGCGAACACAGGGATCTGCGCACCGACGGACGAACGCACGGACGCGAAGAGGAATTGGCACACAGATGGACGGATGCATGGACGGACGCACGGATGGACGCACGAACAGACGTACGGACGAAAGGAAACACGTATGGACTGATGGATGCTTCGCCCCACTCATCACCATTGAACCCGTGGATATGCTGTGATTTTTTTCGTACAATCGTGGAATAAACAATCTACCTTTCTGACGGCGTGGTTGCTATGCCGAGAACATGACTGCCGCCTAGCATGTGCCTCAGTCCTCGAACTTGTGTCATAAAGTCTTTCTGCATCTCCTATCGTCACAGCGCTGTCGCCGCACTCTTATCTCTCCTGCACATTTTTACTGCTATCCAGGTGCCATATCTCCGATACGGAACTAAATCACCGACAGAAAATAGGTGTCTTCCTCTTCCTCAAATCACAATCACCACCACCGCCACCACCTAAGTCGCCCAGGGTAACCCCGCCTGAGGACAGATGCGACGGGGTCTACAGACAAATAATCTGACCGGCAAAAACTCTTACCCGTGGAGAACGAAGGCGAGGATGGAGACATAGCGATGGACGCTGGGACACTGCGTGGCATCGACGCCTCATCAGGCCTGTCACGGGAGCTTGTCGGAGTCGCCAACAGGACCCGCTTCCTGCATCCAGAATTGTCCCATGGGAAAGGTGTTCCTTCGCCCTTCCATTCCAGTGGCAATGCCGACAGCCCAGGGTTCCTTGTCTTGTGTCCGCAGAGGCGACGAAGGTGCTGGTGGTGGAGCCGTCTCCGCTGCCGCAGGCCAGGCTGCGCTTCAGAATGGACGAAGGCTGGCTCGGCTCTACGCTGAACGAACGGATACGCCTCACGGGTAGGTGGTATGGCTGGTCCCTTTCGTACTGGTCGAATCCGCTGAAGGAAGTCTTACGTACGCCCTTCCGCATCTGCCGAGAGATATATAGAGATAACGCAAAGTACCTTTTTACTAAGTATAAGAAGCAGCTATTCATCACCTCCGAATGCGACAGAGAGCCGTTCACTGCACTAGAATAAAGGTAGCAATCACGGTTAACAAATAATTAAGTGATCACTGAAAGACGTCGAGTCCAAAAGCCTGAAAAGTCTGCATGAGTAGTCGTTGCAATAAGTTAGCAATACGTTTAGGAAAACGCAACAACACCTTTTCAGTAAGTAATCAAGTTGCCCTTGTGTTTTATTACTGCTTTGTGACAAATAATTGGCAAATAATTTCGTATCAACGAGGAGACCGGAAGGATTGAGTGTTCGTTCTCTGTCCGTGTTCCGTTTGCTGCGCAGTTCGCTATAGATTTCTCGAAGGTGATGCTGGACACCGAGCATGGGAAAATTCTTCCCGTTCCTCATAAGCAATACAGGTATCAGCCACATAAATGGCCAAAACTACACATGCAGGCGGCTAGATCACGGTTTACGTGACCGATGCGTGACGACTTTCTTGTTTTCACCTGTCACTTATGCTCGTCATACGCTAATGTCATGCGGTGCAAATTTTCTTATATTGAGTAAAAGCTCCTTTATTCGAACTCAAAGAGGACTCTAAAAAGGTGTATGAATTAGGCGGAATTTTAATTGGCTTGCGTGTGCTAGAAGAAACGGACGTCAGGCCACAGTGCGTGGGAAAAAAGCAAAAATGCCAGCTTTGGACTCGTTATTGCGACTTGGGCACTACTAAACAATCGTGGAAGGTGATTTCGTAAATTAAGTTCATGGAGCTCTAACAGCCAGCATGAATAATTGATCGGTCGGTGATACACCTTGTGGTCTGTAACGACCCTGAAGACATTACAGAAAGAGAGGAGGAAAGAAATATAAACAGACAGACGGAAATGAAAATAGAAATTCTTGCCGGAAAGAACTCTCCACGAAAGGGAATTCAAACCTGCGTACCTTCGATGCACGAGTGAGCTTCCTCAATCAAAGCACGCCGGCAGAGCATAGCGTAGCCTGATATAGTAGAGTGTTGCAGTGGATTGCTGAAGGAAAGGAGTGTGTGGACGAGGGAGAGAGCAAGACGTAGCACAAAAAATGAGAAAGACACATCGAGGAGGAAGCCCCAGATCTTGAAGGTACAGACGTGTTGGTCGGCGAGGAGCGCGAGCGGCGACGTGTCCGTGTTTCGCTGTGCCAAGCTGTGTGCAACTCAGTGTAAACTAACCCATTTCTTTTTTTGCTTTTTTCCTTAGTTACGCAGTAGACCACCCGATCAATATGAACCTCCTGGTTCTCTTTCATGCGCTTGCCCTCTCTTGAGATCTAGCCTGTTACTCTTGATGACCAGCGGTTGTCGCTATACGGTAGCACGCGCATACGAAAATCTTGGTATCGTGTATTTCCCTTACTTTCCAGTCCGACGGCGATGTGTCCGGAACTTCCAACTCGGGCGAGGCCGGGTGTATCCTGTACTGCCTGATCAAACTTCCGGCGGAGGCCTCGCTGGCGACCGTTGTGTCGCTCACCATGGACACGCTGCGTGCCCTGCGGCCGAAGGCGGTTATGCTGCTGTGGCGACCCCAACGCGGACGCCTGCCTTCGTCGAAGTAGTTGAGCATCGAACTCGTCTGGATGCGCACGCTACTGCGCTGGTCCGCGTTGCCCACGATCTCGTTGTGCACGGTGCTGAAGAAGCGGTCGACGAAGACAGTGCTGAACACAACGATCAGGTTGCTAGGCAACAGCAGGCTGAGCGCGAACACCAGGAACTGCATGCACAGGAAGAGCGGCTGCAATCTCAGGGCGTAACGCTCCAAGGCGTACAGGCACAGCCGGAAGAAGATGGTCGTCTCGTCTCCCACGATGACGATAGCGAACAGAAGGAACGCTGTCAGCACGTGAGGCTGCGCAAAATGGCAATTAGCAACGATGCCAAATGAAGACACTTGGACTGTTTCGCGTACCAAAGAAGGAGGTAGCATGGTTGCATGTTGCATGCTACGGTTAATCTCGACGAAGCTCTTTTACGGGTTTAAAAGTGGCACTCCAAGTGGTTCCGAGTCTCCCTTGGCCTCCGTGAGCGAAAGGAACAAATCTTTCCCGAACATACGAGTCTTTGTGCGTACATATGTCATCTATGAACAGCAGGTCAGGGGGTCGGACGCTCACTCAATGTTAGTCCGCGATGAACATATCGTTCCTTCCGGACTAACACAGTTCTTTGTTACCAGAGAAAGGGAAGAGATCAAGGGCTAATTTTATGTGGGCTTGTTTTTGCTTGACACAGCCTAACGAAACGAACAGACAGGGATTTCAAATAACTTATAAGGTACCCTGCTTGTAGTCTTTACTTGTACCGTCGTAATTATAATATGGATCAGAAGAAACCAGAGCGGACAAAATTACAACTTGTCGCCAGTCGGGGACGCTACCAAGGCGGTTGCCTTGCTCCAAAGCTGCAAGCAACCACCTTTACTCAGCAGATAAAGCCTGCCTTTTTTCACAGTGCCGCAACGCATGCACCTTTACCCTAGCGGAAAAGCCGCGAAACGCATCCTGGTATCGGAGGCCATCGTTCTAGCAATTGATGGCAGTTCTCGCGGCCCCTACCAAAAACCCTACCAAAACACTGCAGAGGGCAGCACAGAAAAAATAGAATAGGCTGATTGTTCCAACTACCCGGTCGCATCAAGATAGCCAAAGCTTTATTTATTTATTTATTTATTTAGGAAGTAAAAACAGCGCAAAAATGTAGACAAGGACCAAAGAAGCGACGTAAAAACAGCGCAAAGATGTAGACAAGAACCGAGGAAGAGACGACCCCGCGCTTCCTCGGTCCTTGTCTATATTTTTGCGCTGTTTTTACTTCCCAAGTATGAACCACCAACTAGCCCAACTTTCGCTATTATTTATTTATTTATTTATTTGTTTATTTATTTATTTCACAATACTGCAGGCCCTTCTCGGGCCCATGCAAGAGTGGTTGAAAAAAAACATCTATACAGAGCAATAACAATGAGCACACACAAATGACAAAGAATATGAACATCACGCTATGAACAACGTGTTTATGTAAACAGTAAATACCAATATACTAACTGTGAAGGCTGAAGGGGCGGACGTGAAATACTAACCACACCTCAGTTTTCTTACAGTGAGTCGGAGCACGCTTCTTCTCAGTGACCATACACGTAGCATACATTTGTTGTGGCCACACAGGTAGCCAACCATAGTTGTTAGTTGTGAGCGTATACGTAGCAAACATTGATTGTTCTTAATTGCCTCGTCAATTTCTGAGCTCTTACCACGGAGTCACTCCGTCAACTTCACGTGTTTTGCTAAAATGCACGCTGCTTTGTAAAAGGTGCCAATGATCATTGCCAACTAATAATTGCAAGCGTTGCCATAATTATCGATGCAAGTGAGCCTGTAATAACGAGGAAGCCGAGATAATGAATATAGTTCACGCCACAACCGTTTATTGTACTTACACCCAAGTATTCAGCAGCCAACTTGTCCACGCTGGAGATGCCGCCAAGCGGCAGGATTACAATGGGCAGCATGGCAGCGATGGCCGTTGGAAGGAGGCGGCCCATGAGACCCGCCATTGTAAGGAGGACACAGTAGACGCTGGTACCGGCCTGGGTGCGGAATGGAATGCTAACTCTTGAACTCAGTTAAGTTAGATGAAGGTAAAGTTCATTAGGTAGAAGACAACCATTAAACACTTCCGTAAATAAAGCGTACAGGCAGGTCACAATGTCAGAACATGGAAAATCGAGAACAATTTTCTATGGTCGGCCTCACAGCTTCCGCATAACCTTGCAATGTGAAATTTTTCAACAGGATGCCTTATGAAATCTTGTAAAGCTGGATACGTGGACAAACTTGGCTGACGAACGTCATCCACAATAAAACCACATGTGATACTTTGAATACAGCAGCTAGATGGTCTTACGTCATGGGGAAAGGAAACAAGGCCCCATTTCTTGGTTATTTCAAAGAAGCGAAAGATAAACATAAAGGTATCGACTAAATGAGCTTTCACGCTCTTGACTAAGCCCTTGTACTTTTCTCTTAATTAAACTCGATTTCCGGTTCCTCCTCCTCCTTTCTCAACCACAAGTTCACACGTAGCTGCTGCTGACAAGGTGACCTTTGTGCTGTCCCTAAGTGTTGTCTTCTCATGCTTTCTGGGGAAAAAAACTAGAAAATGATCTTGTTACACTAATCGGCACACACAACATCTGACAACTAAATCTTTTTCGGGTGCTTCCTGTATTTTTTCCCAGAGAAAATTTGTCTCCTTCTCCCAACCTTGACTATGACCCGCTGCGGTGGTCTGGTGGTTACGGAGCTCCACAGGTGGCGAGATCGAATCCCGGCCCCCATTTTCGATGGAGGCCGGATTTAGGCGCGCGTTAAGCAACAATAGATGCCCGAAATTTTCAGAACCCTCCTCTACGCCGTTCCTCACAATCAAATCATCGTTTTGGGACGTTAAATCTACTCAATTGCTATTAATTCCCAAAACTTGACATTGGTCGAATGCTCAGCTCTTATCGGGCGCTCAATTATAAAACGGCGGCAGAAGTTTAAAATAAACTTTGTTGTTTTTTTTCTTTATTTTGGGCTTTACTAATGGCACCTTGTGGAGCAGTTAAGTTTTCGACGTTGCCATTTTGTGGCTGTAAATATTCGAGTGTGATGAATAACTATAATTTTGAGGATTTTCCTTTTTCATAACGTTCACGCACGGCTGTGTCAAACCTGGCGTCGTAGTCTTTGTGAACCTTTATACCACAGGCACATGGGGCATCTGCACTCACTTCAATCAGTTAGGCAGAAAAGTGTTCTATGATGTATCGAAAGGATCCATTTAATGATTTTATTAAGTTATGTGCTTTTGGATACACCATATTTTCGGGTGTGCCCTCATAGGAACTATATATGTGTTCTTTAAAAAATAATGAACTGCCTCCTTTGTTTTACCTTTTTATCAATGACTCACGTGGCTGCCATTAACCTTATCTATCTATCTATCTATCTATCTATCTATCTATCTATCTATCTATCTATCTATCTATCTATCTATCTATCTATCTATCTATCTATCTATCTATCTATCTATCTATCTATCTATCTATCTATCTATCTATCTATCTATCTATCTATCTATCTATCTATCTATCTATCATCTATCTATCTATCTATCTATCTATCTATCTATCTATCTATCTATCTATCTATCTATCTATCTATCTATCTATCTATTTATCTGATGTCTGTCTGTCTGTCTGTCTGTCTGTCTGTCCGTCCGTCCGTCCGAGCCGCGCCTGCCTGCCCTGCCGTGGCCGCGTCTTTAGATGGACACGGTAAAATAGCCGGCTTACCCGGTCGCCGAGGACGAAAGGCAGCAGGTAGACGGGCATGAGAAACTCGAGGCATTCCTGGAAGCTGCGTTCCTTTCGCTGCATGTTTCTCTCCTTCGTTATTGAGTTCCGCTTGGTCGTGTCAGCTGCAATTATGCACACATTCAGTCTGTATTGAGAGCAGCACAATGTTTATCACTGAAAACGTCTCACACACACAGCCATGGCAATACAGAGCAGTGGCGTAGCCAGGGCATACCCTCTCCCCTCACAGAAATTGTTTTCGCGATAGCATGCAGAGCACGAAATGACACTCGACCACACTTACGTATACCCAGCTCCCGCCTGAAAGGTGGCGCCCTCCCACCTCAAGAAAAAAAAGTTTACCTACGCCCCTGCAACGCAGTGCTGCTACAGTACACTCTAGTACTGTGCTAGTTCCCCCTTATGTTTTAAATAAGAGTCTTTGCGGGGATTTCTGTAATATTTTAAGATAGAGAAAGTGGGAAACTCACAGCATGCAGGCTAATACAACTGCAACTCCCAGTTCAAAGGGGAAAACGCACTGAGAGAAAAGTAACCAGCGCCCACATAATTAAGATCACAAGACTCGGACATACATATAATTAGTGATACCACGAATGTGGCAGACCGCGGCTGCTTAGTATTTACAGCCCATGTATAACTAGTTCGTTGGGAAAATGCTTATGACTTGGTCTGTTCATGTACATATGTCGCAAAGATTTGTCCCGAGCAGGCCAGATATGCTATCGACTACATTCATGGGGGACGCCTACAAAGCTCGCTTTCAGAGGCGCCGACTTGGGCAAGAGGTTAGGAGAGGGGTGCAGGGGCTAAGTGCATGTAAGCGTACACAAGTTGCGTAAGCTCACACTGGAATTGCGATAGCTGCGTAGTTGTAGCTCGCTACGAGGTCGTGAACGCAGGGAACGCCACCTTCATTGTAGCAGCGGTGCGGAATAAATAATAAACATTCATTCACTAACCTGCCGATGTGTTGCCGACAAGTGCCTATTCTAAAATGTCGGGAAGCCCCCCTCCCCACCTTTTATTTTCTCGCATATCTTAAGAAAGGGCGGAGGGAGGATACAGCGTCACCTTGCATCCTCGTCTGTGAGCTCGCATCAGCTAAAGATCGTAATAGGCAGTGCGTGCTTTCCCTTCTTCGTCACCGCCAGCCATAACTAACCTTGCACTTGACATTCGTACCGAACAGCACGACGGCGTATTCAAACCAGCAACTGTGCTGATTTTAGGTAGAGTCATTGAGGCTTAGCTAAGGACGCTTATCATGCCCCATGTGGTTGCCTCGTCGCTAACACGAGGGCGCACTTCTCGGAAGCGGCATCTGCATTTCGATGTTGGAAGAAAGGGAAGTACACCGTGTACTTGGACATATGTGCGAGGTAATGAACCTCAAGTTGTCTAATACGAAATCCTTTCCACCAAAGCTCACCTTGCAGTTATTTCCAACCTTTTAGCGCGCAAAAGCTGAGAAGTTAGGTTCGGTCACTCACCTGGCATATACCGTTCGCTGCTCGGTGCCATCGACGCGGGGTTGACGCCCATCGTCGCCATCGCTTCAATGCACCGAGGCCGTCCTGTTGGAAAGAGATAAGAGGACAACCAGGCTCACCGATTATTTCAGGCGTTCGACAGAAAGAAGCACGGTTTGATTCTGCGCTGTGTCGCTAGCCGCTCCCAAGAGAACGAGCTACACGCGCTGCAGGTGATGCTGATGTTCTTTTGATTCGTGGCACGCGGCGCCAGTGGGTCTTGAGCGGAGGTTGAGTCACTGCAAAGGGGCAAGGCCTCCATCCTCCCATAAGCCGCCCCTGAGCGAATATAGTGAAAACACAAAGAATAAGTTCCCCACCTCCCTGCCTGCCTTCCCCCCCCCCCCAAAGAAAATTTCTTGCCCTGAGTGCCTCGCTACACCCCCACCACCAAACCAAAGAAAATGATCTGGGTGGTGGGTCAATAATTGATTGGTTTTTCACGCGGCGATTGAACAAAATAGCTTGAAAACGCAACACATGGAATACAGAGGAAATATATGAGGCGTTTTTTTCTTTTCTAAAAGGGCCAAATGCACTTTAATTGAAACAGAAAAACGCACTTTTTTCCTACTGACAATATGGCAGAGCCTGCTGGAGCAACTTTTTGCCACTATGGTTCTATTCCTTAAATACCAAAAATCTATATTGTGGCTCAAATCTGCATAGCCAAATTTTGTCACTATTGTGAAGTAAACTTTGTATTTGGCTCATATAGAATGAAACGTTTCATTTGGATATGAATTAGCTTGTAAAAGAAGTGTGAAACGGTTCAAATGTACGGTAGTGCAATATTTTGCGATATAATTGGCATCATACTTGTGCTTCCGTCGGTGCCGTGCTTCGACGCATGGGCGTAATGGCGATTACTGGACTTCAAGAACGAGTGTTACTTCCTGACAAAAAGCGCACCGTTCTGGACTGTCACCAGTGTTTTCTTGTTCCTGGCATCTATCTATTGAAGACCTTGAAATGTGTTCCAGTTAGCTTTATGTAATGTCATTTTTGACCACTTCTTCTTTTTAAGCAATAGATAGACGCTCAACATCCTTATTTCATTCCAATTTAATTTCAAATATACCACGTAGGAGTGAATGGAGGACAAGATACTGTTGCGCTAAAGTCGTAAAAAATCACTAAGATGCAATAAGAAGTAGGAAAGTCAGCCTTTTACTCTTCTCTCTCCTTTCTGTCGCTCATGTGTGGTGAGTGCTACGTGTTTTTTTTTTTTTATCTTTCTACTACTCTTTCTGTTTTACCCCTCCTTTTCCGATTAGATACAAGGCACCGCACCACATCACCAAAATTTGGTGCCTTTTTCCTTTTCCTCAAGAATCAATACAACTACTTTCACATTTTCATCTGACTATAAACAATCACGGCGTCACGCTGTTGAAACAAATGCACATTCAAGCATGTATGCGAGCATGAGCGCTCCTTTCCCGGGGCACTCATCGAACAGACTGAAACAAAGGCGGCAGTGTGCTCTCAAATCACAAACGCTGCCCCCTTAATTCACCTCATACGTAAATGTACACCAGAAATAATAATTCGTAATATCCTGCATGCCGTGATTTTCGTAAGAAAGACGTTGCAGCAGACGCAGGTACGCACAGAGAACATATGCAACATGAAGTTCACCACCGAACTGCACCGGCCCACGTTCAACAAAAGCAAAACTATAAGAATTACGCGGAACATGCGGGGCGGGGCTACTTACGCCACATTTTGTGTGCAGCTGTTAACGAAAGGAGCGAAAGGCATAATTTCATCAATTGAATAAACTAAAAACTACAGTTCGTTCATAACGTGGCAACCGAGGTACGTAATTTTCTTTGAGATAGAGGGGTGAATCAATTTTACCCCTATGATTGAAGGGACCCTATACCACCATTTTCCAGGTAACAGTCTACCGTTTTCACTAAAAGAGTTCATAAAAGCACGATTCTACCACGACGATATTAAGTAGAATCCGTTAACTTTGAGCGAATTAAGATATTTGTCGCACCAGTTATTGTTTTTTTTTTCTATTCTTTCGCTCCGACGAATGTGTTGGAAGCCAAGCAAGGAGGGATGTCACACGGGTTAAGAGTTTGTCATGCGCGTCATTAGCTTCAGCGTTTTTATTTATTTTTTTAAACACTTGGCTTGCGTTCACTACGCTCGGTTCACCTTCACAGTGATCACGAATGCGTGCACCAGGGTGCCTTGATACACACTTTTTCCGCACACATTCTATCGAGGTACATCACGATGCACAATAATGCGCACAAGGGTGCCTCGATGTGTGGGCACCTCCGCTAACGCGCACGAGCACGTGGCGTCCTCCCCCGGTGGGCGAAGTTACTATGCGACCTTAGACATTGCCTCCGAGATTGCGCGTCACTGGTCTTGGAGGCCATACAATGGATTATTATTCAGCTAGTGGCCGTGAATACAGGTGTATGGCGCCGTAGAACACAGAAAAAATGGAGCTATTTTATTAGCTAATTTTGAGAATCAATCGACAATTTCAGGTCGCTTGCTGCGCTACCATGTTTGGCTCATGTGTTCTCAGAAGCCTCGAAAACCTCTCGGAAGCGTTTTCTTACCACTCTTAAAGGCACACTACATGCAGCTATTAAGTCGACTTTGATTGTTGAAATAGTGGTCCAAACACGTCGTAGCATTACGTTTGTGCTAGGGAAGTGCTTATTTTGAAACAAAAGCACGTTTTAGTGGTCCGCATCGGGTTAGCGCACTTCAAATTACCCGCCTCAAGCGGAACGTCTCACGTCACTGTTGCCGTGCGCAACCTAGCCCGTCCCCGACACTAGTGGCAGCAGAACGAAAGCAGCGGGAGCCACATCAACAATGGCCATCGAGATATTTGCTGCAATGGCCGCCGAGATGACAGACCTGCTTGGTTCAACTGGACCCCACTACATGGCAGGACCTGTCCAGTTTAACCAGGCGTGAATTGAACTTTTGAACCTCTCACGCCATTCCCCATAGTAACTTTCGGCGGTGCCTTTTTATATGCATCAAACAGAAACGAACAAGCAGCATTTTATTACGTCGCACCTGACGCACGAAAAGTTTTTCTTTTTGTGCAGCTAGTTCGAGTAGTAGTGAATAATTGAAGGCGGTAAGTCTGAAGTTATCGGCGTCATTTTGGGAATGTCCAACGCGTAGCGCATGTGTTCTCGCGCACGTATCTTAATTTCTTGGTAAATAAGACTGCAAGCAATAGCCCGTTTGCGCAGGCATGACGGGGGCACTGCAGCTGCATGTACGTACGCAGACCGGTGCTGGCCAAATCAGGACAGAAAACTCTCTCGGCTTTTGTTGTGCGTGCCTGGCTATGTGTGCTTAGTCATGGCTCGGCAGGTGGAAGGTGGGAGAAAGTATTACACCCGCCGCTGGTGGTATCTGTCGCCCAGGTTGACGCCATCGCTCCAATTCGAAGAGCGTGGGTCAGGGCACGGAACTTCCCCGTTATTCGAGCAAAAATGCACAACAAATAAATTAGACGCTACCTTTGATAATACTCTTATTTTCGACAATATCATATAGTCAGCTTTCACTTTGGCATAAATTGTTATTCGACTTTAGTGTAACTTCAAAGTGTTGCAGGATCCCTCGAAACCTTACTCTACGACTCTTTGGCGTGCATGTGCATGATCAGCAATGTGCATTGCAGATCACCTGACAAGAGTGTTAGCCACAAACCTTATAGGTCCTGATGAAGCGTAAAAACTACATTTAAAACCCAGTCGGAAGCAACGGGTTCAGTCCTTTGTCGTGTTTTTGTTCACGGGAAAAATAATAGCTCAGACTGCGCAGCGCATTTTACAACTTGGATTTGATAGTTCAGCTTGTCACGCACTGAGGGCTAGAGATCGACCGACTGAATTAATATTGTGGTCTCACAAGAAGATTGGCAGATCCCACGCACAGTGGAAATCGATCATATGCGAAGTATGAATGAGAAATGTTGATATGCCACTTTAAAATAAGCACAACAAAACGAAGTGGAGGTAAATGATGCCGCACATGACTTCTGTGTCATGATTCTCATGTTTGGATGTGCCGTTTACCCTATAGTCATCTATTCACGTCACGGGATACCAAATTTAGTATATGTGGAGCTAGCAAAACGGCCGTGAAACAACGCGACCGGCGCGAAACAACATGCTGCATTTCGCTCCCATGCCATAGAGTAGCATTACTCTATGCCGATCCGTTGCCCAGACAATGCGTCTCCCTCTTTTCGTGACGGAGGGATGCCCGGACTCGCTGAAACGCGCATGCATCAAAGCAGCGGAGCGTGCCTGCGAGTATATCAGGACCGTGCCTGGCGTGGCAACGCCGGCGAGAACGCACACCGCGTCACGTCGAAATGTATTGGCGCCTTGACTGTGACATGAAGTCATATTTTCACATGACAAGCATCTCATGATTATCACATGACACGCATCTCATGATTATTATACTTGCACCAGTCACATACCTTCGTCATCCACTAGCATCACGTAATAACAAATTTGGCACATGTGAAGATATCGAAACGGCAGCGAGAGCATCATGAGTGTGACATTTAGCCATGTTGTTACATGACACGCATCTCGCGTTTATCATGTTTGCACCAGTATCATACCTTCGTCCACCATTCACGTCCCGTAATTCAAAATTTGGTATAAGTGAAGCTAGCGAAACGGCTACCAGCACATCATGAGCGTGGCATGTAGTCATGTTGTTACATGACACGCATCTCACGATTATCATGTTTGCGCCAGTCACATACCTTCGTCATCCATTCACATACCGTAATACTAAATTTCGTATATGTGACGTTAGCGAAACGGCCGCGAGCGCATGATGAGCATGGCATGTAGCCATGGTGTTACATGACACGCATGTCATAATTTTCATGTTTGGGTCTGTCGCTTGTGTTTGCCATGCAATCATGTCATACCATACCAGTTTTGTACCACGTCATGTGAACGAAGCCACTGCAAGAGCTGCAGGACCAAGAAATGTAAATCACGACATTCATGACATACATATCATGATTTTCATGTTATGGCTAGTCTTCATACAGTCATGTTATGCCATACCCTAGTTTGGTATCTATACCATTATCGAAACAGCCGAAGAGCTAAAAGTCGTAGGTGGCTAGATAGATAGATAGATAGATAGATAGATAGATAGATAGATAGATAGATAGATAGATAGATAGATAGATAGATAGATAGATAGATAGATAGATAGATAGATAGATAGATAGATAGATAGATAGATAGATAATGTCGCCGAAGTTCGCTAAGAAATGCTTCGCGTTTAATAAACGACCTGTTAATTTTATGGAACCATTGCGCTAGTCATGGGACGCGTACAGTCTGTTTAACACTTATAATATGGTAAATCTCGGAACACGTGAATCGCGGTGTGGCCAGCGCTGCATTCAAGTGCTGTTTTCAGCTAGTGCATGCGCAGACACTTGCAAGGCCATAGTATTTAGCCATGTCATCTGCTATAGCGGCACGCGAGTACAGCGTTGGCCGCAACACGTTTTATGCGATCCGAGATTTCCCATAAGTGTGAAACAGACTGTACATCTGCAGTTCCACTAAAGAGATATTGGCTGTGTATGGACATTGGCAAAAAAAAAAAATGGCAGCATATCCACGGAGTGAATGATGGAGAGTGGGGCGAAGCAATCGTCCGTCCATGCGTCCGTCTGTGTGACCGTCCATGCGTCTGTTCGTGCGCCCGTCCCTGCGTTCGTTCATGCATCCGCCCCTGCCCCCGTTCATGCGTCCATCCATGCATCTGTCTGTGTGTCCGTTCGTCCATCTATTCAACACTCCAAGTCCCACCATCTCGCATCTTTTTATCATACATTCCCCATATAGAAGCACCGCCATTCAGTGGACATTCCAAGGACTAAACTAGATGTGGCACATGCACACTTTCTTACGGCTTGCGCTTCGGCTCTACTTCCCACCTTCAACCACCTTGAGTTCATGGTATATACTAGTTCACTGTATTCATGGCACTGCGGCCCAATGCTCGCTAAACCTTTCTAAAACCAAGGAGGTTACGCCCAGCGAGTATAACGTAGCAACCTTTTCCTGTCAGTGCTCAATGTACATGCCAGTGGCTGCTAATGTGAAATGAGAGACAGGAGGATTCAGCTTTTAATTTCTTACGGCTTGCGCTTCGTATCTGCTTCCCCCCTTTAACCACCTCGAATTCATTCATGGTATATACTAGTTCATTGTATTCATGGCCCTGCGGCTCAACGCTCGCTAGACCTTTCTACAACTAAGGAGGTTACACCCAGCGAGTATAACGTAGCAACCCTTTCTTGTCAGATAGTGGCGCTCAATGTACATGCCAATGACTGCTAATGGGGATCGCAGCGTGCGAGTTGACTAAAAGCCGAATGCTCCTGTCTCTCATTCCCCATTAGCAGCCATTGGCATGTACATTGAGCACT
Source organism: Rhipicephalus microplus (assembly GCF_013339725.1). Lineage (NCBI taxonomy): Eukaryota > Metazoa > Arthropoda > Arachnida > Ixodida > Ixodidae > Rhipicephalus > Rhipicephalus microplus. Next base: position 136,134,086 of record NC_051165.1, read on the forward strand.
ATTTTTTATTGTTAAACAACGCACAGAAAAAATCTCTCACCGGCACCACCTTGGAGGTCAAATGTTATACCTATTTCAAGTATGTGCCACTGGTGGTTACGTACTACGAGAGACACACAAGCCACGCCATAAGGAGCTTCACCCCTAAAAAGTGCAAGGCAGTTCAAGACTGACAAAGTACCGTTTGAAAACAGCCCCTCGGAACAGAGAACCACGTACATTGTGTCTAGACACGTAAATCCACAACATAAACGTATTCGAGAAGATGCGTGTATAATCCCTGTATTAGGAAACTCTCATTGAGTTGAGCTTGACTCACCACTTCCTTCCAAACGGCGCGCTCGAAACACACGTGTGCTGCCTTGGGAGCGCTCAAAGGAGCGCGTTTGAAACGCGTCTGTGCAGCGTTTAAAACAGTGCGTTCGAAACGCGTTTGTGCTTCCCTGGCAGCGTATACAGCAGCGTGTTCGAAACGCGTTTGTGCTTCATTGAAGGTGGTACCAAGTCAAGTTCAAGGCAAGGAGCCTTTCTAAAATTGGAGATGAAGAATCGGGGAGGCAATCTCTTGAACTTTGTCTTTATTACACACCAATCTTATAACGGCATACACTTGACAAAATAAACATCAAACAAAAGCACAAAAGACCACCTTAGCTGCATAGGTACAACACACGGTCATCGACTTAGACGAGATCGTCTAAAATAAAGCTACATAAACCACATGAGCGCTGGCCGCTGTTTAAGCCACCACGTCATCCCAGGGACGAGGGCGCATCTCCCGCAGCCGGCGATTCGCCTTCCTTCAGAGTGGATCTGTTCCTCTCCTGCAGGTAGTGCTCCTCCTGAACACGCACGATCCAAGCACGAACGTCGTCCGAGCCAGCCCTGTAGGACATGTCACCCTCTCGAAGGTAGCACTCTCCGTCCGAAGTCGTGTACGTGACAGGGTGCACACCGCGTACCCACACTTCGACCACGTAGTGATGCGCCTCTTCCGGCTTGTCCGCCGCGTGGCGCAACACCGGCACGAACTCGACGCCGATGCTCGTGGAGGTCAGGTGCGGTCGCAGGTTGCCCACCATGAAGTCGATGCCGCGTCGCAGGGCGTCCCGTTCCTCGTGGTTCAACATGACGCCGCGCACAAAACCATCCAGGCTGATGCCGTAGTAGATAGAGCACGGCTTCCACGTGTTCAGGAACGAGCAAACCAGGTTTGCCAGGGTGCGCGCCGACGCCTGCTTCATGCTACCCAGAGGTCGAAGCTCGTGCGTCTCGTCCGAACGAAGGGACACCAAAGTGCTGCGGATGTAGAAACGACCACAAGGCGCCGTGGGGGCTGCTGCACCACCTGTGCATGCTGAAGAAGGCGGCACATTGGCCATCGGCTTGGGAATCTCGGTCGGCAGAGGACGACTTGCAGCTTCCGCCGCTTTCGCCGACTGCAGGGCCTCGCTCGTTGGATAGCAGCTCAGAGCAGCCATTTCCTTCAGCTTCTCGGGGGTGATGGCCACTAGCTTGACTTGAGCCGGGGGCGCAGCCTCTCTATCATGCACGCACTGGGGTCGACGGTACGCTCCAGAGCGTGCCTCTTGGTTCTGACGAGAACCACCATTATACTGCTGGCTGTTGCAGTACTCAGTCTGTCGTTGTTGCTGCTGGTGCTGGCTCTGGTGCTGCCACTGTGGACTACTGTACCCTTGTGGGGCACCCAAGATGGCGCGGAGGCAACGCTTAACGTCCCGGAGAACGGTGCAAGTCGGAGGCAGGCATTGGTGGACCCTTACGATCACCGCGAGCAGCTCCGTCTTGGCGAGTTCCAGACGCAGCCGCTCGTTGCGAAAGAACATGGACTCTAGGAGGTTTAGCAAGGCTCGCATTTCTTTCGTCACCATGGCGATGCTGTGGTCGTCACCGACCAGGAAATGACTGCGTGTAAGGTCATCAAGACGTAAGAGGGCCTTTGGGACGCAGGCAGCCTTGGCGACGGCCTGTCGGCCATTGTGCCGGCGGCAAATTTTGATCAGGCACTCTGCAGCGGTCATCCTCGTGACGTGGTCGGGGAAGCTGAAGAGGTCGGATAGGACGTCGGCTATTCCGAACGCCGCCACTTTTGTCACTACGAGTGCGTGAAAGGTTTCCTCATGTGTGCCGTGATTAGTCGCCACTCGGAGCACCTTCACGCACTCTCGCAAGAGCTTCAGGAAAGGCACGGCTTCCACATCCTGGAGGACGGCGAGGGCGACAGTCGGCGGCATGCTCCTCAGCGAGGGCGCGACGTTGATCAAGTCTTTCCAGCTAACGTTGTGGAAGTGCCCGTGGTCGATGGACCATACAGAGGCAACGTCCTCGATCACTTTGACAACGAGCACCCTTTGGACACATTCGCTTGACAGCACAAGACCAACGATGTCGCCAACGTTGGGAGGTTCTCGTCGGGGTTTGCGATTTGGCAACTGCTGGCTGCACTGGGCCATTAAAACGTCTATGGCGGCGGCGTCTTCCTTGGCCTTCAAGCTCTCGTACACAATCATGTGTCGGGCATCCAGGCAATCCGCTATAATCAGCGAGTCGGCCTCAGTGGGAGGGTCAGCGTTCGAGTCAAGCGCCTGCTTACCGCGCTTCGTCGCCGTTTCCAGAAAATCGTCGACGCCATCGTATCCGGCGCGATCGGTACGACGATTTCGCCGGAGTTTGACGGTGTAGGTAATCTTCTTGATAGTGCTGGCAGCGGCGCCGAAGAAGCGTTTCCACAACTTTTCGCTCTGCTCGTCCTCCAGCAAAGACGCGGTGCCTACGATCTTGCAGGACGCTGCCGACTCGTAGAATGCGCGCATCTCTCGAGAGCTGATGGTGCAAATGCGAGTCGCGTCCGGCGATTCAAGGTTGCACAGGTGAACCAGGAGTTTCATGAAATTGGCGTTTTTGAGTGCTATACTACGGCCCTCTCCATCCCTGCCGATAGCTTCCCGAATTTGAGCGAGCGTGCGCTGGGCCGAACTGCAGGCGACACAAACGTAGACGCCGTGGGCGTCGCACTCGCGTTCCACGTGCAAGGTCGTGAAGTGACGCACGAACTTGCGGGTCATGTAATAGATGGTATCGGACTCGACAGTCTCAGGAAGAGTGCGCCGCAGTGACGCGGGGTAAAGCTTTCGAAGAGTACCAGAAACATTGATGTCGCGGTCGTAGCCAACACTGTCAATGAATAGCGAGGGTCGGAGGAGATCATCGGGACTGATATCTTCTTCGTCAGTCGAAGATTCGTCCGAACAAGAAGAGTCCTCAGATGACGAGTGCACGGGACTTGTTGACTGACGGTCGTCATGCTGTTGCTCGAGTTGAACGTCGTCAACGGTAGCCTCAATGTTTTCAGCCGTGACTTCACCCCGATCCCGAACGCTCACCTTGGCATTTGTCGGCGTTTCGTCGCCACCGTTAGCGGTGCTTTCAGGTTGCTGCTCGCCCGCACAGAGAGCGTCGACAACAGGCGCAGAGGCGTCCATCGCTGTGCAAAGTAGTTGTTACAATCAATCCAAGCCTGCGATTGACAGACACTAACGAATTAACACGGCCCACTGAGCGAAGCGCGGCGCCTCAGCGCGTTTCATGCGAAGACTGAACAATAAACACCGCAATCCGCGGCAAGCAGAAACTGCGACTGGTGGCCACCATGCGAAACAATTAAAAAAAAAAACAAGAAGCCGTGCCTTGCTCATCGACAGTCTGTTTAGCGGTGCTGGCAGTGGTGACTTAAAATTTATTGCAGATATTTTGTGTAGTTTTTTCTTACTTTCTGATGTTTTTTTTCCAATACAAACTTCTCGTGCTCAGGGCGAGTGACGCGTTACCAAGGCAACGGGTGCCGGAGCTGAAAGTCCTTGAGCCCCGGATGTTGATTCGTCTGCTACACCGTGATAACCAGACTGTGGTCTGCCGTATGGCGTTCTTACGTGTGAAATTATTTGATGGTGGAAAGAAAACTCGCGCCTCGCGTCTCGTTTGCTCTTTAGCCCGACTGTGGCACGATCCAGCGTTTGATGTTAAATCGGTACAGGTGTTTACCGCTTCGAATGACTGCTACCACTCCCGATTACGCTCGTTGGAGCCTTTTGAAGAGCGAATAATTGCGGTATTGGCAAAAAAAAAAAAAAAAACAGTAGCCCGCATTTCTTTACGGGGTGAACTCGAGTAAATGCGTCGCAGAGTGGAAAGGGTATCTCGTGAATGTTGCGTAATTGGGTATGGTTTGGGGATGCTTAATTGTTATTTGATCTTTATTATTCTTATTTATTGAATAAAGGAGAAACGATGTCAAGGAGTATAAAGTTAAAGTGCGTCTTTGATAAGCATGGGGCCGTCGTTGTGTTGGACGGAGAGGATGAATGCTTTGTGGTCGCAAAATTGCACTGTCAAGGGGTGTTTGAGGAGTGGTCATGCGATTGCGTAACTGGTGAAGACGAGGTCGATGCAACTGCCGTGGATGGTGGTGGACTGGCTGCTGTTTTCGACGTTGTTGTTGGACACGCAGTACAGCCCGTGTCGGGTGCACATGTAGTCGACCAACCAATCGTCCTTGCGTATGTCGACGTTGAAGTTTCCGACGAGCAGGTCAGATTTTCACAAACGTCCGTACACGTTGTTCATTGCATGGTCGACGTACAATGTTGGCAGAATACTCGCTGTTGTTGGCGCTGAAGACGGTGAGGATGGGGTAACGTTGCCTTGAACGAGTGGTGGGGCGATGATGTCGGGTTGTGCGCCAGTACTGGTTGAAGGTACTATTGCCATCTGTCGCTTCCATCGCATCTACTCAAGTCAAGCAAAGCGTGAAGTCAAGCGAAGGAGGGGGAGGGAGAGGGGATGGAAGAGGGAAGGGGAGCCGAGCATGGGCAGTGGGGTGTGGACGCCGACGACGAGTGACATGGTGCGACTAGGAAATGCTCCGCTTAAAAAAAAAAACATTCACAGCATTTCCACGGAGTGATTGATGATGAGTGGGCGAAGCGTCCATCCATCCTTCCGTTGTTCTGTCTGTCTGTCTGTCTGTCTGTCTGTCTGTCTGTCTGTCTGTCTGTCTGTCTGTCTGCCCGCCCGTCTGTCTGTCTGTCTGTCTGTCTGTCTGTCTGTCTGTCTGTCTGTCTGTCTACTTGGGCGTGCATCCGTCCGTGCTTCCGTCTGTCTGCCCGCTTGTCTGTCCATGCGTCCGTCCGTGATTCTGTCTCTCTGTCTGTCCATCCGTCCGTCCATGCTTCTGTCTGTCTGTTCATCCGTCCGAGCGTATGTTCGTCTGTCCATGCGTCCACCCATCCGTCCGTCCCTGTTTCTGTCCATCCGTCCATGCATGTTTCTATCTGTCTGTGTGTCCGTCCGTCTGTGCATGCATCCGTCCGTTCGTCTTTCGGTCTGTGTGTGATGCAGTGGCGATTGTTGCCGCCACTGCATCAGCCTGATCTTTTAGTAGACGCTGGGCTTTCACCTGGTCGGGATGCGCATGGTCTACGTGATCCAAGCAGAAGAGTCAGTGCCTACCCGGGATTCTCCTCATCCCACAGTTTAGACAGCCCGCCTATGGCCGGTTACAGCCTAAAAATAAATGTAAGCTCCGCCAACAGCGGTCACTGTCCCACCTACGCGCTAACTGAAATCGCTTACTTAGGTGACGTCATGACCTTCCACGTATTTCAGTCTTATGACTTGTCCGTATAGGCACGTGTTCAATTCGACAGTTTTCAGTCGAAAAAGTTTACTTTTGGGGCAAATTTCAGCAAAAATTCAAACTTGAGTGCTCAGCCTAACATACCATTTTAATTAACAAGAAACCACGAAGCTTTAACTCTTCATATGAGTCATATTCGCCTTAGCAGCGAAGCCACGCTTACGGTTCTAACGCTAATCGCCAATCACCGCTGTGTTGCATGGGTGAAGGACACGCGCACTCCAGTACTGTGGGCGGAGAGTGTATTTATTCTTAGGTTGTAACCGACTAAAGGAATGCAATTCGTCCCGTTCTTTCGTGGTGTACCAGCATTTAGATTTATCAAAGAAAGGTTTTCCAGCTCACCTCGTATGAAGCGGGTGCCGCGAACTCGGGTATCAGCAAGGCCGATGCTGATGTCCGCGCGACGTGCCATCCACAAACTGCGCCGCTTCGGGATTAGCATTCCCGCACGGTTGCAGTGATCGAGAATAACCCTTGACGCGCGGAAGAGAGTGATGTTCGAAGACTACCGTCCCTTCTTCGTCTTCTCGCGGTTCGAGCGCCCGAACATGGCGCACAGCCCCATTACGAGCGATCGCAAAAACGCTTTCATGCTTTCACTGCCGCTGACCATCGTTCCCAAGATGGTGAAGCGGTATCCCAGAATTCCTTCCTTGACGTAGGTGCAAGACATCTACATAGAATCCTTGGAAGCGCTCATGCCTAAGGAAGTTACACAACGCATAACGGAGGGTGGAGCGGGCTGATTCAGAAGGATGCCTTAAAATGCGCAATGAACTGCCACGGTTGAAAGAGGAAAATTAGCGTTGGGCTTCCCGTTTTCGATCCTTCTCGTAATAGTGTTTCTGTGCTTTTTTAAGTGTGTCTTGCACACGTCACGCACTTCTCGCGGTCTGCAAAAAAAAAAAGGGGGGGGGGTAGGGGGGGGGGAAACGGGACCGATACTGAAAGCCCATCCTTGTTTTTTTTTTTTTACTAGTCTCTCGCATAGTGTTGAACGACGTAGACAGCCCCCGCCTATATATACCATCATTTATTTCGGCCCGGATGCCATCACTGAATGTTTTTATGACCGTTTCCGATTCTTCAACATACGCAGCGCAGTACAGCCTGGAATCCGACGCAATCCCGCGAAGAACAATGACCGTAGCACGAAAAGCAAAAACAACACCAAGACCTAGGACATAGAAAATAAGGTAGATAATGCACAGAACGACACACCACGAGCTCCAGCCCGTTCCGATAATACGCCAGGTTATCTAGGTCAAGGAGACACCTCCGTACGATTTCGATTTATGTTCCCACAATCGCCACCAGGCAGATGTGCTTGGTCGGCACAGACGAACCCAGTCTTAACACATAGGAACGCAGCGCGTTTCACACCGACGAATAGGGCGGGCTACGTTCAGCAAGAAGCACGAGTGTGTGCTGTTTCCTACAAAAAGCTTCGGAGGAATGGATCTCCAATAACCGAGCCCTCCAATCGCTCTGCTAATATAGGAAGTATGGTACAGCTTTATCAGTTATCGCCTGATGTAGCTTACTACTTGACCAAACAGACTACCAACTCTGGTGCGTACTTCAGGTCGCGATATGTACCTTTTCACTCTCTCTTCCTCTTCTTTGAAGATCTTATCCCCCCCCCCCCCCCGCCAGGAATCCACATCTGACTAACCTTCCAGTGTCCCCTTCAAGAAACTCTAGAGCTCTTTCTAATTTTTCAAGAAGACGTTGTTTGAAAAATACTTATACTTTACAACTTCCAAAGCCTCCATCGGAAATGCAGCCGCCACCGCCGGGATTCGAACCCGCGACCTGCGGGTCAGCAGCCGAGTACCTTAGCCACTATAGACCACCATGGTGGGGCAGCCATTCGAAGGTAAGTAAACAGAAGCAACAATTATAATTAGGATTTTAGGTTTTGTCATAGTACACAGAAACCACTTGGTGAACTATTCTTATGTATACGATTGTATACAAAAGTGAATGTCATTCACTGAACGAAAGTTTCTGAGTTAGTTTTTTTTTCACTTTTGTTGCAAAACAGCAGTGAGTTGATGAGATGTGATTTTCACAATATGACGTTTCCACTGTCATTTCATTTTTTTCATGTTTTACTCAAAATAAGTATGCGAGCATCACTTTCACGAGACAACTGAAAGAAGACTTCCAGTTATAAGTGACAGAAATACGCGTGAAGGAAGATGATGTGCCCACAGTTTTCCCCAGCTGGAGAAACTGCAAGCATTTTCACGTTCGGAAAATTCCAGTGATGCTGACAGACTTATACAAGACAATCAAGACAATACGGCTTTTATAGGATCTGTTATGATCACCGATGACATTACCACTGCTGCAAAACATCACATCGATGACTACGTCACTGGATACTGCGCGCATGCCGCCTTAAAAAAAAAGCTGTCATGCGAATCATGCCACGGCGCTCTTGTTTAAGAAGATAAAAACATAGAAGGCTTAAATATTCAAATGATTAAACATTTCCTGGGGTTGGCTGAACCTTTCTCAGCCATGTACTGTTACATGTACCCTCAGCCATGTACTGTTACTCAGAGCAGATCGGGCAGCCGCCTTTGGACGACTGTCTAACTGATTATTCTGCACATTGCAGGTGGGACTTCTTTTTTTCATTAGTGCGAGCAAGCGCAATTCTTCTATTTGCGGCTCCCGATTTGCTCTGAACCTGAATCATCTTATGTAACCACCCTTTTTGATGCTATTGAACCAATTTTAAACAAAGTGTGTACAAGACGACAGGATGGAAAAAAAATTTGATGCCCTGACAGATTTCGCCAACGCTTTTAGCGAAAAAGCGCCCAGTACTGTAAAAGACTTGGGAAAGGTACTGCTTGAGATGACTATTAAGTTCCTTGATGCTCTTTCTGATATCAAGACTCATGTGGAAAAAGTCAATCCCTTGAACAACGCTATAAAGGCTGAATTGGCATCTCTCAGGGCATCTGTAAACTTTACAAGTGAGAGTTTCGATGAACTGAAAACAGAAATAAAATCGCTGCGCAAAGACATCAATGATGCAAAAAACCGTAACCTCGAGTTCCAGAAAGAGAACGCGCAAATTAAGAAAGAGCTTTGTGACACAAGAAAACAGCTGATTGACCTGCAGCAATATTCGAGGCGCAACAATATTGAATTGAAAGGTATTCCTTTTGCCGAGAACGAAGACCTAGAAAAAGTTGTGGAAAAGATTGCTGACTGTTTGCGCGTTGAGCTGACCAGTCAAGATTTGGACGTAGTGCACAGAGTACCAACAAAGACAAACAATGTACCAAATATCGTAGTAAAGTTTGTGTCGCGGTCTAAGCGTGATAAGGTCCTAAAATCGGCAAGAAAGAACAGGCTGAATACAGCGATGCTTGGTTTCAAGACAAATGTACCCGTGTTCGTGAACGAACACTTGTGTCTCGAGAATAAAGTTTTGCTAAGTAAGACCATACAGAGGAAAAAAGACAAAAACTGGAGATTCGTCTGGGTTTCTGAAGGAAAGGTATTGGCAAGGAAATCGGAGAACTTGAAGGTCATTCACATCTCCTGTGAAGATGACCTCGCGAAACTAGTATAGGTACTTCTGCGCATAGACCACCGGAAGCGCCTTTTGTTATAAAATGGCAGTCACGATACCTCAAGTAGATCAACTACTCAGCGATACGTGTACTAATATCTGCCACTGCAATATCCGCAGTATAAGAAAAAACGTGAACTTGCTTCTCGCTTTTCTATCAAAACATGTCCACACTTTTGATGTACTAGCGATCACGGAAACGTGGTTAAAGAAGGGTGAGACAGTGCATGTTCCTGGATATGTAACCCTATCGCATCAGCGTGATTCTTGTTCACGTGGCGGCGGCGTCACATTTTTAATGAAAAGGGGCTACGCTTTTACGGAGCTATCATCACTGAATTGCAGCTCCGCTGATATTGAAGCTCTTTTTGTTAGACTACACTCTTTTGGTATAATCGGCGTCGTTTATCGACTTCCGAATTCCAACATTGACCGATTTTTAGACAAGATGGAAGAAACTTTTTTTAATCTGTCGGCGAATTGTAGCAACCCGGTTGTAATCGTTGGAGACATGAATATTGACACCCATAATTCTAAGTATACCAGTTACGCACAATTACTGAGCTCATTCAATTTTCGTAACCTAATAAACATACGTACAAGGGTAACTAGTACATCAGCAAAAACAATTGACCATGTTTTGACGAACATAACATCTGGTATGAAGGCTGGCGTTTATGATGAAGCGATATCAGATCACCTTCCTGTCTTTGTTTCCATAAATGACACACGAAAAAGCAGCACACCACGTATCACAACAGAGGGCAAAATAGATTACAATTTACTACGAAGCTTCATTCTCGCCATTGACCCTGACAGTCTATATAACGATGACGTCAATGTTGAACTTCAGAACTTAATAAAATTCCTTATCAGAGCCATTGGAAATAGCCGCTCAAACGTATCTGCGCGCTCATATAAGACCCCGCTATGTCCTTGGATGACAGCAGAAATCCTTGACCTGCTGAAGACGAAAGATTTTTGGTACCATAAATGGAAGAAACATAGAAATAATAAATATTACCTTGGCCAGTTCAAAATTTTCAGGAATAAATCCGTGCTCCTTACGAGGCAGCGAAAGAAGGAATATTACTCTCGCCTAATAGAACAAGCTCAGGGCAACTCTAAAAAAGCTTGGGAGATCGTAAACGAAGTTGTTGGCAATCAACCACGACAACACGTGCTACCTGATTCTATTGATGCACGAACTCTAGATAACTTTAATCATTATTTCACTAAAATTGGTCCGACGTTAGCAATGCAGTTTTCTTCCTCCACTCCTCAATGTTTTTCGCCGTCTTTGCCGAATACGTTTGCGGTACACAACATTAGTCTCGACGAAATTCAAAACACTACTGCTAATTTAGCCACCAATAAAGCCAGCGGGATAGATGGGATCACAGCGCGGATAGTAAAAGACAATATTGACGTCTTAGGCCCTATCCTATGCCATATATATAACCACTCCTTGCGTACGTCAACATACCCATCCTGTCTGAAAACTGCTAAAGTAGTACCGGTGTACAAGGAGGGTGATCGCTCTGATCCCTCAAGTTATAGACCTATATCTGTTTAAGCATAATAAATAACATATTTGAAAGAATTCTAGCAAAACGGATGCGCGTCTTCCTAGAAAAATATCGTGTAATATGCGCCGAGCAACATGGATTTCGGGCGCACCATTCCACCGCCACTGCTGTACTATCTCTATCACAAAAAATTAACGAAGCATTAAATAATAACCTCCTTGTAGCAGTAGTTTTTCTTGATTTAAAGAAAGCATTTGATACAGTTGACCATGATATATTACTAATGAAATTAAGACACTACGGTTTACGTGGCAAAATTTTTGACTTATTTTCTAGTTACATGAGCGAACGTCAACAAATGGTGATTATGCATAATCTCACTTCCTCCCTGTTAAATATACACACAGGGGTACCACAAGGCTCCGTTCTTGGACCCTTACTGTTCTCACTGTACGTAAACGACCAACCAAACATATTGACGTCGGCGGAGATGCTAATGTACGCTGATGATACAGCCGTTATTGTTACTTCAGACAATATAAGGGATCTCGAGCATAAAAGTAATGTAGAACTAAAAAATGTTTGTCAGTGGTTTATAGCGAATAAACTAACACTGAATGCAAAGAAAACTAAATACACTATTTTCCACTCCCGTTATCGAGATATAAGTAATGAGTCCATTTGCATTACAATAAATAACTGCGTGCTTGAGAAGACGAACGAATTCAAATATCTGGGTGTAATTCTCGATAGCCAGCTAAACTGGCAAAGTGACATTAACTCTGTATGCGCTAAACTGGGATCTGGATGCAGTATATTATTAACCGCTAGAAATTATTTTAAAAGTAGTATTCTCCGAATTCTCTATTTCACATTTTTTCATTGTCACCTCACATATTGCATAGATTCATGGGGATGGACTTTTAAAACATACCTAGAACCCTTACGTATACTACAAAATCGAGCACTTCGAATAATAAACAATGCTAGATATGATCAACACAGCGCGCCATTGTTTCGTAATATGGAAATCATGCCATTCGATAATTTACGACAGCAAAAAATTGCACTTACCGTCTATAATGTCATTTCTTATAACCTGCCCTTTCATATATCAGTATTTTCATCCTCTTGCCGCCTTACCAGACGTGCCACATTACATAATTTCAATCTTCCGCCTACTAACAATGTTTATGGCAAACGATTGCTACAATTTGCTGGAGTAAAGGTCTGGAATGATATACCATGCCAAATAAAAGAAAGCAAAAGTTTTGCCTGTGCTCTTAAAAAATACTTTTTGCAGAAAAATGAACAGGTACGCTAACACACACCTCGTTGTAATCTCCACTTCGTTATGTATAGATTATATGTCTAACAAAATCATACATGACATGGTATACGTACCTTTATGTATTTGATGTATTGTATACATACAATCCGTTGTTTACATGGAACAATGCTGCAAAATACTGCAAATGACTTATCACAAATATGTTTCCTTCTTATATTTTGTTTCGATTTTTTTGTATGATTGAAGTGTACTTATAAAATATCTGCTTTGTTAACACAATCTGTTCCTTTAAATGCATATTTACTTAGACCCCCTACTAGCCAGTGGCTATGGGTCTAACCAGTGTTGTGTATTTTCATGTAATAAGAGAACTTGAAATAAAATGAAATGAAAAAAATGAAATGGTACTAAATAAAAAAAAAAAACTTGCAGTACAAAAGCTTACCAGTGCATGGAAGCTTTACGAAAAATTCCTTTCTCACTGATCACCAAGTGTTGTTCTGTGAACGATAATGTCTGTGTTGAGCATTGTTCGGAAATAAAAACATGCGCCAATGGACACAAATGAGATACTGTGATGCGCTTGATAGTGAATGCGGGGACGAACGGCCTATTACAATTTCTGCAAACTAAAAATGATGCAGTGCAATTTACCCCCTTCCTCCTCTAAAGATGGTGCCGCATGCGAAGCAAGCGTGAACATTAAAAAAACAAGTGATGTGTGCGTGGCTTAGCGATATTTTCATTAAAGAGAAGTTTAGTGCTTGTATTTTTGTGCCCTCCCTCTCTATGTTTTATTTTTTGCTTTACATTGGACAAAAATGTAAAGATGTCCTGTTGGCATGCTTTTAGTATGTGTTAAGGGGACAAAGGAAAGTTGACTGAATGTGTAAATACGTGAATGTGATTGGATGTCAGAAACGTGCGATTTTTTTCAATCGTACGCTTAAAAGTACGACCAAACAGCACTCCGTTTTTCTAAAAGCGGACCAATTTCTTTTGCAGTTCCTGCTGCAATATGACCAAATTACTCGCTCTTAGAAAGCGCTCGTACGAAATTCTAGCTTTCGTTAAAATATTTTCACACCGTGTGCACTTTGGGCGCACGTAAAAGAACCCCAGGTGGTCGAAATTTCCGGAGCCCTCCACTACGGCATCTCTCATAATCATATATGCTGGTTTTGGCATGTTAAATCCCACATATCAATCATCAATCAACACCGTGTGCACCACCAACAATATAAGTATAAGGAACTGTTGGCAGCACGCAAAATCGTGGAGTGAGTGGTGTGGGCAAGCACCGTCACGTCACGATGCGCTTGAGTTAGTCTAGGCGGTGTTGCCACAGCGCGGCATTAACGGCATAGAAAGAAAGGCGCGTCTCGTCTCTCCCACACCGTGACGTGTACGTGACGTGCCGATGCGTGTGCGTCACGTGATGCTCCACTCCGGCTCCGGGAGCATACTGTTGCTTATGTCCAATTACAATGGCAGATAGCGAGCGTTCGGTTGGATTGTCAATGGAGCGTGTAGATCTGAGCGAGATTGCTATCGCAAAATCTGCGATATGAACCTATACGCCTCGACTGGAGCTGTCGACACACGCAAATCTTGCGAGGGGGCATTGGGGAAGGGGGCGAAGCGTTTTCCTGCCCGCGACTTCAAACATACCACCGTGAGGCTGTGAAAGGTAGGCGCACGAACTACGTCACGCGAACTTCCGGTAAAATCTGCCGATTTTCGGCGGAGCGAGAATTCTTGGTCCACGGAGTAATCCATAATCGGCGGTTGCTCTTAATCTGCCATTGGAATACACAGTTCACGTTCCCGATCTGCTATCGCAATATGATTGCTCCACTCGGATCAGAAAAAGCTTATCTGGATCTGCCATTGGAATTCAACATTATACTCCTGCTCCGGGAGTTTGGCTTGCGAAAGCCATAAAGAGGGTGAGTGGCAAGGATGCGAAGCTCACATCCTCGCATTATAGAGTCGCACCACTTGAAGATATTATTAGCTTTGCTTGTAATTAATCTAATTTATTTTTGTGCTAATTGCTCTTTATTGGGTACGTAATAATTTCCAGTGCATAACTAAAGTAGGGTATGCGTTCTAGTGAGGGACCTTTTAAAAAGTTTCGTGGTCGTAATAAAAGTGTAGTATCTTCAATCATCGAAGCAGGCACGCACCTACATTTACTCCATCGTCACCCATTACTACAAGTCCCTGCGAATGTATGGTAGTATTGCGAGAGGTACCGGCATCGATACCCAGCACCTCCATCCCCTAGAAAGGGGTATCTTACAGGCACGCAGCAGTGGTTTACTTGTCTTGTCTTGTCGCCTAGGATATCTTGGCTCATACCCACATGGGGGATTGGCCACACTGTACCTCATAATAGATAATATTTTTACAACGCTTGCTAAAAAAAAGAAACGAAAATTAGATTGGAACAATAATAATCTTCCTTTAAACAACGTGAAAAAGTGCAGAAGAATGCGATAAACCAGAATATATAAAACAAATTAACGAGAATGAGGAAGGGGGACAAAGAATTGGATATACCTGGCAGTACCACTGATTTGTTGGTTTACTTAGAACAAATACTAGCTCGATGCAGGCCCGCGATCACAGTCCGACGTCTTTCTCCTTTCTCGATCTGCTTGAACCCTCTTTCCACCACCCTCAATAACTGCGAAAAACAAACGTGTTAAGCGTTGATAAATATTTAAGCGAAGCTAGAGTGATGTATTGTCACCGCTTCATTGAGGGACAAAAAGCGATAAAAAGGGCCTTTCCCGGCATTGCAACAAAAAAACATGGGCGTAGCCAGAATTCTTTTCGAGAGGCGGGGACAGGAGGGGGCGATGAGCTTCAACCAGCCTCCATGCACGACTTTACGTACATTTGCATGTGCGCGAGTATATATGCTCATGCAAAACTGGGAAATTTCGAGTGTGTTTCGATCTGGTCACGGCTACGCTATAACGACGAGATGCTGT
Organism: Rhipicephalus microplus; assembly: GCF_013339725.1. Lineage (NCBI taxonomy): Eukaryota > Metazoa > Arthropoda > Arachnida > Ixodida > Ixodidae > Rhipicephalus > Rhipicephalus microplus. The sequence continues at coordinate 136,149,225 of NC_051165.1, forward strand.
TATCGAAACGGCTCTTCCGCAACAAGCGCACCCTTCAGCGCTCTCAAAAGACTCGCATAAAGACTGCACACGGCACGCAAAGCCTGTCTGGAAGGGGCGCCGCGCTGGCAGCTGTCAGTTGAAAAGGCTCGGAGAAAAAATCAGAACAAAGCCGCACAATACTTTGCAGCGAATAGGGAAACAGGTGGCAGGCGCACAGCACAAAACTCGTCTCGTACGCAACTCTAGCCGCGAAAAAGCATCCGTCACTATATTTTATACAAACAGGAACGAGCACTCTACAGGCCGAGGTACAGGCACGAAAAATTCACCCAGCAGGTCGCCAAAGATCGCCCGATCTGCGAGTTCCACATCTTGTCTTGTCTTGTCTTGTCTTGTCGCCTATAGGATATCTTGGCTCATACCCACATGGGGGATTGGCCACACTGTACCTCATAATAGATAATTTTTTTGCATCGCTTGCTAAAAGAAGAAAGAGAAATTAGATAGGAACAATAATAATGTTCCTTTAAAAAACTTGAAAAAGTGCAGAAGAATGCGATAAACCAGAATTCATAAAACAAATTAACAAGAATGAGGAAGGGGGACAAAGAATTGGACATATCTGGCAGTACCACTAGCAGCGTATGCTTCAGGTTGCCTGAATGAATTTATGTAGCGCTGACAGAATAGCACTGCGGCCCACACCCAACCGACTGGCTCCAAACGATGATAGGGTGGATGTATTGACTGGCAATCTGAGCATACCAATCGGTCTTTCAAGAATTATTCGTCGCAGTGAGGCGAAGCGGCGGCATGTCTGAGCATTGGTAAATCACGCGCAAGGGAGCGATGGCTTTCGTCCACATTTCGTCATCGTCGATTCTTTTCCTCGCGCTATGGAACTACAGACAAGACGCTGCCCACGGCGTTCCAGCGCGCTATGTACGTTCACTGCAGCCCCCGGAAGTATGGACGTCATCGGGACTGGTGAAGGACCTCTCCCTGGGAGGTCCCGTGGAAGGCCTTCTAAAAGTCGTCTACGGAAGGCGGGTTCAGGTTTCGGTGGTCATTAACGGCTCTTTGTGGCCCTACGAGGCATGCCTGAAACCTAAGTCGGTGTCCCTGGACGGTGCCACTGCCACCGAGTGCGTCCCGCCCTTCGCCTTAATCATGGTGGACCCGGACGCTCCCACCGTCAACGCTGCTACGGAACGAAGTAGGGTACTCTGGATGGTGATCAACGCCAAGAGCGCGACTGAGCTACACAAGGGTGAGCAGGTGATGCAGTACGAGAGCCCCACTCCGCCACCCGGAACGGGCACGCATCGATTCGTGTTCCTGGTCTACTGTCAGCGCGGCAAAACCTTGAACGGCGCTGACGTGAAAGCCGCGAAAAGAACCAATTTCGACGTGAAGGACTTTGAAAAGAAACTCGGTGTTATGATGCCCATTGGGGGCACCTTCTTTTACGCCAAAAGCCCCCGAAACCAGAAATAAAGTCGTTCATAGCCAGTCATTTACAGCCCCAGGTTGTGAATAGAGTCGCTTTTTTGAAGACCGAAAACAGGAGCTGCAGGCATCTGCGAAACCGATGAATAAATATCGATATTTTGAAAATTGTAACGTGCACTTAAAATAGTCCCATACTCAGCAAAAAGTCGTAGGCCACGTGATAAACTATCCTCGTTCTTCATATACGGGGCGAGTTCATCAGCGAAGGCTGTCACCTTCATGGCACCACTGCCTGGTAGTGGAAGGCCTCGAAAGTATGGATCAGCAAATAGCGAGCGCAAGGATGGTTCGAGGCTGAGTACAAAAAGTACCGTGGATAGAAGACAATCCTGGCGAACACCACGGGTGACTAGAAAGGGAGCGTGCTCGAACTCATCAAGAAACAGCGTGCTGTGTGTATTTATGTATGCGCTTCTAAAAACCTCGTTGGAGTTTTGTGAGATGCCAAATACTGCCATTACACTAAATATGTAGCTATGTTCTAGGCGATTGAATGCCTTCCATTGATCAAGTGAAACCAAGAGTTCCCGACCTGGTCTTGTCAACGTGTACGCAATTATATAACGTGTTACAAAGGAGAGACTGTGAATTTCTCTTCCACGAATAGAGCACACGTTATTATCTCCTAATAAGGAAGTCATCGGGCTTCTCAAACGCCGAGTGATAACTGCTTCGAAAGTCTTGTAACCAACTTGGAAGAGCGTAACTGGTATTCACTCCTCTGGCCGAACTTACGGTGGGTCATGTTTAGGCATTATAACATTGCGACCATCACGAAAGCTATCAGGGAAATCAAAGTTATCAAAGCAGTGGCAAATAACAGGTGAAAATGCCAGCAATATCATGACAAAGCGTTAAATAGCACTCAACGGGCAAGCCATCTGGCCCGGATGCCGAGCCAAGCTTAATGGAAGACAGTGCCTCTTTGACTTCGTCAGCTGACGGACTTGTGCAGAGTTGTTCAGCTACTTATGATGAAACTTGAGGCTGTCTTGGCGGTACCGCGATACGATGGCGTTGTCGTATGAGCCATGTTGGCAAAGTCAGTTATGAAAGTTGAAGGAGCACGCGCAGGTGGAAACACAACGGGAGGGCCTCACGGTGTGTGTCTTTCTGCTTTTATCCTTCGATTCAGGGGAATGGCGAAAGTTCAAATCCTTCCTGAGTGTCCAGTCAGCTTCATCTTGTGTTTGCCTTTCATACGTGCTGACATTGTATATCAAAAAACAAATATTACAAATATTTTGGTGCAGGATCAGTACAAAGTCATTAGGTAGTTAATAAGGGTACTTGCTTTGGCGAGTGGGTAGCTATTAATTGTCACCCTAGTGCGCACTGCTTAAAAGACGAACACTTGGGATGAATGACTAGACGGACCCAAGCGCAAACTTCCACTCCTTCCATGACACACCTGTCTGCTTCCCTACGTCAGGCGTACGTTAGCACTGGGACTGAAATATGCGGTTGAGCAAAAAGACAATCCCCAGAGCTGCTGAGATGTGTTCGACAAGTTACGAAGCTAGCGTCGGACATTGAAGCAGACAGGTGTGTCGCGGAAGCAGTGGAAGTGTGCGCTAGTGTCCGTCTAGTCATTATTCATCGCAAGTGTTCGTTTTTAAGCAGTGCGCAATAAGGGCAATAAGGTGACAATCATTCGGTAGTGTGTTACTTTTTTTCTGAAATGCATAGATGTATGAGTATATAGACCGCAGTGCTTATTACGAAGTGCTGGCAATGCGAAGCTATCCCCACAAAATAAACTGGTGTTTCCTACGCTTCACTCTAGAAAACTTCGTTTCCTCAAATTACTACTGGATGGCGTCCGTATTTCACGCAGCACTTATTCGAAAATTTTCTTCGCGCAGAACGTTAAATAACCGTTTTAATCTTTCTCCCAAGACAGAACACAATCGCCTTTCGACGACCTTTGCAAGCGTAGCACGCAGGTACCCCGCCATGTCTTTTCTTCGTGCTCCCGCCAGTTGTTTTTTTTTCTTTTTACCGTCACTGCGTGTATCCGTAGGCGCAGCCCTTCTATGGTATATTCTAGGAACCGTAGCCCTTCTGAAGGCTAAACTTAGCGACCAAGCAGCTCCTCGAAGAGCTCTACAAGGACGAGGCCATTGAGACCTCGCTGCGCACCCGTTCTCAACTCCGGAAGGCAGTACGCGAGCTCCAGGAGGAACAGGCAGCCGCGGTGGTCGCGCACCCAAAGCAGAAGTAGAGACGACCATGCCAGCTACTTCGAAAAGAAAGAAAAAAGTCTCAGCTTATCCACGGAGTAAATGATGATAGGTGGGGTAAAACAAAGAAAGAAGGTTACAGCATATGCACGGAGTGAATGATGATGAGTGGGGCGAAGCGTCCGTGCGTCCATCCACACCTTGGGATCCTGTCAACGAGCACGAGCTGCAGTGGTCTTCCGCACCCGGCACTTCTCGTCGTCTATGGTCCACCGAGCAGCACGATCCAGAAAACGCACTCGTAGGGTGACGATCCAAGAGAATGAGAGATAACGGGAGCGCCGGCGGAGCTTCATGCAGCCAATCGGAGAGCAGCTGCACCACCAACACCATCAAGCGTACCTTCACCAAACCGCCATATTGTACGCATGCCTATGAGACTGCGTCCTTTCGGAAACGAGACGAGAAATGAAACAAATCGTCATCTAATATATCGTCACCCAACTGCAGTTTGCATGCACCTTTAGGAAACAGTGTCATTTAAAGTAGGAGAACGGAGATGCTACCGGGTATACAGAGGATGGTCAATGACTGACGCCACACGAGCACCAGCCAGGTCTCACCGTAGGAGCTTCGCCCCTAAAAGACGAAACGGAGATTCTTGGCCAATCCTCCAAAGTATGTATAAGCCACACGAGCACGTGACCAAGAACGAGAAAAAAACGCAACATTAAAGCCGCCTCAATGCTTTCTTAACCCGTGGTTATTCTTGCAGCAGCCACAATCGCAAGCCATATTCCGGGTTCTTCCCGCACGGCGAATCACTCGTCACCAGCGCCAGCCGGCGCACAGGAGGAGAGCTCCACTCCGAGCACCCTTTCTCGAGCCGATACAACGGGAAGTGACATGTCATCTGTCTCCAGTTCCTCTTTGGAGCGTCACACGCCTGCCTAGTCACTCGCAACTTTCGGACTCGGAGCAAGAAAAACAGAGAGGCCAAAAGCCACTCTGCGCTTCTCCCCCCCCCTATCTTACTCTCTCTCCCCCGCCGACCACCAATGCCTACTTGAGCATATTTTAACAGGCACGACTACGTACACACAAGAGAAGAAAGGACAAACTACAGCGCTGTGGTTTGTCTTTTCATTTTCATCGATGCATTTGGTCGCCAGCAGAGAAACTAAGGGCTTGTGATCTGTTTCGACGTGAAATGATGAGCCGAGGAGGTACTTGCGGTAGTGTTCACATGCTCAAGTAATGGCTATAGGGCTATAGGGCTTCCTTCTCAATTTGCGCATATCTGTGTTCTGTCTCAGAGAGTGAACGTGAGGCATATGCCACTGGTAGCAGCCTTTCTTTCAAGTGCTGCAGGAGAACTGCGCCTAAGCCATAAGACGATGCATCCACATACAAAGTTTGTGGCCTCCTTGTGTCGTAGTGCACGAGGACTGGTGTTGCACTTCGCAGCTGCTTCACACTTTCAAAGCTTTGCTGTTGTGCCCGGCTCCAGCACCACTCGGCGTCTGCACGTATGAGGTATCTCGATGGTTGAGTCATGTCATCAAGGCCCGGAAGAAACTTTGCCAGATGGCTTGCTGATCCAAGGATTGACCTGACTTCGGGCGTATCCTTTGGTGCCTTAATATGTGTGATGGCCTCCACTTTGGGTCAGCTCTGATCCCTTCTGCGGAAATAATGTGTCCCAGAAGCATGACATTGCTCTGTCTAAATGCACGTTTGTTGACGTTGATTGTGATGGCTGTTTTGAGAGACGACCCAGCACTTAGTGAAGATTTGCATCATGTTATTCAAGTGCTCTTCTGGACACGTTGATAGCATCTTGTAGGCATGTCAGTCCGTCCAGTCCCTATAAAACTCTGAACATCACATGCTGGTAAAGTTCTGGCCTCGTAGAAATGCCGAAGAGTAGCCTGAGGAACTGGAGCCATCCAAATGGAGTAATGGAAAGATTTAGTTGCGCGTCCGCAGCAGTCGTACGGACGCAGCCTGCTAGTCATTTTTAATGACAGACTGCGTCCGTAAAATTGCTGTGGGCGCGCAGATAAATTTGTCTCATGAACGTTGTAAACTCACGCGACTCTTTAGAGAGGGGAACCTAGCAGTAGCTTGAACGTGCGTCTAAGCTACTGAAGACTTTTGCATCGGCTATCTTGGCTAGGCATTCATCGACTGTAGGCAGCAGCATGAGTTCGCAAACTGGCCATCGTTAACCGTATAGTTCATTGTTCCTTTTCTTTGCTATGATCATTGGGAAGCCCCACTGTGTCGCATGCTCCAAGTTCTGTGTATGCCGCCGATTTATTCCATTCTTTTGTGTCCCACTTCAATGAGGGGTAGAAGAGGAATAGGCACTCGGCTTGGTTAGCTGAGTGTGTATAGGGCTTAGCGTCGCTGGTCACTTTGATGCGCTAAGTGGTCTCCATCAACCCAAGTCCTAATATCAGCCTGGCGGTACTGTGCCAGAATGTCAGAGAAGTCACAGTTATGCTTTTCTGCCAACTCCAGTGGCCACTGCACTATGATCAGTAACTCTACTGCTGAACGATTGAGAAGAGCTTCTCTCAGCCGTTTGATGACGAAGACCTTCTCTTGTAGTCTTGCGTTTCGCCATTCTGCCGTGGCCCTGAAGTAGCTTGCTGTGTCCATTGGCACTTGACCTGGGCCAGTCAGGGCCTGGATTGCTGTTTTCTAAAGTCCCATGGTGTCCCTGTGATAGTCCTTAAATGGCACTACAGTGCAGTCAGCACCTGTGTCGAGTTTCAATATGAGAGATGTGCTGGTCACCGTTGCCCTCACTCTCCAATGCTCACTATACATCATGCTTCGCGCCTCGCCTAGATGCAATTTCTCCACGCACTGTCGTCGCTTGGACGAACGGTTGGGGATGTCACTCTTGCTTGCACTTGAAAAGCACATTGTTGAGGCCCGTGTGCTCAGATTTGGGTGCACGTTAAAGAACCCAGGTGGTCGAAATTTCCGGAGCCCTCCACTACGGCGTCTCTCATAATCATATGGTGGTTTTGGGACGTTAAACCCCACAAATCAATCAAAAGCACATTGTTGCGAAGTGGCGTTTTTAAATGCGAAATATTTCTTAGCGAACTTCGGCGACTTTGAGCGTATCTATCTATCTATCTATCTATCTATCTATCTATCTATCTATCTATCTATCTATCTATCTATCTATCTAGTCGCTTACGTTTGGGTGCTCTCATGGTCACCCCCTTAACTTGGCGTGAACCAAAATTACCATGGGAGGGTAAGATTATTTCAGGAATATAACGCGCTGGTGAGGACATGAATAATGTCGCAATCCCGTCGCGTACGTCATCAAAAACTTCCCGCCAGACCGTGGCACATACCCACTGGTAGGTATGTGCCACTAATATGCGGGTATGTGCCACAGGTGACACTACCGAGGAACAATCTACCAAGGATCTACCGAGGAACAACGAGAGCACATGTACATGGGCAATTTCAACGCGTGAGCGTTAAGCAATACCCGACATCGGTAGCGTCGACCCAACGAAGGCACAGAGTAAATGTCAGTGTTAAGAAAAACCTTACAGGCATCGTTGACCCCCCCCCCCCCCCGACGAATGCAAATAAATTTAAGGGTCTCAGCAAGAATCGAACCCAAGCATTCTGCATGACAGTCAAGCATTCTGCCCCAAAGCTACGCCAGGTCTCAGAACTACTTTTCAAATAGACGCGAATCTTCGTGAAACGCCTATATAAGGTAGTTCTAGTGCTGCCTACCCAATTTTATAAACATTACATATGTATTCATTTGATACAGCCGTCATATCGGGTTAACGTCAATTGTGGTTAGCTGTCATGCGCCTAAGTTGATTTATGTAGCAGTGTCCAGGGCCAGCATCTTCGCGGGCATCAGCGCTTCATATCAGCTTGTGGGGTTGCTAATACGCATGTTGCAGTTGACGTCGTTGCGCAAGTGCAAACAACTGGTTATACAAACATCTGCAACAATTCAACATATGTCTGTGCGTGCAACATTTGTGTACATATTGTATGGAGCCCAGTCTGCACGAGCTCGCACTAAACATCGTCCTCATTCATATTATGTTCATCTGTGGCGCACCGTAGCAATATATTTAGCGTCATTTAATTACGTATCGCTCATAGAAAAAAATGCAACACGGTCACCTTACTTCCGCGGGATTTGCATAACGTCGATCCCCAGTTACGCGAGTTATTCCACATTTATTCCCCACAGCTATTGCGCGGCTTGACCGTGGTTGGACACTTCGCGTTCGTGTGGTAGCGGGCTCATCCGCATCAGCGACAACTTCCAGCGCCACCACTTTTTCTGGTGCTTAGACGGCAAGGAGGTGCTCAAGGCGTTTTTTTTTTGTTTCTTTCGGGATGCCCTTCCGTGGCTTTACTGATCTCATCGACCGCAACAGTGGGATGCTCCTCGCGGCAAATTTCAGTTTACTGTTGCTTTACCGCCTCAGAGTTCCTCGCCGATTTCCTGCACTGATCGCAGCGTCAGCTTGAGATTGAGCTGCATCTTCTCGTTAGGTCCGACGTCAAATAGTCTGACCATGAGACGGTCGTGGATCAATATAGTCCATGAGTTCACCGTATTCGCAAACCACTGCCAGTTTGTGTTTAGGTCCGTAATTAATGCTTCCACCGATTCGTTAGGTTGTTGTACACGACTGTTCAACCTAGACATCTCGTTGATTACATTTGTGCATGATATAAAGTGCTCCTCAGACTTGCGTTTACCGGCGTATAGTTCGCCATTTTGGCGCCTGTCAGCTTCAGCGGCGCTAAGATATCTTCCGCCTCTTTCCCAATGGCATAGAAAACCGTGTTAAACTGCGTATTTTTTTTCCCCGGTGATGCAATGACGAAACGAGTCGGTAGCGTTCTCATCGAGCAATTCAGTGCTTCCAATCCACCGGGTCCTGCAAATCGAGTTTTTCGGGCAACTCGACCTCGAAAGGATTGAAGAAGTTCCCGCCATGATGATGATGATGATGATGATGATGATGATGATGATGATGACCTCTGATGGATGGCTCTCAGCCACAGAGGGGGATGGGCCAAGAACCGGGCGGCAGGATACTTAAATGAAACTAAAATAAAAATGAAGCCAATCTGAAAAAGCAGTTTAAAAATAATACCACCAAAAAACAAAAATGTTTGCAGAGCAAGCGGTCAAACCATCTCTTGTTTTTGATAGACACAGCTACGAAATATTAACTAAAGATCTGAAAAGGTTAGGGTTCACTAGCACGGTAATCTTTTAGTTGCGTTGATGTAATTATGCTGCAGCACCGCGGCGGCTCTTCGTGCGGTGTCTTCTTCCCCCTTGTCGGACATCCTGAAAGCCGATTTCTGCTTGGATGCTCACCGCTTGGTCGCTTGTGTTGTGTGGTTCACTGAGCAGTTGGTGTCACCGCTGCCCTCATGCCGTATCCGAGCGTTGCTACGCGCTGTCAAACAAGGAGCCAACGTAACTTAGAAACATTTATTCCACTGGAGAGCTGGCCATGAAATGATACACGCTTGTCCGCGCGGGCAGTCACAGTGTAGCCTCTTCACCACACGCTTGACTTTCTGGGCACCCTCCGCGCAACGTCACCGTGGTCAGCGGTCCACAACATTTACGACAAGAGTGCCCCATACCCGGTCCGCGCGCATCGAGGCACCCTACCTGCGACCATTGTCACCGAACTTGGGCCGGGGCAGTGTTGGCGACGGACCTCCCTCTGGTCACTGCAGACGGTACCTATAGTGGGTAGGAGCCAAATGAAAGGCACAAGCTAGCAAGCAACGCACTTTCATGTCGCACGAGCAGATGATGAAGAAGAATCCACTGAAGGAACGTGGACAGAACACGCAAGTAGCTGGTCATGCTTGCTCTGGGGTTTTGGCCTAAGTTTGTGTAGTGGCTGTGGTTTCTTTGTCTTTATTAGGTGTTCCTATAGTGCTTTTACAGCTAAGTAAGCGCTTTTAGCGCTAGATAGTTCACTTAGATGCAGTTTTCTTCACCTGGACCAGGGGCTTGCCCCTGGTCTGCTTCACTTCCGCCACAGGATATACCAGTGGATCAGTTTCTACGCAACGGCATTCCCGCAGTTCCTGTGGCCCTCGTCCCTAGCAACGACGGCTTCATTCGGATGAAGAATCCGAAAGTGATCCAGGCGGAGCTTAGAGCTGTGACGTCTCACTTTCACAGCATCACAGAGGTCCGCCAGTTCGGCAGAGGTGGTGTTTTATGTTTTTCATCTGATCAGCTCTGTATCCAAGACCTATTGAAGTGCTCGAGTTTCGCGACCAATCCGGTGAGCGCCTTTATTCCCCTGCATCTGGCATGTGTGAAAGGTATTGTTCGCGGTGTCGATGTTAACTTGACCCCGTCTGAGGTATTGGAGATGTTTGCCATGACTGGTGCTATTTCCGTTTATAGGTGTGCACGACTAGTAGAGAAGCAGAAGACGCCGACTGAGTCGGTAATTGTAACCTTTGCTGGAGTGAATCTCCCAAGCGAAATCAAGGCATGGCCACTAATATACAGAGTGGAACCGCTATCACCGCGACCACTCCAGTGTATGAAGTGCTGGCGATACGGTCACACTATTAAAGGATGCAGGTCAGAACTCAGATGCCGAGTGTGTGGTGACAACCACGAAACAAATTACTGCAAAGCTAAAGAAGAGAAATGTTGTCTCTGCAACGAACAACACTGTGCAGATAATCCTGATTGTTCTGCAAAGGCTCGAGAAATGCAAATTCTTGAAATTATAGGGCGTAGGCGCTGTTCTCGACGAGAAGCCCTAGCGGAAATACAGACTAGAACTCAGGGGTATGCCAGTGTTGCAGCACGACATCTCTCGGAAATAAATGGGTCGATTTCCCTGAATATAGCGGAGGCCATAGAAAAGGCTCTAGAAAAAGCCATGGAACGACTGACTTCTAACCTTTGCGATTCTCTATCTCAAATTTTGGCTAACCAGATGACTCGCATATTTGGTACAGCGGGAGAGTCAGGCCTAGTATCCCAACATGTTGAGAGTTCAAGACCAATAGCTGACGGTGAATCTGAAACTGCGCCATCGTATTATCAGCCCGCAGGAGCCTCTGCAATAGGCGTCCACAGCCAAAATGAGGAATTTGAAACCGCACCATCGTATTCTCCGTCTACAGCACCCTCTGCAGTAGATATACAGAGTGTAAGTGAAGACAAAGCTGCATATACAATAGATTCCGATGACATGGATTTGGACCCTAGGTCCCTGAAGAGATCTAGATCCCCTGTGTCAAGGAAAACTAACTCACCGAAACAAACAAAGAACAAAAAGTATCTGAAAGAAAAGGAGAGCCTTTCAAAGAGGGATTTCTTGAAAGAAAGCATTCTAGAGAAAGCTATAGCGGAAGCAGCTCTTTCGAAACCATAGGGTCGCTTAAGATTCTCCATTGGAATTGCCGATCAATCCATTCTGCATCTACGGATTTGGTATACTTGACTTCTAAATTCGCTCCTGATATTATAGCATTACAAGAGACATGGCTATCTGTACACAATTTGTTCCATTTAAATAACTTCCAATCTTTTCGATTAGACCGTCCATCGAGAGGTGGGGTTCTAGCTCTCTTTATTAGTAATAGAATTAGTGTGAACGTCAAATGCTCATACAAACATATGTCGCCAGAATGCGAAATTTTGGCAGTAGACATTACACTGCCCAACTGCACTCCTTTCACTTTAGTTAATATGTATTTTCCGGATGGAGTTCAAGACACACGAAGTTTGGATCTAGCTACAAAATCGTGGTGCAAAGACAAAGTTTTAGTTGGAGACTTTAATTCCCAACACACGAGTTGGGGTTTTAGAACTGATCTTAGTGGGAAACGGTTGTGGGAGTGGACAATGGCCAATGACCTGACGTGCCTCAACGTCAGAACCCCCCCATTTATTCGTAATCACTCCAGGTCGGCCTTAGATTTAAGTTTTGTCAGTTCAGCCATTAGTACTTCTTCTTGAAAAGCGCTGGACTGTGGCACCAACAGTGACCACTTACCGATAAGTTTTGAAATTTCTTGTCCGATAATTCCATCTTGTTCAAATGTAAGAGTATTTGTAAATTACACTAAATTTAGGAATGACCTGAAGTCAGCACTGGCTTTTCACTCGGAAGAGAGCGATGATAAAAAAGCACTGAAAATAAACGCAGTCATTAAACGATCCTACAAAAGAGCCGAATTTACTGTTGAATCCACAAAAAGAGTATATAGCCGTTGGTGGAATGATGAATGTACAAGAGAGCACCGACGACGTCAGGCAGCTTGGAAGCAGCTCTTACATAATCAATCCCCACAAAACTGGGCCGATTATAAATTCATTGCTGCAGGCTTTAAAAGAACGGTAGCTCAGGCTAAACAAGATTATGACAGAAGACATAATGAATACCTGTCGAAGCCTAAACATATGAAAGCACTGTTCCGATATATGAGAGCTCGGAAAATCTTGCCATCACCAGTTAATGTAGCTTGTGATAATCTGTTGGCACAAGAAATGACCACTACCTTAGAGGCTATCGGTAAAGGTCTCGAAAGCAGATTCACTTCAGTAGTGCCAAACAACTGGCACAAGTCTACGACAAAGTCTGATTTTGAAGAAGTGACAGAGACTGAAGTATCCAACGTGATTAAACATTTACCCTGTGCATCTCCTGGCCCAGATGGAATCACAGTACCCATGATTAAAATTCTGTTCAATTTATCGCCTCGAGACGTCGCCAATGTTATTAACTACTCCTTAAAAAACTCATGGGTGCCGCAGGATTGGAGGATAGCAAAGGTGATTCCTATACTAAAAAAGCCGGGTGAAGGATTAACAGTCGATAATATCAGACCAATCTCTTTAACATCTAACATGGTCAAACTAGTAGAGAGGGTCCTACATAGCCGAGTAAGTATCTGGATGGCAGACAGTTTAGTAATAAAACCGAACCAAATCGGCTTTCGTAGTGATTTCTCAATTTGGTGTGCCCATGCTGATTTAGAGAGCCGAATACAGCTCGCGCGTAAAAGAAGGCAATACGCTGCTTTAGTAACGCTTGACATAGCCCAGGCGTATGACAGTGTGGAGCACTTCATATTGTTAAATACGCTAGAGAGATTGAACTTCCCACAATATTTTATTGAGTGGGTGGCAGAATTCTTAAAATCAAGAGAATTCTACTGCGTCAAGGATGGAGGTTCCTCATCTAGATTTAAACAAACGCGCGGAGTTCCCCAAGGAGCAGTCTTATCTCCAATATTATTTAATGCTTTAATGAGCACAATTCCAACAGATCAAGAAGTTACTGTCTACATTTATGCTGATGACATCGCACTCTTTGCTGCTGACTGTGGTATTTACTCATTACAACTTAAATTACAAAGATATATTAACATGTTGGAAATTTGGTTGCAGTCGATTTCGTCATCGTTAAATGTCAACAAAAGCGCGCTCATGGCGTTTCCGCTTGCAGAACCAATTTCTATTTCAATTCTATATAAACAGGAACCCATCCAGCAAGTAGACTCTATAAAATATTTGGGAATCATTTATAATGACAAACTTAACTGGAGTCCACACATAGAGTATATAGCTACCAAAGCACAGCGGGCTTCAGGCTTACTACACAAGCTAAGTAACCGGAAATATGGGTTACGGAGGCACACCTTGATAACGTTGTACAAGATGTACATGCGCCCCATCATGGAATTCGGCTGCATATTATTCTCGGGTGGCCCTGCTTATAAAACGAAACCTCTAGTTGTCTTGGAGCGAGAAGCACTGCGAATGTGTCTGGGACTCCCTAGATTTGTGGCTATCAACGTACTGTACCAGGAAGCGCGCCTGCCTACACTGCTTTGTCGATTTCGAATTTTGACCGTACAAGCATTTTTAAAATTTTATAGCTTACCGGCAAGAAGATCTCAATATGCTTTTATCGCAAACCCAGACGCCTTCTTTCTTGCTCATTGGCCCCGGTTTCACACACCTCAGATAATGTTTGTACAAAAAAATCTACAAAGTATAAATGTGAACATTAGAAATGTAATTGAGACTAATGACTCGAATTGTCATGTTATTATTGAGTATGATGATATATTCCCGCAAAACGCCAAATTACAATCCCTCAAATTTTTAAATAGCATATTATTAGATTACTTGGAGCATGCAAAAACTAAAAATATAATAGCCACAGATGCTTCCGTAAATAATCAAAAGGCAGGTGTAGGCATTGCCTCTGATTTGCTTGACTGGTCCTTTTCAGTGAGACTGCCTGATTTTACTCCAGTTTTTGAAGCGGAGCTCTTGGCGATTATTTTAGCTCTTCGAAAACTTCCATCAAATCAAAACAATGCAGTAATAATGACGGATTCTCTTTCAGTTTGTGCAGCTCTGACAGCTTCAGAGAACTCTCGAATTCTAAGCACATTCAAAACATTAGTACCGCCGCAGTTGAGACTCCTGAGATTACTATGGGTTCCGGGTCACTGTGGATTAAGATTAAATGAATTGGCCGATTCCTTAGCACGAGCCGCACTTGATGGGCCAGTTTTGTCCATACTGCCAGATGTAGAATATATCACGGCTATAAGATATCGAAAATCGGCAATCTCCACTGATACGATAGAAAAAGTAATTACATGGACAGACTATAACCACCTCATGTTTCCATGGCAACCCCACTGGAGTCAGTCCAGAAAGATCGAAGTCTTAATCACTAAATTTCGATGTCGTGTCCCACCCCTAAACCTATATCTACACAGAGCTGGTCAGACAACATCACCCCTCTGCGCATTCTGTGGAGAAATGGAATCACTAGATCATTATTTTTTGTATTGTCGCCGCTACGAGATACTTAGAAAAAGGTTGCTAGTTATGCCATTTCGGAAAATAGGCCTTACATTGACGGCGGAAACGGCGCTAAGCTTTGGCGCCTCAGCTTTGGGACATTGCCACAGGGATGCTTTCAATGCCGTTTGCGATTATATTCAGGCAACCAAGCGTATACCTTTGTGATCTTCAATCAAAAACAAAAAAAATATTTATTACTCCCAAGGGCAGAGTGAAGTAAACGCAGCTAAGTGGTAAACAAAGCACTTCAGATCTCAAAATTGCTCAACTTGATTTTTTTTTCGTTTGCTCTTTTTATGTTGTTTTTATTTTTACATTAGTCTTATTATAATACCAATTCATTAAACATAGTTAAAATGATTACAGAAAAACTGCACTACACTTTCTTGGCCAATCCCCCTGAGTGGGTATGAGCCAACCTCCCAGGGAAACAAAACAAAACAAAGGAAGCCATCGGCCACGTTCAAGTCTCGTCGAGTTCCCACTTGGATCGATCGAACCTCTGTGGACGCGCACAAGTCGCTCGGCATAATGAGTAACGTGAGTCTCGCTCCCACTGCTGGCGGAGGAGTAGGCACCACCACCGAGCAGAGCCATTCGGGCGGCATCTGTCTCCTGCCCGACCCAATGACCGAAGTGCAAGGCGTCATCACCGGCCTGCACGACCTCCTTGGTCATGGTGCGTTCCAGCGGCGCGTGCTCCTGTTTGGCGTAATGTCCACGCTGGTGCTGCTGTGCCACGCGTTCTCGTACTGGCTCATCGCTCGACCAGTGGACCACTGGTGTCGACCACCCGACGGCCTGGTTGAACCTAGTGCCGCGTGGAATAACGCCTCCGTACCGCGGCTCCCCGACGGCAGCTTGAGCCAGTGCGCCGTCTACAATCTACCATTTCAGGTGGGTGTGCTGCGTTCTAGATGCGAAGCGCCTTATGGTAGAGCTGAATCCGGTGTGTGGTGGTACCACCATTACAGTGCAAGCGCGCTCGTCCCCTTCTCTTAGGCCCCATCCCTTTCTCGCCTCGCAACGCCAACGCAGGAGGCGTCTGCTAGCGAGCTTCTTGATTGAAAAAAATTCCCGCATATCCACAAAGTGAATGATGATAAAGGATGTTGCTCGAGAGGTTAAATCCGGTAAATAATGAATCCTCGGTACATATTATGACGACTCCGTAGCGACGAGGTTTATTGGCCGTGAACTCGGGAGCGAACAAGCGCAACGGACCCGAAGATGAAGCCCATGTTCAAAGACGATGATGACTGTCAGCCAGAACAGGTGATGATGATTGACTGCTGTCCAAATAAGGATGAAGTGCATAATAGATAACTACACTAATCCCCCCCCCTCCCCTGTGGAAGCGGCCAGCCTGGCCGCTGCGAGCGGGTAGTCAAGGCGTCGTGTGAAAAGCTTCATGAGACAAACGCGTATAATTTCGGTACTGCGGTAACGGCGGTCAGTTGGCACGACGTGAAGCGTCACAATATGCTCTATTATCATCATATAAAAACGTGACACGAGAGTTGTTGGGGTACACAATGTTTATTATTTACATACCAATGTACTATATACAGATATTTACATACTGATGCTATATATACATTTTGTTAAACAGCTCATTTACGGGTCACATACACTTCGAGGAATGTTTTCCTTTTAGTATAATGGCTTTGTGATCCGTGAAGCACAAAGCCAGAGGACCTTGATTATAGGATGTTGCGGAAAGTTTGAGAAAGGTCCTGATGGTGAGCCCGCGCTGCAGCCGCCTCGGGAGCCCTCCACACCGCTTTGCCGTTTGCGGGGTTAGTAAGTAGCGGTATAGACACTCACCAAGTAATGTCCAGCAAAAGAGAAAGGAAGCAAGCCGAGAGCGAGCGCTATATATAGGCGCGGCCATCTAGTGGTCTCCTACCAAACTAGAGCACGCGCCGAGGGTGGCGCGAGCGTCGCCTGAGCGGGGGCGCGCTGTCTAGTGAGCACTCTTGAAACGAGGAGCACAGCTGCGCTTTTAGGATTACTGCCAGTTGGGCGTGTTGGTAAAGGTTCGTGATGAAACAAGCGCTAAAAATACACACACTGAGAGAGGACACAGACAGCTGCGCTTCTAGTGGGATGAATGAGCACTAGTGTACACACCGGTGCAACGACGAGAGACCACCCACCAGGCGAAAGAGCAAACTCCTAAAACACCGAGTGCACGCACTGCACAACCATTCACTGACCACCCCGTGGAAATAGGCTCTGGATCTTGACCTACAAGGTAGTGCCAGTGGGAGATTTCTCCTGTGCGTCGTTGAAGAATGAAAATCCGCAGCGTGCGCGTTAAAAGTGGACTGTAGGTTTCTGTGCCCAATCGGAATCTTTTGTGTATCATTGTCCATCAGCAGCGATTGGCATGTTCCAGTAGGAAACACCGGTCCATCACTGCGTGCTATCCAACTCCCCAGGTTTCTCTCCTGCGGCGTTGAGTGCCAGCGTTAGCGCCGCCACCCAGTGTGCGCGTTAGCGTGCGCTGCTTCCAATCTACGCATGGTTCCCTTTAGTGGGAGATGGGGTAACTTTTAGCAGCGACGCCGTCTGTCTATTATCTTTCGTCGTAGTAGTAGAAATTGTCGTGTTCGTCACGTGGGTCACGTGACAAGGGGGCGAGAAGAATTATTAAAGCTGATGATTATTTATGGTGATGCTAAATGATTATGGTGGTGGTGCATGATTAGCTGTAGTAAATCAGTGGGGCGCTCGGCTAGGTAATGAATGTAGGTTCATTGACCTACGTGTTGTGCATAATCACATACACTCGCGCCACTTCCAACTTCACTGTCGGATGGTTTCCACCACGATGAGCTTACTGTACTTATTCTTTTGCACAGCGAAGCTCTTGACCTCTCTTTACCTTTAGCTCATGCGTTCACAGGGAAATGGGGCGATGGTGATCAGGGTGGCTCACCTCCGTATGCAATCACCGAATGTATCTCTATATCTTTGGAACCGGTATATGACACGAAAGTGAACCAAGTATTAATACTGAACAAGCGTAGAAGTTTGCAGGATGTCTATTGGCGTTTGGCAGCTGTAAGATCGTTTGACTTAGATGCTTGAACGTTGACGTCTGGTAGCATATCTCCATACAGCGCCTCTCCTAGTGGATGCTTCCCTAATTCAAGCAAAATTGTGGCTTGTGGCGTACTAGATAACTTGCATATGTAATTGTAACTGCATCAGTTCCCCCAAGAGAGTTTGTAACGGGCTCTAAAAAGACCAATCTTCTTGTTTTCTCTTGGACTGTCCTGCGCGAAACGTTTCTCTCTCAATCTCTCTCTTTTTTAGGGGCGAAGCTCCTTAGGGCGTGGGCTGTGCGTCCCCTGTAGCCTGTATGTAGCAACCTCTAGTTTAGTTCTTGCAGTGTTCACTAGATGGCGGTACCGTCCCCTGTATGTAGCCACCTCTAGTTTAGTTCTTGCAGTGTTCACTAGATGGCGGTACCGTCTCCTGTATGTAGCCACCTCTCGTTTAGTTCTTTTAGTGTTTACTAGATGGTGGTACTTGTAGCTGATGATGAAAAGATGCAAGATGTTATAAACTAGAAAGCGGTACTTGTAGTTGATGAAAGACGCGAGATCTTATAAAATAGGAATGATGTCACATATGGCACGTGTCATTGGTTGAAGGCAATCGTTCGATTTAGTGCGGCGACGTACGCTAGGGGGAGCGATGTAATAAAATCGAGTGGGCAAAATGTACAGAGGATTCATGGTTTACCAGGTTTACCTCCGGAGCTTCGCCCACTCATCATCATTCACTTCGTGGATATGGCGGAATTTTTTGTTGTCGGCGGGTAAATTTGGGATTTGGAATTTTCCCCTTCAGGGTTCACAGTTGTGCCTTTGAACTTTCTTCATCTCGTTTTTGAGCTGTCCGACTGTCAGCGAAATGTGTATAGACATCGTTAACCTCTTATGTCTGGAGTTTCAAGCTCCATGCTTTTATAGCAACATTCTGCAACTTCACTGGGCTCTCCCAGTGACACTGAGGACACCGATCTCTATTCTATGTCGGAAGACGACACATCCGATGGCAGCTTCATACCTGTCCGGGGTAAGAGGGCAAAGAGAAGGACGGCGAATACAGCAGCATCAGCTCCTGCAAGCACAGCGACTGTGCATTCAAGGCCTGCGCGCTGGCCGCACGTCATCATCTTCATGCCCGAAGATCCATCAAGCAACCTACGGCTCCTGAACAGGCAAGCCCTTTCGGTTGCTCTCGAATGTGCGGTGCCACATCAAATTAAGGACGTACGAGTAAACCCAAGGAAGAACATTCTCGCCATAGACGTGCACGATGTGAGTGCACTAGGACAGCTGCAGCAAATAACTGAGCTAGGTGGCATTAAAATGCGCCCCTTTATCCCGATGGATGACCAATCAATTGCCGGTGTAATTTATGACATCGACACTGCCATTCCTAATGCTGACTTGTCTACCCTCATCAAGCCTGCAAACGAGGGAACTGTCATTACGCAAGTGCGGCGCCTTGGAAATACGCGCTGCGTAAAAGTGTTTTTCAAGGGAGATTGCATACCGTCCCACGTTAAAGTTGGACATTTTCGACATCCGGTTCGACCATTCATCCCAAAGCCACTTCAATGTCATCAGTGCTTCAGGCTAGGACACGTCAAGGGCGTATGCCCCAACTTACGACTGTGTCCCCGCTGCGCTGAATCTCATGCTGAAGACGCCTGTCGGGCGACTACTCTGAAGTGCGCCAACTGCAGTGGTCCTCATGCTGCCTCGTCGAAAGACTGTCCTCGAATCCAAAAGGAGCGCGCGGTTCTCAGACAAATGGCCCGAGACAACTCAACACAAAGGGAGGCAGCCGAAGTAGTCCGACGTCGGCATCATCGAAAGTCTTCAAAGAAGGCACATTCCCGAGACGCTCCTTCCCACTCTGTAGCGGTTCCATCCAGTAGCGCCGCGAAAGGGCCCACCACTTCTACGAAAGAAACAGAGAAGCCTCCTTCTCTGGAGGAATGGCCCACGCTCCCGACGCGCTCTTCTGCCAAGGAACCTGTGCAGGTTGTGGCCACACAAGAGCCGTCTCCAACCATGGAAGATTTGCCTAAAACTGATCGTCAAGTGATCTCGGTGCTGCGTTCCCTTATAGAAGCCATCCGAGCGATATTAGTCGACATGAAGACACCATCTGCTCGAAGCGCACTTGGACTATTGGACGCCCTAAGCCCAGTGCTTGAATCTCTCAACTAGGAAGATGGCTACTCACACCTCAACATTTCTTAAAGAAGTCAAGGCTGCATCCGTCATCCAATGGAACGCCAGAGGACTAAAATCACGCCTTTCAGATTTTCGTCAGTTTGTGTTTACCAACGTGTTTCCAATTATCGTCATTTGTGAACCCAATTTGTTGAAACCAATAAGACTATCGGGGTACGAAGCTGTCATGTCTTCAACGAACGGTGCGTGCAGCAAAATCATCGTCTTTGTTCGTCGTGAACTGACGTATGTTGTGCAACCAATTGCACCTCACGATGACAATCAGTATGTCTGCATCACTGTGAAAAAGAACCAACTCATGTTTACTCTCATAGGCGTTTATATATCACCGTCAAGTAATCTCGATTCCAGGAGATTAGCGGATATTTTGAGAGCGTGTCCTGCACCATGGGTCCTCATAGGTGATTTCAATGCGCACAATCACGCATGGGGAAGTACGCGGACAAATGCAAGAGGACGCAGGTTAGCAAACATCGCCTACAACTATGGCCTTACTGTCCTGAACGATGGCAGCCCCACTTTTCTTCGAGGGGTGACATACGGCAGCTGTCTCGACCTTGCTTTTGTCTCCAACTCCCTCGCGAGATACGTCAAGTGGTTTCCAGATGTTGAGACACGAGGAAGTGATCACATTCCAATCTACCTTAACATCAAAGGCTTGTCTAGTTATAGTCCACGGACGACCATTCGAGCAGTCCAATGGACCAACTTCAAATCTGACATGGAAGATGCTTGCACCGATGGCCTACGATCTGGGTTAGAGGAAACAATTAAGAGCACAATGCAAAACGCCACTCGCACGGTGACGATATCTTCCACACGAAACGACTTTGATATAGAGTTGGAGCGACTCCGAGCACTGCGACGCCGGGCGGAGCGTCGGTATCGGCGTACAAAATCAATTCACGATCTTAGGGCAGCCAGGAGGATGCAAAAGAAGATTCGGCGTCGCATGGATAGATTAGCGTCGGAACGATGGACAACGTTTTGCCAGTCACTAGACCCTCGCAAGCCACTCTCACACATTTGGAAAACGGTGCAAGGTCTGCGTCACCCTACGGAACAGCGCTTTCCATTCAAAGCGCTCGCGCTATTTCAAAGGAGGCCAGACATCGATGTCGCAGAAGATTTCTGTGCGCAGTTCGCCAACCAAGCCACTCGTCCAGATTTTCCAGTGAGAGGTGACGTCCCCCGTTCCCGTGACTACCACATGGACCTCCTTTTTACAATGGAGGAGCTCGAGGCGGCACTAGCTCTCTGCAGGCGTTCAACTTCTCCGGGCCCAGATGGTATTCCGTACCGAGCCTTGTGCAACCTTGGGGAAGGTGCAAGGAGAGAACTGTTGAGCTTCTACAACATCTCGTGGCAGGATGGCAATGTTCCTGATGACTGGAAAGTAAGCCGCTTGTTACCCATCTTGAAGCAGGGCAAATCCCCACTCGAACTAACCTCATACCGCCCAATAGCGCTGGCCAGCTGCGTAGGGAAGATAATGGAACGGATGATACTAGGCCGCCTGGAGTGGTATCTTGAATACTACAAGATTTATCCGAATTCAATGGCTGGTTTCCGACGCGACCGCTCTTTTATTGACAATGTCGTTGATCTAGTTTCGTACGTTCAGCACGAAAGATCCCGTAAGCGACTATCTGCAGCTTTGTTTCTAGATGTGAAAGGCGCTTATGATAATGTACTACATGAAGCCATTTTGGGTGCTCTTGCGGTGGTTGGCCTTGGTGGTCGAGTCTTTCGGTGGATTTCGAGTTACCTGGCTGCAAGATCATTCTTTGTGTTAACAGAAGATGGCCCAACTACGCGACGCTATACTTCCAGGGGTGTTCCTCAAGGCGGAGTTCTTAGCCCGACGCTATTCAATCTTGCACTAATTGGCCTTGCTGAATACTTGCCAAGCACCATTAAAATATCAATATACGCAGACGACATCTGTGTCTGGACATCGGCAGTCACACGTCCTCAGATACGTTCCCGGCTTCAAAAAGCAGCAACTATAATTGCCAACTACTTGTTCAAACAAGGTCTCAGCATATCACCAGAAAAATGCGCGCTGGTGGCTTTCACTCGCAAAGCAATGACCCCTTATGTCATCTCAATCTGCGGGCGACCGATTTCTTACGCCAAAACCCACCGGTTTCTGGGCATCATTATTGATAGGGACCTCTGTTGGAGTCCGCATGTGACCTATATGAAGAAGCGCCTGACCGCTATTTCTCAACTGTTCAAGTTCCTGGCAGGAAAGACGTGGGGGATGTCAGTAGACGCAATGATGGAGCTCTACAGGGCCCTGTTTCTCGGTTTCCTCAGATATAGCTTGCCTGTGCTTAGCAATACCTGCAAGACCAATGTTCGTGTTTTACAGGCAGTACAAGCCCAAGCCCTGAGAGTGTGCCTCGGTCTGCCCAGATGTACGTCAACAGAAGCAACAATTGCAATTGCTGGTTACTATTCGATACAAACTCACATTGTTGTAGAAGTCCTGAAAACGCACATCCGACACTTCGCACGTGCCCCCGGCCATCACCTTGCACTGTTGCCTTCAGAGAGGCGCCAAGCATCGTTCGCCAAAATTATCGTGAAATACAACGATAAACTTCCCTCGGGCTTCACTCATGCATCTAAACCATCCATACCACCTTGGTGTCTTATTCGACCCACAGTGCATCTTAGTGTACCAGGGATCCGGAGGAAATCTGAGTTTTCGTCACCCGTGCTGAAACAACTGTCTCTTCTTCTTTTGCACGAGAAATATTCAGACAGCATACATGTATACACCGATGGTTCCACGAACCACCAGTGTTCGTCAGGGGCAGTAGTTATCCCAGCAAGAGGTGTTACCATCAGCTTTAGGACTGACCACTCCACGGCATCTACAGCAGCGGAACTAGCTGCTTTGCGCTCTGCACTTTGTGTGGTCAATCGGGAACCACCGCAACAATGGTCAATTTTCAGCGACTCAAGGGCTGCCCTACAATCTGTGCTCTCAGCACTGCGTCGCGGCCCGAACGAACGGCTTGTTTTCGAAATTCGATGCCTTCTCCACACTTTACTCGAGAAAGGGCATCATGTGACGCTTCAATGGCTGCCAAGTCATTGCGGCATCATAGGGAACGAACATGCCGATACTGCCGCGCGGGCAGCCCTTGAAGGAATACGAAAAGAAGCCATACCACTTTCGAGGACTGATGCTGCCAGTAATCTTCGACGACTTGCGCGTGAAATCACGTTTTCACTATGGTGCCCACCAAGCATCGATACGAATCGTCAACACCACCTGTCCTATTTGATGGCTCTCCGCATGCCCACTGGACTCGACCGAAGAGAAGCCACCCTACTTCATCGCGTATGGCTAGGAGTGGCATTTACAAAATCTTACTCCTTTGTCATAGGAATGGCCGACAACGCTCTCTGCGATGCCTGTCATTGCGAAGAGACGCTACACCACATCCTGTGTGACTGTCCATTGTATGAAATCCAGAGACAGTCACTGGCATCTGCTTTTGCGCGCATCGACAACAGCCAAATGTCTGTGGACACTATTCTGTGGAGTGCTCGAGAGAGGACGTTGTAACAGAAGGCGACGAAAGCTCTGTTGAAATTCCTACGCGACACCGACTTGAACAAGCGACTGTAACAGCAATGTCACACACCGCGAAAGACAAGACTAGACTATGACTGAGTGTGCGCGCATGTGCTGCCAAATGTGCTGTTTCTATCTTCCCTCTCTGCTCTCTTTCATCTCCCCCATCCCTCCCCCATGCGCAGGGTAGCAAACCGGCTGCCTATAGGCTGGTTAACCTCCTTGCCTTTCTTTTCCCTCTATTTTCCTTCCTTCCTTCTGCAAGGCTTCGAGTTCAGATTCTACGTGGTTTCTCCTAGGGCCTACCTAACTGTTCACACTCTCGAGGCTTGGTACTTAGATAACTGGTCTTTGTTCCGTTTTTATTTTATCTTTTCGTACAATCAACACTACAAGTTAAGCGAACCTGCTTCATTTAAAAGCAATTCGGGAAGTCATATCTAATTTTCTTGAAGTTACTCGCTTAAACTCATTACATTGCACTACAAAAGGGATAATTAGTTTAATTTCTGTAATTTCATTTGTACCAGCTAAGTCTTACAGAAATTCATGTAGTCAAAAGTCGTGCGAATGCTTCCAGGCACTATACGGCATTTCTCGTCGCGCATTGACACGCTTCGGGACGCTGAACATCATGGTCTGTTGGTGTCCGATTCTCTCATTCTTCTTTCCCGATGCTGGTATTGCGCGCAGGTCCCGTGCAATGGTTGGCACTACAACACGACCAGTCCGCAGGACAGCATCGTCAGCGAGTGGGACCTGGTGTGCGACCGTTCCTGGTTGCTGCCTTTTGCGTCGGCCGCTTACATGTCGGGAGCCCTGGTCTGTGTGCCTGTCTCCGGTATGGCTGCAGACCGTTGGGGCCGCAAGCCCGTCATCAACGCCTGGGTGATCGCTCTCCTGATCGCCGGCTTCGGGTGCGTTGGCGCCAGCTCGTACAGTCTCTTTGTGACCTCGCGTGTCATCGTGTCGGCCGCCACCAGCAGCATTACGGTGATTGCCCTGGTCCTGCTCCTGGAGGTGACACGCGAGGAACGGCAGGTCCTGTTCGTGCTCATATACGCCACCAGCGGCCCATTGCTCCTGCCCTTCGTCTACTACCTGATCGAGCTGTACCGACTCAACTGGCGAATGACGGAGATGGCGCTCATGCTGCCGACGTCGCTGCTCGTCACCTGCGTGTACCTAATCGAAGAATCACCCGTCTGGCTGCTGGCCCACTGGAGAACGCGAGCAGCCCAGCAGGTGGTCCTCCTGGCCGCCTTGGTCAACGGAGTGTCCGCGGAAAGGGCGGCAGACGCGTTCCGCCACATTCGCGAGAGTTTCGATGGACTGGAACTGGGTCGAGACACGACATTCGTGGTCTCTCCCAACGCGTTCATCCGCAAGCTTCGTTTTACCGCGCTGCCCGTCGAGCTGTGCTGGTTCACCACATTTTTCGGCTTCTATGGGATCAACTTCCGAGGCGCCGGCACGTCGCCGGTCGCCCCGACACCGTCGGGGTACAAGCTGTTCGTGGCTCTGCTGGCACCCCTGGTCGCGGTCACCTATTGGAGCATGCGGCGTATGGGACTACGCATCACGCTTTGCGTGCTGTTGTGCCTGACGAGTGCTGCCTGTGCGGTGTGGAGCCTCATAAACCCGGCCCCCACCGAGATGGACGTCGCTGGCATGGTGCTTCGGGTCCTGATCACCTTGCTTATGTACCCTGTCTACTTGCACACGGCCCAAGTGTTTCCCGCGCAGGCGTGTTGCATGGGCTTTTGCGCGTCATACGCCGTTGGTCAGTTCGGGGCACTCGGTGGCTCGCTGTTGGCGCGCTCGAACGGAATGACGTTCGGCACTTTCCTGGGCGTGACGTCCTTCGCCGCTTTCTGTGGTATCCTGTCCATAACAGACTCTCGGCCACTCGCAGATGCTCCGAAAGCATTAAGGCCGTTCACGCCATCATCCGATGGGGTCAGCGCCTTTCAACACCACGGTGCCGAAGAGGCAAACAGAGCATGGGAGGCGGAGGAACTGGAGGAACCATGCAGGAAGACCTCCGTTGTTTCCTTTGCCACCGTGGATATCAAGGCGGACCCCACATGGCCTTCAGCGACGACCTCCAGGCGCAGATCGGTGTCGAGATAGGCCATCCTTGAAAAAAATGGGAGGGCCTTTTTTCACACTGCTCTTTTCACCTTATTCCGTTATGTTTGCGCGGGGAAGAGTACTATGTTAAATCGTTTGACTTCAAGACAACAATAGGTTGTATGATCTTAACTTATAAATAACTTTTTACGATCGCCTCAGTTGCTTTCATGAGGGTGTGATATGCTGGCATGTTCGTGCTCATGTGTACTGGCGTGCTACAAAATTGGCCTCAGAAAGCTAGCATTTCAGCTCTTTCAATTTTGGCGTAAGGAAGAGTACCATATAAGACTACAAGACACCGATAGGTTGTATGATCGTGACTTAAAAATAACTTTTTAACGAATGCCTTGCTTTCATGAGGCTGGTATGTTCGTGCCCTCGATATGCTGGCATTGGCGTGCTATAAATTGGTTTCAAAAAGCTAGCATTTCAGCTCTTTCGAAAGGTTAGTCGTTTTTAATAGAAATACCCGACAGATCTCACGTACATTGAGAATCACCGTTATGCGAAACATGCGCAGGGAATGTGACCATGTTGTTAATAAAACTTTTACAGCGAAAGACAACGGGTCACGTGCAGCAACGTAGCTGTCCGCCGCTGGTGTCCGTAACCAGCATCGCAAGAAATAAGAAAAAGAACCCTATGAAAAAAATACCAAGGACACAATGGAATTCAAACCAGGGTTCACTGCTGCCAGTGGCCCAGTATTCTACCACTGAGCCACGCAGGTGGTAGAATACTTGGGCATGCGGGCGTGATGTCGGGAAAGGAATTGCGTTTTAGAACATCAAATGAACAACCATGCAGGCGTCACACAATGCTGATTGCGTAACGAGTGGGTCATTCAATGCTTCAAACGATTAGAAAACTTGTTCTTGATCGCCTATATTAACTAGTGCGCATGCATACCCACTTCAGGCATCATTCTTCATCGTCGTCAGCCACTTCATAAAAAAATGGTATAGAATTCCCAGCAAGTGCGTAGCGACTAAACACTCTTTGGTTAACTTCTGTCATTTGCTGGGTACCCACTACGCCATAAATAATCATAATTTTTGTGTAGTAGGCCAGCATACCGTTACGCTATATCCTTCGTCTTTCTTC
Source organism: Rhipicephalus microplus (assembly GCF_013339725.1). Classification (NCBI taxonomy): domain Eukaryota; kingdom Metazoa; phylum Arthropoda; class Arachnida; order Ixodida; family Ixodidae; genus Rhipicephalus; species Rhipicephalus microplus. Next base: position 136,175,934 of record NC_051165.1, read on the forward strand.
GGAGAAGTGTGGTATCCGCTACACACTTGCTGGGAATTTCGCGCTGGGAATACCAAACTTCTCCGAAGAATGACGAAGGATAGCGTATAGTGACATGCTGGCCTACTGCACAAAAATTATGATTATTTATGGCGTGGTGGGTACTCAGCTAATGACAGCAGTTACCTAAACAGTGTTTAGAAAAGGCTCTGTAAGGCCGCTGTTCCAGCTTTCGCTGTGACTGTGCTGCGCGTTTCGCGCAGGCCTGGTGGTTTTTGTTGGGCTACTTGGTACATGCTTACTGAAATACATAAATGCGCGTATACCATCGATGAGGAAAATTTGAGGACGCAACAGGAAGGGCGTCACTCCCAATTGACTTTATTCTCGGAAATTAGCGAAATATATAACCGTGGCAACCATGCCCACGCACGTCGCCTCGCATGCAAGACAAAAAAAGAGAAAAAAAAAACGCGATAAGATTGACAACAAGAAAAATAAAAAAATCCACTAAATAAAAAAATAAAAAAAATAAATTCACTACATTGCAGAGCAACGCATGTTTCACTAGCACACGTACCTCCCTTCTTTTTAATGCAGCATGATTCCATAATTTCACGCACTGCGGTATCATTATTCCCACGGATGCATATGCTGGAAAACATAGGCACACACGTGCAGGAAACACAATGTACAGGCAAATGTGCCGAAAGTTCATTTTTCATGGACAGTTTATGCTCCTCAATTAATTCTGTCGTTTGTGCACCGGCCTGTTTGGCCGATGTATACCTATACCGCAACTATGCGGGTTCTCATACTCCACCCCAACCGAGCAGGTGACATGCGGCCTTGCGTGCCTCTTCCGACTAAGAGGGTGGGGGTCGTTGCAGAATTTGTGGGCACAGGCTTTAAGGGACGCTGAGAACAACAAAGGCACCTTGTATACCGGTTAGCCACGTTCTTAAGGTTGTGATCAACGTTGTGCACGTATGGCCTAACCGTGGGCTTTTTAACACGAAAGTGTTTTATGCCGGGGCACACCAATACTTTAATGAGATATTTCAGTCACGGAAGTAAGGTAAAAAAAATACGCACGATCAGAAGACAAAAGTTTCGTCATCGGGAGTCGAATCCATGACCTTTGAGTCTACGGCAACAGATGCCAGACACGCTATATAATGCGTCATGGTGTCTTTTAGACGCTTTGAGCTCCTTAATAAACACGCCTCTTATACCTGCCACAGACCTCTCATCATTCTCGGTAAAGTGCAGTAACGCATCTGGACCTTGTCACCACGATTAGTTTCTTCAACGCGTCGTTTTAAGCGTTTCTCTCATTCTGCGCGTTTATAATAGAAGTCCGTGCGATCTTGTGAACGACAAACGTTCCTGGGTGGCGAGCTTACCTCAAGCGCCGGTGTCGTTCATAGCATTCATCCGTACCGAAAAATAGCTCTCCAACTTGTCTGCAACCAAGGAGGTTAAAAAAAAAAACATTCTGGAGTAGAAAGTATTGCCCAGAAGTGAATCCGTACCCACCGTAAGATGGCGGCTGCGTTCTTGCTTCTGCGATGCAACAGAGGTCCACGAAACGCTAAAAAATGCCAAGGGTTATTGCAGCATGCAGTCGCGATTGCGAGCGTACATCACCCGAAAGCTGATTATCGTTCCATCATGGCGGCACCCGAGTGGTTATATATTAATTAATTTATTTAATAATACTGTCAACCCTCGCTTGAGGGTCATAACAGAGAGGGAGTACAATATGAGTACAAACAGAACACCTAAAAAACACCATATGTTTTAATGCATGAGCCATAGGGCCGATTTTCCTGTAGGGTCTGTTACTCTATGCTAGGATCACTTCTCCATCTTTCACTTGAGTCATAGTTGCCATAGTTACAGAAGACAGCGAAAAAACCTGGCAGCAAAAGTTTAGTAAAACAAAAAATGCAAACCACTTTATGAAATGTGATTATTGCCCCTGTCTCATTTTGCGAAACCACAAAAGAATGATTCTTTTATTTTGAACATTACGCTAAATCTGGCATCAGGTACCACGCAGAAACGTCACCTTCAATATAGGTGTATATTGCTTCTTCGTGGACTCCAAGATGAGCGGAATGGGAGTTGCGATTTAAACAGGTATATCGCTAATCTGACGCTTAACTCCGTGCCTTCCCAAGTTTCTTTATCAAGCTTTGGTGTCTTCATTTCAATATCAATGAAGTATTGCTAAATAATAATCTTTTGCGTGAAAATGCTTGTCATTGTTTGGTAACTACATTCTTTGTAGCACAGACGCATGCAAAATAAGGGCAATGCAGCCTCGTGGGTGCAGCTTATATTTATTCTTAGGTTGTCAAAAAACCACCCCGTACTCGGCAAGGACGCTTGTTGCAGTGGGCTGCCTTTAGTGGCGGAAGGAGGGATTAAACGTAACAGCTTTATCAACTCCACAATAGACGCGAGTAAGCTGTCTGGTGCATAAGGCAGCTCAACAATAGTGGGGCTAAGCCTGAAGGAATTGCAGTCCTGGGTGGCCGTCCCTGTTTTTCCTTTTTTTTTCTCCATCTTTCTCCTTGTCTCTATTTTTTCTCCCGTGTTCGTTGTCTGTAGCTATATAATTTCTTTCCTTCTCTCTCTGCCTATTGCTTCCTCTTTTATGTCTTCACACTTTTTTTGTGTTTTATCTTCTCTCTCGTTTCTCTTTCTTTCGGTATTCGTTCTCTCGCTCATCAGATTTATAGCATTCTACACATTACTAATCAGAGCGCATTTTCTAGGGGCGAAGACGAAGACGAAGAGGATGTAGAGAGTGCGTGTCGGTTCATAGTGATAATGGTTTCTATTCGTTACTAACAGCGTTCAGATGTTAAAATGTTCAACATATCCACAACCTGTACTCGCAGCCGCTATCCGCATTTGTAACCTGTATAGTCAGGGGTGGATTCATCCACTCATTTCAGGGGGGGGGGGGGGGGGGGGGTAATTTAAGTAACACCAGAGAGAGGGGCGTGGTCATTATTTTTTGTTTCTACTAGCAGAACAACCGCTTCATAGCATCAAGACTGTTAATGGATGCTCGCAGTGGAGCATCGCAGTGGAGCATCATTTGTCTTCATTGGTGATAGGAGCAGCTATGTTCCGTACTACGCCGAAGAATTCCCATTCAGAGACATCGAAATTCCCTGTTTCGGGGATTTTTCTTAGCAAAATTTGAGGAAATTCTCAGCAGAATTCTTTGCACAACAGTAATAATTTCCGCGCCCATCGACGCACGCACATACTATAATTACACGTGTCTCGCGTACTGGCGACGTTTGAAATCATGACGAGCCCCTCCACTGCCACGCAACAAAAGCATGGCTTTATTCATTTACATACGGTTAGTACACTGCATATTGTGGGCTTCAAGTCTAACACTACTAGTGAACTAGAAATCACTGCGCGTAAATATCAGAAACAAATCTGAAAGGGCATATGCTTGCGGGGTGCATGCGTCAGAACCGATTAAAGCAGGTGAAGGCGCACCGTGACCGCTAATTATCGGTCTTCAAAGGAGAATTTAACCATTCCTGAAATCACCTGCAACATCACGAAGATTCCTTTTTTTTCTTTGGCTCAAAATGGCTGGTGAAAATTCCCCGAAAGAGGGAAAATTCCCTGCACGGAACATCACTGGATAGGAGGTAAACTGCAAACACTAAAGTGACGGGTGGGGGAGGGGGGAGGTGCTGACACAGCCTTTTGAAAAGGGAGGCCGATCGCACCCTCTCCCCCTCTGGATTTGCCACTGCGTGCAGTAGCATATGTGAATAAGAAGTTCGTACATTTGTTATGCTTCAGTTGTTTTTTTGCATGAGTACGCTGTTTATTATCTTTCATTTCTAGAGCAAATGGCATCAGTTTGCAGCTTACCCGCCATACACAACTCGCTTCTCTATTTCCGGAATATTATGCTACCGTGTCGCATGCCACAGTCACGGCCATGGTGGGCTTTTTTACCCAGCGGCCATGCACTCGACCAACTAGCCCAAGCTGCCACACTCGAGAGCACTCGAGAGAAATTTGAATTGAGCGCCAAATTATTTTAGTTAAGCGTCCTCTAGTGTGTGGTAGCAGCTGAAGCAGCAGGCAGCGGGTACACAAATTTACAGAACTAGTGACCTTTCGCCTGTCCAATATCATGCCATGGGCGTCGTTAATCAGCGATAAACCTCAAAGGCAAACGCTCAATTCAAATTTGAGGGCTGATACTACGTCATGGTCGCCATGTTTTACGCCATCGTCGGCCACTCAACAGGTGGTGCCAGAGTCGCGTGGAGCGCCGCAGCCGTGGTCGCCGCCTGTCACCCACTCCCGCAGCTGAATGCGTGCGTTTTCAGATTATGGCGAAGCCGAGTGCCGTTGACAGCAACGGCAGCATGGGTCAACTGGAAGCGGACGTGACCAACGCTATATGGCACGCTTTCGACACCCTCGGCGATGGCAACTCGGGCAAAGCGGCCAAGTCTCGCCTCAAGGTAGGCAATTATATCGAACAGCGCCGAAGTAATATACGTAGTGTCCGTGACTCACAAAAAACCCGAGCGAAAGACGCCCACAGCGTGCCTTTTTGTCGCGCTCTCGTCGTATCGTGCCAGCGCCTCCGAAATATCAGAGGAGGCCCTGATCGTGCGGAAGAACCCGAAATTCTCGTGACCCGTGCATGTGCCTCTCTTCGTACCGAACTCGGCGTCAGCGCGCGTTGTCCAGTGAACCCTGTCGGACCGTTAGATGCTTCCACGCACCGCGAGTTTGCTCCGGATTTGCTTCATTGACAGCGATGAAAAAAAAAAAAAACACTGAATGCCTCTGGGTGGCGGATGTCGGGTTGCCACACGCGCTGTCCGGCTCGATGTCGCTGATGTCACTCCTTGATAGGAATACAACGGCAGCGGCTGGGGGACCGCTGGTCTTCGCTCGTTCCACTCTCCCCGTGTAGGCGACATTGAATCAAGGAAGATGGAATTGATTAGAACAAGACCGTCCGTGAGTGCGATACAAATCGCGGCGCGGGCCGCGCGCGCTGCCTACGAGATTTCTTCTCGCACTGCTTTCATTTGCCCCAGTTTAAACCGGCGCGAGATGCGTTGGTTGACGCGGGGCGTTCTTCACGGCGTGTGCTCTCGCTTTTCTAAAGTTCGGGCTACCGCAATGCGCAGCGACGCGCGTTAGTTCGTCGCGGAAGTCTCGTAATGCCCACAGGTCGCGGGCAACTGTGTCACAGAACGAGGACTTCGTGTCGACTCACGTACGACTGTATTTTGCTTTGTCAGCGGTGATGGATCGCAGTGTACTGCGCGAGCATCGTTCGATAAGTGTTTGGGCGCGAGTCGTGTTAAACCGTCTGTGCGCTCATGTTTCGAGGAACGTGTACGTGAGCATGCCATTGAACCTAGTTTAGAGCTGTAAATAGGTTGCTACATTCGATGCGCGTTTCGGTTCCTTTTTTTGATTGATCACTGTGCTGCAGATATAACTCGGGTGCTGATCATTGCGTACGTTGCGAATTCAGATTCGGCACTGTGCTTGCAATTTTTAAACTCGTGAAACACGCGTTCATGTGCGCGTCTAACGGATTGCGCACTTTTGTTTCTTAATTAAGTTTTGTCAAGCTTTAGAGATTGTGCTTCGGTGCAGGCGTTCACAACAGCAGCGTCACATAAGAGATTATTGAACTATTCCACTTGCGTTACAATAAAATTTAGTCGATAATGAAACCACGGAAAGTACAAGGAACAATAATTGTACTGTTCTCAGTGCATTGTAGTAATTGTAATGTAGATGTGAAGAAGGTGAGCTGGTCGCAAAGACAGCTTACTGCTGGCGGTGACTAAATCTGTAATCTGTGGATGCAGGAACCGATCCTTCCACAAGGGGCTGATCCGAAGGTTGCATGCACCGAAACCGGCAACCTTTGGATCAGTTCCCACTGGCATCAAGTTGTCTTTACGTCCAGTTCGCTTTTTTCACATCTCGTATATCGCATTTACTGCAATACACTTGAAATAGTAGAATTAATTTCCACTATACATTCCTTAGCCATGTTATTAGCTGGTTTTCATTAATTTTGTGTCAAACAAAGAAACTATCCCTTGAAATTCTCTTCTTTTATTCTGGGTGCAGCGAACTTACAACTTTGAGGCTGATGCTACACAAATTTTGCCATTTATTGGTAGCCTTGGCTCATGGCACCAGCCGTGATGACGTGCTGCTGTGTCGACACTGGCAAGCGGATGCACATTCTTTTGCTTCATAAAGTTAGGAAATAAAAAAATAAAAGGATGGGTGTACGTGCGGCAATCTGTATTGAATCACGGCTGGCTAGTCTGACAGGCATGACGTATGATGCCACGAAAAGGAAGTTGAGGCGTTAGAAAAAGTTTCACTGGTAGCTCTTGCTTAGATTCAGAGGAAGGCATTCCATCGCGCAAGCTCATTTCCTTTAGCAGTTTTGTCGTTGCAGCGAATTTTGATACTGGAAGCTCAGGCAATCACTATGAATGAGAAAAAAGTTTTGCGGCGCTAGCAGTCAGACAACACTAGCCTGTGCTTGTATAAGTGGGTAAAGGGGATACGTGCATTTGTGCACCATCTCGTTTATGTGTTCTGGTATACCATTTAAAGTAGTGGCCAGGATTGCATCTTGTACATGTTATGCTGTGTGTATTCTATGTATGCCAAGCTCATGAAACAACAGATTCATGATGTTCTGTGGTGCTCAGTAGGAGTGGCAACATGATGATTATTGTTGAAAGGGCTCCAAGCTTGTGCTGTAACACCGGAAAACGTGAAATTTGTCTTGCAGATACCTGTAGTCAAAAGAGTGTTACGTCACTGATTGTTTTGTATGTCGGCCTCCCCATGCGGGACGTGGCACTGCTTTGAGCCCGGCTTATTGTATAAGGGTGCAGCATGACAAGGACGAAGGGAAGAAAGTAAATACACTGTCTTTTTGCGTCCATACCCAAGAAGCATGAAAGACCAGCAAGACTGCATAGCTACACTGGTCAATTTGAGACTGGGTAGCATGTTGCAACTGGCGTTGGGCACGACTGCATATTGTCTCCTTTATGCTATTCACGCTGTGATTTCATGCGCGCAGCATAATTCATGTCTCGACGTCACTCATCCTTGTGATACCTATGATGGAAGTGCTGCTGCAATTGCTCCAAACTACTCCGAAAGAGAACTGATGCTCCATGATAAGACAGATGCTTGGGCTAGTTGGTGATTGGGAATCAACATATTTGCACAGCGCAAGACTACGAGTAGTTACAGCGTAACTACAGAAGAAGAGACAAACACATAAAGAGCACTGACTTCAACTGAAATTTTATGAGTGAAAACGCTGGAAATATATACTCGTGACAGAACAAAGGAGCATCATTACAATGTATACTCAGCTGTGCAAGGTCATTTGGGCATTCATCGCAGAGATTGTGGTTGCAGACCGGAATTCGAAAAGTGCACTGTTGTAGCCAAACACAGTCACCAGCTAACAGGAGAAATTATGGAGGCCAATGAAATCCAAATACTACGTGATCGATGTATCAGCATGCCTTCGCTTGCTCTGACTTAAAAAGAAATCGAGTTTCTGGCTTCGACACAATAGATCGTGAATTTGTGCTGAGCTGTGGCATCGTAACTATATAATGAGATGATGATTGTCTTGCTGTGATGCAATAGGTTGCGCGGTGATGTTCTGTCATGAGTATATATTTTCAGCGTTATCGCTAATAAAATTCCAGTTGAAGTCAGCGCTCTTTCTGTCCTTGTTTCTTCTTCTGTAGTTACGCCGTAACTACTCGTAGTCTTGCGCTGTGCAAATGTGTTGATGCTCCATGTTGCTCCAAACTGCAATTTTTGTTTGTTAGTAATTGCTCCAATCCTGCTCAGAAATGGCACTGAGAGAATGAGAATGACAAACTTATACTATTTGACCAGCTTATAACTCCTAAAGAAACTGAAAAGAATCTGTATACCAGCATTTCAGTATGCTACTACATAGTGTGTAGCATTATCGACTCTGATCTCATATATGTGACAAGGTCTGCCATTTAAGCATATAGCTCATTTTGCAGGCTTTTTGTTGGCTACGGTGGTGAAATGTGAAAATGAGCTGGATTGCCTTCATTTCACACCAATTATCTACTTGATTTGGCAACAGTTATGTGGGACTCTGGTTACTTTTGAAATGTGGTGCTCACCCTTACTGATTTGATTTTATTTCTGCTACAAACACTAGTATTTTAAATATATAGCTCATTCTACAACCCAGTTTTGACAACCATCCATCTCTTTAATTGTTTGCTTTTTGAAATTTACATTGATTGCTCTCTGTGAAATATATTTCGGGGTAAATATAACTTGCAAGATGCTTCGACATTGCTTGCAACTCCAATTGGCGTATGGCAAATTTTGTATCTGCTCCTGAAGCACCAATAGCTGCTCTAAACTAACATTTTTTCTGCTCTGAAAACACTTATGGCTGCTCCAAAACAGTACTTTCCCTGCTCCAAAGTGTGTTCCAAAAAGTAAAAATTCACTTCCATCACTGCCATACATGTTACTTGAAGCTGACATAAGAATGGATTATTATGAATTCATTGGGAACAAGCTTTTCACTGTCGTTTTTCTTGTTTATTTTACGACTACAAATGTGTTACACTTTTGAAAGTAAGCAATCTTTTGCCCCCCCCCCCCCCCCCCTTTTCTTTTTTTGCCTGCTTTTCGAAATCAGGTGTTCACGTCAAGTTTAGGAACAGTCCTCGGTTACACGAGGGCAGAGGCTGCTCTGGAAGAATACTGCAGTACGCAAGAACTACAGTTTGAACAATACATGGTGTACCTACTGAAGGAGCTTTTCCAAGGTCTCCCCAGCACTATTGACCTCAAGACTATTAAAAAGTGAGTTCTGTTGTGGAGCTACCTATTCCCGATGCAGGGCAGGTCGAAACCAGGTTATCCATTGAAAATGTTCATGCGATGCTTGTGCATTTAGAGACCAAATGGTCATATGTTTGGTTCCTGGTCACGGCAGCCGCATTTTAGAGACTGAAATGTAAGAAGGTGTACTTAGAAATAACTTTAGAAGTGAAGGTTATAAAGCCCCAGGTTGGCAAATTTTATCCAAAGCTCCCCCATTATGGCAAGCCTCGTATTTGTATTATGGTTCTGCCCTGTGTCTAATTTCTAAATGTTGGGATGAAATTCAAGTCTGAGAATCGCAAACATTGTTCCATAGCCTTTGCTTATTTTAGTTGCCTTATATTATCAAAGTAAGTGGTGCTGTTTTTTGTGCTTAAGCTTTTCTCGAATATCTTCTAGATACAGGGATCACATTGAAGAAGTGTGCTGGCTCGTCTGCAAAAAGAAATACCTTGATCGGGAGTTTGTCGCATTTCCCGAGAAATGCGTTGCACAGCTGTTTCGAGTGTTCTGCTTTTTGGGAGAGCTGCGGACATCTCAGAAGGACATGACAGAGGTCATCATGGTCGCGGAAGAAGTTGAAGAGGTTAGTTTTGCAACGTTACGTGGCACTGCTGCCCCATTTGCTGCTTTTTAAAGGTGCTGTATATTCAGCAGCAAGTATGCCAAAGGGTGTTGACCATGGATAATGTTTTGTAATTTGTTCATTCATCAATATTCATTCTGCTGTTAGTAGCGTGTAATAAAAGTGCTCCCTTCCTATGTAGGTTCTGTTCTCTTAAGGCCAGACAAATGTCAGCACATGCGTCATCCATACCTAAATGTTAGCATATATGATAGCCTTTTAATGTGCTTATGTGCATAAACTGTCTGTTGCTGCATGCGGCAGTTCATGTGCACTCAGATATGTTTTTACGTAGTTCCATGTTTTCAATGTAACCAAAGGGTTGATAAAAGATGTGCCTTGATTATAAGTACAAAATGAACAACGAGCTTGTGCATTCTGGTTGATATATGTACTTGCATGATTGATGCAGCGCTAAAGACTAAAAAGTAAAACAGATTGAATTGACCAAAATCGCAAACAGATTATGCTCATCCTGTACAATCCGTTACACGTCTTCGTTTTTAGCACTGCATGAATCATGCAAGACATCATATCTGTCTATAAATATTGCCAAATGGGCCCTTTGTTCTGACAGTAGCCACGGTATTTTGTGCAGCCCTGTTGTAGTTCCGTAATTTTTTGACAAAGGAAACAAAGAAAAATTATGGTGCACTGAAAGTGACACTGCAAGAGAGCTGACAAGCTGTCTAGAGTGTTCCCATTGTGGTGCTATGGACAAGATCACATTATGTGCTGCAACTGCCGAGAACGAATCAAACCAAGCTTCATTTCGTCTCGGCAAGGAGAAAGAGGGTTGCTGGAAAGAGCTGCCTTACAGCAGCCTGACTAAGCCCGGCCCATTGTGTTACAGTTGTACAGTGTGCAGCACTGACTATAGGTACATGGCATGCTAACACAAGCCTAGGCACCTTGCGTAAGTATCGAAACAATATAGATACACTATGTAGACATGCATGTTGTAAGTTGTACACGTGCATGTAGACAGATAATGGCAGTGACTGAATGTTGTTGGTTGCAGTGCGTGTGTGTGTGCATGTGTGTATAGAGTGGGTGTGGCAGGGCATGATAAGCAAATCATTGCTTCAATCTTTTCAGGTGACAAGTACGTTCGTGAAGGCCTTAGGAAAAGAATGGGACTCTCAGGATTTTCGTCAGCTGGCCACTCTGCTGCCCGTTTTCCACTTCCAGTCTTTCTTGGCATTTCTCGAAACTCGTTACACGGCATCGTCTGAATCGTGTGGCCTTGTTGAAGCTTGTGCAGAGGTGTACGACATCTACGTGGGAGACGTCATCAAAAAGGTGAAGAATCGCACTGAAACCTAGCCTTTGCATGTGCTGCGTTGCTTCAGTCCCTCTCACTGTTATCAGCATCCTCCAATAGCAGTTCAGCCGATGCTACCTTCATGTTTTTCTGCCAGCTCTTTGTGTTATTGTAGACTTGGCTGGTATGCATTGGGGGTAGCAAATTTCTTAAGTGTAGTTGAACATTGCATAGCCAGCAGATGTTTCAAGTACTAGTCAGATGTGGCAGCATTTCTCGTATCTAAGGGCAATGACCACAGGAACATAAAATTTAAAACTGAACAGTAACATTTACAACATTTTGAAGTTAAGAGGCTGTCAGGCAGTTCATTTCTAACTTTATGATAACTTTCCTCACTAAGCACTTTTTAAATATATAACTACACTTTTATTTATTTATTTATTTATTTATTTATTAGAATACCCTCAGGGCCCGTAGGGCATTACAGAGGGGGTGGGTACAACATACATAACACACAAGAAAAAAAGACAAAATAAAGAAACAAGTATCAGATGCGCAAATCAGGAAGGCAACATAAGTCAACTAAAAATGTATAAGAATTCAAGCACATACAAGACAAAGATAGATAGTGGAAACTGCGTATAGTTACAAGCATTGCTGAGAAATTGCAGTCTTGAATAACAAAGGCTCTGTTATTGATACAACGGAAGAGGGAAGGTGGTTCCAATCGGCGGCTGTTTTCGGTAAGAAGGCTGCTGAAAAGAATTTGGTGCGGCAAAACGGAATGGCAACCTTATGCTGATGATCAATGCGCGACGAGTGGTATGACGGTTGTGAAATGAGGTCTCGCTTCATTGATGGATTGTGAAAAAATATCTTATGAAAAAAATGCAGTCGCGCCAGTTTCCTCCGGACAGTTAAATTGGGTAGGTCAAGGTTAGATTTCATTTCTGATATGCTAGCAGTACGGGAATAATTAGAACAAATGAACCGAACTGAGCGGTTCTGAACAGATTCTAACGTGTTAATTAAATTTTGCTGCACGGGATCCCATATAGCGGACGCGTACTCAAGCTTTGGGCGAATTAGTGATCGGTATAATAGAATTTTGAGGGACAGCGGAGCGCGAGAAAAGTTGCGGCGTAAGTATCCTAGCGTTCGGTTAGCGTTATTACAGATGTAGGTAACATGCGTGTGCCAAGATAGATTGTTGGTAATGTAAACGCCGAGGTACTTATATGAAAAGACATGCTGGAGGGGAACGGCGTTAATTCTGTAGGTACAGGGGGGAGAAATAGATCGCCGGGTTATTGACATGCATTTAGATTTGTTAGAGTTGAGAGTCATAAGCCATTTATTGCACCAGGTTGAGACAGTGTCAAGGTCTGACTGTAGAAATTGGTTATCATATTCATTGTTTATTTCGCGGTAAATTACACAATCATCTGCAAATAACCTTATAGCGGAGTTAATGCTGTCTGGGAGATCATTAATATATATAAGAAAGAGCAAAGGGCCTAATACGGAACCTTGGGGTACGCCGGATGTTACTTTAGAAAGAGGTGAGTTATAGCCATTAGTTGTTACAAACTGAGTGCGATTAGTCAGAAAGCATTCAATCCATTTAAGAATGTTCGGGTCAATGTTTAAGGCACTAATTTTCAGGAGGAGTAATTGGTGAGGTACTTTATCGAAAGCTTTTTGAAAGTCAAGAAAAATGCAATGCACAAGTGAGCCGCGATCTAAAGCCGATCCTATGTCATTAGTAAAATAAAGAAGTTGGGTTTCACATGAGTAACTTTTTCGGAATCCGTGCTGGTAGGGAGTAAAAAAAGAATTTGATTCTAGGAATGAGACAAGGTTGGAGTAAATTATATGTTCTAACATTTTACAAGGAACACTGGTTAGGGAAATTGGTCTGTAATTGAGAGGAGACTGTGTGTTACCAGATTTGTGCAGAGGGACCACCTTCCCCAACTTCCAGTCAAGCGGCAAAGTGGAGGTCTGAATAGATTGCGAAAAGATTAAGGACAAGTAAATTGATGAATACAATGCAGTGTTTTTTAGAAACTTTGAGTTGATTTCATCTACGCCACAAGAAGAGGATAACTTAAGCTTGTGAATTAAATTTTGCACTCCAACGGCATCAACGGTAACAGGATACATGGGTAAAAAATCACGACTAGGCATTTGCGGCAACGCAGAAGCAGAACAACTTGAAAGAGAAGTAACAAAAAAATCATTTAATGCAATGCAACACTCTTCACAGCGAACTGGCTGCCCATCTGAGTTCGTAAGCGAAATGTTTATCTTTTCCCTAGGTTTAACAGTTTTCCAAAACTTAGAAGGGTTGGTTACAAGAATTGAAGGAAGGGTATCATTAAGAAAAACGCGCTTGGCTTCCTTGATAGCTGCTCTGTATTCGGAAAGGACAGATTTGTACACGTGCCAACGGGCTAACGAATTAGTCTGCTTTGCCTGACGGAACAACCGTTTCTTTTTATTCCGCAATTTTTTTAAGTCAGTTGAGAACCAAGGGGGGCGTTGGCGACCCTTGATAACGTATGTGGGAATGTATCGCATGATTAAAGATTCAACTTTCATTTTGAACAAGTTCCAGTTTTGTTGAACGCTGCGATCAAAGAAGCCATCAGCAAAGCTCTCAAAATTCGATTCGAGTTCACTGTTGATTGAGTCATAATCGCCGCGTGAGTAGTCTCTTATTGTTTTGCAATTGTTTGACCGACGCCTTAAAGAACCTGTTAGATTGAAGTGCACGAAACAATGGTCACTTATTCCTGTGATATATGAAATAGAATGGACAAGGTCAGGTACAGTGGTGAGAATCAGATCAAGAACATTTGATGAATTGGGGCCCATTCTTGTTGGTTGCGTTACGAGTTGGGTAAGGTTAAAGTCTTCGCACAGTTCCACGAAATGTAAACTGTCGGCTGAAAGTGAGCTTAATGAACAGGAAGGAAGTGACCAGTTTATTTTCGGGTAGTTAAAATCGCCTAGAATAAAAACAGGTGTATGCGGGTGCCTTTTGACAATATCATTCAAAGCATCATGCAGTTGCTCGCAAAACTCTGGCGTCGCACTCGGAGGGCGGTAACAGCCACAAAATATGACATTTTGATAGTTGACATGGAGGGAAACACAGACAAATTCTAAAGGTGATGCTATTACTATATGGCTAGAAACTATATAATCAGCTACGGCTATAAGTACACCACCTCCTGGCGATTCTTCTCTATCACATCTGTAAATGGTATAATTATTTTCACAATCGAACAGCTCTACACTTGCAATATTAGGGGTAAGCCAGGTTTCCGTTAACACTACAACATCGGCGGCGCAGTCATCAAAAATTGCCTTGAAACAGATAATTGCATGCTTTTGTGTCCCATTAAATCGAAAATGGCTGTTTGTTTTACCTGCTGTACAACAAACTTCTCTCAAAAATAGAGCACTGTCAAGCTGAATGCTTCATTTACACCATAAAACAGTGTAGGAAAGGTCAGATAGATTTTTATTCATTCTGTGTAAAAATATTTTAACACGTACTGCATCATAATTAAAATAAACTTCTGTAAGGACTGCCACCACGGTGCCTCTGTGATCTTTTTAGTTCTCGCAGCTGGCTATTTTGAATCCGAATAGGCACGTCATCATGGTCACTAGAGCTGGGACCATGATGCCTCTCAAAGAGTGGTCAGAGCAAAATAACATAGAAATACATCATTTTGATGTCAAAAATAAATACTAAAAGGTCTTCATTTACAGCAGCATGCTACTTTGTGGAACAGTGGCGAACAACCGCCTCGACATTATTGTCATGATGAATAGTCCACGGCACAACAGAGGAGAATGAAGGGAGCAGCGGTTGCTAATTTTCCGAGGAAGACGACGTTAGGACGTCTAATTTTGTGTCCTTGCGTTTTAATACAGCATTGATTATTCTCGTCGCAACAAAGTCTTGTGTCTTGCCGTTTCTACGTAGCAACAATATCAAGCAAGAGTGCTTAAGCCCACATTTTCATGCAGCGCGAAATAAATGCCTCTTCGGTAAAGGCACTTTCATTCGCTTTATTTTTAATGCTAACAGACATTTGAACACCGTTACCTTGTTCTTTTCTTTTTTTTTGCTTTTCTAGTGAGACAATCATGTTTTCATGGTTCCTTGCCACACCCAAAAATTTTTATATATGGTATATGCACCTGTGAACAAACATGCAGGAAAATGCTTCTAGAAGGCTACTTGTACGAACAAGCAAAGCCTTCTACAGCTAGAAGTGTTCTACAGCTAGGGCAGAGGCATGTTTCTCCAAGCTTTCCTGTTTTCTTTTTCTTTGACTCCAATTTATAGGGACTGCTCAAAAAGAAAATGTCCACCTTGGGCCTGTGGTGGGAGATGTACTTTGTGCTGCGCCCTCACAGTTTCACCTACTTTGGCACCAAGGAAGGAAGCCGCAAGAGTGGCGAGATTTGCATCACATCTCGCACACGGGCAGAGGTACGGTCTGGCGCCGCAGTCATAATCAACCGCGATCAACTGAAAGATTTTGTGAATGCGAATGATGGGCTGAAAAGAAGAAAAAAGAAAAGGGCACGTAGCCTGCACTGGGGTATTGTGTATAATTATCCCCAGGAAAGTAGGCATCTGTTGCATCGGCTTAAGTAATAATTCATTGGGAGTTGACATTCTTGTGCTAGAGCTTTTCTGGGACAGGTCAGAGACAGGAATCGGGTTGGGAAGTGATGTACATTCAGTGAACTTGGAATGGTCCACTCACTGCCAAGACAAGCGCCGCTGCTGTTAAAACCACAAGTGTGGCCGTTATGGTTGTCAAGCACATGTGAGATGACCAAGTTGGTTATTCGGTCGATGCTGACTTCAGGATTGAAATAATAAAAGCTGACTCCCATAGGCACTGGCTGGGTCGTTTATTCTTTCAAAGTTTGAAAATAAAATAGAAGAGTGTCTGTTTGCACATGCATGACGACAAAAAAAATAATAGAAAGAAGTCTTTTGATCAGGGTTGGGGACACTCAATGTTAACGTTTCACACTTTGTAACAGCAGTTAAGTAGCAGTTTGTAACGCGTCTCCTGCATTGATTTGAATAGAGTATGAAGCTTGGCGGGCACATATTTTTGTCGCACTTGTTGCCGAACTGTTCTTGGCAGGAGCAACACATCGCAACCTGTTTTCTGTGCAGCCAGTCGGTGACTCCTCTACTCGGAAAGGTCATCGTTTCCTTGTTACCACTGATGACAAGTTTGTCGAGCTCTCGGCCTCCGATTACAAGTCGAAGTTGCAGTGGATGTCAGGTAGGTATTGTTTGATGTGCTACATCTGACCACTGACTATTCTGACATCTGCCAGCTTTTGAGAATTCCTGGGGCCCTATTATTATTATTATTATTATTATTATTATTATTATTATTATTATTATTATTATTAATTTGGTTTGTATACATAGAAAACACGAAGACACTGAGGAAATGGGGAAGGAACAGGCTGACAACCGCCACCTATAGGGGCACAACGCTCCTTTGGGAAGGGGAGACGTAGAGGAAAGGAAGGCGTGAAGCAACACTTTGATATTAGTGCTTAAGGAAAGTTGCCATGGTAGTGTGGTTTTGGCACGTAAAACTCCATGATTTAAAGTTTCTTTTCATTTACAAATTTTTGCGGTCAGGTTGCCTCAGTGGTATATCTTGTGTTCAGTTCATGGCCTTGTGAGAGAGTGGTAAAGTGCGTCATAACTGGAAAAAGTTCATATCAAACTGCAATTTGAACAAGAGGTTTGCAGACCTGCGCCAGGTCTGTAATCCTCTTGTTTACAAACCTCTTGTTTACAAAATCAATGTGCAGTTGGTGTCCGATTTCTCGGATGTCCAAAATTTCGGACATGCTTCATTTCCCGGACTCATCTGTGGCACCGTCAGGTTCCCTATAAAGTCAATGTAATAAAAAGTCCGAAATTACGTACGCTTATAGCCTTCGGCATCCGATTTCCTGGACTTTCTACTGTTAACCGCCGACCCAAAGTCACCACTGACGCCACCATTTTGGTTATTTCATATCCCCGAACTCGCCATACTCACATCCCAGGTGTGGCCAGCAGCACCGCCGCCAACCACCGCGCCGCGGCTGCTGTAGCCTCAAAACCGCACATGTCAATTCGTTGCCAGCTGTAGCTTAGCGGCTCAGCCAAGCCAAACTTCACTGTGTTTGTTCACGTGTTGTTTTGTCGGCTCTGCGGTCGTGTCTGTGGTTGATAATTTGATGCTGCACGCTATCTTCAGTGATCACGTTTCCAGACCTTCAGCATCCACCGAGGTCTTAGCTAGCTGTTCCGTGCTGCGCTTTTCGTAGAGCGAATTTGCGGCTTACAGCGATGGCATTGACTGCTTCTTCGTCTTTGTCCGCGCCTTCGAAGCGCACAAAGCCCCCTCGTAGGCTCATGACGGAGAAGAAAGCCGCCGTCATCAGACAGGTCCTACGCAGTTGGTCGCAGGCAGAGGTGAAGAGGGAGTTTGGAATTTGGAATGGTAGTTGTAACCTTAAGAGACAAGAAGAGAGCAGAGTGGATTAGGGAACAAACGGGGGTTAAGGATATCATTTCTGATATCAAGAAGAAATGGACATGGGCCGGGCATGTAGCGCGTAGACAGGATAACCGCTGGTTGTTAAGGGTAACTGACTGGATTCCCAGAGAAGGCAAGCGGGTTAGGGGGAGACAGAAGGTTAGGTGGGCAGATGAGATTAAGAAGTTTGCGGGTATAAATTGGTAGCAGCAAGCACAGGACCGGGTTAACTGGCGGAACATGGGAGAGGCCTTTGTCCTGCAGTGGACGTAGTCAGGCTAATGTTGATGATGATGATGATGTTTCAGACTTCATTACAAACAAGGCGAATATCTTGAAAGTGGCTTCCAAATAAACTGGGGCTGGAAAGAAGAATGCGAGCCAGGGTCTTTACCCAAAGCTCAAGGAAGCGCTCGTTGTGTGCCTCAGTGCCATGATTGCTAAGAAAATCCTGGTGTCAGGCGACATCCTGAACCAGCAGGCAGAGGTTTTCGCGCTTCAGATGCGCATGAAAGACTTCAAGTTCAGCGATGGATGGCTCCGCAATTTCAAGAGCCGCAATGACTTGAAGTTAAAGAAGATATGTGGGGAAAGTGGCGGCATCGACGATTCCGTTTTCACCGAATATCTGGTTGGAAAGCTTCAGTCTTTGCTTCAGCAGTTTCCACCTAATGATATTTTCAACTGCAACGAAACTTGACTGTTCTACAAGCTGCTGCCAGAGAAAATGCTTGCGTTTGCTGGTGACCCCTGCCATGGATGGCTGCAAGCACAGCAAGGAGCAGCTGACTGTGCTTGTTAGCAGCAACATGTCAGGCAGCAAGACGCTTCTGTTGCTAGTAATAGGCAAGTCGAAGCATCCAAGGTGTTTCAAGGGGGCAGTGACTCTGCCTGTTCTCTATGAAGCTAACAAGAAGGCGTGGGTAACGAAGCAGTAATTCGAAGTGTACGTGCGCAAGCTGGACAGAAGGTTCAAGCAAAAAAATCGGAAGAGTCTTCCTGTTTGTGGATAACTGCGCTGTGTATGGCCACATCAAGAACCTAAAGGCTATACAGATTGAATTTTTGCCGCCGAGCACCACAGCAATCTTGCAGCCGATGGACCAAGGCGTGATTCGGAACACAAAGCATCAGTGCAAATCACGCGTGCTCAGCCGCATGGGGCTCTGCTCTGACAACGAGAAAAGCGTAGGAGATGCGGCTAGCATGCCGCAGCAGCTACACTGCTGCGGCATGCTAGCGGAATCGTGGAAGGCGGTTATGCAAGAAACTCTGCGGAACTGCTTTCGCCATGCGGGCTTCTTACTCGTTGCAGAGACGACAGTCTCGCCCCAAGTGGACAGCGTGTGTGATTAACTGCCATCCGCGGATGTTGCCTTCGACGACCTGTGCGCTGCCGGCGTGTCGATTCCAGCCGGGATAACCTTTGAGGGCTTCGCCGACGCTGACAGACTTCGAGCTATGTGCGGACTTGACCGATGACGAAATCATTCGTGAAGTTACGGAGGATTCTGACGACTCTGACACGGAGATCGAAGGGCCATCTCCTACGCAGCCAACAAGCTCGGAGTTGACGCGAGCACTGATGACACTGTCATCGGTGTACAGCGGCAACATGACGTTGACTGAAATTGAGGCAGATATGATTGCGGGTAAGCAAAACGTCGTGCAAAAGAAAATAGGTGACTTCTTTGCGCCCAAGTGGTGACCTATGAGGTAGCGCCGGCCACGTCGGATTTTTTTCTTTATATAAACAGCTGTTTTCAAAGCCACCTAAACGATGCATTGACTGAATTGCAATGGGACTCTTGTACTCCGGCTGTTACTTTCTCCGTCAGCGAAAAATACCTACAAAAAAAGGTGCGTTTTCACGTGCATTCATTTTTTCGGACTGCCCAATTTTCCAAATGTTTTCCCGGTCTCTTGAGTGTCTGGGAAATCAGACGTCGACTTTAATGCATCATTAGACAACAGCTACTGTCAATAAATAGATGGCAGAATAACTGCTACTGTGAGCACAACAGTTGAGATCGTTTGCTTTAGGGTTTTTATATTCTGGCAACAAGAGAACTAGCTCTCTTTGAATTTTAAGCATAGTGTATATGTATTCGTAGGTGAACATGGTGCATAGGCAGTTTTACTATACGCAGGAATCACTATGCTAACGTGTCGTAAAGTTGCTCTCAAAAACAATTTCCGTCCTAGTAAACTGCAAAGAGCACCCCGCTACTATAAGCCCTTGTCCTGTACTGTGTGTGTTTTGTCATTTCCGGAAACTGATTTGTGCTCTGCAGTTTACTGTTATGAACCAACTATCCCAGCGACGAATTCTCTTACAATTGTCGTGCTACCACCTGCCACATGCAGCCATCCAGACAGCAGCACAGCACTCGTACACACATCGCTCCTACCAGCGCCACCTGGCCATCAAACGCCGGAACGAGAGGCAGGCCTGTCACACCAGGAAGCAGGAAGAGGAGCGACAGCGACTGCAGCACCTTGCACAGCTCGAGAAGGAGAAAGAGGTAGCGCATCTCGAATGTAAAAGAACACTTGGCTAGTATTTTATTCAACATCAAGGGACCTGTGAGGAAAGTTTGATTAACAGATTCCTTGAATAATACACAAGGTAGAAAAAACAATGCACTGTTTCACCTAATTGTGATACATCCCCAAATCTAACACATGCCTCCAGTTTGAGTTCAAGTAGGAAATTTGCTTGAAAAGGACATTGCAGAGCCTAAAATATACATACCAGGTAGGAATTGCTTTGTGGCAGCAAGGAAGAGACAATCAATAGGTGGGCATCAGAGCTGCTGTAGCTTTAGCACATAGAAGTAAATAAAGTTTCTTTTTTTTTTCTCTCATCAGCATGTTTGACATTCGTTTCCTCTACTGAGAGTCACTTTCTTGCCTTAAATGATTGGGAAGTGCCGTGTCAGTGCAAAACACTCATAGCTTACCTCTTGGAGCCTAAACACCATACGTGCAAAAATACCTGCAACATCTATGAGTTACACGATGGACGTCACAGTCCCCTGCACAACCGAACCCCATTTATCCATTAATGTGACAGCTTTGGCGACAGATTTTCAATGTTGTTGGCATGAATATGACTGCTCTGTCATGAAACCCAGGGGTTGCTTGTGGCTTATACTAATGTAAAAGCAATATGTTGTTGTAAGAAATGGCATACTAAAACACTTCCGAAGGTGGAGTACACAGTCGGTCTAGTCTGTTATGTTCATTGAAAACGCTTTTTATCTACATTAACTGACATAGAAAGGGGAAGGCTAAATGTTCATAGGTTTCTTTTTTCATTTTTTTGTTAGTAAAGATCTTGCATTATTTTTTTCTTTCATGCACGCATGAGCGTTTGTTAATTTATTTGCACGTTCTGTACGCACGATCATTGAACATGTGCTGTGGTGTGTGCGTGACACATGGCGGGACATCACTGGTGTATGTCCTGTTGCGGCTTTCTGCTGCTTGTTGCACATAGCATTTCCGGGTAATCAGCTACATATGCTAGAGTTTTAAAACCAAGTGACTGAATGATTTGGACTGAGCGACAGATTGTGCGAGTGGCCTGTTTCGTTGCTGATTGCATGCCTGTTAACTGTCTTGTGGATTTGTGCTTTAGGAACTGCTCTGACAGTGACATGTTCTCAACGTCTGTGCTTTCATGCCTTCTGAGAATTGTCGTTCCATTGGTCCTCCCAGGCTCGCAGGCAGGCAGAAGAGCAGCTCAAAAGTGAGCACCAGAAACGACAAGAGTTGGAAGCGGCTCAGCAGGAACTCGAACGGAAGCTCGAGGAAGAGAGGCAGGCCAAGAGGGACGAGGAGATTGTGCGGACATTGCAGTCCAGGTATTTGTCAATGCAGACTTTATTTTTGTCGCCCGTGATTTGCCCCTGCTTCCTAAGGCTGGAAGCTGCCTTTGAAAACAAAAATAATTGCCAAAAAGTTGATATTTAGAAAGCTACATATTTGGGCAGTGCAGTCAAGCCCGCTAATAACGAAGCTGAGCGTGACGCGGCATCCGTTCACAGTATCCCGAAGTTCGTAGTAAATGAAACACAGCTTTTAAAGAAAATTGCGAGTGAAAACACAAACTTTTTAGCCCCAAAAGTCCGTGATTCACGTGTTTCGAATAGCAGGAATGATGAGGGCGGTTTCGAGTTCATTTAAAACGGCAAGGGACTCGTTCGCCGAGGCCCGTGGCATAAGCTGCGTGAGGCGCTGGCTCCAAAGTTTTGTCGTTCTCGCAATCCGATTTCTTCAAATCGCTCTCGCCACGTACTTAATTCACAATGCCCCAATCCGTGCACGATTCCGCAGTGTCGGCATCATCATCTGCCGTAATTAACCCACCGCAACAGATGTCCCACCCGCTCTCCCAGGTCGGAGTCGACGACGCGCTGCCACAAATCGCCACCGCACTTTGGAAGCTCCAGGCTCGGCATCGGGTCCGATGTCGACAAAACAGTTTCGCGCCCATGTAGTCGTCACCGCCGCCTACGAAATATTCACCATCTCCATAGCTGAATACCGGGACGCCCGAAGCGGCAAGTTGGCTGCCAGGTGATCAACAGCTATGAGCAAGCGCTCCGCAACACGGCATCTAACGCGCGGATTACGCTCAAGCCAAGCGGTCACACTTTCCACGTTTTGTTGAGCGGCAGGAAAAATCGTCCTAGTCCTCCCGTCGGCCATCATGACCACACACGCAAACCAAGAGCGAGCAAGATGCGCACACGCGACACACACCCCAGAACGCGTGGAACAGCTCTGGGCCCGTGTCCAGTAAAAAAACGATACTGATTCGAGCCAGTGTGGCGGGCGTCGCGGAGCGATGGAGACGGGCGAAGGGCTTGTGATCAAGAGAGGAGAGCAGACTTGCGATAAAAGGGCAAGAAGTTGCGGTAAGGAGAGGGGAGGATGCGGCGGGAGGGCGATCTTGGAAACCAAAACACAAGGGAAGGAGGCAGGTTGACTAGCTTACTTGAAAGGTCCGGGAAACTCGCACATAGAAAAACTTTGAAAGAGTGCCTGCGCGCGCAGAAGTCAAAGCATGGCCTCCTGGATCAGTGCGCACGGCGGTGTTCGAAGAATCGGCGGCCGTGGTCAAAAAATCGTTTTGTTGCGCCGGCGGGTTTGCATGGCCTCAAGAACTTCGATATTTCGCGATTCGTTCCACGCAAATCAACAGCCGTTTTGGTGTTTCTGCACGCACGCGGAAGGCATGCTGAGCCGAGTGCAAAGTGAGCGAGAACAAGTCCTAAACACGAAAGGAATCGCAAATTATCAGTATCGGTGGGGTAGCGTAGGCGCGTGCACTAGACTTAGACTATCGGATACAGTCGGTGGCCGATGATGTTGGCAAATAGTCTGGGGTCACTCCAGGCTGGCGACGGCAACGACAGTACAAACGATCAAAAACAGGGTATGTGGCCGACCGGTCGTCGAAAGATCGGTGGCAGTGTAAAAACACGGGTCTCGTCTGGCAATGCGGGGTGCTCAGAGTAGCGGGGGGGACAAAGGACGGAGGGGCGCGTAACAAAAAGCAGTCGGGGCATGGAGGAAGGAAACAGAGGAAGGAAACAGCTTTCCTTCCTTCATGGGTTGGGGAGAGCGGCAACTAGAGGGTCGCGGAGGCAGGGTCGGCGTTCAGCAATAAGAATGTATGGGCACCACGCCGATGCCTGATCGGTGGTCGAAATTGGTGTCTGGGAAAACGGCAGACCGCCGACTCCGTTCGCTGTAACCAATCAGCGGTGCTCGGAGACGTTCTTTGTAAGTGCAATTTTGTGCCATTGAAGCAATGTGTATTTTCACGGTCACGCGGAGATTGTTCGTTTTAAGCGAAATTTCGTTTTAAGTGGGGCCGTTATATGTGGGCTCAACTGTACGTCTCGTAAACTACCTTTTCTGTAAATATCAATGTCTAACTCATCACGAAACTGTTTGAAATAAAGTCAACAACAAGCCACCGCAGCCCTTGAGCGACATGAGAGCGCTCAAAACAGCCCAACTTGGTGCGATCGCAGTTTCTCGATTGCTTGACAGAGCTCAGCCATTTTGGTGTTTTGTTTGTGAATTCTTGCACTTTCTTTTCCTGCCACCCACGGTTACGGGGGCAGCGCAGGAGAGGAGCAAACTGCTCATGATTGAAGTGTTCGCGAGAGCTTTGAAGTTTCCCGCGGCAGAGACGCGCCACTGGGATTGGGCGATGTGCACGCTCCTCAAGGAGGAGAAGAACCCTGCGACTGTGATTGGCTGCTGCGCGCAGTGACATAGTACTCTTGCACATAATGCGGCTCTCTATCGTCTGCTGCTCGTCCATCCCCGGCATTCCTTGTTCCGCTCGCTGTCGTGTATCATTGCAGCCGTTCGCATACTCCGCGTTTCATTCGTTTTTACGAAAGGATTTTCAAACGTCTTCATGAGACGATTTTCAACTGTCTTTACGAAACTGTTGTTGCATTCGCTCACGATGCGTCCAACGAAAAGGACGACGCAACAAGTGTTTGGTGCAAGGAAGCGATCTATGAAGGTTGTTCGCATGGCGATGATCTCCGCTTGCACGTACGCCAACGGTGATCGCGCCGACAGTACATGTGGTGCAGCTTCTTCATCTATGCAAGAGTGTGGTTGCATCGACGCGCCTAAACACGGGACTCCTGCTCCACCGGTACTAAAATTTGACGTTGCAAGTGCGCCTGCTGATGTCTTGTGCTTACCGACAGGGGCTTCCACATCCTCTCCTTCATCCGCCTCCGAGAGTGCGATCATGTCGTCAACAGTGCACTTGCGAACACGTTTTCTTACGTGTGAAGAGAAAGAGGCATCTGGTAAACAACGCGCTGCTGTTTAAAGAGAACTTGGCGCTATGCCAGCGACGAAGCAGAAATTTCAGGCAATGGAGCGTGATCAATGGAGCACTGCCTGGCCATTCAACGGGCAGCCGAGAAAGATTCACTGCGCTTGAAAAATGCCAAGAAGAGATCCTTGGAGAAGACGGAAAGGCAGCAAAGAAAGAGAGTGCCAAAGGACACCTTCAGTTATGCGGCAGGGTTGTGCTCAAAACTTTCAAATGTCGTTTTCTCAAAATGACTGTTTTGACTAGTGAGACTGCTTGTTCCAGCCAAATGTGGGGAACCACTCATCCTATTTTCATGTCTTTTTTTGTTATGTACGTGAATGAATTTCTGAGGGAGAGACAAGCCCATTTTTTTAATATATTGTGTCTGTTATTTATGATAGCTAATCAAAATTTGATTAATAATACCCCAATCACAAACACTGAATTTGATGGTCTGTGAAATCTTTCCAGTAAGGAAATTAAAAAAAAGAGCTCTGTTACCCCTGGTGTATCAAGCTGAGAATCATCGTTGTTAATTTTACACTTCCAGCATCTTTTGAAAGTTCTCCAGGCCCTGAATAAGAGAACCATGTGCACTATTCTGACATACTGCCATAATTGGAGAACCAGTGAACATAACTTCATGAAATTGCGGAGTAGTTCTAATGCTCTTGCTCTATTAATCTATCCTGAAAATTTCATTGAGATATCTCAATAAACAAAAAAGTTGGTATCTGATTGTAGCCTCCCTTCTTAAATTTCAATATTTCAATATTTGAAACAACCGGTTTTATTTTGTAGCTTTAGATGTGGCACATGTACCGCATCTCATGACACATGTTCTCTTGGTGAATTAGTCATTAGATTGAACGCCCTGGAGCAAGAGGTGGTGCTGTGCTCCCACACTGGCTGAAGTCTCTGAAGGTGCTTTGGCAGTGGCGCTACCAAGCGCTGTGTGACGGTAACAAGGTTATGTGTGCTTGAGGAAGAGCACTTTTTCTATTTTGTGACTTGACGGTTCTGCAACAATCGGATCTTGGGGAGGTCTGTGGGTGCGATACAATGGCCCATTTCCACGGGCCTTCATTGTAAATCAGTCATCTGCAGCACCACATTCTAGGTCCAGCACTTAGGACTGAAACGGAACAATTTAGGGCTAAGTAATGCAGAAATTTCCATTTCCCCCCGTTTTCGGTACGGGTTATATCAGCATAATTCTGACTCGAAAGCACAGATCAAAGGCAACATTATATTTCGATATCAGATTCGTCACGACATGATGTCGTTATCACAAGCTCATGCCAGTCGCTATACTGAAAAACTTGATGTCTCGTTTGAATCCTTAAGTACTGCACATTGTATGTGTTATGTGCTGTATTGGCATTTATATTAAACTATTTAGCATGTTATCATACATGGTTAATATAGGACTCTGCTGGTGAGCTCATCATCATCATCATCATCAGCCTGACTACGTCCACTGCAGGACAAAGGCCTCTCCCATGTTCCGCCAGTTAACCCGGTCCTGTGCTTGCTGCTGCCAATTTATACCCGCAAACTTCTTAATCTCATCTGCCCACCTAACCTTCTGTCTCCCCCTAACCCGCTTCCCTTCTCTGGGAATCCAGTCAGTTACCCTTAATGACCAGCGGTTATCCTGTCTACGCGCTACATGCCCTGCCCATGTCCATTTCTTCATTTTGATTTCAGCTATGATATCCTTAACCCCCGTTTGTTCCCTAATCCACTCTGCTCTCTTCTTGTCTCTTAAGGTTACACCTACCATTTTTCTTTCCATTGCTGGTGAGCTCACCGTGATGTAAAGGCACCAGTTAATACAGCAGAACTTTGTTGATTTGTTCCCACTTAATACGATTTCTCAGCTCCTACACTCGCACTCGGCGAAGACTAAAAATAAGCCACTGAAGCTATGTGTAATACGTACCCGTTAATGTGTCTCCAGTAATTACGGTTATTTATCAGGTACGTCCAGCTCCCTGTGAAACTGTGGGCGTATGATACGTTCTGCTGTAGGAAACTCATTGAATTGTGCAACAAGGGCCCTCTTGTGTGCTTGTTAAGCAGTGAGTGGCAGACTGCCGCCACGATGTGATGGTGGCTGATTCGCAGCACCCAATTCCTTCCCCGCTATGCCTTCTCTGAATTATCCCCTCCGTGTCTTCTATGAATAGCCTACTTGATTGTCCCTTTGCGCCTTCTCCAAAGTACAGTCGAACCTACTTATAAGGATCCCAGATATAAGGATCTATCGGTTATAGCGACCATGTTTCCGTGCACTTACGATTTTCCTATGCTATCTTTTGAAACTGAGCCTACATATAGCAAACATTTTTCAAAGCCACCTACATTCACTATGAACAGCTCAGACACAGTCGTGGTAAAAATATGGCGTGGTAAAAAAAGAAAAAGAAGTTCGAACAGGCATTCTGAAGCATGAGAGAGGTGCATGCTTTCACGTGTCCCACTTTACTTTACTTGTGAAGAAGATATTGTCATGAGTGCTACTTTGGTGTGCTCGGTTTGAACCAACAAAGACTGAGCAATACTTGGCGCAAATCGCGCCCCAGTGTTCAAGAACCATCACGCTTGTAGTAGATAGTTTTGTTCAGGTCTCATACAGGATGCGAACACTTAAGATTATTCCAGGGCTTGTGCGACCAACAGTGATAAGACTAGGAAGTTCGACGTGTGATGTATAAAAGACTACACGGCCCAATGATGGTCAGCTGATTGATGGCTGACGCTACGTTCGCCACTATCAGTGTGTGTATTGCTGTAATATTATTTTCCGTTTTCCGGCTACACGTTCGGCCAAATAAACAGTTTTATCTTGAATTTACTGACCACTGTCTTCATAAATGTCACAACTACGTGATAATATCATTGACCATAGTGAGCACCGCTCTCGCACTGATTTCAGATGCCAGCCATGGTATAGTGGAACCTTTTCACGCATCTTTGTTACATGATGATAATCATCATCTGGCTTGCATGCCTTTTTTAATGCCACGAGCCGAGTACTTCCAGGTCATAAACAGTGTGCATGCTATCAGCATGACATAGCATTTCTGATTGGAAAGTAGATAGCATTGAAATTAAAAAAAAAAGTAAACATGAGCAAGCCAGTCGACTATTATTGCTGTGGGACTTCAAGATGCAACAAATGCTGCTACTGTTTTTAGTATGCGTTTCCACTGGTTATTGCATTGCTGGGTTGACCTTGAGATGGTGGATTTAATCCCAGCCTCACCTACTAAGTCTCCATTGACACAAAATGCAGGAGGTACATGTGTTACTAATTTTATCTGCATTCTAAGGGATGTCTGGCTGTTTTACATAATCTGAATTGTTCTGTTACATCTTTTTTCACTCATGTGATTAGGGCTTTGACCCGCGATGTCTGAAAGCCTGTTTTACATAATCTGAATTCTTCTACTACATCTTCCTTCAGTCATGTGATCAGGGCTCTGACGCTCGATGTCTGAAAGTCTTTTGCTAGCGAGCTTCTGTCATTCAGTTATTGATATACCATATTTACTCACATAATTTCCACACTCCTAATGTTTTGCTGGCTCTACAAAAAAAATTATTTACTGGTATATTTAGTGCTCCACAACCTGCCCAAGGCAGCTCGCCGGCGTGTGCACGAAGACACTTTGGACTATTGGATTCTTTGGATGGGCACCTCGGGGGCGCGCCCCATCAATGAGGGGAGTGCAGCCAAACGGGCTGCGAGTGAGAAGTCCCTTCATTCCAGGACTTCCCCAGAACTAGGGCCCTGAGAATACTGTGCCCTGAGAATACTGTGGAATGTTTGGAGCGCTGGCAGGACTCGCAAGCAGCAACGTATTGGCGCACAGAACGGTAAAGGCCTGGCCAGAAGAATCTACGCCGCATGCGATCGAACGTGCGCGTGACCGCAAGATGTTCAGTGGTTGGGGTGTCGTGAAGCTGTTCAAAAACAGCGGAACGGAGTGTCGCAGAAACTTTGAGTAGTAGGTCTGGTCCTTCGGCGCTAGAGTTGCGTCGGTAACGAATGCCATCGCGTAGAAGGAAGATGTGTAGCGACGGGTCTACGTGGGGCAAACGTAGACTGTGCTTGATATACGGCAAGTGGACATCGCTGAGCTGTTCCTTGCGTATGTCGGTGAAAGCAGACATGGCGAAGACACAAGGGTCAGAATCGTGCTGAAAGGTTGGGTGGGTCCACGGGGGGACGGAATAGACAGTCGGCATCCTGGTGCAATAGGCTAGATTTGTATGCCAAGTCAAAGCTGTATTCTTGTAGTTTCAAGGTCCAACAGCCAAGTCGTCCAGTTGGATCTTTAAGGGACGACAGCCAGCACAAGGCATGATGATCTGTAATTACTGTAAAGGTGCGGCCAAACAAGTATGGTCGAAATTTTCCGACTGCCCAGACTAGTGCGATAAACTCACGCTCTGTAATGGAAAACTTGCTCTCCGAAGGAGAAAGGAGGCGACTGGTATAAGCAATGACGCGACTCTGTCCTCGTTGCCGCTGGGCGAGAACAGCACCAATTTCATGTCCGCTGGCATCGGTACAAACTTCAGTATGGGCTGACGGGTGGAAAGGGGGCAAGATTGGTGGGGAAGTAGGTAATGTTGTAAGGGTGCTGAAAGCAGTTGTTTGGTCAATACCCCAATGAAAAGGCATGTTCTTCTTCAGTAGCTCCGTAAGTGGTCGGACAATGTCTGCAAAATTCTTCACGAAACGTCGAAAGTAAGAACAAAGGCCGGTAAAACTCCGTAAATCTTTTGCGGAACGTGGTACGGGAAAATCTTTGACAACTCGAATTTTGTCAGGATCAGGTTGCACGCCTTGAGCACTGACAAGGTGGCCCAACACAGTGATTTCCCGGCGGCCAAAGCGACATTTGGAACAGTTGAGCTGAAGTCCTGCTGTCCGGAAAACCTCCAGAACAGCCGATAGGCGGCTAAGGTGGCTTTCAAATGTAGGTGAAAATACGATGACATCATCGAGATAGCGCAGCCACGTGGACCATTGTCACAAAATGAGCGCTCAGAAAAGGGCGCGCCGCCAAATTCTCGCGACGAAGCGCCGAGAGGTCAACGATAAAACAAAGAAAACAAGCATCCAAAGACTCCCCGGGCGCGCCTCCCTCTCCCCTCTCGGAAGCGTAAGTTCGCCGACGAACCCCCTCACCCCACATCGGCGGCCGAGCAAGCCCTGGAAATTTCTCGATGGAAAGGGGCGTGGTGATGCCGGGTTGCGTCATCCGTCGCGGACGGCCGTCGAACCGTCTCGCGCTTTCCCCCAGTCTTCGCTGCGCATCGCGCCGACGAAATGATGAGAATTTTCTGGAATCGCGCGCGGAAGGTATTTAACCGAGCAGCGGAGACGGGAGATCAGGAGAAGAAGGAAGTTAGCGACAGAGTGCGTAGGGTATCCCGCCGCGTCTGTCGGTGAAGGTTTTGTCCTTAGTGACAAAGCAGGAGAAGAAGAAAGTATGCGCCAGAGTGTGTAGGGTGTTCCGCCTTGTGGGCGAAGCCTTTTGTCTTCCGTGACAAAGGAGGACAAGAAGAGGATTTCCACCTGAGGGGTGAAGACTCGAGCTACAGGCAAGAATGTGTGTCTACCGCTATCGAGCGAAGACGCGTGGCAACAGCTGCGTGTGTGAAGCCGACGTGTTTCCGGGGAAGAAGTTTGAAGCTTGGAGAGCGGCCAATTGAAGACGCGAGGTTTCCTGGAAGAGAAACTTCGGGGGGCAGCGGAACGACAACAACGCTGGACTTTGAGTGAGTGATTCTCGGAAGAGTATCATCCAGACTTTTGTTCCAAGGACTTTGGTCTGAATAAGTTTCCTAATTCTTTAGTCTTTAAGTGTCTTGGTTGTTTGATGCATGCGACTGCATTGTAGTGCGTATTGTTGTGTGTGTCCGTTGTTTCCAGTGTGGCTGATTGTACTGTGTAGTACATTGTTTGATTGGTGACATATTGTATTCAACTATTGTCGAGTGTGCATACTTGTGTATCATTTTGATCTGCCATAACTGAGAATATAATTATGTTTTGTTTATCAACTCTCGGCTCTGACTTGTTCTTTGGGCCACAGCCGGCATCCCCTGGCGCGCAAAATAGCACCACTTTTAAATTGTACACGCTTTCGTGGTGCGGTTCGGGGGGCCGATACTGCGACCCTAGGAATTAGCCCGGCGATTGCCTCCCGAATTAACGGGACCCGTGACAATTAATCTGGCGTCCGCGACAGGATCTTTTGGTGCAAAGTGTGTCCAAAGTAGTGAGAAAGAGCCTCGAGTTGTGTATAGTGCTATCGGAACAATTTTGTGTGTTGCTCAGTGTTCTCGTGAACGACTGTAGGAGAGTGTTCCGATAGACTGATTTAGGCAGATATTGTTTTTTTGCACGCGACAAGGTTTTATTTGCGAGACACAATGGATCTCGAAAAGTTAGTTGCTCTTGGTGAGAAGATGGGTCTTTCTGGCGCCGAACTACGGAAGTGGGTCACCCAGAAGGAAAAAGAAGAAAAAGAGAGAGCCAAGAAAGAAAAAGCAGCTGAGTTGGAGAGAGAGAGGTTGGCAGCTGAGAGAGCGAAAGAAGAAAGAGGGCAGCAATTGAAGTTGGAGCTGGAGAGAGAAAAGTTGGCAGCTGAAAGGGCGAGAGAAGAAAGAGAAGCAAAGGAGCGACAGCTGAAAGAAGAAAGAGAAGCGGAGATGGCTGAAAGGGAACGGCAGCGACAGCACGAGACGGAACTCGAGCGGCTCCGTTTGCAACAGCGAAGTGAAACTTCGGTCCAAGCTAGAGTTGAAAGCAGCGAACGGGAGGACCACAGCTTCCACTTGAATCCAAGCAAGCTGCTCGTAGCGTTTCATGAAAGGAAGGATGACCTTGACGCGTACCTTCACAGATTTGAGACAATTGCGAGGAGCCAGAATTGGCCGGAACATCAATGGGCAACTGCTCTGAGTACTTGCTTGAGTGGTGAAGCGCTCAGTGTGTACGGCAGGCTGACGCCGACCGATGCAGCAAACTATGCAAAGGTGAAAGCTGCTTTACTGAAGCGATTTAGATTTACTGTGGAAGGATTCAGGGACAGATTTCGGACAGGAAAGCCAGCTGATGGTGAGACAGCTAAGCAGTATGCCGCCCGACTTTGCCATTATTTCGACAGATGGATTGAATTTTCAGGGACAGCGCAGGAGTACGATGAGCTTAGAGAGCTCCTAATTAGAGAACAATTTCTTACTAGTTGCCACCCAAGCCTGTCGCTGTACTTGAAAGAGAGAAAGGCTGAGTCACTTGAAGGCATGCTTGAATTGGCTGATCAATTCTTGGAAGCGCAAGGTGGAACTAATTTGGCCAAGGTCAAGAAGGAGTGTCCCGAAGATTTGAAAAATTCGGTACCCCAACAAAATAAGCGTGCACCGGAGAGTGTTCCGCGATGTTTTCTGTGTAACCGAGTGGGTCATCGCACGAACAACTGTCGAACGATCTTTACGAGCCCTACGGTATTAAAATGTTTCAAGTGTGGTCAGGCTGGGCACAAAGCAGACGCATGTCGTAACGGAGCGAGTCAAACTCGCCAGGTATCCTGTGTGCTAGCAGCACCGAAATCCGATGGTGAAGCCGTCACCGACGGATTTGTAGAGTTGAAAAATGGGGAGAAACTTCCTATTTTGGGTGCTGTAATGACAAAACAGCCGACCGGTGTTACGAAGGGAATGCCAACGCTGCCTGGAAAAGTTGCGGGCAAGAAGGTTACGGTGTTAAGAGATACCGGCAGCTCCACTGTTATCGTGCGAAGAAATTGGGTACGGGAAAGTGAGTTAACAGGCAAAACGAAACCAGTGTGCCTAATTGACAGTACGGTTCGGATGCTTCCCGAAGGAGAGATTGAGGTTGAAACGCCGTACTTCAGCGGGAAGGTTACCGCTCTATGCATGACGACCCCCCTGTACGACCTCGTCATCGGAAACATCGACGGGGCGCGAGGGCTGAATGATCCAGAATGTTTGGGGGAAGACCCGAAGATGGAGCCCCCGCTGACACAGGGACCGCGAGATTCAGCGGAGAACAATCCTGTGAAGGATTTCACTCGAGCCCAAGGTGAAGCCTGGGCGCAAGAGACAGCGAATGAGAACATGATCGTGTTGAATGAGTTCACGTGCTGGGCAGCTGGACTTACGTCGGCACGACCTCAACCGACCGACAATGTAAAGATGACGGAGTTGGCCAGTCAGGCACAATGTCGTGACATGAACAAGCGGGTGAATGACCGAACAGGATCGGTTGAACGTTATCACCCGTTAACAGTGTCGGAAGTGACAACGATGGCTGGGACGCCACCTCAGATACCGTCGTTGGAAAGGACTCGCCGAAAAAGAACGAGGAAAAACAAGAAGAGATCGAGCGAGCACCGCAAGAAAGGATGCAAGCGCAGCTCGAAATACACGAGATAGGTGCTGAGGTCGAATCGGAATGTGTTTGGCCGTACGGAGTGCAATATGTTGTGTTAATGTGGGTGTTATTCTGTGTAACAACTGTATGTCGAGCGAGTCAAAATGTTTGTTACGGTGATGTGATGTATAGTATTGTACAATTGTTGTAATGAGAGAACTTTGTACATTTGTATTGTTTGGAATATGTGGTGGAGGTTTGTACTCATGTACCTGTGGTTATATTTCATGTGTTGTGAGATTGAATTACAATGTGCAATTGTATTGAGTGATCTATTGTGAATGTGACGTCTCATGAGCGACGAACTATGTTACAGTCTTTGAGAGTGTGGGGACTGTTCGCGCTCGTTTGTGTGGTTTTGAATATTATGAGATAATATTCTTAAAGTGGGGGGGCAGTGTCACAAAACGAGCTCTCAAAAAAGGGTGCGCCGCCAAATTCTCGCGACGAAGCGCTGAGAGGTCAACGATAAGAAAAAGAAAACGAGCATCCAAAGACTCCCCGGGTGCGCCTCCCTCTCCCCTCTCGGAAGCATAGGTTCGCCGACGAACCTCCTCACCCCACATCAGCGGCCGAGCAAGCCCTGGAAATTTCTCGATGGAAAGGGGCGTGGTGATGCCGGGTTGCGTCATTCGTCGCAGACGGCCGTCGAACCGTCTCGCGCTTTCCCCCAGCCTTCGCTGCGCATCGCGCCGACGAAATGATGACAATTTTCTGGAATCGCGTGCGGAAGGTATTTAGCCAAGCAGCGGAGATGGGAGATCAGGAGAAGAAGGAAGTTAGCGACAGAGTGCGTAGGGTATCCCGCCGCGTCTGTCGGTGAAGGTTTTGTCCTTAGTGACAAAGCAGGAGAAGAAGAAAGTATGCGCCAGAGTGTGTAGGGTGTTCCGCCTTGTGGGCGAAGCCTTTTGTCTTCCGTGACAAAGGGGGAGAAGAAGAGGATTTCCACCTGAGGGGTGAAGACTCGAGCTACAGGCAAGAGTGTGTGTCTACCGCTATCGAGCAAAGACGCGTGGCAACAGCTGCGTGTGTGAAGCCGACGTGTTTTCGGGGAAGAAGTTTGAAGCTTGGAGAGCGGCCAATTGAAGACGCGAGGTTTCCTGGAAGAGAAACTTCGGGGGCAGCGGAACGACAACAACGCTGGACTTTGAGTGAGTGATTCTCGGAAGAGTATCATCCAGACTTTTGTTCCAAGGACTTTGGACTGAATAAGTTTCCTAACTCTTTAGTCTTTAAGTGTCTTGGTTGTTCGATGCATGCGACTGCATTGTAGTCCGTATTGTTGTCTGTGTCTATTGTTTCGAGTGTGGCTGATTGTACTGTGTAGTACATTGTTTGATTGGTGACATATTGTATTCAACTATTGTCGAGTGTGCATACTTGTGTATCGTTTTGATCTGCCATAACTGAGAATATAATTTTGTTTTGTTTATCAACTCTCGGCTCTGACTTGTTCTTTGGGCCACAGCCGGCGTCCCCTGGCGCGCCAAATAGGAAAAAGTGTCCATGATTCCTCTCTGGGCAATGGGTGTACCAATAGGATGCTTGATGCCAATACCACCGAGTGTTAAAATGGCGGGCCACGTGTCCGATACGGTGGCAGTTGAAACAAATCGGGCGATCGTCAGCAGTTCTCCACTCAGCTGGATTGCGAGGGCGCACCGGAAGGTTTTGGCTTTGGGCATACGAAACAGGGGGTCGACGACGGTCGATCAGCTGAGATGGAGCTGTAGTGCACTCGGAGGCTAGTCCAGCATTGAAAAGCTCTTGTCGCACAATGGCATGTACCAGTGGCACCATCTGAGGGCTTGAGTCACAGGCATGGGAGCACGTGGACGCAGTTGACAGAGCTTCAAGTTCACGTCTGATGACCGTCACGTGCTCTGCAGTTAACGGCGTCTGTAGTGCAGGCCCGTCTTCACACGACCAGGTTGCTGCTGTGTTTAATAGTCGAGTGAAATTATGGGTGATACGTCGACTTTTTGCGGCCTCAAAACGCTGGCACTCCTTGATGATGGCATGGACCGTGTTGCAGTCCTTGCATATGAGAAGGTTGAACGCATCATCTGTAATGCCTTTAAATATGTGTGCTACTTTTTCGGTTTCTTCCATGCCATTGTCTGCTTTTCGGCAAAGGGCAAGCATATATCCTGTATGTAAGTCACGTAGGACTCTGATGACGTTTGCGCACGAGATGCCAGCTCCTTCTTGGCCACTGCTTTTCTACCCATGGACTTGCCAAAAAGGGCGTGCATCTTTTCTTTGCACGCATCCCAGCTTCCAATTCCATCTTCGTGGTTCTCAAACTACACTTCTGCTGTTCCTTTGAAGTAGAACAGGATATTGGCTAACATAAGAATTTCATCCCAGTGGCAATTCTTACTTGTACGTTCGTATAACGGCAACCATTCTTCAATGTCGACATCAGCCGTGCCACAGAACGTGCCAGGATCTTTTAGCTGCGAAAAGCCAACAGTTGTCGTTGTAGTCGCCTCGGCGAGAGCGGGTTCTTGATTTGCCATGGTGGAAAAATCCAAGCGTCGGCCACTGCGGAGCTCCGTTATATCGTGTTGTACCCTGCACCACCACCAAATGTCACGGGGGTGAGAGAATGAATGAAATAAATATATTTACAAAATATACAGGGATAGTCAGAGGCAGCTGTAGCCAAGATGGAGGTGCAACAGCAACATCAACACGAGCACGGTCGCTTTCATCGTCTTTGTCGTCTATGATGCTCTTTCGTCGCCGATGTCATGTAACATATAACCCCCCGCCGCTGGCAGTGCCGTCTCGGCGCCTAAAGGAGAGTAGGATCATATGCGGAGATGTATGGTTTCAGGAGGGTCACGTGGACGACGTCAGTGGCGGGTGCGGACGACAAAATTCAAGCTTGCTTTTGTGAAGTTTGCTGAAGAAAATGGGAATCATGTCACCGCCAAGCACCTCAGCGTGCAGTTCTTCGTGTGATGATTGATGCGATCAGTACGGGAAAAAGCAGAAGAGTGCGCGCTTGCTGATACAAGTTTTCTGCCGCCGAAGAAGGCCTTTTGAATTATGTGTGAACGCTTAGGTCCTCTAGTATTGCCATGTTGTAGGACCTAGTTTCTCCCAGCATTGCCAAGAAAATTGGACATTCGAATGCGCTGAACAGAACTGAGGGCAATGCACTTGGGAGGGCGGTGACAGCGGTCGTGATGATGATTCTCAATTGGACCTCTCAATCAGCGATTCAGACTAGACCGTGTATGACCGGATCTGACTGGTTAAAGTACATGCTGATCCTGTTAAACGATCAAGTACACTTCATTCATGCTTCAATTTATTTTAATTTTTTTCAATGTATATACATAACTTGCATTGATGTCACTGTGTTCGTCATCTTCTAGTACTAGCCAGTTAAGGTGCTGTGTGAACTCTTCCTTGACCGTGCGGATCAAGAAACTCTGACCTCAGATTAGTGCTGTTGTCCCCTGCAATTTTTGTGTTCCTCCTTGGCGCGGCTGGCCAACAGAAGAGAGCGGGCAGGGCGCAAAAGAACGGGAGGGGGGAACGACGCTCTGTCTTGCTCTGCACTGACGTTCTCTAATGAGATAGAAAGTTTTGGTGGCTGTCATCTTTAAATACCCAGCTCAGAAAACCCGTCCATGACATCATGTGCATTAGTACTATTGAAAGCTATTTTGTATGCGTTCCCGAAATCCCTGCATAGTTCTTCCCCCTTTCTCGCAGCCCCAAAATCGCGAAAAAGAAAGTGCGCAAATTTCGCGAGTAAATACAGTAACCTGTCCAGGTGTTAAGTCGGTGCTGATCAGTTATTTGAAAGCCAGGGTGTTTGTAATAAGTTTCACATGTACCACTTGTGTAGCAAAACCAGGTTCAAGTTCTTGACACAGTTGATGGTTAAGCGTTGAGCCACCTTTTTGGCATTTTGGCAGGATCTTGGCTGAGGAGTGGGAGAAGCGAGAGCAGTTGGAGCAGGAGAGAGCCGAGCAACAAAAACAACTGGAAGAGGAGTCTCGGCGCAGAGAGCACCTCGAGCAGCTGCGCCGCCAGAAAGACCGGGAGATCAACTCCATTGCTCAGAAGCTGTCATCGTTGAAAACAGAAAAAGTACTGCTGAACTCGCAACTCGAGGTAAGTCTCTTGCTGCGTTATCTTCGGGTCGTTCTCGCAGTGGTGGGAAACCTGTGCCATACTGCTCCAGATGGGTCTTTTTTGTCTAACTTGTGCCATTGCTGCATCACAAGACGGTTGTTTTGGAACCAAAAGTATTGTTGACAACAGGCATCGCTAGGGGATGTTGCGTGATGGTCGCCACACTGTACACTTGCACTGCTGAAAACGCACGGAATAAACCAATCAATTATTCTGACTTCCGCATAATTGTGGCGACTCCTAATGCACGCTTTTAATAACCGGCGACTATGCGAGACCATTGAGGCCCCGATCGCTACCGTCTCAATTGTTGTGCAGGACTGCTTTCAGCGTGCATCACTTTGCAGAAATGAAAGCAGCTCGCTGTTGAGGACTTGCGCGTTGTGGATCACAGGCACCGAGACAGCAAGTGTAGCATGTTTCATGAGGCGACAGCCCAAGCGTGCTTCCGCCTGCTTCCAGGACCGCTGGAGCATCGCTTGCAGGAAGCTCGCATGGTCGCGTTGATGCAATGGGCTTCTGGCCACATTTGTGCACTCTCTCAAGCGGAGTAGGCACAAGCGGCTCGGTACGGTGTGCGCGAATAGGCGAAGCGCTGCACACAACTACCTAGTAGACGACCGGTTGCCTGCGACCGTACCACGTCTAAAAAAAGCCGTGCCAGTTCTCGCTAAGGAGCGAATCGCGGTACACATATAGAGCGCACAGCCGATCATGTCGCTGTGTCAGTCGCTGGGTATCCCGGACTCCACAGTAGTTCTGTCATTGCTTGTCATTGGACGGCGGTCGTTCGAGAACGCCAATCATTTCTGAGCATTGGGAAAAAGAATGGGCGTCATGGTGGTCATTTTAGGCAGTACATATTTGCTGTGGCTGTGTATTTATCCGCTCTTTAGCGGTGATAATGCACATAAAGAAATGCAAATTGGTACTTGGTCATAGGCATGTGGAGGGGGGGGGGGGGGGCTGCACAGTAGTCGCAAGTCATCAAAAGTTGAAAACCGAATACAAGTCACAATGCTGTATTTAGGTTCTCGTGAGGTCACTCTATAAACTGAGAAGGAAAAGAAGATGCCTTATGATAAATCAGATTAAGTTCACCAGTACAGTCAATGTTAGTGCCACACTGAAATCCCTTGCTCTCTCATTAGGTCCACATTACTTATTTTTTGCTATTGGCATAGAAAAACTCACCGGAACATAGAGTATGGCAAACCAGGCTAATGTTAGTGTATGGTGTTTATACATGCCCTGTGCGATTAATCTTCTTCACATAGTTTTGATCGTACTTCCTTTCATTTCCCTAGCAAACGCAGAAGAAACTCTCCGAGGCAGAATTTACCAGCAAAACGCTGGAACGGAGGCTTCGGAAGGCCAAGAAGAATCAGTCGCCGCTAAAACGTGCCGTGTCCGTGGACCTGACCGACTTCGTGATGTCACCGACCAACAAGGTTTAGCTTAGCCACGCTGCAGAACCCACCTAATCCTGCGAGGTTCTTTGTTCGCGTTTTCATTCCAAGACTTTAGTCTTGTGATTCACTCAGATTTGTTGAGTGATACAGTGCCATTAGTATCGTGTTCCTGTTGCTAAACACTCTGCCAAACCCGCAGGTAACTTTTACGTTGCTCTTAAAGAATGGACCACACATGGTGAGATTTTAGTCATGATATTATGAGATATATAATTATATAGACATATATAGTAATGTTTGCTGCACTTTTGGTGTCAAGTTTGCAGCGTAGCATCGACGCATGTCTGAAGTGGCGGGACGCTCAGCCCTTTTTCCCGAAACGTCTTGTGAGACCAACGCATGAGTACAGGGCAGCTTTGATCATGAAAACTGTTGGTTCTTTTATCGCTGCTTTTTGTTGTTGCATTGACGTATCTTCAGTGTAAGTTTATTATACCATAAAAAACATAGTGGTACTATCATTTTCCAGGTGAATTGTTCATTCCTACCTTGGTAACTTTTGCCAACACTCGTGACTTGAAAACTCAAAACTCGGAACGCGTTAGGACTTAATAGCACAGCATAGCTACTCATAAATTTAGTGTATGTTGTAATTTGGGGGATGGAGGGGCAGGGTGTGCGGCAGTGGCTAGTGTCAAACAAAGATATCGTCATGGAGCTTCAAATTTTTTAGATTGCACGAATCTCTTGGCATGCCACAACTGCACAAATCATTCAGAAAACACTCTTCCTGTGTTAAACAGTGCATTCTATTTCAAGAACGCAGCCTTTCTTAGCTATGACAAGCATGTAAAAAAAAGCATGGCATCCAAAAGCAGTTCATGGAATGCTTCGTGTTATTTACCGTAACTGCTATAAGAAATCTCTTTTCTGTGTAACATCATTGTTACACTAGGCCCCACTACTCACCGGTGTGTACAAGTGCCGTGCACGCAACCATGTCTCGTCTCGCTTTTTCTTTTTTTTTTCATGGATCAAAGTGCTTGTTATTGTTATTGTCTTGATCTGATGCAATCAAAGTATTTTCTACGGCGTTCACATTTTTATTGCCTAACAAGGTGGGCCCGCATTCATTTCCTTAGCCATCCGCATGCCTTGACGAAAGCTGTTACAAAGGCCGTAATGTCACCTTTTTCACTTTGGCTGCGCTTATCGATAGTACTACCGTACATTGGCTCATTTTATGTGTGACGTGTCTTCTTTCTGCCATATCACTGATGTCTGCCATCCTATTGTGTGTTACAGCGCTGTGAAATATGGTACTGTGCCAACCCTACTCGGCATATACCACTGTGTACTCTTCAAATAACCAATGAAAAAAGATGATGAGCCAGCCGAACAAATTTAGCAACGTATCAGTCTCCTTCTAATCTCCATCACAAGACCACTTGAGCATAGGCTACTAGAATCTGTTGTGCCTTACGGTTTATTGGGCTTGAGCTCAAAGGCACAGTATTCGCACCCCTCGAGCCAAGTGTGAAGTGTTAATATGATTTTCTACAGGGTCAGTGTTTTTTGGTTATGCATAAGAGCAAGTTTTCATTGAGCTTAGCTTTGACTTCGTGCAGGTAATGCCGAGTAACTTCTAGTAACGCCAGAATTTTTTTTATCTTATCTCATTTGCAGGTTGCAAATGGAAGGTTTTGCGGTATGTTTTATCCATCTTAGTTCCTAAACTGCCAAGCTGAGTTTTGATGAATCTCTTGCACGCGTGTGCTTGGTTTTGCTCACTAAAATCTGCACTGCACCAGCAAATGTTTAACAAGAGTGTGTCAAATGTTATGTCACTTCAAAGTTTTTCAAGCTGCACCTTGTTAATTTTTTTTATGCTAAGTCGGTGCGATGGCTGTGATAGTCCTCCATTATTTTACAGCACAGGGCTTTATGTGCTGGTAGCTTTTGCTGTAGGACTTGGTGTTTCGAGGAAACGTATGTGTGTGTGAGTTGCTTTAACTGACGTGTGTTTTTATGAGGCGCTCAGGCTGCTGTTTTGATGTGTTTTATTGACCCTACTTGTTGATGTTTATTTAGAGATGTCAAAACCTGAGGTGACTTTTTATACTCTTGTATATCGAAATAAATTATTTTGTCATAATACGTGTTGCTTTTTCATTGTCGTGCGTCAAGGAAGAAACAGGCATAGCCTGTTTATTTTTGCCTTGCCTCGTAAGCATGTTACATTCTATGAGTAGATGAATAAAAAAATTAAAGGTGTGGCAGCTTCTACTTGCTTTAGCACTTTAGTGCGTTTCTAGAGTGGTAGTGTTCATCGGCAGGGCAGTGTTTTGCTATGAATGTGACCAGCATGCCAAGCTACAAAAGAGTGCCCCGCCGCGGTGGTCTAGTGGCTAAGGTACTCGGCTGCTGACCCGCAGGTCGCGGGTTCGAATCCCGGCTGCGGCGGCTGCATTTCCGATGGAGGCGGAAATGGTGTAGGCCCGTGTGCTCAGATTTGGGTGCACGTTAAAGAACCCCAGGTGGTCGAAATTTCCGGAGCCCTCCACTACGGCGTCTCTCATAATCATATAGTGGTTTTGGGACGTTAAACCCCACATATCAATCAAGCTACAAAAGAGTGGATGCGGGTATTCTGTGCAGTCATGGAAAAGTAGTGTGTCATTTGGCGTTCCTATAAATTGAACCTCTGTGAAGCAGTGGTGTACATCATGCGGTCAGTTGTCCTGGCAATTCAAGTTTTTCGTAATGTACACATAACATGAGCATATAGGTTCTTGATTCTTTCAGAGTTTCCAAACATTTGCGCACAAAACATATTTGGAGATGCCAGTCAGTGCGAAGAGTGTTGAAGATTTCTGCATTTATTTTATTTGTCCCTTCGATTTTGAGCTTTACACACATCTGAATAGAGAGCTAGTAGACTAGTGTACTCTGATGAAAGATAAACTGTATCTGCATAACATGCCTATTTGTGAGGCATTGCCTGCGAACAGTAAATGTAAAGTGATTGAAGGACGATGTGTATTGACACTAGTGTCCTAGTGTAATTTTGACAGCATAGGTCGTCAAAATATGTGGAGCTCAATCAGACTAGTTCATGAAATATATTTTGCACTTGGGGCTCATTCGGACTCGTCAAAATTTTCCTGAGCCGGACTTGCTTGGACAAGCACTTGCAAAAATTTTCTTTAACCAGACTCACCTGTACACATTCGGGCTCGCAACTGGATCTCGGTCTGAGACCGAATAAGTCGACTCACGAGTTCGTTAGACTACAATTAGCTTTGTTGACCATGGTGTCAATGCTCTTTAAGACTAATATCTCGCCTAATCGGTGCTTTTCTTGGTGCC
The DNA here is from genome assembly GCF_013339725.1 of Rhipicephalus microplus. Taxonomy (NCBI): domain Eukaryota; kingdom Metazoa; phylum Arthropoda; class Arachnida; order Ixodida; family Ixodidae; genus Rhipicephalus; species Rhipicephalus microplus. The sequence goes on from NC_051165.1 coordinate 136,217,660, forward strand.
TTCTGATACAGTACGGACGGACAAAATTTACAAGTGGTTGCAAACCGGTGAGGACATTTTTCTTGAAAGCGATGACAACATCAGATATATTTATCGAAAACTTCTGTGAAAGAGTTGATGAGCATGCACTTCAAGGCACGCTCAACGTAATTCAGGCCTCTGATCGATAAATTTTGAAATGGTATATGCGTGCTTCTTCAGAATACGGGTGAGCAGATGAGAGTATAAACGTGCATCCAGGCAAGGCGCTTAGTAGTGCCGAAGATGAGTAGAGGGGACGGTAGGTCGGCAAACAAAAGGGGAACTTGCTCACTCACTCGCATATGTCTGGTGCTTTGGACTTGCTTGGACCTGCCAAAATTTTCCTGGCCGGAATCACGTTTACGAAACTTTCTTCAACCAGGCTCAGTCAGACTAAAGTTAGCCAAAATATTACTGAGACTTGTGGCCCGACCCAAGTCTGAGTGAGTCGACTCGCAAGTTTGCCAGCCTATATAAGATTGACAGTCGTAGGTAAGAAAATTTGTACATGAGTCAACTGACTGAGCAGCCTACGGGTAAGGGCTTTCCCGGCTGAGGCGAGTTTTGGTGAATATAGCCAACTGCATAGAGTATTGCCGAGTGAGTCGAACATTGAGTCATAAGCGAAAACACCTATGTTGAAACTTTCAAATTAACTCCTGCTTTTCCCGCCCAAATCGTTTGTATTTATCAACACCTACATGTGTTCAGTTGTGTTTTACGAATGTGTAAAATATTTAGAGCTTCAAGGAGAACATAGTGAACAGGGCTGTTAGGGTAGCTTTCTCAGTAACTTAATATTTTTTTTATTCCTAAACGATAATTAGAACTTCCTGCTTGCTGCTGTTGTGGAAAAGGGAGGAGGTTGGTTCGACGCCGTGGAACCCAACCCTTTTCCCCCATCAAAAGAACACTATGGCCGAGCATTAGTTCTAATAGCGGAGCTTTTTGAGCAAACAGGAATTTTTGCCACCATAAATCTGTCTGCGCTCGCTGTGTCCTGTTCTGCTTCGCTGGAGCACGTGCGCCCAATCATCTGACTGTGGAATGAAAATACTACAATAGCCGAGTCTCTTACCCTGTTTAAAATTGAGTAACAATTAACACATAACTATAGTCACTTGACCGAAAATCGTGTAACTAGTCGCTTAACGTGTTCCTGGCAAAATCGCTGACAAGTCTGGGAAACGGACCAAAACCGGAGATTAACCAAGTCTAGCTGTATGCATGCAGTACTACTAGTACACTGGCTTCGTTGAACGCTATAGCTAGGCTGTTAGGTGCATGCTTGTGCAAGCTGCGAATTTTTTTTCCCTGGCAAGTTTGATTATTTTCTTGGTGATTTCCTCGATGATGTCTTTTAATTGCATGCGCATAGCATGAAAGAACACTATAAACTGCCACTGAAAAAAAAATAAAGGAAGAGGTTGGCACTAAAATTGTCTGCCGTGCGATAATGTCCTCGAGGCAACGCAGGTATTCTGTGCATAAACAAATAAATAAAAAGCACGTTAAAGATCTTGTGCTACTGATATTGCTGTTTTGGTAGAGCCGATTACTGTTACGTCTACTGTTACGACGAATATCAGATGTGACAAACTTTCTTATAGACTCGAAGCTATTTTGTTATAACGACGTTGACTGTGCTGCATAACCGCAGTCGAGACACTCGGTATGCGACATAGTGTCGCCTTTATTTTCAATAGCTATAATATGGAACAAGTTCTCGGTGCGGCACGCAGTTGGATTGTATGAGTGGCAGCTCAGGCAGTCCCGCCGTGTGCAGTGCCATGGTGATTCGCTGTTGTATTTCCACGGGTATCATGTTCCACGGTTCCAGGGTGGTGAACAGAATCTTGGAGATGCCATCTGCACGCATACTACGAATTAGCAAGTTTCGCTACATATACAGCAAGTTTTGCTACATATACATGAATGATAAAAATATGGCGACTCGGGCCACCATCTTAACAGGGGCACAATAAAATGTTGCTATATACGGTGAAGAAAAGTGAACGCTTTCCTCCACGCCCGACGAATTTAGTATGGCAAATGTTTCCGAGCAGACATTGCCCAGCGTGTGTCTTTGTGCATTCCTTAGCAAGCTCCAACATGTTGGCAAGCTCTATGAGATTTCAAGTGATGAAAGCTAATTCCGATATGTAGGTTGTTACAAATATATTTTTTTGTTCCATAAACCAACTAGTATTCGCATCAACAGAGCGACAACAAACTTCTCAAGAAGAGCAATATTTTTTAGACTAATGGTGAGTGAACACTCGATTTACGAGAAAACAGACGGTGCAGAGAATTTACAGGGACAAAGTGAAGAAACAAACTGACCATTGGGGTAAATCAGGGGTGGGTCCGGACCGCCGTTTGTTCAGACTGAGGGGGACACACTTGCAAGTGTTCCCCCTTGAGATTTAGTATTAGAACACCAGATATTTCAATTACTTGACAGTTAGGTATAGTGCATTAAATATTTTAAAAGGCAGATTACTTAGCGTGTACTGTGTTCACTGCACGACTTCTTCTATAGGAGAAGTCGTAGTTCAACACCTCTCGGAATGATGAGACCACAGGAAAATCGCAAAAGCCACTTGATTGGTTAAAAAAAAATTGCATAGTACAATGCATTTTCTGGAGCTCAAATCTCATATGTGTTCTTTTTTAAAATTTTAATCGAAAGCAGATTTTAATTTTTATATAAATAAAAATAAAACCTCTACTTAAAAACAAAATGACCGCCACGGTGTGATTTGTGTCCGCCTTTCTGAATTTTGTGGATTTATGCCACAGAAACTGACCAACTAGAGCACCATGGCGTCTATGTCTGTCAGCTTGGTTCTTCACTTCGTCCCCGTACACTTTGCGCAAACGCGGCAACAAGCTCTGCTGGCTTTACCTTTGGCGGTAACAGATTGAGAGAACGTCCAGTCAGAACTTTGTAGCCTTTTATAAATAACTTCCTTGGTTCATTGTTATGAAAGGAGGTACTTTTGTGAGGCGACTCACAGAGCTGCTAGTTCCGCTTATAAATAAGCGGATTTTGGGCTTACTTTTTTGCCAAATTGCTTGTCGCATTTTTTTTTTGTTTTTTGTGCTCATGTACATTTCCCAACGGAAGTATAGTTATTTTATCCATCACTTTTAGCCATCACTTTTACCAATAATGCGTTTGTCCATGACCATGAGAAGCTGAGTGCTGCAGTCAAACTTAGGTTAAGAGGATGAACGAGTAACATTCATCATGCACTGGAAAAACATGCGTTCAACAGAAGAAGGGAGTCTACCCTAGAGGCAACTGGAGGCAATGTTCATAAGTGGATATGTGCTTTATTCATTCATAATTGTCCATATTGTCTCTGTACAAATTCAATGAAGTGATTTTTTCAACTATGTTTCCTATTTGATTCACCGCATTATAATTGATTGACTGTCATTAAAATTAAGTATTGTCAAGATAAGAAATAATCATTAAATTTTTGCTTCTTTGTGGCTACTTTTGCAATTAGTATTTGCTTGTTAGCTCGGTAGCATCTGGCAATTAACCCTAGGCGACTACTACAAAGTCAGGTAGTCGCAGAGCACATACAACTCCATAAGTCATCATATTTTTGCCAAGTTTAGGGTAGTAGCCACCAGGCCATTATTCATTATTCTGCAGAGATACATGCTACATATATGTAAGAACATATATATATGTTCACTTTGTAATTGATGTTGTGGTAGATGACGATGAGGAATCACGCCTGGGTCTCTTGTAATGTGTAGGACGCGGCAATAACTACCTATGCGGTACGCAATTACCATTTTGTGACGCCTGGCGGTTGTTTATTTTGCTCTTATTTTTACTACGACAGCCTGCCCTTAGGCGTAGTAACTCTTCCACCACGCCGTGTTACACCGGTTAACTTGATCCTTTGCCTGAAATGACGCCTCGGCCTTTTCGCTTAGGACGTTCAAGCTCTGGCGCGACTAACACACAGAGGACCTGGGTTCGAATCCTGCTCGTTTCTGAAAATATTTCACTCATTGTGCGTAACACTGGCTTCGGACACTGACGACGCCGGCGGACAGCTACGCCACCAAAATCGGCTCTTGTTGTGATCTGCTATCAGCTTTCGCGATTATGTAGTCGTTCTTGGTACCGAAGAAAGGATGGCGCTGTCTTCTACAACACTGGCGGCAGTGTACGTGGCTGAGCGCCTGTAACCGCATATGACAATTTAACATGGTATGAGCCTAATTAGGAGAGACCGTTGCGCAACATGACCGAGGCGAGAACAGTGCCGGCTCGTCAGTGTTTCTCGTTACCGGCATGCCTAAGTGCGTTCAAGTGACGTCATCCGCTCGGACGCCAGCGGCGTCCGCCGCCATGTCTGGTCCGTGGTGGCGCAGATGTCATCTTGTGTGGCGCTTTGTCGGTTCCGTTCACTATAGTTATGTAGAAACGGCGACGAGATGCTGTGTGCCTGACAGTCTGGTGCACGGAGGAAGGAATGACGCTGCAGTGTGTGTGTGGATAGGATGCGGTTAAGTGCATACGCGGAGACCACCAAAGTGGACGCACTGCGCCATTCCTACGCTGGCGCCATCTCGGGGGCCCCGCTCCCATGGCTCTTGACGAAGAGTTCGCTCACTCGTCAGTGCGGGCAGCACGACGAGGTTGTCTCCTAGTTTATCACTTCGTGTGGTCATATGTACGGCAAAAACGGCAAACACTGGAGAACGCTCCCCTTGTACAGAAGTCTCACGTGTTTCCCTTACCGTTTGTGGAGCACACGTGGACTAGAGCCCAAGACTGGTTGTCGGTGTCCAAAATCTGCTGGAAGAACTGCCCTGCAACATGTGCAGTAAAAATTTAATTTGATACCAGGGTTCTCAAACATGCATCCGGAGACTTCACGTGGAATAAAATGCTTAGGACGTACCTAAATGATGATCGCACCATTTACTGACATATTGCAATTAATAACACTTTGTTCGGGTAATCCACAGAGACGGGAGTGTAGTCTCGCGTGCACCTTTTTTCGTGAGACACCATACGTGGTCACGAACATAAACGGGCACAGAGGGGGGCGCGTAGTCATCTATGGGGGTGGGGGGGTGGGGGGGTGCGCAATGTTTGAGTCATACATTGATTTAATAGGGAAGAGGAAGCTGTGACATATATACCTTCTCTACTCCTGAAGGAGCACCCAGCGCACGCTTATGGCTATACCATGCGTTCAAACATGATCGTGGAACAAACATTATGTATTTTACAATCAGCGTCCGCATTTAGGTTGCTCTGCAGATTATTAACAGTTATCATGCGTGCCAAAACTACGATATAGTTATGAGTCACACAGCAGTCGAGGGCTCCATGAATTCCAACCATTTGCGTGTCTGCTGCATTTCGACTCTATCGAAATGCGAACGCCACGGCCGCGATCATAACTGTGTCTGCATTCCGCAACAGCAGCTGAGCATCTAATAAACACTGAGCCACCGCGGCGATAAGTATACTGCGTTTGCTTGCACAATATGCCAATACTGGCAAACACCGGCCAGCGTTGGTTGACTGTTGGTTAACGTTAGCTACCCGCTCTTAGAAAGATATAATTAAGTAATAGATGTGTATTTGCTTCTTGAATGCTTCGCACTTAAAATCATTAGCGTGCTAACAGCACTCAAAAAATATAGCGTACAGGACTGCGCAGAGTCAGCACTTCTTTAGCACCACACTAACGAATGAAGTAAACTGGTCACGCACGGATCCAGCCACTCATTTCGGGGCGGGGGGTGGGAGGGTCATTTGAAGTAAAACTGGAGAAGGGTCTTGACTATTTTGTTTTTAGTAATTATGATCACAATGACACCATTACAGCACAAGTACTGTTCGTTTGTACTCACAGTGGTTCCACTAATTTGTCCTAATCGGTGATAGGGGGTAAACGACAGCTTATTCAAGGGAGGGGCCGGGACTGTGGCACAGGCTTTGGGTGTGGAGGGGGGTGGAGTCGATTGCTTTTTCCCCTCTTGGTTCCATACTAACTATGGGACAGTATTTGTCATAAAAAGTTGCTGTGTCATAGCTGCATGACCATTTAACTACAGTATCTTAGACAGATCGTTTCAGTGAAAAGGAAATATAGCTGGCTTACCGTTTCTCTGCAGCAGCTGCACGTCGTTGTGTAACAAGAAGCTGTATTGTCTCTTCTTCGTTACTACTCCACCGTATCTGAAAACAAAGGAAGAAATCCAGCGTATCAATCCTTGTTTCGCCAGATTCCACCTCGAATATCGTCGCCATGTTGCCTCGTGAATAGTGCTTGCCGGAGCTTGTTGGTTTTACCACGGCCGAAGGATCAAGGCGCACGTTATACATAGTCAGCAGAGTTCCCAGGCAGCCACGTTGACGTGGGCACAAAAAGAAAGAAAGCACACCACAGGGCTATTAAATTGAAGTTTATTGGTAGTTTTAGGGCCCTTGTGGGGGCCTTGTGGGGATAGACGAGGTCCCCGCCAGAAATAAATTGCAGCGAGTCATGTGAATACCACGTTATTTAATACAAGGTGCGCAAACTGGAAAGTCTTCAGTGACAGCGGGTAAATTAAGCACAAATAAAACAATCTTCTTCCAATTCAAAACCTGCAATAAGAATCTAATGATGACCGGGTTAACCTTATCCCCAACCATGGCCCTGATGGCACTTACGCTTCAGCTTACAGTGATGTGTGTTAGTTTGAAATCCCAATTTGTTTAAGATCTTCGAAATTCCCATGTGCCATTTGAGATCTTCAGAATCTTCTTGTGCATAAGGCACCGTGCTCTGTGACTACTGGTTGTCAAAGATCAATGGTTGCGGAACACGAGCACAGAAACTCTCCTTGAGCTGCTCCTTCGTGGCTCAGTGGCTAATGCCTCGCACTCACAATTCAGAGGTCTGATAAACTCCTAAAATACTGCGTTGCCGCTATTGTTGCGTAGCGCTCAAATTTATAACATGTGGACGTACACCGTAAACAGACAAGCAGTCTCCGGTAAGTGTAACCACGAATGAAGTGTTGGGGAGTGGAATATTATGTGGCTTACCCATTGGTTTGATACCACATCATGACTGCTCGTCGTGGGTAGTAGACCCTCACGGTGCACTGAGGAATGGCCGGATGTGTGGCTATCTCGAGCCAGTACTTCCCTGCGATCTGTCGCCCCGACGAGAAAGAATCAAATCCATTGAATAGTTCGAAATACGCTTGTCGCATTTTATCGGAGAGACTCGCTCACGCTTTCAGGTGATAATGCATCTCAGACAGGGTCCATCTGTGTTGTTGTTGCACGTATATATGTAAGATAGCTGACTGCGCTCTCTAGTTATTCGTACTTTGTTAATAAATAGCGCGAAAAAATACGGCGATGAAAAGCGGACACCGAACAAGTGCGTATACTTGTCAGTGTCCGCTTTTAGTCCTCGTGTTATATTGCGCTGTTTATTATCAGTGCGTCGGTCCACTCCACATCTAAATATCGCTTCCGTTGATTAAGCATTTGGTACGCACTGAGTGAAAAAAAAACAATAAACAACGCAATAAACAACCTAATGTAACAAAGGTCTAAACTCTATAGTAAACTAGCTGTATGTACGCTTTAGTTCGAAGCATTTGCGTTAAAGCTGCCAACTCGTTCCCCGGCCACTGTGAGAAACAAATGGTATGCAATATAACGCCATTTTGCGTAACAAAGCTGCTATCTGTACATGCATGTATGCATGCGTGTCAGAATATAATATATGTTATTGTGTACATGGACTCTATGAGTAGTAACCGTGACCGTAGGTTGACAAACTCGCTCTTGAGTCGACTGATTCAGACTCACTTTTACTAAGACTCACCGCTCAGTTTGAACCTGAGTGAGTCCAGCTGAGGAAAATTCTGGAATTTCCAGCCCAAGTAATCTGGGCAGAGTATCATATTAATGAATCTGAATGTGATCGGGTGAGCCCGGCTGACTAACTGTTCTTGTGAGCCTTAGTCCGAGTGAGGCGGGATCAACAGGACTTTGAGCAAATGCTAGTGAACCCGATTACAATAGAATTCCGGTGTGTGTGAGTGCGACTGAGCCCACAAGTGTGTGCATTTTTTTTACTCTTTTGTGTGAGTGAATGGGTGAGTTTTGGTCGTGGGACACTTTCAATTTTATCGCATATCTGGGCCATCTGATCAATGAGGCCCGTGTAGTACTGTGCAATGTTAGTGCACGTTAAAACCCTGCAGATGGTTGAAATTGCCGGAGCCCTCCACTACCGCGTCTCTCATAGTCAGATCATGATTTTGAGACGTGAAACCCCGGACATTATTATTATTATTATTATTATTATTATTATTATTATTATTATTATTATTATTATTATTATTATTATTATTATTGTTGTTGTTGTTGTTAGTAGTAGTAGTAGTAGTAGGAGTAGTAGTAGTAGCAGCAGTAGTAGTAGTAGTAGTAGTAGTAGTAGTAGTAGTAGTAGTAGTAGTAGTAGTAGTAGTATTGGGCCAACTGATCCTTTGTGTAAAGGTCGCTACTAGAGATACGCGGAGCTTTTATATAAAATGGGCTTTACGTGTTCTTATACAGGACATCGTAATATGGGAGGCAGTTATGAGCGTGCTGTAAAGGAGTGGCAAATCTATAGCTATTCAGTGCAGTGTGTGTTTGGCACTGTATTGATGGTTTAACACAACCCATTCATTATGCAAGTCACTTTGCGCGCGCTCAATCTTGAAATATATGTACGTACCGCTGACCAGTCTACATGAGCTGTAGTGCGCAGTACTGGGCAATGTCCAGCCACGGCTAGTCCCAAGAGAGCCAGGAAGATGGATGCTACCGGCAGTGCACGCAATGCCGCAAGGCCCTTAGCGTGAAAACATAAAGAAAAGATTAACAACGTTGCAGTTGCATGAAAAACAATGCAAAAGAATCCTGCATAACACGAGGCACCTGAGCATGAACGTGAGAGAGAAAGAGAAGTTTTAATCGGTAACGTGCGATAAGAACATGACACATCGTGCCATAAAAGAAACATTAAAACCTATTCCATTCAAGTATGCGGAGGGCCACTAAATTTGCCTCGCATATTTACTTGATAAGGAAGGGAGGAGACGCTGCGATGAATCTTCGCCCCCCCCCCCCCCCCAGGAAGCGGTACCCTGCACCCACCTATGTCTTCAAGTACTACTGCTTGTAAGATACGGCTTTGTAGGTGTACGAGGGGAAAAGCCTGCTTTTCAGGAGCCTGAGATGAGCGCAGAAACACGTACTTAAGAAGGAAGGAACACAGTGTTCTTAAAGGGAAACTAACGGGAACTATTAAGTCGAAGTTGATTGTTGAAATGGCTGTCCAGAAACCTCGCAGTGTTACTTTTGTGCCAAGGAATGGCTTATTTTGTAATGATATCACGTTTTAGTGGCCCACATCGGGTTAGCGCCCTTCAAATTACCCTCCTCAAGAAGTGGTCCGACTCACGTCACTGTTGCCATGCGCAACGTCGCCCAGCTTTACTACGTGGTCGCTAACACTAGTAGACGGAACGAAAGCAGCGGGAGCCACAGCAGCAACAACGGCCATTGATCAATATCCTGTCATTGGCTCCGAGATGGCAGACGTGTTTTGGTTCAAGTGCGCACCGCTGGATGGCACGACCTGTCCAGTTTAACCAGGTGAAAATCGATTTTTTGAACCACTCGCGCCATTCCCCATAGTAAGGTCCGGTCGGTTACTTTTTTCATGAATCGAACAGAAACGAACAAGCAGCATTTTATTATGTGTCTTGATGCACCACAGGTTCTTTATTTAGTGCTGCTAGATCGATTACAAGTGTTTGATTGTAGGTGGTTCGTCTGACGTCAATGGTATCATTTTGATAATGACCTACTGCGGCGCATGTATTCTTGTGCATTTACCTTAATTTCTCGATAAGTAGGGCACTACTGTTGAAAGTACTGTCGTTTTAGTTAAATTATTATTTGACTTTATTGTCCATTCAAGTGTTACGGCTTTTCGCGCTGCCAAATCTATCTTAATTATTAATGAACTCGCACAAGAAGCAGTCTTAGTTAGGGAAGATGTTGGCTTTCTTTAACAGTATACGCTTAAGGAGAAGTGGAGCATGACAAATGATGAAATTCCTCGTTTTGTTGACAGTATATCACTGATATTTCTGAATCTTTTTCTTACAAGAATGCTTAAGGCGAAATGATAACAAAAGGTCTGCCACAGTGGACTGCCACACACTCCCGTATTCGGACATCCGCATAGGGACGCACTCTAGACGGTACGATTGCGCCCAAGATCGAACCATATAGCCCTGAATGCATACTCACTCGTACGCTGTGCTGTGCCATAGTGCTCTTCAGGGCACCTCTGTCACGCGCTTCGCCTGTACGTTGAATCGAGACGGGCTGGAGAGAAGCAATGACGCCAGATCTACTTCGCGCACTCAGGTGGTCGCACAGTAGACCCATACCGCAAGGTAGCTCTAGCTTAGAATTAGTTTTTTTTTATTTTTCCTTCCCGAGGGAAAGACGAAAAAAAGATAAGAAAGCGAAGGCAAGGGTCTGCGGACGATCTGACAGGCACAGCGGGTGGGTGTCGCTACGTCTCTGTTCTTTTGATGGTGTCCGCCACGGTCACGAACACTGACAGCTCACGCATTTATTTTTATTTATTTACTTATTTCCTGATAACGACTAAGCCGCTCTTTTAAGCCCACCTCTGCTCAATCGTCCTTTACTGAAGGTGAGTTTTACTTTACTTTATTCGGAAAGGAAGTTTTATATTCGGAAACGCCGCGTGTGTTTGCAAAGGCGCGCGACAGGTGTGAGCAAGCAGATGACGTATAAGTACTGGCTGCCCACCAAGTCATCGTTGTTTTACTTTGTCACTCTCGTTAATGCTTGTAGCTGTTGTAACGGTCATATTTGTTGTCTTTGTACTTGTAACAGAAGGGGAGATGTAGACTGGCGTAATTTAACTGTTTCATGTAGAACAGTTTTCGCAAGTAAAAAAGAAACCTCACGGGCGGCCTCTAATGCGTTCGCCGATGACGACTCAGGCGAAAGCCATATTTCTTGTTTTTTTTCTTCTCACACTTCCACTCTGAAGCTTTTTGCACGTCACGTGGTGCAGCCTCACGTATAGCGCTCCTCCTGGTTTGGCCATCTCTTGATCAAGCTACGTTGTGATGCGACGATGTCATCATGTGACGACATCGTCATAATGACGTCACATTTTACTGATTTGTAACGTCATGATTATGTCACAGGATTGCGACATATGCCATTGCAGCCATGTGACTTTAGGTATACGCGGACGGCACACATACCTTAGTATCATGCAATTCAAGTTCTGACTAACCTGTATTATTCAGTTTTCGTTTTTACGATTTGTGATGTCTCGTTAGGTATCGTCAGGTCTGGTCAAATCTTGCAAAGTCTTTTAGCGAAAACTAGCCTTCTGGTTTCCTATGGGTTCGTTTCCTAAGAAGTTACGTCAGCGCGCCTCGACCTAGGGCGCGTATGATGTAATGTGACCGTGCTCTGACGTGACAAAACAAGAACTTCATAGGACCTGAGGAACTCAGATCTAGAGAGCCGGAGATCAGTTTGATGGGTCCGCCTACGACAGGACCGGCAGTCGAAGTCCCGCCGCGATGCCGTGGGCCCTTCGGGTGGCTTGGAGTTGAGAGTGGGGATTGCTGTTCTTCAGGGATTTCTTCCATTGCTCCTTCGGCATGGGTGGAGAAACGTTAAAAGGCCAGTCAGAAGGATCCGACTATTTTTTAACACCTCCAAAGAAGCTCGGCAATTCGTAGAATGCATGATAATTGAAACTTGAGCAAGTTGCTGCGTATTCATCTTCATTTTAGCAGCGCACTGAAGGATGAGGACTAGGAGAATAAGTTGGCCCCGCCACAGTGGTCTAGTGGCTAAGGTACTCGGCTGCTGACCCGCAGGTAGTGGGATTGAATCCCGGCTGCGGCAGCTGCATTTCCGATGGAGGCGAAGATCTTGTAGGCGCGTGTGCTCTGATTTGGGTGTACGTTAAAGAACCCCAGGTGGTCGAAAGTTCCGGAGCCCTCCACTACGGCGTCTCTCATAATCATATAGTGGTTTTGGGACGTTAAACCCCACATATTATCATCAGTAGAATAAGGTTCACATCATGGTCCCATGTTGTGCGCCTTCTTTTCTTAGTCCTCGTTCTTCAGTGCGCTTCTAAAATCTAGATGAATTCACAGAGAACGAGGTGATCACGTTTCCCGGATATTATGTTGTGATTTTTTATTACAACTGAATTTTTATTGAAGGAACTTATGAAATATGTAGGTAACCGCGTGCCTGCGCATCTTCACAACCACAACATGATGACTCCCCCCCCCCCCCCTCCGCACGTGATAAGCCTCAGCTCAACAAAAGGCACGCAGAAAAAAAAACTATAGAAATGAAAGTTATGATACCACAAAACACTACAAGGCCACACACCTAAAAAAAAACACATTTTTTCCCCTTTGACAGTGCAATGGAAGGCACGCTAACGCACTGACTATCATTCTTGGCCATCTCTGCCGCTTCTACTATTTCTCGCGTTTTAAAGTTTGCGCGACTTAACTGTCCACTTCCTGCACTCCTTTCCTACGCCTGACCAATCCTCCTTTCCCGCACAGTGACGCAAGGTTGCCGATAGGCGACTTGACGTAGCACGCAGGTCGTCGATTGGTCTAAACTATTCACGAACACGGGGCTACACTTTCCCCTCCCTGTGAGAGAGAAGGGTGGTGAGGCCGCGCGAAAATTTGAAACCAGCTGAAACCGATGTTCTAACCCCTGCAACTTCCTTAATATAACACGTATTTGCGAAATTTGTGCGGCAGCATGTTCACAAAGCAAACGTGCACATATTTCTTTTATAACAATTTTTAAACCTCGGGGTTGTTTACCAGCCCTTTAATGGCTGAGCAAAGCCAGAGCATGTGGTCGAAAGAGGATGAGTCATGGCCGAATTTGGGGCATGACTGCGAGTGGTCAGGGTTTTATTCTATGAAGGGACCGAGGAGGGGGATACGAATGAGTTTGTAGAAGCCTGAGTGTGCCAGCTCGAAGTTTGTTCAGTTTTGGTGGTGGTGATAAAGGTGGGTGGGGGGGGGGGAGACATAATTTTGACTGCGCTATTCCGTTGTGATTACCACGCGCGAGTGTGGCTCACCTATAAAATATTGTAACAACACAAAAAGACAGACCACCATGGGAAACACACCGTGCGTGGTTCACCGTGTGGTGCTATATACGGAGCCCGGAATCGGTACTTAGCGGTATTCCGTGGCAGGAAGCACATCTGGCTTTAACGCACTGTTTATCTATGTCGGCTGTTGGCCAATCGCATGCTACGTACCCGCTGTTCTACATCAAACAGCAAGTGCCTGACGCACTGATGAGTGTCAACATAAATCTCTGTATGAAAAGAAGGTGACTCAAACAAATGGCAAGTTCGCGCTGGTGCTCGTAAGCTCTCTTTGCCGTATACAAAACTGCAACATATATGTTTATAGCGGTGTCTGATCGGGCATTAGCCGGCTTGTCCACTCTACAAAGTCCCGGCGAAAGCACTCGCCGCGCGGGCTTTCAGGCTAGGATGGCTTCAGTATCACGATGTCCATGCTGAAAGGTGAAACGCGAGAGCTAAGAATGACCAAAGCACTTCTTTCACCTTGTATGGTCACGTTCACTTGTACAAGGGCCGAAGTTTACGTCGTGTTGAAGCACGGGAGGGTCGTGATGCTCGACACGTGTCGCCCTTTTACGAGAACAGAGACATATGCACACATCCTAGGTCCTCCATTCAGGCTCTCCCTGAAGAGCAACTTCGTGTCTCGGTCCCAGGTGGCTCAATGCTTGTCGACTCGTGTCTGCGTCTGCGCTTTGGCCGCACTTCTTTGCTTTGTGCTTATACGCCAACAGTGCTGCGAAATGAGCGGCAGGAAAGCTTTTGCGTGGTCCATAGTGGACAGGCAGCTACGATTAGCATTACAAAAACAGACCGTGAGTGAGTGAGATGTGTCCTGTTCCCCGGCTAGTTGTAACGACTTAACTTTCTAGATTTTTCCCTGTTCTTTTTAGTAATGACAGCCCAAAATGTTGTTTCGATTTCGCATACTCACGTACGAGAATCCTCCTTCTTCACGGTGCCAACGCGCATGCGCTATTCGTCAATAGACTGTCTTGCCGTCATAGTGCCGTCATGTTGGGATGTTAAAAAAAAACCAACAACTGGCCAGACGGTGTGATTAGATCGTATTGGAAATGAAAAGACCGTGAAATATAGCCAATGTCCCAGCATTTTTTTTTCGCATTGTTGGTAAGATTTGTAGTTTTAAAACGTGCTCAAATGTAAGAAAAGTCATCATGTAGCACAGCCTAGCGGGTAAAAAAGTTGGACTGCGAAATATGGAGTCAATCACTTTTCTGTACGTACGTGAGCACTCATGCGCGCCAGTCCTCGCAATTAGAGTATCTATATTCTTATCCAGCCCCGCTCAACTCTGCGCGGCGTATACGACGGGAAAGAAGTTGCACTGTGAGAAGCGGCGCTGCCGGTGCGGCCGCCAATGGACCAAGTCGAGCTGCGGCGCATGCGCACGAAGTGCACGCATGCGCAGTAAACCACCAAGCTCGAGCACGAATCACCCTCGCTTTCACTCAGTTGCAGCATATATATGAGTATACGACTTTATATTCGCTGGAGATGATAGAAAAATTCTGATTACGAATGTTTCGCGGCGTTTTTCCACTTTACCACTCCGTGGTTAGACTCACTCGCTCCGCAAAAAAAAAAAAATGGCACTACAGAAATTGCATCTTTACCAACTAGACGAACAGGCTTTAAAGTGGTTGAGTTGGTATATACGATGTGTCATGGCCTATAAGATATGGCAACATATAAATAACCAGAAAACGTCGGCCTAATAGCCCAAGATGGCGGTGCCCATAGCCAACAGCGCCCACTCAAATAAAGGTGTGATTGCATTAAAGGGGCAAACACAGAAACGAAGAGCGACTTGCTTTACCCTTTTGCACCTTGCGTGAAAATTGTGTCGCTTATGTACCATCAGGTACGTATTGGTGACAGGCCAGCCCTCACTTTCGTGCAATCTACCTCCACAAAGGCTCGCAATTTCAAAGGGGCCCTGCATCGCTTTTTCAAGTGAGAATCGAATGCCTTCATTAACGGAGCTTATTGCCTCACGAATCGACCGCCGCCTTTTCTTTTCAGAACCGGTCAAGTACGAGCGGGAGATTTGTCGCATGTTGCTTAGCCGATCGCACAGCGGGAGCCGGCCGACCCCCTAGTCACCTGAGACGTGGGGGCGCAAAGTCTGCCCCCATACATTGAGTTAATAGAGAGGAGGGACACTGCGAATAACCTTCCACCTCCCCGCCCGCTGAAGGTGGAACCTGCGCATGCCCAGCACGCTGTAATTGCATTCTTCGTTCCGACGCGTGTGCTGCAAGCTAAGCTGGGATGGATGACCATGCAGGGGTAAGGAAGTTGTGTCACGCGTGCGCCATGACTTTTGGAATTTTATTAACAGCGAAGCTTGTTAGGCCAGCCGAATTTGTGTAGCCTATCAGAAAACGGGTATGAGCCATTAACAAAATCGAAAAAAAAAAGACATTGTTATCATAAGCGGGCATGTGGCACAGAAAATGGATAAATCTCACTTGTCACTACTGGTCCACTGAATAAGGAGGAGGCGCAAGTTAGCTTATGGTCCATACGTCCATCCGTGGCCCGTCCGTCCATCTATGCATCTGTCCAACTGTCCGTCCGCGCGTCCATCCGTCCGTCTAGTGAACACTCCAAGTACCACCATCTCACATAATTTTACCATACACTCATCATATAGAAGTACTGCCATCCAGAGGAGATTCCAAGGACTAAATGAGAGGTTGCTACTTACTACTACTACTACTACTACTACTACTACTACTACTACTACTACTACTACCACCACTACTACCACTGCTGCTGCTACTACTACTACTACTACTACCACTACTACTACTACTACTACTACTACTACTACTACTACTACTACTGCTACTGCTACTACTACATACATACATCGCGGATGCACGACCCACGTCACAAAGAGGTTCGCCATAAAACAGAAAGAGTGCAATAATTCATTATGTCATCCTTCTCGTTCTTTGAAGAAGCGTCGTACCCGCTGTACATTTCCGCGAAGATCGAGCAATTTTTTTATGTTGTGGCTGGCGACGATGAAGAATTAGGCCTGAACCTTTTTTAATGGGTCGGAGTATTCGACGACCCACTCTTTACGCAATTCACATTGTGTGTCACCTGGTTGTTCGTTGTTTTCTTCTAAAACTTTTTATTACTCATATTAACACTATTTAAGTTCCCGACATGAAGTCTGCCTAAGGTAAGTTTGCAAGTTTACATGCACCGGCGTGGCTCTGTGGTGGAATATTGGGCTATAGTTTTTTTTTTTCCATTTCGTACGAAGGTGGTTACAGAAACCAGTGGTGGGGGACAACTACGACGCACGCGACTCTTGTTGTGAACTCATAAGAGCTTTCGCTGTAAAAGACATGGCATAGTCGGTCAAATGAATGGCCTCAGATTTTCGCCGAGCACAGTTTCGAATTTGCAAAGTGTCTTTCCATCTTTAGTTTAAGCTCACAGGCTGTGGTTCCTGCATTTCTGAGCAAGCCTCGGGGCAACCAGCGTGGGCCAGTCGAGCCGCAGTATTGCATCCACGCAGGGACGCCCATGCCAGCGCGTCTGCCATGCGATGACGGGAGGAGTCCTGGTTATCCGCAGCTGCCCGTGATGCTGTTCGCGTACCAATTTCCGTCCTGGCATGATAAATGCAGTGATCGTTTGTTTGAACAGATTTCATTTTGCCGCATTAACACTGCTGGCATGCCATGTGTTCGTACATCCACGACTTGTCAACAATGTTTCGGTCGCATGTGGTATACTGCATAGCATGATAGTTTGCAAAGAAGAACAATTTTTGAGACAGTATTTTATTTCCTCGGAAGGGTCACTGGCGGTGCGCATGTACTACTGGGGCGCCGAAGTAGAAGCCTGCCGAAGTAGGTAACACCATATATCATCGGCAGAGGGCTTTTTCATGCATATAGCGTCGTGTCTTCAGCGCAGCCTAAGACATACCAGGGTCTTTTCAATTACGTATTTCAGTATTTTCTCTCGAAGGAACAATCAACCTAATACTTACGTACCGATGTTGCGCTTCACAAATTATGTAATATTTGCTTTTCGATCGACAATGTGAACCAGTATGAACGCAGCCAGCAGTTGAAGATGGGTGTTTAGCAAGTACTTAAACTTTGGCACGGTGGCTGAATCGTGTGACAGACCAAACTTTCTGCGTTCAAGTATCCAGAGAACCACTATCGTCTTTAAAAAAAAAGCTGTGTCTTATTGAATTGATTTATTCACAATGTTGCAATTTACGAAAAGTGATCGATAATACAACAATATTACAAAAAATGACTTCGATTACAAGTAGTCGGTTGCTTGGAACGTCTGCTATATGTGTAATTCTGGTTTCTGGTACTCAGCTGAAGTAGTTTTGCGTATCTGCAATGATGCGAAAGTTGACACGCTATACTCTTGGCTCGAGTGAGGCAGCTATTCCACGCACATAATGCGCTCATTGCCATTTGAACAGATTTTATAAAGCCTCATCCCCTGATGAAGGGAGGACCCCTCCCGAAACTGTTGGGAAATAAATATATTTATCCTTGTTGACAACGCTCCCGTTGTGCCATATCCCATACCTTCACGAAGACTAACTGGTTCATTGATTATTACTCCCACTACACACACACACACACACATATATATATATATATATATATATATGAGATATAACAGACAGTAATGCCAAGGAATGTACAGGGGAAGTTATTAACATTAATGGAATGTAAATAAGAAGAAAGAAAAGTGGATGAAAAAATTACCAACTGTAAGCAGGAATCGAACCTACGACCTTCGAATTACGCGTTCGATGCTCTAACCACTGAGCTATTACAGCGGCACTCCCTCCATCCACTTTTTGGGTTTATCTGTGAATTTAGAAGTAGGAGCGACAGTCAGCGCCATCTATAAGCCAAACAACGAGTGTGAAAACACTCTTATGCGCATGTTTGGCGTCACGTAGCACGTGAACTTATTATGAGCGGGCAGCTGATTAATTGTCCCTCTTATACATATACATACATATATATATATATATATATATATATATATATATATATATATATATATATATATATATATATATATATATATATATATATATATATATATATATATATATGTGTGTGTGTGTGTGTGTGTGTGTGTGTGTGTGTGTGTGTGTGTGTGTGTGTGTGTGTCACCTATAGCTAAAGCTAATTATTAGTCTTCAGAATCGTCCAATTTTGCTGTTCCAAGGCAGGCTTGCGTGGCTTAAGCTTCACCATTTTTTTTTATTCCTGGAAGCAGTTTTGAGCGCTCAACCTTTCTTTTTTCACTTTTTTACTTATATTTTTCGCTCTCCCGCCAGTATGCCATATTTCATTGTCCACGTTCCGATAGTGAGCTATACATAAAAATTATATAAATGCACAAAATCAGGATGTTTGTTGAAGAAGCAGACAGTTGTTGCATGAATTGACATACGAAGAGCTCGAGTGCCCAAACTTTTTTATGAAATTGGTATCACTACAAAAACAAAAAACGAACGCAAAAATATTGATGTGTCTCTTATAATACATACATGCTGTCTGTTTCTACGTGTTCTATGATGTCTTCATCGAGCGCGACAAACCGTGCGCACGCAGTACTGTGGGCAAATTTTTACACAAGGGGTAAAAAAGCCCAAGAACCGTCGGCAAACAATATAGCAATGTTATACCCCGCACTTCTTCGGTGGATTCATGAATGAGCCCTCGGCGCAGTGAAATGCGTCTGCGAATTCCTTCATGTGGCGCAGGGGACCGTTAACGCGGTCCCGACCAGGGCTAGACGTGTCGTCTCCTGCTGGCGTTGCTGTCTGATTTACGTTCTCGCAAAAGGCGAGTGCGTAGTATATGAAGAACAACTGCCTCTGATCAAATTGTGGAGCTTTGGCGAAGTAGAAGTTGAGGGCTTCCTTTCGTGTCCAACTGTCGAAAGCCGTGAAGGCCACTTTGGCCGCCAGGAAGTCCAGCATGTCCGATGCCGACGTCTTCTCCGTGTGAGCTAGAGACGGAGTCACGCCGTAGCCAACAGAGGACGCCGTAAGCTCGGCGTAGCTCTGCCGCAGGCAGTTGCGAAGGTCTTCGAACACGGACGCAGGATCAGATGTGCTGGTATTGTAGAAGAATGCGTACGCCATCGAGTATACGTATCCCAACAGGACCCGGTAGATGCGAGTGCCGGCCCTCGCCACGTGAAAAGCGTGCAACTTCGGATCGTTCGACATGGCGGGGTCGAAGACCGGCAGTGGTATCTCGAGGTGTCTGAAGGAGCGACCGAAGGCGGGCCACGTGCGAAGAAAGCCGTGCGCCCATCCACTCCTGAGGTCTTCACTATCGCCTGTCTCGATGGGACCGCGCCGGCGCTTCACGGCTCGTTGAAGCCAGAATAGGACGAAAGAAGACAGAGACTTGCTCGAGTTCTCTTTCGTGAAGCCGTTGAAGTACTTGTCCCTGAACGTCTTGTTGAAGAAGCGCAGGGGCATCAACGGTTCCCACTTGACGGTGGCTAGCCGTCGCGCGGCGTGATCCGCGAACTCCGGCGAGAAGCGCCGGCGGAAGTCTCCACCCAGGAACGTGAACAGCGTAGAGTTGAGATGATCCATAACGAGAAATTGGAGCACCTTCCAACTCAGCTTGACTACGGAACGGTCGTACGCGAGAAGCGTCACGAGCTCTGGCTCGAAGCGGTCCAAGAGTCGGAGGCAATATTGAGCTACTGATAGAGGTTCCGGAAAACGAGGATTTCGGCCATATGCAATGGAGGCCAGATGGTGTCGCACCGCGTCGTTGCCGATGAGTGGGGACAGCGCCAAGCCGATGCGGAACGCCAGGTAGTTGAGTATGTCGGCCTTCTTAAGCAACTGGTCGACCTTGTCGCTGAAGCTGGCCAGGTACTCAAAGTTGGGCGTCTCGACCAGTTCGTTGAGCGTGACCATCTTTTCGCTGAAGGCTTCCTGGAGGAGCAGGGACCAGACCAGCACACGAGATGCTGGCAGGTTGTCGATGTGCGTCGTCGTACACTCGCTCAGCGGATGAGTGCAGTCGGCGGCTCGCTTGGCCGTGGTACGTCTCGCCAGCTCCATCTCTACAGTGGCCACATTGGTGGTCAAGGGCTTGTGGAGGTGATTCATCAGCACGCTGTGCGCCTTCGTCAGAAACATGAACTCGGCATGCGGCAGACCACCCTCGACGTGGCCGACGAGCAATCTGGGCTCGGAGATGGAAATGGCTGGATGCCTCGGCAAGTTTGGTGGTTCATCGATGGCCAGATGGAAGAGGCTGTCCTCACCGAGCACCCTGTGCAGGCTGCCAACGCTGACGGAGACGTCGTTTGATAGTATGTGGTCCGAGGTCAAGTAGGGCCAACGCTGCAATCCAACCGCGTAGAACAGCATGGTGGTGAGATCAACGAAGAGGCCTACAGGCGGCGCGAGACAAGTGTCGAACAATAACTTGGCAGCCGGCAATTCGCTGTTCTTCCAGCCGAGAACGCTGATCAGAAAACGCGAGTAAGCGTCTAGAATATCGTAGTCCATGGACGTTCTGTCCTGGCTGCTGCCTGGTTCGTGCTTTCGCATCCAGGCCATGCAGACGTAAGCGTAAAAGTCGTTGCACGGGTCCACGGAGGCGTTGACACTGTCTAAGATGCGTTCGGCCTCGCGGTCACACTGCAGCGACGAACAGAGGTCGCGATCCGCATCCCCCACGTCGACGAATGCTGCTCTCTTCGACGCCGAAGAAGACGCCGACGAGTTCTCAAACTCTTCGTCGGTGAAGTTCACGACGAGGTAGATTGGCTTGGGTCGCTTAGGCACGATCAGGTAACTGAGGACGCCCATGGCCACGATAGTGAGGGCGATAAGCAGGGACGAAAAGACGGTGTAGTTGCAGAAGCACACGTATTGCCGATGTGTTATCAGTGCTCGCGTATCCAGCATAGCCGCTCGAAAGGGGTAGCTCGTGACTGAGGCCAATCGGCGGATTTAAACGACGACGACGACGATGATGATGATGATGGCGAAAATGCATGGCTCACACACACTCTCAGGAACTGGCTAGGAAACGTATAATGAGAGGGGATCACGTATTACTTGTCAACCTAATCAATTAGAAAGTGGTTAGAAGAAAATAAATTTTACTAATTCAGAGATTCGCAATCAAAACCACCTTGAGGTAGTAGGTTGATTTTACTCTCTTTATGGATTATACCCACAGCCATTGTGTTAAAAGTGCCCACTGCTACCGGATTTTGGTCCGGAGTACCCAGGAACAGGATTTTGGCACAGTACTCAATGAAAAAAGGAAATTTAGGAATAATAATAATAATAATAATAATAATAATAATAATAATAATAATAATAATAATAATAGTAATAATAGTAATAATAATAATAATAATAATAATAATAATAATAATAATAACATCTTCGGCAGTGCTACAAGAACCCGTTATGTCATTTTAGCCTCATGGCACACGTGCGTCCAGTGAATTACGGCCTGTCTGGAGGCGCGCGCCTCCCGTGCGGCCGTTGTAAGGAGCGTACTAAAAGTACACAGTAGCCGAGGGATGGTCGGCGTATAGTTAGCATACCCCCAGGTGGGCGAGGGACGGCGCTGCTCCCACGCTGGCGCAGTCATGTCGGCGTGGTTAGAAAGAAACCGGGCACACAAGAAACAGCAATCACGCGTTTTAGCGACTCGGTGGTGCTACTGGTGTATCGGTTGGCGCTTGCGGAAGGTTCGTGGGAATGATACCGCGGCGGCTTTTTCCCGCGGAGGGCCGTGGTGATTCGAACGTTGGCGGCGCTGTATTCGCAATACATTTATGTCTTATGTTGTTTGAGTGTATCAATAAGAACTGACAAAAAATGAAGCCAAGCAAGGTATAGGGATGTTTTTAGAAGTAATTGTAACGTGAACGCCCACCTCTTCTACCTTCCTGTGTTGGTATTTAGAGGAGGTGGTTCTATATACCAATGAACACAACTGGGGTTTTCCCGGCTTGTTATGTTTTATTCCTACACAGAAGGCGATAAGAAAGTTCAATTATTCGAATGGAAGTGGCACCGTCTCGAATGCGTTTAATGTTCCCCCAATGTCCTGAGATCTCGGCCTGTACTTTCGAGATCCACCCCGGAAGCGATTACAAATAAGGAAATAATTGAATAAGGACTTGCAGGTGACTCTTGTTTACGACTTAGGTGTCTGCCAGTGGCGCATGCAGTTCGGCGTCCATAAACCTTGGTGTATACATGGTTGAGATCTGCTCCGTGAGATGCCGCAACGGTCCCCGCTGCTCACATGTAAGAAGAGTGTGTGATACTTCAATAAACTTATCCAAATAATGTTCATGAGTTATTATGACAGTTGAAAGGTCGATCCGTATGTTAAGTAAACTTGTAATTCGATGCCTTATGTAACCAATTTAACGCTTGAACTGAAACAGAACCACCAATTTCGAACCAGTTTTATTTTTAGAATACTTTTTCTGAATATTCGGAAAACCCAAAATAATTAACCGCTCTATCTCTTCTCGCTCGTCTCAATAAATGGAAGCGACAAATATATGCTGGGCATGGGTAAAGCGCTTAAGCGATGTGCTCTGTCCATTTGTTGTCATCGAAGCAACCAGTTAGTCACTTATAACCGAAATGGCAAAAAAAATGGCAGCGTATCCACGGGGTGAATGATGGAAGCTGAAACGTGCGGCCCCGGTGTTTAGCAGTGGGCTCAACCCTACGTGGCACTGAAGACAATCATTGGTTAAATGTTCGCGCTTTCTAATGAGGTTAGACTCTCGCCGACAGCGGGGCGAACGTGCTCCCGCAATTGTCACGTTGACGCTGTCGTGCACGCTATAGGGCACGGCGTTGTTGCAAGCGTTTGACATCGCGAGCGGCGGCGTGCTTTGCAGGATCCGTCCGCCACCGGCGCTTGCATTCCCGTTCGCGATTTTGCGCGGCTTGGAAGACTGCCGGATCAGGTTTTGCCGTCACTCGGCCTCCCGGGCCTGTTTTTAGGGGCGAAGCTTCTTATGCCGTGGCTCGTGCGTGCTATACGTAAATATTCGGAGCATGAGTTGGTTGGTTGGTTCCTCAACAACTTGGCGCAACCCATCTAGAGGGATAGGCCATGAAGGGGACGGTGCCTTGCTTTTTAAATTAGTTCACTTCTTGAAAGGAAGGGTTGAATTCATTAGGTAATATAAGTAATAATTTAAATGTATTAGATTTCTAAACAAACAAAAGCATTCAAAAGGATAACATAATAAACACACAAAAAACATATACATAAAACAACTGAATTTATCTATGTTTAGAATTCCATTCTTTTAGATCCTCGTAAGAAATTTGTAACAGCGGTAAAAACGCTCGTGGCTGAAACCAAATGCGATTGCGCCAAATGAAAGGATCACCGGAGACATGCTTTCGGAGTGCCTTCATCGTCCTCTTCTTTCCCACATGCCGATTTAGGTTTCCTGCGACATGCAAAGATGGGTCCTTCAGCTTCTCTAATGTCTTCGGGAGAGTACGTCGAAATGCAGCTTGCCCTGCGGCGGTGTTTCCTTTTACTTTTCTCTGCCTGCCCCGTTTCAGTTTCCCACGGCGATTAGGAAAGGGGCTTCGGCTCCACCAACTTCGTCAGCAGTTTGTTCAGCTGTTTTCTTCATTTTTAGTGGACTTGTGCAGAGTAATGGGCTGTACCGAATTTCTGTGGAGCATAATCGTTTATGATGATGGTGAGTATGCGTGCCTATATGCAGGGTGTTCCACGTAGCTTTAGCAAGAGTTTAAAAATATGCCGGAACACGTAATCACGACGCGACCAAATGCATGTTACTCACTGTTGCCTGGAGCTAGTCGGACTATTTTTTGTATTCTCAAATACTGTTTAATTAGATATGTTTGATTAACTAAGTTTAAAAAAAACGAAGATAGATAAAAATTTCAATGAGAAAGTTATAGATCGGTTTGCAAAACGTCTGATTAGACACTTTGGAACTTTGTATCTGTTAGGTATTAGTGTTTTTCTGCTAAATGCAAATGACCGCGGAATACAAAAAATACCACGTGACTACCCCGCTCGCGCGTCAGTGCGCACGATGATTCTAGTGCTCCCTAGCGTTCCGCGTACGAACGACACGCTTCCCTCACACCCGTTCATGACAGCGATAAGCAGTCACAGCGGTTATCTTTTTTGTGGCTGATAACAAAACGTGTTCATCACAAAGCCACCACCATCGTTGCGGTCCTACTGAGACAGCATAATGGGGAAAATGCTACGGTCGTTCGTACGCAGAACGTTAGAGAGCACTAGAATCATTGCGCGCACTGGCGCACGATCGGGTTTGTCACGTGGTATTTTTTTCACAAACAGAAGCGCGAGAGGACGGGCACTCAGAAATACGGACTTACGAATAGACAGACAGACAGACAGAAGGACGGACGGACAGACAGAAGCACAGACTGCGGGAGCAAGGACGGACGCACAGACAGAAGCACGGATGGACGGACAGACAGACAGAAGTACGGGCGGGCAGGCAGACATACATACAAAAGCATGGACTTACGAATGGACAGACACAGAAGCACGCATGGACAGACAGACAGATATTCAAAAGCACAGATGGACTGACACACACACAGACAGACGAACGGACGTATGCATGCACGGACGGACAGACAGACAGATAGAAACACGCTCGGACGTAGAGATAGAAGCAGGGACGGATGGATGGATGGACGCATGGACAGACGGACGCACGCTCGGACGGATGAACAGAAAGACAGACAGACAGACAGAAGCATGGATGGACGGATGGACAGACAGAGAGTCAGAATCACGGACGGACGGACTGAAGCACGGATGGACGCATAGACAGATAGATGGACAGACAGAGAGAAGGACGGATGGATGCACGCACAAACATACAGACAGAAGCACGGACGGATGGATGGGCGCTTCGACCACTCATCATCATTCCCTCCGTGGATATGATGTAAATGTTTTGTTTTGTTTTTTAACGCGGAGCATTTCTTAGTCGCTACTATGTCACTCGTCGTCGGCGTCCACATCCCACTTGCTTTGCTCAGCTCCCCTCCCTCTCTCCCCTTCCATCCCCTCTTCATTTACCTCCTTCGCTTGACTTCACGCTTTGCTTGACTCGAGTAGATGCGATGGAAGCAACAGATGGCAATAGTACCTTCAACCAGTACTGGGGCACAACCCGACATCATCGTTCCACCACTCGATCAAGGCAATGTTACCCCATCCTCACCGTCTTCAGCGTCAACAACAGCGAGTATTCTGCCAACATTGTATGGCAACCGTGCAATGAACGGCGTGTACGGACGTTTGCGAAAATCGAACCCCTTCGTGCTCGTCGGAAACTTCAACGTCTACATACGCAAGGACGATTGGTTAGTCGACTACATGCACACTTGACACGGGCTGTACTGCGTGTCCAACCACAACGTCGAAAACAGCAGCCTGTCCACCACCATCCACGGCAGTTGCATCGACCTCGTCTTCACCAGTTACGCAATCGCATGACCACTCCTCAAACACCCCTTGACAGTGCAATTTTGCGACCACAAAACATTCATCCTATCCGTCCAACCCAACGACGGCACCATGCTTATCAAAGACGCACTCTAACTTTATACTCCTTGACATCGTTTCTCCTTTATTCAATAAATAAGAATAATAAAGATCAAATAACAATTAAGCATCCCCAAACCATACCAAATTACGCAACATTCACGAGATACCCTCTCCACTTTGCGACGCATTTATTCGAGTTCCCCCCGTAAAAAAAAATGCGGGCAATTTTTTTTTTTTTTGCCGATACCGCATTTATTTGCTCTTCAAAAGGCTCGAACTAGCATAATCGTGAGTGGTAGCAGTCATTCGAAGCGGTAAACAACTGTACCGATTTAACATCAAACGCTGGATCGTGCCACAGTCGGGCTAAAGAGCAAACGAGACGTGAGGCGCGAGTTTTCTCTCCACCATCAAATAATTTCACGCGTAAGAAAGCCACACGGCAGACCACAGTCTGGTTATCCCGGTGTAGCAGACGAATCAACATCCGGGGCTCAGGGACTTTCAGCTCCGGCTCCCGTTGCCTTGATAACGCGTCACTCGCCCTAAGCACGAGAAGTTTGTATTGCAGAAAAACATCAGAAAGTAACATAACTACACAAAATATCTGCAATAAATTATAAGTTACCATTGCCAGCACCGCAAAACGGACTGTCGATAAGCAAGACAGGGCATCCTATTTTTTTAATTGTTTCGCATGGTGGCCACCAGTCGCAGCACCAGCTTGCCGCGGATTGCGGTGTCAACGCCTCCTAGATTGCTCGTGCCTGCCGGATTATCAGCGGTCACTTGGGAAGCGGCGGTTGTCGGAACTATGGTGGTGACACCACTCAAGTAAAAATGTCTTCAAATTGATTTATAAGTTTTTGGAGCCTATATGCAACAAAGATAACGTAGAAAATTTTTGAAAAGGCGTAAACGTAAATATAATTAACCCTACTTAAGTGACGCAGTCATTCAACAACTTTTTTTTTTATACAAGGCATCCTCTGAAATTAGTAGCAAACGCCAAAATTGCCGATTTCAAAGGCCAAGTACAAAGACCCTTATTCCTACGTAGTCAGCGCCGCCATAGACGACCGGCGTTTCGTGCTCATCCGGCAGGCACAAGAAATCTAGGAAGCGTTGGCGAACTTGGCGGTGTTTATTGTTCATTCTTCGCGTGACACGCGCTCAGACGCCGCGCTTTGCTGAGTGGGCCGTGTTGCTTCGTCAGTGTCCGTCAATCGCAGGCTTGGATTGATTGTAACAACTACTTTGCACAGCGATGGACGCCTCTCCGCCTGTTGTCGACGCTCTCTGTGCGGGCGAGCAGCATCCTGAAAGCACCGCGAACGGTGGCGACGAGACGCCGACAAACGCCAAGGTGAGCACTGGGGATCGGGGTGAAGTCACGGCTGAAAACATTGAGGCTACCGTTGACGACGTTCAACTCGAGCAACAGCATGACGACCGTCGGTCAACAAGTCCCGTGCACTCGTCATCTGAGGACTGTTCTTGTTCGGACGAATCTTCGCCTGACGGAGGTGTCCGTCCCGATGATCTCCTCCGACCCTCGCTATTCGTTGACAGTGTTGGCTACGACCGCGACCTCAATGTTTCTGGTACTCTTCGAAAGCATTACCCCGCGTCACTGCGGCGCACTCTTCCCAAGACTGTCGAGTTCGAGACCATCTATTACATGACCCGCAAGTTCGTGCATCACTTCACGACCTTGCATGTGGAACGCGAGTGCGACGCCCACGGCGTCTACGTTTGTGTCGCCTGCAGTTTGGCCCAGCGCACCCTCGCCGAAATTCGGGAAGCTATCGGCAGGGATGGAGAGGGCCGTAGTATAGCACTAAAAAACACCAATTTCATGAAACTCCTGGTTCGCCTGTGCAACCTTAAATCGCCGGACGCGACTCGCATTTGCACCATCAGCTCTCGAAAAATGCGCGCGTACTACGAGTCGGCAGCGTCCTGCAAGATCGTCGGCACCGCGACTTTGCTGGAGGACGAGCAGAGCGAGAAGTTGTGGAAACGCTTCTTCGGCGCCGCTGCCAGCACTATCAAGAAGATTACCTACACCGTCAAACTCCGGCGAAATCGTCGTACCGATCGCGCCGGATACGATGGCGTCGACGATTTTCTGGAAACGGCGACGAAGCGCGGTAAGCAGGCGCTTGACTCGAACGCTGACCCTCCCACTGAGGCAGACTCGCTGATTATAGCGGATTGCCTGGATGCCCGACACATGATGGCGTACGAGAGCTTGAAGGCCAAGGAAGACGCCGCCGCCATAGACGTTTTAATGGCCCAGTGCAGCCAGCAGTTGCCAAATCGCAAACCCCGACCAGAACCTCCCAACGTGGGTGACATCCTCGGTCTTGTGCTGTCAAGCGAATGTGTCCAAAGGGTGCTCGTTGTCAAAGTGATTGAGGACGTTGCCTCAGCATGGTCCATGGACCACGGGCATTTCCACAACATTAGCTGGAAAGACTTGATCAACGTCGCGCCGTCGCTGAGGAGCATGCCGCCGACTGTCGCCCTCGCCGTCCTCCAGGATGTGGAAGCTGTGCCTTTCCTGAAGCTCTTGCGGGAGTGTGTGAAGGTGCTCCGAGTGGTGACTAATCACAGCACATATGAGGAAAGCTTTCACGAACACGTAGTGACAAAAGTGACGGCGTTTGGAATAGCCGACATCCTATCCGACCTTTTTAGCTTCCCCGACCACGTCACGAGGATGACCGCCGTGGAGTGCCTCATCAAAATTTGCTGCCGGCACAACGGCCGACAGGCCGTCGCCAAGGCTGCCTGCGTCGCAAAGGCCCTCTTACGTCTTGACGACCTTAACCGCAGTCATTTCCCGGTCGGCGACGACAGCAGCATCGCCATGGTGACGAAAGAAATGCGAGCCTTGCTAAACCTCCTACAGTCCATGTTCTTTCGCAACGAGTGGCTGCGTCTGGAACTCGCCAAGACGGAGCTGCTCGCGGTCGTCGTAAGGGTCCACCAATGCCTGCCTCCGACATGCACCGTTCTCCGGGACGTCAAGCGTTGCCTCCGCGCAATCTTGGGTGTCTCAACAGAGTACAGTAGTCCACAGCGGCAGCACCAGAGCCAGCACCAGCAGCAACAACGACAGACTGAGTACTGCAACAGCCAGCAGTTTAATGGTGGTTCTTGTCAGAACCAAAAAACAAGCTCTGGAGCGTACCATCGCCCTCAGCGCGTGCATGATAGAGAGGCTGCGCCCCCGGCTCAAGTCAAGCTAGTGGCCATGACCCCCGAGAAGACGAAGGAAAGTGCTGCTCTGAACTGCTATCCAACGAGCGAGGCCCTGCAGTCAGCGGAAGCGGCGGAAGCTGCAAATCGTCCTGTGCCGACCGAGATTCTCAAACCGATGGCCAATGTGCCGCCTTCTTCAGCATGCACAGGTGGCGCAGCAGCCCCCACGGCGCCTGGCAGTCGTTTTTACATCCGCGGCACGCTGGTGCCCCTTCGTTCGGACGAGACGCACGAGCTTCGACGTCTGGGTAGCATGAGGCTGGCGTCGGCGCTCACCCTGGCAAACCTGGTGTGCTAGTTTCTTAACACGTGGAAACCGTGCTCTGTCTACTACGGCATCAGCCTGGATGGCTTTGTGCGTGGCGTCATGTTGAACCACGAAGAGCGGGACGCCCTTCGAAGCGGCATTGACTTCGTTGTGGGCAACCTGCGGCCGCACCTGACCTCCACGAGCATCGGCGTAGAGTTCGTGCCAGTGTTGCGCCACGCGGCGGACAAGCCGGAAGAGGCGCATCACTACGTGGTCGAAGTGTGCGTGCGCGGTGTGCACCCTGTCACGCACACGAATTCAGACGGAGAGTGCTACCTCCGAGAGGGTGACAAGTCCTACCGGGCTCGCTTCTACGACGTTCGTGCTTGGATCGTGCGTATTCAGGAGGAGCACTACCTGCAGGAGAGGAACAGAGCCAGTCTGAAGGAAGGCGAATCGCCGGCTGCGGGAGATGCGCCCCCGTCTCTGGGATGACGTGCACATGGTGGCTTAAACAGCGGCCAGCGTTAACGTGGTTTATGTAGCTTTATTTCAGATGATCGCGTCTAAGTCGACGACCCTGTGTTTTGGACCTATGCAGCTATCGTGGTCCTTTCGTACTTTTGTTTGATGTTTAGTTTGTCAAGTGTATGCCATTATAAGATTACTGTGAAATAAAGACACAGTTCAAGAGATTGCCGCTCCGATTCTTTACCTACATTATCAGAAAAGCTCCTTGCCTTGAACTCGACTTGAAACCGCCTTCAATGAAGCACAAACGCGTTTCGAACACGATGCTCTAAATTCTGCGAAAGCAGCAGAGACGCGTTTCAAACGCGCTCCTTTAAGCGCTCCCATGGCAGAAGAAATGCGTTTCTTGCGCGATGTTGAAGGAGGGCATAAAGTTCAACTCAATGAGCGCTTCTGAATACTGGGAATACACGCGCATCTTTTTTGAAAATACTTATCTTGTGGTTATATGTGTCTAGACACAGTATTCGGTCATTCCAGCGGCGCAAGCGACGCCATGTAGCCGTGTTCCGATGCTGTCACACGGTGATAAAACTGCGACGCAGTTCGGTCTCTCAGTAGTCATGAACCAATGAACGCGTCTTCACGTTCTGCGAAGCTGACGTAAACGCTCGTGACATCACCGTCTCGTCCGCCATTTTGACCTTCCGCTGCGCCACCTATAGTCGCTAGAGTGATCGAATACGTAGTTCACTGTTCCGAAGGGCTGTTTTCAAACGGTTCTCTCTCAGTCTTGAAGTGGCTTGCACTTTTTTTTTTACCAATGTCCATAAACTGCCAATATCTCTTTAGAGGAACTACAGATGTATAGTCTGTTCCACACTTATGGGAAATCTCGGATCGCATGAAACGTGTTGAGGCCAACGCTGTACTCACGTGCCGCTATAGCAGACGGCATGGCTTAATACTATGGCCCTTCAAGTGTCTGCGCATGCATGAGCTGAAGCCAGCACTCGACTGCAGAGCTGGTCACACCGCGATTCATGTGTTCCGAGATTCCTCCAAGTGTGAAACAGACTGTACGCGTCCCATGACTCGCGCAATGGTTCCATAAAATTGACAGGTCGTTTATCTTGTGAGACCACGATATTAATTCAGTCAGGCTATCTCTAGCCTTCAGTGCGTGGCAAGCTGAACTATCAAAGCCAAGTTGTAAAATGCGCAGTTTGAGCTATGATCTTCCCTCGTCGACCAAAACGCGGCAAAGGGCAGAAACCGTTGCTTCCGACTGGGTTATAAACGTAGTTTTTATGCTTCACCAGGGAATAAGGCTGGTGGTTGACACATTGTCAGGTGATCTGCAACGCACATTGCTGATCATGCACATGCACGCCAAGAAGTCGTGGGATAAGGTTTCGAGGGATCCTGGAACACTTTGAAGTTACACTAAAGTCAAATAACACTTTATCTCAAAGCGAAAGCTGACTATATGACATCATCTAAAATAAGAATATTATCGATTGTAGCGTCTTCTTTACCAAGAAATCGAGGTAAATATATGAGAACACATGCGCTATCGTGAGGAATTCTAGACATAACATGTTGCGCTATCTCTCGACGGCGGCTGGTCACACCACCGTAACTGAATGAGAAGCGCACGAAAAAAAAAATCATATCCTACGAACTAGACACGATATAAAAACGACTCCCGGTTTGTCATACTAGGCAACCACTAGAACATTTGAAGCTTAATTTCAATAACGTGCCACTAAGTGCCTTCCTTCCCAGACAATCTGAATATTGGGAGCGGCCACAATTTCGACACACTTTGGCCTCTCTAAACATCGATTGCAAAGCTTAAAGAAGATATTTCAAAAAAGACTCCCGGTTATAGGTTGGCCGATAAACTATCTTTTGATGGATGTAATGCGTTATTCTGTAGCTAAAATCATGCAGCTTCCCAAGTCGTTTTTGTTAACCTTATAGACCCCTTCAAAAATTTAAAGCTGGCTTTTCTGCAATGCGCCTTGCATAACGGAGACGACAGCTAATAACTAGTAAATAGCGTGTTGCGTTATTTGGTTACACTCTGACGAGGAAAACACGTACATGTGCAACTAGGACCTTATTTTCACTTGATGGACGGCATATACCGCTGTTAGTTGGGCGAATAGGCAGTGCAGGGAAGCGATTGATTGATTTGTGGGGTTTAACGTCCCAAAACCACCATATGATTATGAGAGACGCCGTAGTGGAGGGCTCCGGAAATTTTGACCACCTGGGGTTCTTTAACGTGCACCCAAATCTGGGCACACGGGCCTCGACATTTCCGCCTCCATCGGAAATGCAGCCGCCGCAGCCGGGATTTGAACCCGCGACCTGCGGGTCAGCAGCCGAGTACCTTAGCCACTAGACCACCGCGGCGGGGCAGTGCAGGGAAGCGAGCTTTCGGAATACGAAAAGTGATTATTTGTTGTTTCCAAGGCCCGCATTTGCATCATAGTGTTTCAGAACTGCTCGTGGCGCTAACAGTGTTTTTCAAGGCACGTACTTTGTCTTGCTTTTACTCTCTTACGTATCACTCGTATAAAACAATGACGAGGTTTGAACTGCTGTTCATGCACCAGATAGATCACTGAATATTGCCGCAGCGAAAATAGAATGGGTCGTGGGTAATATCAATCGAAAGAAGTGATTGATATGTGGGGTTTAACGTCCCAAAACCACCATATGATTATGAGAGACGTCAATCGAAAGAACCATATCGTGCAAGAATACCTTAAATGTGAAGCATTCATTAATGAATTTTGGTGACTTTGGGCGTATCTGTCGTTCTATATAGCCGCTTACGACTTTGTGCTCCCGGGATATTATCGTTCATGCGGTTTATATCAAAACTGGTGTGGCATAACAGGACTGTATGACAATCATAAATGACAGGTCATATTAAAGTCATGTCTTGCTTCCAACGAACACCATTTTTATATGCCATGATCATGGTGCTCTAGTGGCCGTTTAGTTGACTTGATATATACCAAAACTGGTACGATGAGACATTTGTCTATGACTAACATAAATGACAGATAGTAATGTGAAAATCGTGACGTGCATGCCATGTAGCATGACAATATGCCATACGCATGGTGCGTATGTGGCCGTTTGACTAGCTTCACATGTTCCAAATTTGGAATTGGGTGACGCGAGTGACTGTATAACAATTATTGTAGATGTTAAGATGACAATCATGAAATCCATGGCATTTACAACATGATTTACGTGCCCTGCTCACGGTACACTAACGACCATGTCGCTAGCTTGTACACCCAAACTGATATTGCGTAATAACGGTAATACAAGCTAAATGACATGTCTACACGTGTAAATTATGGCATGCATGTCATGTAAACATGACCTACTCCTTGCAGGCTGCTTCGCATTTCACCCGTTCGATATGCGTTAGCAAAAAAAAAAAAAAAGAACGTTATACTCGTTACTCAAACAAAAATGAAAGGCGTCATCACCGTGCGTTACCTACAAAAAAAAGGTAACGCGTAACCGTTACAGTTTGCAAAAAAGTAATGGACGGTTACCTCGGCCGTTACGCAGTCGTAAGTATTAAAATGTTTCTTTGCTGCAGGATCTGAAATAAAAAAAATTAATATCTCAAATATATGTTTCACATAAAGCTTCTAAACTAAACTAGGATTATACCCGAAATGTTCACTTAATGAAAATTACTTGCACAAATGTTATAGTTTGATTGCCTGTACAGCTGGAACTTCAGGTGATTGCTTCTGACCCGAAGCCATTTTTCTCAAGGTAACCTTATGCACAATGTGATATCCAATCAGCTATCGGAAAGAAAGCATCATGAAACTCTTAAGAAATTTAGGGCAATTGTTTTTTTTTGTTCATAACAGCCCATCTACTTGACATCACTCCGATGTTGTGCACCAGGTGCCAATACAGGCAATCACGAAGGCCTGCATTAGCACCTTCCTTTATTTACTTTTTTTAAGGTGGGGTGTTTATACCAGTAAACAATATGCACAAATTTTGTGGAAGTACAGAAATGTATTAATGGCATACGCACGAAAAAAAAATATGTGCGTAGACATTTTTTCGTTTCAACTGTATAGTTGCCACGAAAGCTTGCGATCGCTCATGTGAAGGTGTTCAAGCTTCAGCCTGTGCTCAGGGGTCTAATAATCAAAAACGTAGCTGTCCTCGGCAATAAAAAGAAGCGAAACTTGTTCGGCAAACAAAGTTGATAAGTCTTATCAAATTTGTATCAACTACAACGTATCCACAATCATGAAATAGTGCATATTTAGACAATTCTCAAAAATAATTTTCTGCGCTTTACAAGTTTCAAACAATGTTATTTGCTCTTTGTTGTGCATACACTTCATGCGCAAAATGTCTTATTCGTAACGGTAACATTTGAGTTTCACGTCGTTTTTATGCATAATATGATAAACATCGGCGCTTATTATATTCTAGAAGATAATTTTAAATCAATTCTAAAACGACGCTCCTGTATGCTGAGTGAGTGAGTAACAACTTTATTAATCGAAGGGGTGAGGGGTAAGGGAGGCTAAGCCACGAAGGCTGCCAGGCTGTGCTTCTCGATGACTTCTTCCGCTCGTTTCAGGACCCGTGTCTGGATGTCTATGTCGTTGCTGGAGAGAAGGGCCTCCCATTGTCCCTCGTTGGGGGGTGAGCAAAGGAGGTCGGCGGGCGGGGGATCCTCCGGGCAGCCCCAGAGGATGTGGTTCAACGAGGCAACGTTGCCGCACAGGCAGCAGCGTGGATCGATGGCACCTGGGTGCATGTATGAAAACACGAGGGGGCACGGGAAGGTGCGGGTCTGTAGGCGACGCCAGGCGATCTCGGACCGCTTGGGAAGGCTGCTGTGAGGATGTGAATAGAAATATCGCTCGAGGCGATAGTGCTGAGTGATGTCGTGGTAGGTGACCAGGGGCTCCGGCACCAGGGCGTCCGACTCTGAGTGGCCCACCGCTCGGTCGACGAATCCTCGAGCGCGTTGGTGAGCTGTCTCGTTGCCGGGGTGACCCGAGTGGGCGGGGACCCAGATCAGTTCTATGCGGCACTGCTCATCTTGCTGCAGTAGGGGCCGAAGTAGCCGTAAGGTGGTAGGCGAGACGAGACCTCGCGCGAAATTCGAGATGGCTTGTTTCGAGTCGCTGATTATGACGCTTGCGTCAGCCGAGGTCGCGGCCAAAGCAATGGCCACTTCCTCCGCCTCGACGACGTAAGGCGTTCTGACGGTACCAGCCGTGATGGTCGGCCCCAAAGGAGCTGAGGAGGGCGACACGGAAACGACTACGAAGGCGTCCCTGCGTGCATTGTATCGGGCCGCATCTACGTAGGCGACGGCCGGGTGGTCGGCGTACTTTGCTTGAAGCATGGCGGCACGGGCTTGGCGGCGAGCGTCGTGGTGGCCCGCCAGCATATTCTTAGGTAGCGGCTTGATGTAGAACGCCGCGCGAATAGCATGGGGTAATGAGACCAGATCCGGAGGGTGGGAGGAGGTGTCGTGGCCGATGGAGGAAAGGATGTGGCGACCGGTCGGCGAACGGTAAAGGCGTTGCACTTGAGCGGAGCGGTGAGCCTCAATCAACTCGTCGAGCGTGTTGTGTACACCCAAACGGAGAAGACGATCGGTGGACGTGTTGGGGGGAAGGCCGAGGGCAGTCTTGTATGCCCGGCGGATGAGGACGTCAATTTTATCGCGTTCCGATTTTAGGAGACGTGTATAAGGAAGGCCGTACGTGAGGCGGGAAACGACGAAAGCGTCGACAAGGCGAAGTAGATCGTGTTCTCGCATGCCTTCACGCCGCGCACGGACACGGGCGAGCATACGTGCGGTCTGCTGCACCGAGAGCGAGAGCTTGGCTATGGTGTGTGTATTATGGCGGTTGGACTGTAGGATCAGCCCGAGCACGCGGAGATGCGAAACGACGGGAACAGGAGTAGAGTTGGCATGAACCGTGATGGTGGGGTGGGGAGTTTTGTAGCGACGCCGGTCGGGAGGCCGCATGAGAAGAAGGGCCGATTTGGCCGCTGAGCAAGTAAGACCGGCCGCGTGCACGTGGGACGTGACGACGTCGGTTGCGCGTTGCAACGTCTGCTCGATATGGCCGTCAGAGCCCGACGTGACCCAGAGAGCAATATCGTCCGCGTACAGGGTGTGTTTAAGACCGGGGATACGGTCCAGCTTGCCAGGAAGCGAGCGGAGGACAAGATTGAATAGAAAAGGCGACAAGACGGCGCCCTGAGGGGTGCCACGAGGGCCAAGCTCGTACGTGGGAGACGGGAGGTCCCCTATGATGATTTCGGCCGTGCGGGCGGTGAGGAACGCGCGAATGTAGTTGTAGGTGCGGGTGCCGGGATTGAGGGCTGCGAGTTCGGCAAGGATAGCCGAATGGGAGACGTGGTCGAACGCCTTGTGAAGGTCCAGGCTAAGGAGAGCCTTTGTGTCTGAAAATGTGGGTGGGTCGAGGAGATCATGGTGGAGTTGTAAGAGGACATCTTGCGTGGATAGGTGGGGGCGGAAACCAAGCATGGTGTGGGGAAGGAGATGGTGTGCGTCCGTGTACGTTTGCAAGCGAGCGAGAACGACATGTTCTAGAAGCTTGCCGACGCACGAGGTGAGTGAAATGGGCCTGAGATTCTCGATTGTGAGTTTCTTGCCCGGCTTGGGGATGAAAGCCACGCGAGCGTGTTTCCATGATTGGGGGAGGTTGCCGGAGCGCCAGCACTCGTTGAGGAACGAAGTGAGGGTAGCAGCCGAAGGGGCGTCGAGGTTTCGGAGGAGCTTGTTGGGGATGCGATCTGGGCCGGGGGCGGAAGTGGTGCGGAGCTTCTGTAATGCCGCGTAGACCTCCGCTTCCGTGATATCGGCGTCCAGTACTGGGTTGGGGGCCCCAGAGTAGGACGCGAGAGGGGGAGGAGGTGTGCCAGGAGGCAGAAGCTGAAGGTATTTGGCGGACAGGTCTGCCATCAGCGACGGAGTGTCGCCGGGGTAAGCCCGGACCACTCGTTGTAACTGCTGCCGAGCGACCAACTTGGCAGAAGCAGGGTCGAGGAGGTGGCGGAGGAGATGCCAGGACTGTTTGCAGCCCAACTGACCAGAGAGACCCGAGCAGAGCTGCTCCCACTGTTGGCGGGCGAGCGCGGTGGTGTGTTGCTCGATCGTACGATCGAGGTGCGCAATGCGGCGGCGTAAGCGACGGTTGTGACGTTGCTTCTGCCAACGGTTGCAAAGGCCGGTGCGGGCGGCCCACAGGTGGGCAAGACGGGCGTCAGTTGCCGGATAGTCCTTCGTGGTGGGGATCGAGGCGGTGACTGCGTCGAGGTCCTCTAGCAGCTGGTCGGTCCACGTCGAGAGGTCCTCGATGTTGGAAGTGGCGGAGTGCAACCGGCGTTCTCGGAAAGCGTCCCAGTCTGTATAGCGGGCCGTGTGTGGGCGCGGCTTGCTGGGGGAGGTGAGAACTTGAATGGTGAGGACATAGTGGTCACTGCCGAGGGACTGATGCGTGTTATACCAGCGCGCGTCGGGCACGCTGCGGCAGAAGCTGAGGTCCGGGGTGGTATCGCGGCACACACTGTTGCCGATGCGCGTTGGTTGCGTGGGGTCGGTGAGCAGGGAAAGGTTGAGATCGTGAGCGAGCTGCCACAGCCTCCTTCCGGGGCCATCTGCCTTCGAGTAACCCCAGTCCGGATGCTTGACGTTGAAGTCGCCGAGAATAAGAAGGGGTGATTTGGCTGCTTTCGCTGCAGCGGCACGGAGCAAGGCTAGGAGAGACGCGTCTTCAGTGGAGCGAGGGGGGTTGTACACGTTGAGAATAAACAGAGAGGGCTGTTCACGTTGCTGAGGTAGTGTCTCGAGAAAGACGTGATGGACTGCAGGGAAGGGTAGATCGTGTCGATTGACAGCGAGCGTCCGCCGGGTGAGGACGGCCGTCACGGGATGGGGCAGAGGATGGTGAGTTACTTGGTTGTAGGCGACGTAACCCGAGAGGGAGACGTCGGCGTGAGTTTCCTGTAGTACGATGATATCAGGCGCGTCCGAGGGGTCTAGTTGTTGTAGGTGGAGAAGGAGGTGGTTACGCTTGGGACGAAAACCACGGCAGTTCCACTGCCAAATGGTGACGATGGATCGGTCAGCCATTTTTAACAGCGGAAGATATTGCCTCGGCCGGTGTTTGCGAGGTTCGGGCGGCGCCGGAGGAGGTGGTGGTGCGGGCATGGAGGGGTAGCTTTGCTCGGATGCTTCCAAGCATGGCAGTTTGTAGGCTATCAACTGTTGACTGTAGAGATTGGAAGGACGCGGCGGGGGGGTAGGCGGCGAAGTCTGTGCGTAGGGAATTTAGAGCTTCGTGCTGTGCAGTGAGAAGCTGGTGGACGGAGTTGAAGCGGCTATCCAACCGCTCTTCAAGATCCACCAAGGCCGTCTTGATGGATACCTGGACCTCTTCAGAAAAGTGAAGAGATTCAAGGGAAGTGTTGGGTCGACGGCGCTTGCCAGTGCATCCTTCGGGAGTCTGAACGTCCATGTCGGAGGAGGAGCAAATGGTAGAGGGCAGAGAGGATTTCACTGTGATGGCTGATTCCAGCTTCTCTTCAAGAGCTTGCAGTTTCGCTTGGAGGGAATCAATTTGGGTCTTCTGAGCTGCAATTTGAGCGCTTTGTGCAGTGACCTGCTGTCGGAGGGAGGCGTTTTCTTGCTGCAGTGCAACAACCTGCGGCTCCGAGGGCAAGCCGGGGGCGCCGCGGGGCCATGTCGAATTCATGGGCTGTGATGTGGGTTTAGGCACCGCTGGTACGGGGGGCGGAGAGGCAGTAACCGACTTGGGCGGTGGAGCTGGTGAGGGACCACTTGCTGCTTGCTGGGAAGAGCGCACTACCGCTGCGGGCGGAACAGGCTGTTGTGGCGGGGGGTGTGTGTCAGGTACCGGGGCCTTCTGGCGTTGAGGGCGCTGCACGTAGCGGTGTTTACAGTTGGAACTGTACGTGGAGTGATTCCCATTGCAGACGATGCAGCGGGGGTTGCAAGTGGGTGGCGATCCTTCGGGCGGTGTGGGGTGAGCAGCGCCGCACCGATGGCACCGCTCCTGCCGCGGCTTGGGGCACACGTCGGTCCGGTGGCCGGTCGAGCGGCAATTGTAGCAGGCTTCCACCTTGTTGCGGAACGGAAGGAGGCGAAGCTGGACACCGTGGTAGAAGATCCACCGCGGTAGTTTCGGCTCCATGAGGGTGACCAAGATGTGAGGGGCCTTGCCCATGCGGCGGCCGCCCACAACAGAGAGGGTAGGATTGCTTGCCTGAAGGTCTTCAAGGATGGCTTGGTCCGTGAAGTCGTCGAAGGCGTGGTACAGTATGCCCCTGAGGGCATCGTCTGGCGGTGGGGCGTAAAGGTGGACGGTGAAAGTGTTGCCGGAAACCGTGAGGGAGGTGATGCGGAGGTATGCTTGTGCACGAGCCGAGTCCGCGACGCTGAGCGTAAAAGTGTTGTTGACGGGGTGGATCCGCACCGTGTCGCGAGATGCGGGCGGGAGGTCTTGCAGGAACGCTGCTTGCAGCAAGGCGGTGTACAAGTGCCAAGGCTGTAGCTTGGTGAGTTCTACGGGGCTTTTTGGGCGGCCGACGATGTGAATCGTGTCCGCCGGGAGACTGAACGCACCACATCAATTTGATGCTTGTGGCGTCTACAACGTTCCCTGCATAAGTGGCTGTTAATATGGAAAACGAGCTTGACCGACTGAGATTCGTCACCGGTGCTTCAATGTGTGTAGCTTTGGGTTCCCTGTACTTCTCGCCCTTGACTCTCAGCTGTAACTAGGAGTGAAGAGACGGTTATTTTTTATCAACTAAACTTGCATTGGCGTCAATATTGTCACCATCTTCAGGTACCAGCTAGTTGAGATGCTGCATAAACTCTTGCTCGACCTCGCGGAGCAAGAAAAGGGGGCATCAGATTAGTGCCAGGGCGCTGCGTTGTGCTCTCAACCGGGCTGCAAAAATTAGGCGACTTCTTCTTCTAACCACTACTACAAGCATCACCGCTAGTTCTTTGTGTTCCCCTTTGGCGCGGCTGGCGAACGCAAGGAAGCGGAGAAAGCACAAAATAATGCGAGAGGTCCCGGCTCCGTGATGGCACGTGGTGCGTGCATGGCCAGAGCAGACCCTTCTCTAGTACTGCTTTCTCGTTCCCTTTTCTCCCACATTCCTGCTCCTTTCTCTCCCCACTATAGCCATCCCCCGCGCGTCATTGTTGAAGTGACTTCCACCAGAGAGAAACAGTAACGATGACGCGCTTTCCTCTTTTCCTTGAAAGACAACTTCGTGAAGGATTCACGGTCGTCCCTTGTAAAGCCCCTCCATGCGCTTTCCGCTAACTCGTTCTTCCCCACTCCATTTACACCTGTGTCCTCCGCCCAGCGGGAATGAAGGTGCCGCCATGATGTTTCTGCTGCTTGACCCAACGTTACTAGATTATTTCTTTCGTTACTAGATTCTTTCGTTACTAGATTATTATCTAGTAACGTTGGCTTGACCCACCTCGCGTCTAGCCCCCAGGAAAGCTCCCACCACTTCACGCGCCCACCCCACCTCATTCATACCGTCCCACCGTTCGGCCGTTGACCCCGTCATGCAGCCTCGTGCAACGCCTCGAGGTGGCGTTTCTTGCGAGCTTAAGGAGGAAACTCCAGACAACACTTGTGGAAAAAAGAAATATATTTACTTTCTTACGTGTTTAGAAACAAAAGAGAAGGAAAAAAATCGGGAAGAAGTGGCTTAATAACTTCCTTTCTGAAGCGCCGGAACAAGGCGGCGGTGGTGGAACAATGGTTCGCGCTACTTTAGAAAGCCTGACGATAGTTATAGCGCGACAACAAAACGACGACACAGAGACAAGAGGGACACGAAAGACACTTGTCTCTCTTGTCCGTCTTGTCTCTATGTCGTCGTTTTGTTCTCGCGCCATAACTATCGTCATGCCATACCAACTAGCCCAAGCTGCCACACTTCTAAATTTAAAAAGCGGCTGTAGACACGATGGAGGGGCTTTAGTCACTTGCACTGGCACTTTCGAGTGCGATAAAAGGTCATGGTGGCCGCCATCTTCGGGTACCTACCACAGCGAACCTGTCTGTGACGTCACGTGCAACTTATGCACTCGCAAGGTGCGCCCCCTGCACATGCGGAGCGTCGAAGCACTTGCTTTGAACGCGAGTCCTTGTTGCTCGTGCGGAAAATGTGTAATAAAAAATAGCTTGCGGTGTGTCGGTACCTATGATTTCTCATTTCGTGAGCGAAAACTAGCCCACGGTTGTTGGCCACCTAAGATCTAATGGCATGTCTAAAAAAAAATTATGAAAAGTTTACACGTGCCCTCGCGTGACTAGAAGACCAAACGCCCAGAAAGCTGCTAGATTGAGTGAGACATGACTCTGCCCAACAAGAAGACATAAAATTTATTTCTAATGTTTATTTGCGTGTATTCAAGGCAGAAAATCAAGAAGCCGAGTTACGCAAAGGCGTAACATGAAAACGCCGAAAAATTTAAATGCCGAAAAATAAGTATACAGAGAAGATAAAACACCGGGAACTATACCTGAACGATGCTGAAAACCACGTGAACTTTGATTGATTCGGAGAAAAATGCACGAAGACGCAGTGTAGTGTGCTCCCAGAAGAGAAAAGCTAAACTTATTTGCAGGGGCTGTTATGTTTATATGTTTGACAAGAAAGTAGGTTCTGCCGCGCCATGGTGGTCTAAAGATTATGGCGCTCAATTGCTACGCCGAAGGTCACGAGACCACACCCTGGCTATCATCCTTACGCAGGGGCCATGCTAATCTTCTCTGTATCGTTCAAATTTTAGTATATGTACTTTGGAAGTACCACCCTGGCTACGGCGGCCGCATTTTTGATGAAGACGAAAGTATTCGAGGTTTGTCTAGTT
Source organism: Rhipicephalus microplus (assembly GCF_013339725.1). Taxonomy (NCBI): domain Eukaryota; kingdom Metazoa; phylum Arthropoda; class Arachnida; order Ixodida; family Ixodidae; genus Rhipicephalus; species Rhipicephalus microplus. Next base: position 136,259,588 of record NC_051165.1, read on the forward strand.
AGATTCAGGTTCACGTCAAAGAAGAACCCCAGGAATAATAATAATAATAATAATAATAATAATAATAATAATAATAATAATAATAATAATAATAATAATAATAATAATAATAATAATAATAATAATAATAATAATAATATAATACTTATTATTATTATTATTATTATTATTATTATTATTATTATTATTATTATTATTATTATTATTATTATTATTATTATTATTATTATTATTATTATTATTATTATTATTATTATTATTATTATACGGAAGTAAGTTCTGGATACGGTGTGAGACGTGAGGAACATGGAGCGCCAAAGAGATTACCGAGGTTCCTGTAGAAGGTAATGCCGTAATCTCCAATGAAGTGATTGATGTTTTTTCTGGCTCATCGCCTCCTATATATAGAGGAGTGAACAAGCTGGACTCGAAGACAACGTCGAGGAAGTGATTAGAGACAATGACCACTGCTCACAGAGCAAGAGACCAGGGTTTACAGTAGCACCCCCCCCCCTTCCCCCCTCCGTTTCGGAAGAGGCCCGCGTGGTGGTACTGCCGCCAGCATGGTTGGCGCGATACACGAAAATCCGCTTTGTTGCGGTGCAGTTTCTATTGGCCAAACAGGCCAGTGCATAAACGAGAGAATTAGGGAGCATGAACTTTCTGTGGAAAATAAACTTTCGGCCCATTTGCATGTGCAACTGTGGTTTCTGCAAATGTGAGCCTGGGTTTTCCAGTCACCGGTTCTCAGAAAGAGTAATGATAAAGGTTGAAGGGTAAATCCCGAAAGCACACTACATTAAAAAAGGGAGATATGCGTGTTAATGATATATGTTGCTCTGCAAGGTGGGGAATTCATTTTTTAGGATTTTTCGTATAGCGGCTTTCTAGTAATTACTTACTTTTTGTCTATCTGATGACGTTTCCTGAGGAGCATGTGAAGTGATCAGCGCTCGCATGGTTGCTTCGGTTATATATGCCGCTGATGTTCTGAGAATGAAGTTAGTTGTGAGTTACGCCCTTGCTGTCCTGTCCTTATTTGTTCTTCCTTGATGGTACGCATCTTTTTCTTTTATTTTCATTTCAGTAAGTACGTATTAACTAGCCAAACACAAATTTTTATTAAGCCGAGGCTAACGTGAAAATTATTTCACAGCTTTCCTATAGGCAAAAATGAAGTTTTTTTCATTCCATTCCCTACAGGCAACCAGTACGATATCGGCATTTCAAATTTTGACACAACGTGTTTGTATGAAATGAAAATAGATTGCATACGCTTGACGTCATTGTCATAGCTTTACAATGTACTCGTTTACCAACATGCCAACTTTGACGTAAAGGCAGCATAATCACAGCGTGTTCAACCTGCGTCAATCAATCAATCAATCATCAATCAATCAGTTTATTATCAATATGATAACGATGCGGCGAGAATTTTGTTGGCCTCTGTTTGTCAATAACAAGAAAATTTTCGACAGCGCTGAAATAAACGTGTTTGCACGAAACAAGTGCTGACATAGGCAAGCTCTGTCCTCGCGCTGTCTAAATTTTCTTGATGCATGATGAAATGCCAGCTCGGCCAAACACTCCCTTTAATCGGTTACGTCAATAACAAAAATTTAGAAACATGATGATAGCATTAACACGTGACGTCACAAAGCTTGTGTGCGTCATGTGGTGCACAACATTGCAGTTTCAGTGACGTCTGTGCAAGCCATCTATGCAATGAATCACTCATCTGTTCCATGGAATATACAGTTATGCTTTTTTTTTTCTTTTTTTAGGGCTTGAACCGCATGCAAAAATAACATGGCTGTTGGAAAAAAAGGTACAAAGCCGGTGAAACCTTTATTCTAGCAAAATACTTTATGTTCGACTGTAGCTATATTATGGAGGCATTTTTGTCGTTTCGGCATTTCCGTTTCAATGTTTAGCCATTTCACTTTTCCGGCTTTTCGGCGGCTGCATTTCCGATGGAGGCGGAAATGTTGTAGGCCCGTGTGCTCAGATTTGGGTGCACGTTAAAGAACCCCAGGTGGTCAAAATTTCCGAAGCCCTCCACTACGGCGTCTCTCATAATCATATGGTGGTTTTGGGACGTTAAACCCCACAAATCAATCAATCAATCAATCAATCAATCAATCACTTTTTCGGCTTTTCCTCAATTCGGCCTTTTCTACTTTGAGTGTTTTAAGTTGTAGCATTCCGATCATTCGCCATTTTCAATTTCAGTGTTTTGAATGCTTATAAAAAGCCTAAAATTAAGAGGATGAATTATGTCAAGGCTGATTTTGGGAACACCCTAAATTATAATGCCTAAGAACTTAATGCTAGAAAACATAGGGAACAACGCAATTATTTTTCTCTTAGCGAATTTGGCTGGTGGCCCAGCCTTTTTCGAAGGACGTAAGTGAAATTTCACATCCCGCTGCAGAGGGCTGCAAACCAGTTTGGGGTCCAGAAAAAAAAAGGAAGGAAAAATTCGGAGAAAGTACCAGCAAAAGAAGCGGCAGTGACGATGGCTTTGTTGAAATGTTTCTCAGTGAGAAGAAAAGAAAAAAACGGGAGGAGGAGTGCCGCCGGAAGCGCGTGGGTTGTCCATGCATTGTCCCTAATTTTTTTCTTTCTTTTCTTTTTACCTTTCTCTTTTACTCCCACTACCCCTTCCCCGTGCCGACTTGTTGAGGTGTCATCGTAATGATATACAGTTACGGGCGGCACTTTTCTCTTCCTTCCCATTTACATAACCACATAGAGGAGGAGATGAAATGACCACCTGACGAAACGACTCAAGAAAAGGGGGAAACTTAAAAAAAAAATTCCTCTTCTTCTGATCACACACATGAGCTGAGTTCAAGCGCATGTTGTTCGGTCACTCGGTGATTCACCCATGGCACCGAGCCATACACACCAAAGTGAATACATACATGCGACCCGCTCCACCTTTAGGAAAGTGTTGACCACGATAAAACTCAAAATAATTGAATAGAGTATCTTTAAGAGATAAACACACAAGCATAAAAACAGCATAAAAAGGAAATCGACGCCATTGATCCTTCAACCAGTAGCACCTTCAACCAGTAGTGGGGCACAACCCAACATCAGCGTGTCACCACTCGTTAAAGGCAACGCTTCTCCTTCCTTCGATAAATAGGAATAATAAAGGCGAAACAACAATTGAGCATTGCCAAATAGTACCAAATTACGCAACATTCACGCGATACCCCCGCCACTCGGCGACTCACTTACTCGAGTTCCCCCGCCCCCGCGGGAAGATTGTGGGCGACTTATTTTGCGAAGAAGCTACACCCGAGGGTCCACTCTGGACAAGATTGAGAGTTTGTGCATACGCTGCATGCTTGATGCATTTACAAACTTCCATTCAATCATTAGGAGCCAAGCTCCTTAGGTCTGCAGCTCACTGTCGTCGTCAATAAAGTTCCCCTCCGCACCACCACTCCTCACACAAGCCTTAGACCCAGGTCTATCTCGCAGCTCCAAATAGACGCTATAGGTCTCCGAAGTGGACTTGGCGGCCGACGCAAGAACCATACAGGGAGGAGGAGGACAAAGATTTATTTGGTGCCATATACGTATAGCTGATGTTCAGCGTGCAAGAATCAACTGTTGGTCATGCAGCCAGGAGACCTTGGTCTCATAGAGTTTCCTAATATACACTAGAGGGAACTCTGGCTTTGTAGTCTGTGGGAGCTGCAACGCACGGAGACTAGGCATGTACGAAGACTAGGCAAATGTGTTTACTAGCCATCATTCCCATGGTCGCTGAACGATCGTAGCATCAGAGTCCCGTCTAGTTAATTTTAGGAAACTCTATGCTTGGTCTCTGGCGGTTGCCTCTGCCCACTGTGTTTCCGGGTCGGGGCTGTACAGCGTGGTCTCCCACTGCTGAGGTATATGCGCAAACTGAGGATTGTCAATTTTCTTTAATTTAAGACAGCCCCTCAGGACACAGTGAAGATTTGCGTCCCGTCTTTGGCTGAGTTTGCAATAACACAGTTTCATCTTGCGCCATGTTTCACGCGTTCGCAAATCACGCATGACGTTCGGAGAAAGCGAGCACAGAAAAACAAACAATGCGTCTCAAGCGGCTTCTCCTCGCGAGTCTCGGCTCGCTGCGGCATGAGCGTCGCCTGAACCCGGCACAGGCCGCCGGGTTCAGCACTGGTGCAGTACGGGTTTTAGAAGCATTGCCCCCCTTACCGCCTTCACGAAAACCAACAGTGAGATCAGGTGCATAACACTCATCGGTTGTAACGAACACGCAACTGCTTGTTTTTGATTCGGGACATTTCTGGCAGTAAAGAACTCCCAACTAACTGTGCAGGGTCAGTTAAGGGTGAAGTTTGAGGGGCTACGAAGTTGATTTGTTGCACCGATTCTTAAAATTGGAAGTTTACTGGGCTATTGGGCGTATAGTGCATGAATCGTTTGTTACAATGCAGTAATTAAGGCACCAGCTCATAGAACTGATGCAGTCAGTATACTGAGACGATGCAGTCTTGCACTGATCTTCTTTCCCTATCACTGCAGGCAGCTGTTCCACCCCGAGCAGCTGATCACTGGAAAGGAGGACGCGGCCAACAACTATGCTCGAGGTCACTACACCATCGGCAAGCAGATTGTGGATCCGTTGCTGGATCGGATCAGGAAGCTGGCAGACCAGTGCACGGGCCTGCAGGGTTTCTTTATCTTCCGGAGCTTTGGAGGTGGCACTGGCTCGGGCTTCACCTCGCTCCTCATGGAGCGCCTCTCGGTGGAGTACGGCAAGAAGTCCAAGCTCGAGTTTGCCACCAACCCAGCTCCACAGGTACTTTCTACAAACGCATAGCAGTAAAACTGAAAGCTGGGTGTGTTTGTATCTGTTGCAGTGTTTCGCAGTGCACTGTTTCGTGGTTTGTTCGCGTGTCACGTGTCTTGGGCCGCACATGCGGTATGCTGGTTCTCGGGTACTTGTATATGCTTTGTTCCTTTCAAAAATAAATAGTCGAGAGTTAGCGCTTGTATGTCTCTTTCTTGTCCCTGCGTTTTGTGCGCGCTAAAGAAAAGTTAAAATATAAACTTTCTGCAAACCTACTATGTTGCGCTGTAGCATTGCGATAACTCGGATAGTATCCAGGCACTATGGAGGTGTCGGCGGCCCGGCTTTCTGGTTCGGCTGCATGGTTAATCTTGTTTGGCCAGAAGCTGCTTCATGTCAGCTGTCCACGCCAGTGTGTCAAACAGCATACCTGTCCCCAGCCATGTGGCAGATTTGGGCTGCACTCCTGCATATTTTTGTTCTTCGCGTAGTCAGTACATCGTATCCGAGGAGAGACCATGCAGAAGACGTCACCCTTGCACACCAATTTGTTGTTAAAGCACATCGTTTGCATGCTGTGTTGATTTGTAGTTTTTGCTTGATATATGTCGGCTGCCACCACTGCTTCTGCATTGCATCTCGAATATCATTATTGTTACTAGTTTATTTAAGGCACACCTGTTCTACTGCCACTTGGTTCTTTTCGTGCTGATACCAAAGACGTAGCACCAGTATAGTCAAGGAGTACTCTTTAATTTAGCAACTTGTAGCCCAATGTATTTGCGAATTGTCGATGAAGTGTTCTGAGCGAAGCGTCTGACATCAATGTGTGCTCATTCTCGCTTTACCTCCTGTCATTACAGGTCTTCACAGCAGTCATGGAACCTTATAACTCCATCCTCACCACGCAAACGACCTTCGAGCATTCCGACTGCGCTTTCATGGTCGACAACGAGGCAATCTACGACATCTGCCGCCGCAACCTCGACATTGAGAGGCCCAGCTACACGAATCTGAACAGGCTCATCGGCCAGATCGTCTCCTCTATCACTGCCTCTCTGAGGTTCGATAGCACCCTGAACGTCGACCTGACGGAGTTCCAGACCAACTTGGTGCACTACCCTCGCATCCACTTCCCCCTCGTCACCTATGCTCCGGTCATTTCTGCCGAGAAGGCCTACCACGAACAGCTCATGGTCTCCGAGATCACGAACGCCTGTTTCGAGCCCGCCAACCACATGGTCAAGTGTGACCCCAGCCGTGGAAAGTACATGGCCTGCTGTCTCCTGTACCGAGGGGATGTTGTGCCAAAAGATGTAAACGCAGCTATTGCGGCCGTTAAAAACAAGCGCTCAGTCCAGTTTGTGGACTGGTGTCCCACCGGATTTAAGGTGCGCTATAGCGGCCAGTTTTAGTGCATCGTGGTTAGTCTAACTGAGAAGTACTTAATGGACGAAACATTGATGAGGGCTGGCAAACAGTGACAAAAAAGTGTAAGGGATGTTGTTTGTGAATGACTGAATCGATTTGGGAATCTCGGAAAATTTGGTGCATGGATTAAGGAAATCTGGCAGTGCAAACCGAAATTCGAGAGAAACGAGCTCCGTCTTGTAATCTCATTTTCCCCCTCGTTCAATTTGAGCTCAAATGTTTTTTTTTTAGAACTTCAATGGAACTTTAAAAGGGAGCCAGAGATACACATTTGTAGAGTGAAACAACGAAACTACTTATATTATCCTTAAACATTCTGGTATTGGTGTTCATTATAAAGTTTTATTTCGATCCTTCACTGTCTGCGATAATTTCGGCTGGTTTCATATTTCTCTGAAACGACTGTTGGTACTGCTGTTGGAGAACAGCTTGCGCACATGTAGGCTGTAAGGCTCACCTTTGGTGTACATACAGTGATCTATTGCTTCGTGCGTTCTCTAGTGTTAATTATTGAACCTGGTTTGTATCGCAGGTTGGCATCAATTACCAGCCTCCAACTGTTGTACCCGGTGGTGACCTCGCCAAGGTCCAGCGTGCTGTGTGCATGCTTTAGAACACAACGGCCATTACCGAGGCCTGGAGCCGTCTCAACCACAAGTTTGACCTGATGTACGCCAAACGGGCCTTTGTCCACTGGTACGTCGGTGAAGGCATGGACGAAGGAGAATTTTCTGAAGCCAGGGAGGACCTTGCCGCTCTCGAAAAGGATTACGAGGAGATAGCCGTCGACTATGCCGAGAATGATGAAGAAGAGGGCATAGAAGAGTTTTAAAAGGGGTTGGAGCCCTCCTGCTCGGGGTCGTGGAATACAAGAGCAGTTACTTGTTCTCATATTGCAGCACTTGGTTCGGCCTGGCTACTGCCTACAGGACGTAAAAAAGTTGCTGTAACCTTCAATGGTCTCGATTATCAAAGCAAATGAAAGTGACCCTCAAGCCTCTGGCGATTCACACACTTCCTTTTTCAGTTGTTTTTCCAGACACATCACGAGGACAGGTGGCGAGATTGACGGGTACGCTCGTTACTTTATTTCGCACAGGACGAACACACGTGTGCACATGTGTTCGAGTCTTTGCAATAGTCGTCGCAACGATTGTCAACGCAAATACAGCTTTCGGAGGCATACCTAGCAAGCGAACCAGTGTATCTCTGAATTCCAGGTGCCGTAGATTTTTTTGCAGTGCACCGTTCCATTGTGTGTCCTCTTTGTTCGAATCTTTCGCAGTTATTGCGGGCGTCTGCGTTCAATGCTGTGTTTTCACCATTCTGTTCCGCGTCATGACGTTAATAATTGCGTCAGAAGGACGAGTCGATGGCGCACTACCAAGCTGCCACAATGAGTGTTTAAAACAAATTACGTAAATGTTACCTGTATGTTATGTCGATCTTCATTTGTGTCAGATATGTCGTCTGAGATGACTCGCTTAATGGCAAGCAACATTTACGAAGACGAAACGAGTCATCATGACAGTGCATACATGCATTGCAATCGGCATAGAACAAATTACAGGGCGAACACATATCCAGCATTAGCGTGGGATATTTGATGGTAACCTTTTGCCAGCAACGTGATGGACTACGAATAATGGTCCAGCATCAAGAGATTGAGCATTGACACATTTTCCTCTGTATCGATTGATTGATTGATTTGCGGGGTTTAACGTCCCAAAACCACCATTTGATTATGAGAGACGCCGTAGTGGAGGGCTCCGGAAAGTTTGACCACCTGGGGTTCTTTAACGTGCACCCAAATCTGAGTACACGGGCCTACAACATTTCCGCCTCCATCGGAAATGCAGCGCCGCAGCCGGCAATCAAACCCACGACCTGCGGGTCAGCAGCCGAGTACTTAAGCCACTAGACCACCGCGGCGGGGCTTTTCCTTTGTATCCGATGTCCTATGATGACATATGTAGACTTTCCATTTCATCTTACTGAATCCTTGATTGAATACATACCTTAATCCACTCGTACATTATTTCAGTACATCAGACCTGCGATCAACTTTCGTAGTTATGAGCAATTTTTGATCGCTATTCAGCTTTCATGTGATGTAAAAGTTGCAAGTGAATTGCTCATTATTGTGGTCCCGTGGGAGCGTGCTCAAGAAAAAGAATAGGGTAGGTTATACTTCATATCGCAATTGTATCGTAAATTTACGATGGGGGCGAAGCTAGGAAAGTTTTTTTTTCTGTGGGAGAGGGGTGGACGTATGAGGGGAGGGGGGGCAATTTTAGACCACCCAATAATGTAGGTTCGTACGTGTGTCTGTATGGGTGCGTTCATTTATACTACGAAAAATTGGAAAACTTCTGGGAGGATGAGGATGGGAATCTTCCCTCGATCGCTTGAGATAGGGTGGCTTACTTGAGGGGAGACGCGTAATTGCAGTGTGGCTAAAATAGCACATATAATAGGATGAACACCAGATACGTACAGGACACAGCGCTGGCTATCAATTGATTTTTTTTATATTGGAAATACAGAGAGTGTATATAGCAGGCGGATAAATAACAAAAAAGATACACAAATTTACGCTAGCGAGTTTCTCGGCGCACAGGTATCGATTCAGATGAGGGTTAACTTACAAGATGCGGCGAAAGCATATCTAAAAATTGAGCACGAGCGAAATGGCTTTTTAATATTGGTAGTAGTAGTTTTCTAGATTCGTTTTCTCTTGCCTATACAAAACTATTTTTTGTTATACCGTGGTTATTGGTTTTTTAATTGATTTACGTTATGTAGCAGTGTCCAGGGATACCATCCTCGCGAAAACAAGCGCAACAAGCGCAATGTATAGATATATATCCAACCGTTGGAAATAAAATTAGGGCAACCACTAAGGTGTGTCTCTTCTCTTACCAATTACGTTTGGCCCATTGAAGAAACTTATTAAATATATATATATATATATATATATATATATATATATATATATATATATATATATATATATATATATATATATATATATATATATATATATATATATATATATATATATATATATATATATATAAAATCAGCTTACCACTTCTGGTGTGGATGTTGGCATCGTTACGCAACCGTAAACAAGCGGTTAGTATAAAACCTAGGCCACTGTTTTAGTTGTTTACCGTATGTGTACATACATTTTTACATATATTTCAAGTGATTTTGTAACGTTTGGCTCAATTAAAAACTATAGTGCAGTTACCTTTCATCCGCATGTTCGCATAACATCGCAACATGTTCGCATAGCTACACAACCCAAATCCTCGTATGCTATTTCGTGGTTTTGTTTTTGTCTATTGTTTTCTAAGCTTTACACCAGAAAAAAACGACTGGTCATTGAGTTGGCCGTCCGTCCTGAATGTTTTGCCGCAAACTACAATAAAATCGGTTGCGGTTTAAGAAAACTACCGCCCAATAAAATAGGTCAGTAACCGTCAGTTCTAAAAGAACTGCACGCATCCCTACTGAACTCGAGCCAGACAAGCGCAGTTTTGCTTCTTCTTAGCAGAAGCCTCCAAAGGTCAGGATCGTGCCGAGGGCAGTTCTCTTTATGCTTTCCGCTCACGTTCCTGCGCACTAACCGCGTTGCTCCGATTGAGCCGTCCTGCTCGAGATGGAAGGAGCACAGCTAGCGTTCGCTCGCGGCTCGTTCGGCAACACTGTGTCGCCAACGTTCAAAAATGGCGCTGAAACTGATATACGGCTCCGCGATCGCCGTGCTGTTGATCGCCATCGCCTTCGTGTATTTCGAGCCTGTTCCTCGGGAAAAGTACCCGGGCTTCGTGCGCAAGGTCCACCACGAGTTGCTCAAGTCGGTGAAGTACGTGGGCAGCTTCTTTTGCAGCAGCTCGAAGGTGACCGCCAAGGGAGTGTTCACTCCGGAGGAGCTGGCCCGTTACGACGGCAGCGGCGACTCTCTCGGTCTTTATTTGGCCGTTATGGGACGCGTCTACGACGTCTCCAAGGGCGCCGAGCACTACAGGCCGGGAGGCGGCTACTCGCAATTCGCCGGTAAGCTTCCGCCAGCCGCGTTCCATCGGCGGCCGGCGCATCACTTCCTGGTGGTGCCGAAACCTGCCCGCGTAACGTTACATCGCCGGTTGTCACTTCCCAGGTCGCGATGCTTCGAGGGCCTACATTACGGGCGAATTCACCGAAGAGGGCCTTACGGACGACCTCAACGGCATATCGGATGAAAACCTGCTGTCGTTGTCGCAGTGGGTGGATTTCTACGAGAAGGACTACACCTTCGTGGGTATGTTGACCACGCAACCTTTTTCTATATTTTTTTCCGCAACGCGATCGCATGTCGTACAAATAATTGCCTGATGTGTGAAAAAAAAAAAAAACAAGTACAAGCTACGCGTTGCACTTTCGATTGTGTACAGCGCGTAACGTGGCAGCAGCGAGTTGGCTCGGTGGCAGGTCTGGCTCTTGCTCCGACGAAGAGGCGTGGCATGTTTCAAGCTCGCAGGTCTGGCATCGCATGATTTGGCATTGACCGAGCATAGCGTATTTACACTCGGTGATTTGTTTAGAGTGCATGAACATGAACTTGGCGTCACACGGCTCCCAAACTGCGATACCCCTTTGCGTAAGAGCATTGCGGTTGTGGGCACTTTAGATCGCGATTGGCTCCCATCCGCATCTTTCGTTAAAATAAACAAAAAAACAAAACGATCTCGATGAGAAGCTGGATAGCCTTCGACATTGATTGTGATCGAAACAGCACCTTCATCAGACAAACCCTTGTTAGAAAATCCACAATGGTCTCCTGCATACTCCTAAATTGTTGAGTGCTCTGGTGGTTTATTATTAGCCATTTTAGTTGAGGATCCACATGTGAATGATACTACAAGTTTGTGCTCTTGTGTGCATAATATTATCATTAGTAACAATGTAGCAATTGAACATATGGTGGCATTAGCGAGGATTTTTTTTTCCATCGCCACAACAAATTGTAGAAGTTATGTGAACTGACAGCCCAATAAAAGTGCTTCTGGAAAAAAAAAATTCTTCAGACCTGTGTTACTTCATTAGGCACTTAATTGTATCACATCATGATAGATTTAAAGTACTTGCAGTACCACAAGGGCATAACTGTAGTAGTGAAGCTTCAAGAATAACAGGAAGCATATTCACTTAATAAAATGTATGTAAACACACTTGAGCCAAGGACAAAAGTATGCAATTCTCTTAAAGCATAAAATACAACTTGGGAAAGTGGCAAGACACACAAACGAGAAAAATCAATGTATCAAAAAAAAAAACGCGAGGCCTGCACGGAAGGCACAACACAGCCACAGCGAAAGCTAGAAAAGCGGCCTTTTATAAACACTCATTGGGTAACTGCTGCAAGCACTTTTGCTTGATACCCACTATGGCATTTATAATAAAAATTTTTGGGTAGTAGTCCCGCATTCGCTCTGTTAATTTTCGTCATTCTTCTGAGGAGTGTGGTATTCGCTTAACACTTGGAAGAAAACTTCTGCCAATTATTTATGCCATTGTTGACGACGATGAGGAATTATGCCTGAAGTGGGTATGCGCCACAGTTAATAGGCGAACAAGAACAAGCTTTTGTAGTGGGTTGGAACATTAGACGACCCCGCTCCTTATGCTATTTGCATTGTGAGATGACTAGTTGTTCTTTTCCAGTTTTATAACGCTTTATGAGTCGTAATAATGTGATTGCTTTCCCAACATCAAGCCTGCCTGCGGTAAGCTTGCCAACAACTCGCAAACACCGGCATGGCTCAGAGGTAGAATACTGGGTTGGCACCCAGCGGTCCTGGGTTCGAGCCCCACTGTGTCATTGGTACTAGGTTTTTTTTTTCTAATTTCATGCGATGTGGTTACAGACACCGAAGGCGACGGTGGTGAAAGCGGTGGTGCCGCGCGTGCCCAGAGTTTCAATTTTATAACAGATTTCGCTGTAAAAGAAAATAATAAAAACTAACTACCTCGTCACTATTGCATGGCTCAGTTTTTGCTTATCACTTGCAAATAGCACTGTTTATTAGTCATTTTATGTCGTTGTCGTGTGCATGCTACAAACTTTTTATCATGACTTTCGCAAACCTTTTTGTATGACCCTTTCAAGTTATTTCCTTATGAAAGTACCATCCTGTCCATGTGTGCAAATTTCCGGCAAGGTGAGTAGTCGTAATCACTGATGCCCTCAAACGGTCAGCATTAAATTAAAAAATAAATGAAAAAAGGGCTAATGTTGCTTTCTTTTTCATTCTTCATATATTGTGTCAATGGCTACACTTGAGAAAGAAAGGTGGACGAAAAGATCGTTTGCATTGGCAGAAACCAAACCTGCGTCTTTCAAATAACACGTCCAATGCTCAATCAACTGAGCTACCGCAGCAACAGCCCCGTACATTTTAATGCATAGGTGCATATAAACATGGGAGTGTCAGTCAGTACCCTTAGCTATGACGGCGAGTGACACTTCTTAAGGAGTGAAGCTCCTTACGGCGTGGGTCTGTCGCTCCTCCTTATGTATGTATGTATGTATGTATGTATGTATGTATGTATGTATGTATGTATGTATGTATGTATGTATGTATGTATGTATGTATGGTATGTATGTATGTATGTATGTATGTATGTATGTACGTACGTACGTACGTATGTATGTATGTATGTATGTACATAGCCACCGGTGGCTGTGTACATACATACAATTTTGAGGAAATATATAAAACTTACATTTGCCCTACAGCAAAAATGATTTATGTATGTATGTATGTATGTATGTATGTACATAGCCACCGGTGGCTATGTACATACATACAATTTTGAGGAAATATATAAAACTTACATTTGCCCTACAGCAACAATAATTTATGTACCAAATGAACACACTATATCCTTAAAACGTGTCAAGTTTGAAAACGCTGCTTGCATTACTTTCGGAGAAAAAAAGATGGGGAATGCGTAACTTGTTTTAAACTGTCGCAAAATTAGACATTTTTAAAAGCTATTTTCTTAAGGTCTACAAACTTGAAACCGTATGAATTCATTCTTCATTAGACATGCATTTCAGGTAAAAAACATCTTCCTTGAAACAAAAATATTTGTCTTTTTGTAGCATCTGCAATTTTCGAAAATGACAGGTGACAAAATTGGTGCCTCCGTGTTGGTGAAGTTTGATATTTTTTTTCTCGTAAGTTATGCCGTTAATAATAAAACGAAGTTGACTTTCGGGCTACCTGGTGAGAGGTGCACGAAATATAAAATACTCAATGAAATCTAAAGTATAAACAAAAGTGGGTATAGCTGGTATGTGCCACCAGTGTTGCTAGATGGGAGATGGCCGTACTTGGAGTGTTCACTAGATAAATGCATGAATGGATGGACAGACAGACTAGCAGACGGACGGACGGATGTATGGACGTGCGGAGGTACGGACAAATGGACGTGCGAACAGACGAATTGACGAACTAGCGGATGGACGCATTGGTTGTCGCACGGATGGTCGCGCGGACGGACGGAAGCACAGACAGGCTCACGGACGTTTCGCCCCACTCATCATCATTCACTCCGTGGATATGCTGTGATTTTTTATGCCTGTTGGCGTCATGTAGCGCGTGACCTTATTAAAAGCTGGCAGCTTACCAATAATTCCTTGTATACTACCTGAAAGCACCAAGTCTTCCAGCAAAGACCCTCGCTATGTACGAAGAAAAGAGATGGACTTTTAAGTGCTTGTTTTTCTTTGTTAGACACAATATGAATGAAAACTAACAGACAGCGAAGTCAAAGAAAGCATAGGGGCTGGTATTAGTAGTATTGTAATGTAAATCTGAAGAAAGAAAAGTGGAAGAAAAGATCACTTGCCGCTGGCAGGACCTGTGCCCTTCGAGAAAAGAAATCGATGCTTTACCAACTGAGCTACAGTGATGCCGTCCCCCCATCCACATCGTGGGGTATTATATGTGCAAATATAATATGAGAGTTTCAGGTAGTGCCACTAGTCGCCAGGACGACGAGTGGGGAGCAGGTTTTTTTCTGCCTGTGTGCTATATTTTAATCCTGAATTCATGTGCCAGCACCCATAGAGTTTCATAAAATTGCACGCTTTTTTCTCTTAACAGGTAAGTTGGCCGGCCGCTACTACAGTAATGAAGGCCAGCCAACTAGCGAGCTGCGGGCCGTCTGGGCGGCCATAGAGAGGGCCAAGCAGAAGACATACGTGGCCCAAGAGCAGAACAAGAAGTTTCCACCATGCAATTCTGAGTGGACTCCGGAGAAAGGCAGCAGCGTTTGGTGCAGCAAGAAAAGGTGAGCTGAACACTAATTTTGCGGTGACGGATGCAGATCACCCAACTTGGATTATTGCAGGTTTCCGTTTCAGGGGCACCAAAGCACTTTTTCAGCATTTTAAGAAAACATTACCGATCTGTAGTCAATGCTCTTGTGCACATCTGAGCCAAGTACTGATGTTCTGCATGTTGCAGGGAATTCACATTCTCTCATTAAAAACGCTTAAAAGCAAGGCGTGCTCTACCCTTTGCACTGTCATCAGTATTTACAGAGCAAACAGGCCCAACAGCTAGTCGTTGATTTTTTGGTGATGAGAATATTCTCGGTACGTTTGATCCCTCATATATCAGACTTGCAAGGAAACTGGAATTATTTCTATAGATGATATATTTAGATACAATACCTTTAACAAATTTACCCTATTTTTGATGCAAATGTAATTTCGCAAGTTTCCTTCACTGCGATTTTTTCTTTAGTTTTATTTTTCTGAAGTTTGCATATGGCATAAATGTCAGCAGTGCCTCAGCATCTTCATGCACAACTGTGCACACTTGTCGGGAACAAGAAACCTCTTGTTTGCCTTCTCCCTAATGTTAACCTCGTTTTTCAGTAATCAACTTGGCGCACTTCTTTGGATGCTGTTTGTAGCAGCAGCATTACACTTTTTTTTTCTGCGTTCAGGGGCGCTGATTATCACCTGCCGTGTGTTAAACTGCCAGGTTCTTTCTTTTTCTCGCAGCCATTTCTTCACAGGGACGCTAACGCAAATATTATGTTGTCATTGATCGTTGAAGTAGCAGTCCGGAAACCTCGTAGTGCTAATTTCATTTTAAGGAAAGGCTAATTTTCGTATAAAAATCACATTTTAGTGTTCGGCACGAAGGTAAGGCACTTCAAATCACCTGCCCGAACGGGCCTTCTGAAGTACCATTTGCCTTGCCCATGTTGCTGGCCTTTACTACGTGCCCGCCGACACTAGTATCAGCAGAACGCGTGGAAGGGCACATTGCAAACCTTGTCCAGTTTGCAGTTGATCTTGTAATCCTCCGCATGAAAGTGCAACGAGCACATGCGCAGATTTTTTGGCTGTTTTGCACACTGGCGCAGAAACATGGCACTCAGCCACTTCGAGTGTAAGTGTTTGTTTTGTGGCACCCAGCAGAAAGTCACGTCGGTCTCTTTGCTGCAGCTCATGTGGCATGCACCCATTCAGGCATCTGGCAACATCGCATGCACTTGGCATTTCATCGAAATTTCTGTCACATCGACTTTTGTGAGTGTGCCAAACGTAACAGAAGTACCACTGAGATGCCACCCCATGAGCGAAGCATAGTGTGGTAAAAATGGAACTTTCGAACCACTCCCATCATTTTCCATAATAATGACACGTGATTTTTTTCCATGAATCAAACAGAAACAGACAAGCAGCATATTATTACGGAGTTTATTACACAGACGGCTCTTCTTTTATTGCAACTGGTTTGACTACTAGTAACTAATTGTACTCGGGACTCTTTACGTCGCTAGGATCATTCGAGGATGGCCCACTGATGGCGCATAAGGTGTCACGCATTTATCATAAATTTCTCGGTTAGTGGAGCTTTGCTGTTGATAATACTGATGTTTTAGACGTTCTCAAACATTTATCCTTCACTGTGATGTAAATTGTTATTTGCCTTTAGGGACCCTTTTAAGAAAACAAGCAGAGAGGCAGACAATAACCTCACAGCGTGGGTGCAACGACGAGGAATCATGAAAAAAAGCGCGTTATAGCAAGCATTAGTTTTGACTCGTTCTGCGGAGAGCTCTCCTAATTGCAGCGTTCACTCTCTCAGATGCACGTAGGAAAGTATCCTTCGGTGAAGAAAAGTCAACTTCTTGGGGTGCCTGCACTGCCTGGTGTTCGAAATATCAAGTGTTCTAGCTAATTGTGGTCGATTTAGCCATGAATTCTTTATGCATTGAAGTTAAAAAACTGTCCCTTTTGAAAATAGCAACAGAAAGGGTCATTCGATTAACCCGAGTTAAATATAGTTGGGTATGACTAATTAGGGTCACAGCTAATTTTTAGTTCATTGATTGAAGGGGATGCATGTCTGCCACGTCAAAGGATACCTAAAATATTGCTTTACATTTGCTCTTTTGGCCTTGATTGACAGTTGTCCGCTCGGTGTTTCATTTTCTCTTATGCTCATTTCAGGCTGCACCATATACTACATGTGCACTCTTTCGAATGCCATACACCTTGGTTGCTTTTCTTGTACTGAGCCTGCTTGCTGTGACAGCACTGATCAACACTTCGAATGTTCCAACGGGTATCACTGTATTGGAATTTAAATGGTTGAAAATTTCGAAGTATTCTGAAAGAACGAATAGATATACCATACTAATCTGTATGTAATTTCCTGTAAAGGGGGTTTTACTGCAGTGGAGGCGAGCTAAACCGTGAGAACATCTATTCAGGGGAAATCTGCATAGCCGCAAAGCCTCACTTCAAGGTTAAGGGAACATGTTGCCCTCACATTGATTTATTATTTTTGAAGTTTAAAAGCTTGTTATATGGGAATAAATGCTCTAGGTAAATGTACATTTTAAAACATAACATATTTTATAGGTTATTACTTGCATTCAAATGAATGTCGAATCCTGCTACTATTCGAAGTTGTTTCCGCTTCCTTTGAGCCAAAAATAATGGCGTTTGCACAGGCTTTGTTCCAATTTTTAAAAGATATTGGGCAGTTTAGTTATTACGAATATGCCTATTTTTGTTTATATTATGAGATATATACTATTAGAATACAATTCAAATTTATTTGACCAAAATTACTTTTTGCTTCGAATTCAATGTGAACCTAACATTCACTACTAGCACAAGGCTTGTCAACACATGTAGTTGTTCCCTAAAAGTTATGCTTGCAAACACATGGCAGCTCTCTTTTACACACTTCAGGAGCTAGATGTCTTGGCGCGCATCGCTTTATATCGCCTCTCTTGGAACACACGGAGTCCGAAGATACGGTTCATAGAAACCAAACACAAGCATTTATTGAACTACTTTTACATCGACGATAGAGTCAGCCGAATAAAATATGTCATTAGTGATCAACACGCCAAAGCACAACCTTATGCAATATTTCAATACACTCAATCAACATAAGAACACAAGGTAACACGAAAGTGGCGTTGCCAACGCTTGACTCACCACGAGGGGCCCATGGCAGACGACCCGCGGCGCCGTCCCCATAGACCCACTGCGGGAGACTACTGTTTGTGCGAGCCGCCACACACCGAACAGCGCCTCTCATCTACCCAGCCTCGCCACCAGGCATCACTGTTGGCGCTATTGTGCTAACCATGATGAACTCACGCAAGCACTGTCTCACTTACCGCTCAGGGGCTGTTAATCCTAAGTGCAGCTCATCTGCTTGCTTGGCAGGTAGGTAGGCATTTTAATTAGTAGAGTCTGTCAACGGATTAGACAGATGCAGCAAATGGTAATGCGGACTTTATTATTGTTGCAGAAGCGTACGCATTTGGGCTGGTTGGTTCATGTTCACAGAAGTTAAAAAACAGCGCTAAAAAGACGGAACAAGAAAAGAAAGGACAACAGGACAGGGCGCTGACTAGCAACCAAATATGTTTTATATGCAATCAAAAATAAGTTTTATATGCAATCGACCTTCATCTGCCTGGATGATAAGCTTTTTATACAACGTAAAGGAGTGTGCATAGGGTCTTGCATCGCCCCCATTCTGAGTGACCTTTTATTGGCTAGCTTTGACCGCAATCTAGAGAGCAAGCTAGATCAGACGAGCACGGTAAAAGTGATGCGCTA
Organism: Rhipicephalus microplus; assembly: GCF_013339725.1. Taxonomy (NCBI): domain Eukaryota; kingdom Metazoa; phylum Arthropoda; class Arachnida; order Ixodida; family Ixodidae; genus Rhipicephalus; species Rhipicephalus microplus. The sequence goes on from NC_051165.1 coordinate 136,278,004, forward strand.
CGTGGATGATTTTTTAATTTTTTACCGCACTAACCCACCTGACGCGCAGCCTGCTGCTTCTAAAATAATTGACGTGTTCCGCGCAGAATTAAGTTCTTTTGAATTGAAGACTGAGCATCCTTCAAATAACAAACTACGCTTTTTAGACTTAGAACTGTCGTTCTCAAACAGCCACGTGTGTTGGGGTTACGCACCCAGGTCAAAAAAGGCCCTTCTTCCCTTTTCTTCGGCGCACTCAAAAATTGTTAAACGTGGCATTGCAAGAGCTTGCATGAAGGCGGCGCTCTACAGGTCCTGTGACCACCAAGTTGAAAAGTGTTTCTTTTCGCAAATTGACCGCCTGAAGCTTGCAGGTTTTCCTGCAACGCTTTTGACTAGTATTGCTGAAAGCCTAGTAGCAGTCTGTAAGGACAAGCGCCTGGCCACTGTGCAGTCTGAAAATAGCCGGCTAAAAAGCGTAGCAGTTATCCCCTATGTGCACAAGGTAGCGCACAATTTAAAAAAAGTTGTCGCCAGGGCAGGCATTAAGCTGCTATTTTCTGCCCAAAATAAGCTAGGCAGCTTATGCCAGCATGTTAATCGTGAGGCACCGTACAAAAAAGGATGTACTAAGAAGCACAGGCACAAGTTTGTGAAATGTCGTCATGGCGTTGTCTACAAGATTCCTCTTTCCTGTGGTCGGTGTTATATAGGGCAAACGGGCCGTTGTGCTAATGACCGCTTGCGCGAGCATTCAAACAAAGTTCATAATCGCGCTACAGATAGTCAGCTTTCCCTTCACTGTAACAACTGCGGTTGCCACCCATCTTTTAAAGATACCATTTTCTTATCATACTACCACGATGAACGTGCACGTCTCATTTCGGAAGCTTTTCACATTCATAACAGTGGTGAGGCATGTGTTAGCCTCCCTTCCATTTCCCTCCTTCCGAAGGAAATCAATTTTCTGTCAAACTAATTTTTTGGAATGCCTCTGCGCAGGCTCTCATGCCGCTGCGTAGGCTGTTTTTTGCGATAGTGCGGTGGTATATATGTATGCTGACTGAAGAAATAAACATATTTGGTTGCTAGTCAGCGCCCTGTCCTGTTGTCCTTTCTTTTCTTGTTCCGTCTTTTTAGCGCTGTTTTTTAACTTCTGTGTATTATTGTTGGCTCTGTGGGGTGGTTCACAATACCAATGTAATTGAAAGAACAGTGCTCATGTTTACTGTGCACGATTTAAATGATGTCAAATAGTTTATACATTTCTTTTTCTAAATGTAAGCTTTCTTTTTTATACTGCTTCAAATTTGGTCTTTTGTGATAAGAAATGGATGTATTTTTTTCCCGTAACCTGCTCCAACTTTGCATTGTAGTGCTCCAAAAGTTATTTCTCTCATTACAACAAAGACTGTCACGGGTTTATAAAGAAAACAGCTTTGCGGTTGCTTACATTTATATCAGTGCGATGCCCGTCACAATGTTTCTGTAAATTATATTGTTGATTTAAATATTAATTTTCTGTCTGAAAGTTGAAACTTTCACAAATGGAGATCTGAGACATTCTTCTGCAGCACCCATTCTAATGTGTACTTAACTCTCTAACTTTGCCATCCTTACAAGTGTTCACCAAAGAGAAATACAGTATGCATGGTTTAAAAAGAAAGTTTTTAACAGCGCAAATGACAGGAGGGGATAGAAGACACGAGAACAGAGTGCTCTCGTCTCTTCTATCCCCACCTGTCGTTTGGGCTGTTAAGCACTTTCTTCATCTACCATGCAGCACCAACCAGATCAATCAAGCACTTTGTTACGGTATGCACGCATACTCGCTAGTATATACAGTAAAATACCGATCAAATGCCGCTTAAATAAACCAATAAGTTAAATGAACATCTTTAATATCCCCCTGCAAAGCAAACCCAAAGGTGACACACTTCACTTTAACGATATGCAGTGGAGGGCATATTTCAGTCTTACGAACCTATTTCGTAACTCACCCAGTGCCTCCCAGCTAATGGCGATCACTTCAGCAAGTACAACTGCACATTTTACAGAATAGATTTAATGGGGCTTTTGCGAGAAGCACAGCCAATAGCATGCCAGCATATCTAATAGTGGAGGCTGCGGTGCTACATTGACAATGATGCTTTATTACCAAATTACGAAGAGTCAGGTTGCACACAGGGGCTTGAAATCCTTGAATAGCTTTGAATATTGGGAATTTTCACAGTGTCCGATTGTATGACTTACAAAAACTTCATTGCTTATCGTGTTCTGTGACAATGGGATTTTAAAATTGGCCATAGTCATGCAGCCTGTATTAGATTGGCGAGATCGAGGTATGCACGCATGGTGTTTGGCTTTGGTTTGCCATAAGTCATAAGCTGATGGCCACAATGAGGCTACAGCATCTTTGAAAAAACATGAGGCGTCACTGGGACCAGCTTACCCATAAAATACTGGAGGGCTTGGAGATAGCTAGACTGGGGGACGCGTGCATGAGTAGGGCTTCGGTTGCCCTGTCAGAAAAAGTTGTCTTTTTATTTGGGTGATTGCACGAGCTATGAGAATGATTTTATGCTTTTCTTCGACTATCACTTTTGTTCCTTCTTTTTTGTTCCACTGCATAGGTATATATGCGTGGTTTGAAGAATAAAGTTTTTGTTGTAAGTCAGCGCTCTCTTTGTGTACTTTGTCTGGTCTCTCGTTTGTCGCCCTGTTTGTTTTTTCAGCTATGTCGTACCAACACACCCAAGCAATCACTTTACAGCAACGTGCTTGAGCTTTCCTGAAAAAAGAAAAGTTGTGTGAATGTGCTTATTGCAGTAGATTACTATTAGTGTTTGAAATGTCTTTTTTCACTTCACTTTTAGTGGTGTTCCTCAGCAAACTGCAAAAAAAAAAGACAAAAACAATACATCACACTTGCTAGCCTCGGCCACTAGCCTAGCAAAGTCCTACAGCCTGCAAAAGGCTGTAAAGGTTTGGATTGATGCAGTTGATAGCATTAAGACATAAATAAAAAAAGACTGAAAGGCCTACCCTGAGCTCAGAACTTCTAGTTTAGTGAAACTGTGCAATAAGTGGACTGAGCATCCTTTCTTTTGTGCAATAAAATTTACCGGGAACTACAATCGTGTTTCCTTAAATTTTTTAAAAAGGCCTTGAAAAGTCTTCGAATTTTTCTCTTGAAAACCAGTACGAACCTTGAGAGTGCATCCATTGACTTTGAACTCGATTTGGTGCCTATATATTTTCGTAGTCAACTGGAGTTGATAGCGACAGCAACATTGGTAGCCTTAGCCCTGAAGCCACATGCCAAGTGGAAGTATATATCTCTGGATGTAATGCATATCACTGATACGCTTGGAGAAACTCAAGCCCTTTGCTGCCCAGCAATGTATTGTGCCAGAAAAGGTTCACGGGAGCTCGAACCCAGCACCTCGATCACTTGTGATGCAGCAGTTAGTTGTGACGGAGCAGTTAGGTTTGAAGGGTAGCTGAAGCGGCGGGTGGGACCCCATTGCCAAGGAAGCGTGAACGGCTTTCCTCGATGGGGAAGCCCGCACTGCCGACGAACCACGAAGACACATACCGGTGGCTTCCCGCAGAGGGTTCACTTGTCGGCCTGCGCTGACGGCAGAATCTGTAGCCAAGGACGCGTGGATGGCATCCTTGTGAAATGGTACCGGTCGACTGGATGGTAGGGGCTCGAATCGCATGTCGATCCAGTCGGGGCAGCCTGCCAGAACCATCTCCAAGAAAACTACACCGCCGCAAGAAACTTCTACCACGAGAATGCCTGCTCGGTCCACCAAAGGAAAATCGAAGTCGAACTACTTTCTCTGAAAAGTCGCAGCGTGGCCGAGGCTATAGACTGCTACGCGACAGTCAATGTCGTCCCGCGGAGTCATCATCAAAAAAGGGACCAACCAGGACCCAGTCCCCACCACGACATGGCGAACGACCCGGGCGACATAGCCAGTGTCGGCCGCCGCAGCCAATTTCGACAAACTTCCAGCGTGGTCGGGGTTGACCACGATGATGCAGCCAACCCCGCCCACCTGAAGCAAAGTCAACTGCTGCAGCTAGCCTCACCCACATGAACATTGTCGTGTGGCCCATCAACAATGCTTGCAGCCATGGCCGAGTGCGACGACGAAGACCGAAACTGGCACTCTGGTACAGAGGCGCATGCTAGGCGACGAAGAGAAGAACGAAGTCAGAATAAGCTGGCCCAGGATTTGGTGTTGTCTCTTGTTCTCTTTCTAGTACATAACAATATATATATATATATATATTTATATATATATATATATATATATATATATATATATATATATATATATATATATATATATATATATATATGCGGTAGAAAAAGAGGTCGACAAACGTGCGAAAAAACACTAGTTTTACTAACGTTTCGGCAGGTGGGCCTGCCTTCACTCCGACGAAGGCAGGCCCACCTGCCGAAACGTTAGTAAAACTAGTGTTTTTTCGCACGTTTGTCGACCTCTTTTTCTGCCGCATTTTCCACCGGATCCATTGAATTTCACTCCACCATATATATATATATATATATATATATATATATATATATATATATATATATATATAGATACATATATATATATTGTGGGCGTTCATTAAACACCTCATTGTTCTTCATGCATGTTCATTATTATGTGTGTTCCTCTTCATCTTCGGAACCTAATAAGGGTTGTGTTAACTGCTGTGTCACAAGTGATCGAGGTGCTGGGTTCAAGCTCTCGTAAGCCTTCTCCGGCACAGTGCACTTGTAGTCGAAAATTTCTGCGTTCTTCACAATGTGTTCAGTAACTACAAATTAATGTGCGAATGAGCAGCAAGATGAATAAATGGCTTGAAATGGCATTTAAATGTTCAATGCTTCATGCAGCTTGGGGTAAGAACACTATGGAACAGAACTGCTTCAGTTAAGCAAACAATCACTGTAACAAACTTCTTTGAAATTCGTTGAAGTGAAGTTTCACTGTACTGTGCAACTATGCAAGGTATGTCATGTGGTCAACAAATTTTTTTGGATATTCACAGTCACCAGAGTATGTTGAAATTTCACCTGATATGCTCGCTCCCCCTTAAGTCTGAGATGATGTTCTATTACAGACATTGCAGGCATTATTTTTATACTTGCTTTTGTCTTTGAATGTGTTCTCCTTTTAGTGGTGGAGTTGAACGTGACTGGGCCGGAGTTCCACGACAGTACTTTGAGCGGGACTCTGGCTCCGTCCGGTGCGTCTGCGTACGCAACACGGGACCCCCTACCGACCACCCCGAAGGTGCATCGCACAAGAACCGGGGTGACTTGGATGACCCCCATCTTAAGGAGTACCCAGGATGCCCTCCCACGTCTGACACATGCAAGGTGCCCGACTCCGAGTGAAACACATTAAACAAAGCACTACGTGTTAGGCATTTAGTTACTTTCTGCACAGAATTGCAAGACATCGTTTCCCTTTTTTATTTCGATTTCCGTCCTCGTGTACCCAGTGCATAAAAAAAATGTCTGACAATAATAAAAAAATGATAAGCTTGCAGGGAAGTACTAGTTAGCATATGGTATCCTATCTACTTACACAGATGAAGACATTATAATGGTTTACCTTGTGGAGCAGTTTTCTACCAAGATATTTTTGGGGTGTGGCTATGCTACATGAATTTTTAATCATTATATGCTATACAGCCTCAATAGATATGGGGTACAAATAAAATCACCACTTTCTTGCAGCACACGGTGCATTCTAGAGATTGTCTTGTACGAAAGGTGGTGCACTGTGGTCAGATGAAACGTCTGCCGTTAATACGCATTTGGCAAATCATTCACCGGTGAGGTAGCTGACATGTTTTCATTAGTAGGGCTAGTCTAGTGGTTAGTGCATCGTTTGAAGTGTGGCATACCATGTTTGCTTTTGGATTAATCATTCAGCATCGCCTGTGGTTGCTCAGAGTGGTGGCTTCAGTGTGCAGGGATGTGTGTGTGTGCTTTGCTAAACTATGCTGCGCACTGACGGCACTAACAAACATAGAATTTGTGGCTTGGAGGTATCGATAACAGAAATGGTCAAAGTATTTATCGGAATGCAGTTACACAGACACGAGGGGGGCATTCATGCTGTCGCTGCATTCACACAATATGGTAAATGACTCATCCAATGAGCTTATAGGGTCTTTGGTGACGCCCTGCATTTGGATGCAAAATAATGGAGCTTATTGAACTCACTGTCTTGTTAATTAAACTTAATCAGCTCTGTTATGGGGCTTCAATAATGTTCTGCCTATCGCTGTTGCCATAGGCCTTTTGCGTTTGTCTGTACCCATCTGACCTTGCTTAATAGTTGTGTACAGAACTTAGATGTGGTGGGTACACCCATCTGAGCAGAATGGACACTAAACGTCAAGTTGAATTCTGTTTGATCGCTCAATGAGGCACTGACTAATGCCAGTGATTTTTCATTGTTGCACTGTAGTACCCATAACAGTGGTGTTGGCGTTCATAATTGCACCAGCTTTGCAGAACGTCCAGTGTCTGGCAGTGTTTTGTTTCAACATGATCGTGTTAAAGAGCTCGTTTCGCAGAAATGTCAGCGTCAGTGTGGGCATCAGCGTAGGCATTATTGGTCATGAGCGAAAAATCATCATCTTGTCTGGGACTGAAAAATCGAAAAACATGCAAAGTAAATAAAAAAAACTAGCAGGTTCTAGCAAGAATCGAACCCATGTTGGCTATGGGGCTAGCAGGTGTCTTACCACAGAGCCTCAGTATTTTTTGAAACTGCTTTGGAAAAAAACAATATGAATGTCATGTAGTGGAAGAAGACTCTTTAATGCGTCAAGTGTTGTGGGGCAGAATTTTAGAATGTCACCAGGTGTCAAAAAATGTGAATTGAGCAACGAGTAGGTGTTTTAAAGGCCCAGGCTTTACAAAGTGTTCAGGCGTATTTAATCATTATCAGCAGCATAACCATCCGCAAAGTGAACAGTTGCGTAGGTTTGCGTGTTGCTCTACGAACGCGTAGTGGATCGTTTGATGATTTGCAAAAGAAATACTTGTGGCATAGTGGTCACTTAACAACTGAGGTTGCGACAGGCATTCAATGATACTTTAAAACGATCAATGTTTGGCGCATGGTCGCTCGTTTCTTTGCGGCACAGTTTAGGCATACATGGAGTACCGAGGCAGGTTAGCAGTTCAAAAGATGACACAAACGAGATTTGATTACGCTAACGCAATCTGCTCTTGCAAGGTAAACGAGCGTGCCTTAATTTTCTTCCTGCATAGCAGCAGTTGCTCTGCATGCTGTTTTACGCCAACATTACACTTCTGCGTGGTGAAAGAAAGTGTGAGAATGTTGATTGCAAAGCTTGATGTAGGTATGAGTCCATTGGTTCTCTGGTGAAACGAATGAAGTACATTATTTCTGTGTGAAGGCTTGTGGGTGTGGAATAGCACAAGCATGTCATTCTGTATCATAGAACAGCAAGTGTTGTTTAGCAATCTGGACTTGTTTGTAGCACTGCACAGATGGTGACAGGGTTGTGACATTATAAACTGATCCGTAAAAAATGGACACCTTTTGAATTTCAAAGTGTGTTCCACGAACGCCTGTGCCCATTGGTATGGGGTCTGTCACAGTGGAATGCAGTGCGCGTCTTTCGTCTTGATGATTAGACACACTGAGCACAGCGACGCCACGCAAGCAAAGCATTGGCACTGTAGAGTTCGACGCGTGGCATGACCAATGCGACCGGCGTCCAGTGGCGCGCCCTTGCGGCCACCTAGCACCGTGCCAGGGCATGGATGAACGGGTGGATGAATGTGAGCATGAGACAATAAAGGCTTTCACCTTAAACAGCGGACAAAATTGGTGTGTTTACATTGTACTCAATATCATATCTAGCTTTTTCGTGGCTTTGTCAGTAATAGAGATTTGAAACTTAGTAGAGCTTGCACGAGTTTTTCGTGTTAGAGCAGCAAGTATTCAGTGGAAGAGTGACTTCATGACAAGCATTAAGCCTAGCTGGCCTCGTCTAATTCGCAAAGGTTGTTTATTGAGAGTGTGTTATTTATAGTGAACAGGTTCTAATCTAATGTTCATGCAGCTTGATTTCCTATTCTTGGTGCTGGTGGAAATGGAACTGAGGTGGTCAGAATGCTAAGAATTGTGTGTTGATGTTAGGCTTATTAGAGCTAGTTAAATGGCAGTTTCGTCATTTTCACTTTGTTGCTATGCCCATACTGGCTTAATAATAATTCGGCACCATCATGATGATTCAAAAGGTCACTATAAAGTTTACCAGAAGAACAAAACTGAAGAACAACTGTACGGATTTTGTCTTGCGATGATGGCATGAAGTACTTAAACGTGACAAATCTGTTTGTTTCTGTCCATGCACTCTCCCTTTGAACGTTTGTCACTAACCTTAGGTAGGCTATTACAGATAAGCGGTTGATTAGAGGTCAAGGTGATGAGGTGTTAAAGGAGCACTGACATCAAATTTACTCATGCCAATATTTTTGCAATAGCAAGTAGCTGTAGACCCCGTAGCAGTGATTCACGACCTAAAACCCTACTGAGGGATGAATAACAATATCACTTTTATTGATTTATATCACTGGTATCTAGCACTATTCAAAACGGCCGGCGATCCTGCCTTTTTTAGCGCTGGGAGCACCAGCAGTGGCGCTACCTCGCGGTCACCTCCAGATCATGCTACAGCTGACCACTTCTCCACAGAAAAGAGTGACGTCATGCTCAGCTGCTCCGCAAACATTTTGTCTGCTAGGCGGACACATTCAGTCATGCCTTGTCACCTGCATTGCTGTCGTCGCCGTACAAAGGGTCGACTCAGGTTCAATATGATAGTCTGGATCTTAGAATCCTTGCGATTCGCGACACCGCAAATTATTTTTGCTTGGATCGACCTTTTGCAGAACAGTGATTCTGGAATGGACGCTGTTTCAAGCAGCACTGCAGAGGTGCCCGAGGATGCACGCTTCAGCCATGTTCGCTCGTGTGTCTCAGTTAGCTATATTGGTATTTTTTGGCGTGCAAAGCATTCAGGTATACGCAGAGGGGTCAATGCAATACAGCTATCGCGAATGAGCATAAGCGGAGAAATAGAATACATTTCCTGCTTGCCAGGTTCTTTTGGCGCCTCCAGATGGCCCCACCTATTCAGCCTCTTGCGGTTAACTCGGTATTAGTACTACTCTTACGTGGACGCAAAGTCTACAAATTAACTAAAATTCAACAATACCTGCATGTTACTTGTTAGCGATGATATCTGACTTAGCGCTGTTCTACTTTGATAGCTTGTGGTCGTGTTGGCGTGTAAAACATACGTGATATGCAACGACACCCTCATTGCGCTTTTTGTACGCTTCAAAGCGATGCGGCTGCAACTCACAACGATTGCCCGACATGCTGACTGGCAAGCACACATTTAATCATGCTCCTTTCTTTTGCCATCCTTTTAAAGGTGGTTTTTATCTCGATAATTTCACGAAATCATTCAAACCGTTGTGACAAAGATCAGATGTGACAAGCGAGTGGGTTCCTGCACTTCGGCGCCAGTCGGCACCATGATAAGAACACTCGAATCGTACACGTCATCACTACCAGGGCATCATCACTCAGGATGGTATTTGTGAAATGTATCACACCGAACACGTAGCACATAGCAGGGCAGTCTATTTTCTGTTTAAAGACGGTAGCCTTTCTTGGGGACCTTCGACGCAAAAACTTTGGTCTGTCTGTCTGTCTGTCTGTCTGCCTGGCTGTACATTTGTCTGTTTGTCCACTTTTAACGACACCATCCGCAGCCCCCACCAATGTTGCTCAAAGTTTGGCGTTCATACTTATGCGATTGTCAATTAAAAAGCAATTATATTGCACACCTCTGGGGCACCATAATAACACCTATATATTCTGCATGTACGCCTTTTACTAGAAAAGGCACACCTAAGTAATTTTAAAGACCGTAGCGCTTATCACGCTTGCAACGCTTGCACGAAAAGGCGAGTGTTTCCAATGCTTTGCTAAGATGACACGGTGGTGGCCCCTACCCGTCGCCTTGCATTCTACACCTTATCACCTCTGAGACGGGCGCGCACACCCGTCTCAGAGCCACGCACTTCATTTTCCAAGAAAACTGCCAGATGGCGCTCATGTCTCACGTGTGACGTACTTTATACGTTCGTTCGCCTCTGCTGCACGCTCGAGGCACTGTAACGCAGTGCCTCCAGAATACCATTGACCGGTTTTCTTGCGCAGAACATCAAATAAATGTTTTGTTCACTCTCTCCACACGCAAGACTATCGTCTTTCGACGTCATTTGCAGATTAACATGCAGATACGGGGCCGATTTCTTATCCTTAACTTTTCTAAGCTGTTTGACATCAAATTAAAAACTGCCGTGCGACTGATGCCGCTCAAATTTCGCCAAGAAGACCTATGCATACCAAGCGATCGAATGATGGGCACATCTTCATCTGGAGATTTGATGTTGGTGCTCCTTTAAAGTAAAATGTAGTATCCATAGAACTTTTGGAGCTTGTGATGAATGAATCTCTTGCAGACACAGTGTAGTTAGTGTCTTGTCATATATCCTTTGGACATTTTGTGCAGTAATTAGTTATTCCCATACATGCGACTGCAACCATTATTTAGAAGTCTGTGGCATGTTTTGATTGTGCGATTTCCTGCTGCCGTCCCTATAGCAGCTGTTGAGTGCATGGTCGTATAACTAAATGAAACTGCACGTTAGCACTTTAGTAAACAACACAATCTGCAAGATGAAAACGATAGTACCTGCCCTTCTTTGTGAATGTGTGCTTGTTTCTTTTGAAGTTGCATTATGATCATGTGTGTTGTTTGAACATGAAACTGACCCTGGTGCTTTTATTTACATAATTTTTTAACCTTCTCATTCATATCATATTGTGTTGTGCGAGTGTGACTGTGCTTGTGCCGACGTCTTAAATCATCTTTTTAGCAATACTGGACTCTTTTCTTATTTGGCCACAGTGATCCAGAGAGAGATCTGAACGATTCTTGGCGCTCTTTTCGCTTTGAAGATGCACAGTTTGACCAGAATGAAACACATGTTAGGAAACACATTGGAACACTCATCACGAGCACTTATGCACATGGCTTGAGGGACCTCACGGCATGCCTTTGGCTTAACAGTTTGGTGCTTGTGAATAAACTTTCCGACTGCGACAACTTCTTAGAGAAAAATAGAGAAAAATTTGTGTAATTTTTTTGCCGTTTTTGGGCCATTCTGACCCACCTGTGCACATAATTATCAGGTTGTTAAAGTGCAAAGCCAAGTTTTAATTGTGGTTGCATATTGCAGGAACAGGTTGCATATTGCAGGAAAAGTGTTATCACTTAGAGGGACACTGAAGTCAACTATTCAGTAGACGTTAATTGTTGAAATGGCGGTCCAGAAACCTCGTAGTGTTACTTTTGCACCAGGGAATGGCCTATTTTGAAATAAAATCACGTTTTAGTGCTCCGCATCAGGTTAGCGCACTTCAAATTACTTGCCTCAAGAAGCAGACCTACCACACAGACTCGCATCACTGTTGCCGTGCACAACGTTGCCCGGCTTTACTGCGCTAGTAGGAGCAGGCCGAAAGCAGCGGGAGCCACAGCAGCAACAGCAGGAATTGATCAATTTCCCGCCACTGGCTTCGAGATTGCAGACGCTTTTGTTTCAACTGTGGGCTAGGTGGCACCACCTGTTCCGTGAAACCACGTGAAAATTTAATTTTTGAACCACTCGCGCCATTCCCCATAATAACGTCTGGCGGTTCTTTTTTCCATGAATCAAACAGAAACGAACAAGGAGCATTTTATTGCATCTCTTGATGCACAGAAGGTTCCTTATTTAGTGTAGTTAGATCTACTTCTAGTGATTAATTGTAGGTGTTTCGTCTGATGTAATCGGTATCATTTTGAAAATGTCCTACTGCGGCACTTGTGTTCTTGTGCATTTAACTTAATTTCTCAGTAAGTAGGGTACTGTTGTTGATAATGCTGTCATACATTAAGCTTTCACTCTGAAGTAAATTATTTGACTTTAGTGTCCCTTTAAGGTAACGATGTGTATGTCTAATAATGTGGCATTTACACTATCACACCAATAGATCATACAGAATTGATTAGTCAGTATTTTGTATGCAGGCCAGGAGGTTTATTGTATTGAACACAAAGTTGTACACGTAAAGGTTTGAATATGTTTGTGATGATTCCTCACGATTCCCGAAGCTTCATGGAGCAGTTTAAGACTGGCTAGTACGTGGCATGATCGCAAAGACATAATTTTATTTCTGGAAAAGCTTTAGTATGGTAACACTTTCTAGAAATAAGGGAAGTGATCTGCCCAAAAAGCAAATTGAATATATTCGAGACGAATGTTACAGAAACAGTGGTAAGTTGAGGTTTCTTATGTGACAAATTGAAGGCGGCACATGTCCAAGGTGCCTTACAAAGCTTCCTCTTGATTACAACTTTGTTGCCATTGTTCTGTACCGCTCGACTCTCCTGACTGAGTGCAGTGCTTCATTTTGCTTCTTAGTGTGTTTCATTTCATTTGTGACTTTTCTTTGGAAATTTGGTGGTTGTTGGTATGTATTTGTTGTTTGTCTGATCGTTAGGCATGGTAGAACATTTTAACATTGCCCCATTTATTTTCAGTGTTCCGCATTTACATGCTTCCGTCACTTTTAAAATGTTCTTTTGGCGCAAGAAGTGGACAGCTGCTCATTCCAGCAGCTTAGTTCTTAAGGGGGCCCTGCAACATTTTTCTTAGTAGGCATGAAATACCTTCACTGATAGACGTTATCGCCTCACGAATTGACCGCTGAAAAAATTTCCACAATGCGCCCAGTATGAGCGGACTTGCAAAGATTGGCGGCACGCTGCAATTGCTTTCTGTCCCCTCATCACGATGGAAGTACAATGGAAGCAGGGAGGGGTGGCATTGAAGAAGAGGGCGTGTCATGCATGCCTCGTGACATTTAGCAATTTTTCTCTCTCTTTTCTTTCTTCTAACACGCAACTTTTCAGTGCAAATGCACTCGCATGCATGGATATATTGCGGTCTCTTGCGGCGGACCGAGTAACTCTCGAGTAAGCCATGTCAAATTAGCGATGAGCTTGATACGTGGGTCTTTGATGCAATGATTTTTGAGTATATAGCATTATTTGTCGTGAGAAGAAACAATCATTTTCAGCTTATTTTGGGAATTTACTGTAAGTTCCAGGCCCATGCTGTGCTGTAATATTTGGCTCGCATGTTCTCGGGAGCCTCGACTACCGATCGGCAGCGCTTTGTGGCTGTACTCAAAAAGTGTTGCAGGGCCCCTTTGACAAAAACTTTGTTTGAAAGGCTCTGCATCATAAAAATGTTTCTCATTTTGTGGTCTCATCATTTGAATGAGTGATGTTTCTATGCCATGGGCCGCAGCACACAAAAGTTGTGCACAAAAATTGTTGCTTTTGTTTTTTGATATCAGTGTCCTTAATATCAATTGTTAGCTAAGCATAATATTTCAAGTACATAGTGGTATTTCTTCTAAACATTCACTTTTTTATGGATCACAAATCATATGTCTTTCATGATGCAACTAGTTGGGGAAACAGAATCTATGTTGGCATTGTGCAAATATACAAAGGGTGTTGATATTGTTTGACTAGTGCAGGCTGGCCAGTGTTCACTTTATTGCACGTGAGAAGAGCTGAACTATCTAAAGTATAGTTTTTCTTGAAGTGCTTTGAGGTATTTGTCACCTATAGAGTGTATGTTCACGAAGTTTTCACATTTCTGGAACACTGAATGTGCCTAATAAAATATTTTGTGCCTTGCACTGTTGTAGACATTCCATGTTATGGATTTTGTGCAGTTGTTGCATATGAACAGTGTGTGTTGTTGCTGTTTCACAAGCGTTAGTGGGTGCACTCCACAGAATGTGGGTAGTGTGTGCCAAGCAACCTCTAGCATAGCATAGCCATGCATACCATAAAATCCCGAGCAAGCACCTTCCTCTTTTTGAAAAATTCGAAACACGTCAATGGGTTCATTAAGTTAGCAGGCTTCAAACTTTAATGGAACAGGCTCGTATGGGCTTGAGTGCGACGCCTTCGAAGCTTAGCTAAACGGCGATTCTCGCCGACTATTTTCGGGGCTTGAAATCTCTACATGGGGATTGTTGCATTGCTTCAATAGTAGGAACGAGTGGGGAAGAAGAACACACTTTGTCGGAGGAGAGATTCGGGAACACGTCATTCTTCAGGATACCGTAACTGGCATCCTCGGCGAGCTCTCCTGCAGGCCCTCGGGCACAGTCTCAGGGTTGGAGCATGTAAAGTGTGCTTTGTAATTACACACCGGAAGTTCCCTTTTAGGAGTTAAGATTACAAGAGTGCACTCCGCTGGCTAGAGCGTGCTAGAGCTTCTTAACATGCCCAATGGTTGTGCAAGTGCCACGTTCTCCCTTCTGCTATCTGTTCTTTATTTTCAACCACGTCTCTGCTACAGAATCGTGCAGCAGCAGCCGTTGCTGGGAGCCCAAGTTCTGCAATTGTTTGGATATGTGCACTATTTCTTAGTACTTTTACTGTGTGGTGGCACAGGGCTGCATTCCGGGTTGTCACAAAGTATTCAAATATTTGAAGAAAGTCTTTTTCTTCTGTTGTCTCAACACATGAATTTTGACGCGAGGATTCCCTCGGACTTAATAAGAACAGTATATGAATAAAGAGTTCCATTAGAAACACAGGTGCGCATTCTTAGAGGCTCGTCCACCACCGTCTTCAGTTTTGGTCGAGGGTGGAGCAATTGCAATTTGGGATTAGCGGATGAACCCCTTCAAGATCCTGTCCGATCGCCCCGCCGCGGTGGTCTAGTGGCTAAGATACTCGGCTGCTGACCCGCAGCGCGCGGGATCGAACCCCGGCTGCGGCGGCTGCGTTTCTGATGGAGGCGGAAATGTTGGGTGCACGTTAAAGAACCCCAGGTGGTCGAAATTTCCGGAGCCCTCCACTATGGCGTCTCTCATAATCATATGATGGTTTTTTTTGGGATGTTAAACCCCACATGTCTATCAATCAAGATCCTGTCCGATCGATTCACTTAGGAGGGGAGCATGCATGTGATTTTACGGCAGTGTAGTATTGCAAGTTAGTGGGAAACGAAAGCGAAGGAGAGGAGATGGGAAAAGAGAAGGTGGGAAGACAGGCATGGGTGAAGAGGAGGGGTGTGGGGGTTGGGAAGAGAAAAAGGGGGAGAGAGAGCAATATGTAAAGAAAGAAAATGATGTAGAAAGAGACTAAGAAACATGACAGAACTCGCTCTGCATTCGCCAGGAGGTGGCACTTGCTTGCTAGCTGTTGAATAAAACAGGTCACTGACCAATGTCAAACAAAACAATGACGTTTCGGGACCCATACGGATCCCTTGTTCACATTGTGAAAAAGGGATCCGTACGGGTCCCGAAACGTCATTGTTTTGTTCGACATTGGTCAGTGACCTGTTTTATTCAACGCCTTTACCTGACCAGACGGCATTCCGTCGAACTCTCGACTACGTTGCTTGCTAGCTCTGCTATTTACACCAGATTTCAGTGGCATGGAACTGGCTTTCATTTTTTGTTCTAGCGGCGTGAGCTAGAATTAAGCTTGAAAGTTTGATACGAAAATCTCGGCTTGATCTGTGTGTTTTTATGGGGGGCTTATTGCTATGATCTCGACATAGTAGGTCTTGCAAAGAACTTTTATTTGTGCCCATAATACAGTCAAACCTACATACAACAATGCCTCATTAGCAACATATTGGTTATAGCAATGAGAAGCTGCTGCACCCTTAATTTTGTACGTTTTTTTTATGGTGACATAGCTTACAGTGCTTCCATGCCGCAATATTGGTTATAACGATGAGTCAAAGCTGCTGGGTGTCTGCGCCGAAAGGTAATCAAGTGGGAAATCTTCGAAAAGAAAGAATAAAACGAGAAATTCAACCTGCTGCTGCAAAATAATCGCTCACCGTTGTTCTTGTCTTTGATGCTACTGAAATGGGCTTTTTGGTCACAGGAGCGTTTGCAAAGGCGTATGCGATTTCCTACGGAAGACAAAACGAGTGGAGTGTCACGTTTATGTATTTTGAAACCCTGTTGGCTGGCTATAACGTTCTTTTTTTGCTTTGAATGTACCCATTAATTTATTGTTTAAACTATCATTTTCTGAACATATTCGGACTGTAAAAGAATTGTCTCTAAGATAAAGTAGCGCCCGTTTTATGGCTGATTCCTCGTGGTGCCTTGCTTCACGTCACTAAGGAACAACCAACCAATCTAGATCCCAATGGCTACCGCACCCTTTTTTAGTAAGACCTGTACCTCCCCGGAATTTTTGGCATACGTGTTCCTTCGTATTCACAATATGCTTCATGACATAGTATTTCGGCAATGCGGCAAAGCCGACTTTTAGAGTCCGCCTTATCGGCAGACGCATCGAAACAGAACAGTGGTAGTGGGCTTCTGTTAATGCAGTTTAAAACTCCGAAAAATGAGACCTCGAGGAGCTACAGCATCCGAGGCTTAAAACGTTCTTATGCATTGACTTCAAGTGGCTTGTGGAGGTGCCGTGAAAGTGTATGAATCTTCAAGCATGTAGAAAAAATCGTGTTACTTATATGTGCTGGTGTATCCCATCGAACAATATAACACTTGTGTGTTATCATAATTAGCTTCGATTATTATGCGAAAAGGGATATAAGTTCAACGATTTTGCAGACTCGATATAGACTGCCATCTTTTTTGGAGCAGCTTCCTTGCATTTTACACAATATTTGCCGTTCACTGCAGTTGTGGCTGTACTGGTTGGTCCCGCTCGTGATTTGAGAAGGTTTTCTAGGACCAATACAGGAGCTCGAGCAAGGTCAAGAGAGTGAAACCTTAGTGTCTTCGAGCCGGCGCCGCTGAGCAGAATATCGGAGAGCTTGAGAAAACCTGGCTGAGAGCTTGTGGGAAGTGTGTGTCAGTGAGCCTGCTGACTAAGCGGAATTTTCCTGAGGCTCATCCCAAGTGCTCCATAAGCAGAAAGTAATTTGCAAGCCTGCACTGGTTTTGTTTACTGTGGCAAACTGTGGCTACAGGTTTAAACGACCCTAGACACCAAATTCGGACACTCGAGATGCTTGTGTTGTTTGATAGTCTGGCACGCTGGGCCACTCCTGACTGATTATTAGTGACGAGCGTTGCCTGTACGATTCTAATTTGGTTTTAAAGTAGGGGTATGTGCTCGTCCTAGTATTCAAGGCCAAGCTACGATACATAGATAGATAGATAGATAGATAGATAGATAGATAGATAGATAGATAGATAGATAGATAGATAACAGGGTTTCGCACGTGGGAACCAGGCGTTAGAAGAATAATGTTTTCTTTTTTGTTCCTACGCCGTACAGCCAATAGGACGGGAATGTGGAGCGCAGGCAGGAGAGAGAGCGAACGGCGAGAGAAAGAGCTGCGAAGCGCACCTACTTTCTGCTACACCTCGCACCACATGCCCCGGTTGCAAGGGGGCGAGAATAGGTACGCGCGCCTGCAGCTGTTGCTATGAGAGAGGGAGTGGGAGCAGAGAGCGAGAGTGGTGCCGCGGACAACGCCGGATGCCTGACATAGCCCAAGAAACGCATTCGCGTTTAAAAAAGCCGTCCACGCTCGGCGCCCAGCTCGTCGCGGTGCGCCGACGCGCGCTTATCTCCCAGGCGTACTTCCCCCCGCAAATAAGGAAGGTGCGGGGGAGGTGTTAGATGCTTGTGCGCGCGTGCTTATCATTTGGTGGAGAGAATCACGCGCCTTCGGCTTTTACCGGAACGGTTTCGTTAGTTACCGGACCCACAAAGGTGACTTCGGTCGGTGAAGAGGCTACGTTTGTAAAAATAGCGCGCTTTTCATGCACAGCGAGCTATGACAACCGAGGCACTTGTTAGTTTGCAGTCATCTGTACCTGTAATTATGTTTCATGCGTCGTTTTTGTTTAAACAGTGCGTTACGTGTCGAGCGGTAAACGTTATTAGTTCGCTCTTGTCCTGTGTATGTTCTTTTCGTACGTCATTTGTGCGTGAGCAGCGCGCTGCACGTTTCGATTTGCTTGCCGTTCTTAGCGTTACAGTTCAAGTTGTTGCTATCACATTCATTCCTTCGCCCGTGCGCCGAAACTGTGACTTTATTTAGTTGTTAAAAGGAGCCAAAACGAAATATTGTCAAATGAATGCGCCGATTCTAACTATTTATACGCGTCAGGTGATCGAGAGCTGTATTTACGTAACGAGTGTTTGGAAGTTGTCCAGTATGATGATAGATAACTATCTCTTAAACAACTTCTTCCTGAAAAAATTGAAAGAACGCAAGGGCAGCAGAGGACACTGGGAAGTTAACCCGATGCGAATTGCGGGGGGAGGGGATAAGAGCTTAGAAGAAGAGGACGAGAGAGAGTTAAAAATGTAAATACAAACCTGACGCTTACACTAAAGATGGCAGCATGCTTGGTCGAGCAGCAAGCTGTATAATACATGTGGTAAAGATGTACCACGCTTCCTATGTTAGCAGGGCAAATGGAGAGCTCGGATCCATTCCTCCGAAGCTTTTTTTAGAAAACAATACGCCCTCGTGCTTTTTATCTGAACGTAGCTTGCCTGATTCGTCGGTGGGATGCGCGCTGCGTTCTATGTATTTAGACTTGGTTCATCTGTGCCGACCAAACTCATGTGCCCGGTAGTGTGATTGTGGCAACAGAAATCTAAATCGAACGGAAGAGGAGGTAAAACTTTATTAAGCCAGGGATTCTGGCACGTACGTCCCAGGGTTCCCGCACGACCCCACTGCACTAAGTGTTCATGAGCTCATGTAGTTCAATGACGTGGGCGATCTTGACAGTGGCGATCTTGTGCTTAATATTATGGCGGCGCCTCCACACCCACCCACTTGCCTTTCCCCATTTCCTTTCCCGCATCTACCCGGGAGCATACATCCCGTCCAGTGCCCAATGCACCCACCCCCACGCTAGCCTTACCCACATTATCTCGGAATGCCCGGCGGACACTGCCCCGCGGGACTCGGAGCCACTGATAACATGGGAGGAATGAGACACCTTGCTGTGGATTGAGGTGCCTCCTGGACCTAGAAAGCTTGGCGTATTATCGGAACGTGCTGGAGCTCGTGCTGTGTCGTTATGTGCACTATCCATCTTATTTTTTACGTCCTAGCTATTGGTGCGGTTTTAGGGGCGACGCTGCTTAAGCCGTGTGTCTGGCGTCCGCGATGTATGTAGTAGTAGTAGAGCGTCGTAGTAGTAGGTAGTCGCCTCCATGGCCGGACTATAGGAGTGGCCCGCGCGCACTCTTGAATTGTGGAGGAAACCCGCGCACGTTAATTATAAATAGAGAGATAGTTGTTTCCGATGAAATAACATGTAGAGACGAGCATCGGTGACTTAATCTCCAATAAAATTTGCCTTGAATTTGTTGTTTACTAAAAAAAGAACTACCATCAGAAGGACGCACTTTGGGCACTATCTGACCAGACAGGGTTGCCACGTCAAACTCGCTGGGCGTAACCTCCTTTGGTTTTAGCAAGGTTTAGCGATGGTTCGGCCGCAGTGCCATGAACTAGCGGTGCTGAAAAGTGAGATCTAGACACGAAGCGCAGGCCGTAAGAGAGTGCGCGCTGTTACGTTTGGCCTAGCAATTCGTCTGGGCAGATGCCATTGTGTTTAAGCTGGTCTGCTAGTATGCTTGCAATCCTATCGGCGCCCAGTATGCAAGACGCTGTCCTGTAGATGTTCCAGGTAGTGGTCGGGTCACAACGAAAGCTTCGCGAGACAACCCTTTCGTTGAACGGATTCGAACAGCGTGGGACGGCGCCACTGTAAGAGTTCTCATGGAGTCAACCTCTCGATTTGGCTGTCGTCGCCGACGCAAAATCGTCACAAAGGCACCGTCAGTCCGGAAGCGTGGGAAGACGTCGAAGAAGCCGTTCTCAGTGATCGAGCGTTTGGACTGCCATGCTCGAGAGAGTTCTGGAAGCCTGCAGCTGAAAGCAGCCATGGACCGCTGCTGACGCTCGTCTCAGCGGCCATTTCCCCGGAGGAGCTCAACTTTTCCTCTCCAGACTCTACCTCTTCGCACTGCGGTGCCTTCAAGGCGTTGGCTGCGTGCGTCATTTTGTGGTGCGCTCCTGCTGCTATTGGACCTTTTCGCCCAGCCGGCGGTGCAATATCTGCACCCTTTCTGGTGGGTGGACCACTGAGACTTCGTCACCTGATTTGTGGCAAAAGTGGTCACCGCCTTCTTCGGACCTCCGCGTAAGGAGACGGCGGGCTATTAAAGTCGAATGCATTTTTGTTAATAATTGCTGAATCATGAGCTGAATATTTTTGTACACAGCTGAATTTCTGTACAGTTACGTCTTTCAACTATCATGCAAATAAACCTTCGTTCTATCTCTCTTACGAACGCGTCTCCTCACTGGCGAAGGTCGGCTGTGCGGACGACGGCAGGGAGCCAGCTACCCTATAGAAAACCTGCCGTACCTACCATCAAACCTCAAGCCCTTTACAGCGCGTGCCACTTCTAGTTTTGCCCTTGGAATGTCCGCTGGATGGCGGTACTTCTATATGTTGAATATATTATGAAAAGATGCGAAATGACGGTACTTGGGGGAATCAAATGATGGACGGACGGATGGACAGACGCACGGACGGAAAGACAGATGCACGAACGGGCGGACGCATGGATGAACGTATGGACGCACGGACGAACGCACGGATGGTCGCACAGATGGACGGACGGAAACAAGAACGAACGGGTGCATGACAGCGCCGACAAACTGACAGATGCTTCGTCTCACTCATCATCACGCACTCTGTGGATATGCAGTGATGTTTTCCTTTTCGCGCTACGGCCACTGTTCGCGTGGTTGTGAGATTCTATAGGCTATACACTGTGCTGCGTATGTGAAAGACTCGGAAACGGTCATAAAGACTTAGCAATTATACCCGTACCGAAAGAAATGATGGCATAGGCTGGGACCGTCTACGTCATTCATCCCTAAGCGAGATGTTAGTTAAAAAAAAAAAACAAGGATGAAAGAAGACTGAAAACGGGACGTCCTCAGATACACTAATTTCTGTTTTTCTTCCGTGGCAGTTCTTTGCGCCTCTTAAGGCATCATTCTGAACCAGCTCGCTACACCCTCTGCTATGTGCTTTGGAACATGTCATGCATGAGCCCTTCCAGGGCATGATTTTCTGGCACGCAGTCGTAATATTAAGTGTACGTGTAAGCCCGATAGATTAGAAATTTGTTGTCAAAACAGAGGGAAATCTGGTTGAAAGAACAATTTAAACTGGCCGAACTACGCCGCAATGAGCTCGGCAGCTCTCAGAGTGTACATGTCCCGGCACATATATGTGGCCGGAGACGGCGCATATATCCATGAAGTGATTCTGCATTGATTTTCTCCTTCACATTCTTGAGATGCTTCACTGCATAGATGCTATGCTTAACAAAGTTTTGTTTTAGCGCACAGCAGCCTTATAATGCGCTGAGGCTGGCTACCACGACTATTGCGAACCTTGCATAAAGCCTTTAATTTTACTTTATTTAATGTGACGCAGGACTCATGCGCGAGCCATACAGGCAGATAAAATAATTGTTTATGAGGCTTTCGCTTCAAACCGTCCTTCCAACACCCGTGTCGACGCCCGTTTCAACCCGGTCAACGCCGTGCGCTCCGCTGCTGCTTCGCATCCCATCAGAGTTCCCTTTGGGGAGGTATTAGGGGCGAAGCTCCTTGCGCCGTGCGTCCTCGATGTATGTATGTATGTATGTATGTATGTATGTATGTATGTATGTATGTATGTATGTATGTATGTATGTATGTATGTATGTATGTATGTATGTATGTATGTATGTATGTATGTATGTATGTATGTATGTATGTATGTAGAAGTAGTAGTATAGTAGTAGTAGAAGTAGTATTGCCGATTTCTCGTAAACATGGCATCCTCAATTCTCGCCCAATCAAACTGGCTGCGTACGAGCGATATATTAGGAAATCACTTTGGTCATGAAGGCTCCTGTCTTCGTGTTGGCTGAATAACGTTGCGTTGCACAAAGCATAGGATTAAGAATAAATTCACGTAAAATTTAGGTTAAAAAAATGTCTCACTCTCCTCTTCGCGTTGTCGCCATGAACTTCGTAGGCTGGCCGATGATCCCGTAGGCCACGTTACGTGTTCTTGTAGGTGTCGTGGCGACTACTGTGTGCCGCCAGACGCCTGCGCGCCACTCCTCTTAATCACAAGTAGCCACTAATGTGTTCGAAAAAGTTCACGACACATGGCTGTGTAATTTTGTGTCTGGGCATCACCTTTTGGCGTTCCTCTTCTGTCCCTTCCACTGCCCTCACTGCGACGAAAGAAAGAAAGCACACAGCTCGTGCGAAATCACAGCTCATAACGACCGACCAATTTCCGAGTTATAAAATGCGGGCAGCCTGCACTAGAGACGCAAGGCTTGTGGTCTCCAAGCCGGTCCCGGCTTGGCTAAATCTCAATCACGGTTAATTACGCTTTCATTTACATAAATAGATCACAATACACTCAGACATACTTGACGTGCTCGGTCGTATCACGCAACTTAATTATGATTAGAGTATCCTTAATTAGAACAAGTTATACTTAATTGGCCTTTGTTAGGTCCGATGACACGGTCAATAGTAAAAAGTATGTACGCGAGCTTCGTTTCAGTAGCTTCACTGTGAATTCGGCTTGGATTTCCCGCTTTCTGTGGCTTATGTATGCCTATTCCTATTAGTTTTGTGAGGGCGCGAACCGGCTTGAAGAAAACCTTGACAGCTCCGCTGTATAATAATAATAATAATAATAATAATAATAATAATAATAATAATAATAATAATAATAATAATAATAATAATAATAATAATAATAATAATAATAATAATAATAATAATAATAATATAACAATAATAATAATTACTTCTCAAGCACCCAGATACTCAATACGCAATAAACACGCGAATGTTCGCAAATGTTTATGCACGCGTTACCCACGCCGTTGCACAATATTCGCGAATGTTCATGCACGCGTTCGGCAGGTAACACCCCTAGAAGAGCATCCTGGAAATTAAAAAAAAATTTGTCTCTTGCTTGTAAATCAATGGCTCGTCAAGAGAAAATTGTGTAAGGCTTATGTTTTTTACACCCAGACTAGACCTCTGCAGCAGCAGCAGGTGGTAGTGTGATAATGATCGTGATTAAACGTTTATTGAAATAAAATAAAGAAAGGAAGGATGGCGACTAAGAGGACCGGAAGGCTCCGCAGTTCTGGCCGCCGCGGCCTCTTGAATGTCAGAGTCAGAGCTGCGCGTCTATGTTTTCTGCTACTTCATGCACATGCGCGGCACATCACGAGGTCGAGAGTAGAAAAAAAATAATTGGCTGAATACGGCAGTAGCTGATAGCTAAGTGATTATAGCATCAAAAAGAGAGTCACAGTGTCAGTGCAAGGGCGAAGCAGTGATTGATATATCAAATTGGGAGTGTTACGCGAAGTAAAGCCAGTAGATCCGTGATGTTTATGGCTTCTACAGAAACTTTGCGACGAGAGCACAACACGTGTACGAATGTATGTAAGCCTACACGGCTGATCCCATCCAAAGATACGGTGCGAGTGACCCCGTCCGGCGGGCAAAAGCACGCGTTTCCTGCCCATGTCCGCGCAACCCATCTTAGGTGCCAGAAACTGGCGGTACAGTTCACCTCTGCTGGAGAAGTGGTTACAAGAGGGAAAAGAAAAGTAAGCCCCGTAACTGTCTGCATCAGGGTGCGACACCTCAACAGTGAGCTACTGTTGGGGTGAGGAGGGATTAAAAGGATAGGATTAAAGGTATATATATATATATATATATATATATATATATATATATATATATATATATATATATATATATATATATATATATATATATAGAGTGATGCGCTAGGACAGAGAGCGAAGACATATGAGGGATAGGAGAGATATGAAAGATGGAAACACGGTCACAGGAGTTCGAGGATGGGGCACCACTTGCGAGAGCTCTTGTCGGCGTCAGAAGATGGCGTAAGGCAAGTCCAGTAGATCAGAGCTACGCTGTCGTCGGAGATCGGCGTCAGGAGATGACGTAGGGACAGCCCAGTCGGCCAGAGCTACGGTGACGTCGGAGATCGCGAGTGCACAACCGGTCGGTACGGAATCCAGCGAGCTAAAGCCGCTACTATATCCGGAGCCGTCGCATGCTTTCACTAGCCCACAGAGCACAGGAAGCCCGGATCGGTATTATTTGTTTGGACATTATAAGGAATAGGACGGAGACACCGAAGGCAAAATTACGTCTGCAGTGTCCGTATAAATGCTATCGCAATGAAAGGACAATGTTTACAATGTTACAATTGATGTAACAGTGTGTTACAGCAATTGCCAACATTACAAGGCCCTTACAGAAATCGCCTTTTGAGTAATGCCTTATCGGGAATTGTTTGTCGGTTCGTACATGTACGCTGGCCACTGGGGCGGGGGGGTTTATAAATGAAAAGAGAAAAGTGAGCCCCGTAACTGTCTCTCAGGGTAGGACACCTCAGCAGTAGCTCACGAGGGATGGGGGTAGAGAAGGGAATAAAAGGATAGGATTAAAAAATAGAGAAATAGAGAGATAGAGAGGAAGGAGAGAGCGAGGCGCAGGGACAGGGAGCGACGGAAGTAAGGAGAAGACAAGAAAGATAGACACGGTTGCAGCAGTCCGAGGACGGGGCACCACTGGCGAGAGCTCTTGTCGGCGACATGAGATGGCGTAGGGCTAATCCAGTCGTCGGCCAGAGCTACGTTGTCGTCGTCGTAGTGGACCGTCGGCAGGAGGTGTCCGGCCAGAGCTGCGCTGTCGTCGGAGATCGCGAGGGCACAACCGGCCGGCACGGAATCCAGCGAGCGGCTTCCCACTTCTAAAGTGGTCACTGGTTCCAGATCGCGATGCTACTGGCATAGGCGCTGCTTTATTAAAGCACGTTTTCCAACATCGGCACAAGCGGTCTAAATGTATATGCGGATCACAGAGCGCCAAGGCTCTGCTTTTGGAAAAGGTGATAGCAAGACTAAAGGAATAACGAGAAGACTAAGTAAGTAAAACACGGGCGGAGGTACTCTTTATAATACAGATTTTGTATATATTACACGATGTTTTTCCATGCACTCGCAGGCACGCAATCACGCACAAACACACACGCACTGGGGGTTCGCTAACAGTCCTTGGCTAGCGCCGGATATCGAGACTTGAGGCTGTTCATGATTCGCGCGTGGTGCGCATTGTTCACTTTCACGAAGGGTACCCTGCGACGCTCCTCGCTGGCGATGATGGTCTTGATGCCGGGTGCGTGCACCAGGAACGCGTTGTCCAGGATGTGGAAATCGTAGCCGCGCAGGCAAAGCTCGTAGCTCTGGTGAAAGGAAAGAGGGAAATGAGTGTTAGAATGATAAACTCAGTGTGCACACTAACCTTGCACAATACGTACGCTTGAGTCGCACGTCTATAGCTTCTTAGTAGCTTGCTCTACCATTTTTGGCTCTTGAAATGGTCACTTTTTTTTAAAACGACACATGCCCATGGAGGACGGGGTGCAGGTGCACATCAGAGAAGAAGGTTGTGTAACACTAAATTCAGCAACAGGGCTTCATCACTGAAGTTGCTTGAGTGACTTATCGCCAGCTCAATTATTGTTGGTGATTAACGTCCCAAAAACACGGTGTGACTGTGTCGGACCAAAACCACCTAGAACAACTATAGGAGCCGCTAGTCGGACGCCGTATACTGGAGGGCTCTGAAAATTTCGACCATCTAGAATTCTTGAACGTCCATCTAAGCCTGAGCACAGGGGCCTCAAACGTTCTTGCTTCCATCGAAAACGTGGCCGGAATTCCATCCTACGACCTTCAAATCAGAAGTCGAGCAACACTGGACTACAGTGGCGCGTATTATCGACGGCTTTCAAAAACAGTCTGTGACCTGCGTGTCTGCATCAGAAGTGCTATTCGAAAATGCTAACATCGGCATGGAATGCATACACTGCTCCAAGTACGCTCTGAATGCGAATAATACCGGGTTAACACATGCAAATGTATCGTCGCATATACTGTGTTTCCTGTTCCTGATATATATACTACTTCGCTGTCACCATAAATATGCGCCGTACAGCATCGAAGAAAGTTCCTTTTATCGAGAACAGATGAGTATACGCACCAGAGCTCGTAAACGGTATCTCGACTGATGGAAAACGTGTGTCAATGGGTGAATACTTTGCCTTCAGAATTTCAAGCAGCTCATACTTCCATGAAAGCACGGGTAGGTTAAATTTACCCTGTGGGGTTTAACATCCCAAAGTGACTCACGCAATTATAAGCGTCCTAGGGGAAGGCCCCGGACAATTTCCATCAACTGGGTTTCTTTAAAATGCTATGATATTGCAGAGTACACCAGCCCCTAGCACATCGCCTCAATCGAATAGCGACCGCCTCGGCTGGAATCGAACCTGTGGTTTTGAGGCCAGCAGCGTATACTACCATAAACAGCGACGCAATACGCGGCAGCTACAGATTATGCACGTCCCTGGCGAAGGACATTTTGTACACGCATGTCAGAGCGCATTCGTGACACAGCCATTGTCAAACGTGGCAAAGGCCGCGACTAATGGCCGGGTTTTTTGCTGGAAGACTGTACCTCGATCGGTAGTTAAACAGCAAGTGTGCCGAACTGGGTATGTTCTACAAACTCTTCCTGTCGGTAAAGTTTTATTACTAGAGCACTTTACATTAGACATAGCCCCCATTCTTCGAAGTGTCCTTTTGTTCAAGAATATCCGTCATCTGGATCACTTGCGCTTTGTTAGAAAACTCGGCGCTCATCACTTTGCAATCAAGAATGCTTTGTACCGCTAGTATCGTGCGCGCCGTTCGTGACGTGAAAATTCCGGGCAGGCGGTGATGACGCAAGGAAAGGCCAACGAGATATTCCTTTCGGGACCGAAATACGCTTCGATTCTTGAGTGGTGGCTAGCGTCGACCGACGATGCGACCACACCTGAGGCGCAACGATTTAAAAAGCTGCGTCAGGCTCACCTGCGACATCTTGTCCCTCTTGCCTTCCCACGTCAGCTCTTCGGCGTAGAAAGGGTCGTCGTTGGTGCCGATGTAAATGGGCTCCCAGGAGCGCTTGGTGCGGTCGCGCTTGGTCGTGGTGAGGATGCCCAGCGCGTCGTCCTCTGCCGGCACGTACTCGACCCACTCCTCGCGCTTGGGGAACTTCTGGCACTGGTCGCAGACCCACTTGTGGAAGAAGATGGCCGACTTATTTCGCAGCATATCGACCAGGACTCGCTTGGTCAGCGGAGGCCGCTGCTTGGCCTGCACCTCGAATATGGGTAGCACGAACACCTGCGACGCGCTAGCCTCGGTGGCGTTGCGATGCCAGCGCTCGGCGACCAAGTTCATAAAGCGCGGTATCACGTTGGCGCTCGGGTACAGCTCAATGTCCGACGCGAGGATGTAGCGCGTGCGCGCCCGACGCCGCGCGACGTTTCGGAGCACGTTGATCGGGTAGGTCATCCTGTGCGCCTTGCGGAACTGAGCGTACTCCCGCTCCATCACGTCCGAGGCGCACGAGCCGTTCCAGGACTGGAGGAAGTCCGCGGAAGACGACGAGCTGACCACGACTGCCGCCGGCGGCGCGTGGTCCCTGTCGTACACCATGTGCCACGTCACGTTCGCACTCACGCATGGGTCATCACAGTGGCGCAGGAAGGCGATCTTGTCCAGCGCGACTGCGTAGTCGGTGCCCGGCGCGAAGACTGCCACGGAGATGGGGCCCTGCCATCGCGAGCACAGGACCGGGACGTGCTGTAGGAACTCGTGAGTTGCCTGCGTCGTGAGGGTGACGCTGTCGTTGAACGGCACCGAAAGGTCCGAGGGTATGAAGTCCCGCTGAACGACGTACTTGGCCGATGAAGTCGATTCTTTTTTCGGCGTGGAGTTGACCCCGTCGCCAAAGGCGCCGCTGCTGATGATTCGTCCCAGACGCGCTTCGCTTGGCGCGCGTGTTGTGGCCACCTTTGACTGGAGCGGTTGCCTGTTCTGAAACTGAGGCTTGTCGACGACGTTCGCCGGCGCTGTTTTGATCGGTTGTGACTGTGGTTGAGGTGGCATCGGAAGTGGTGAAACCTTCGCGCCGAAATCCGCGGCTTCCTGCTGGGAGTGATTGGCGACGACCAGCACGCAGGGCTTCACGTCGGCGCGGGGCATCTGGAAGCATATCATGTTGTAAACGGCGAGCAGTATGTTGACCGTGACGAAGATGCGGTATGCGAGGCGTAGCTCGGGTCTGTTGGAGCCCGTCATCGCCATTGTTTTTCCCTACAGCAGTCCTCTCGAAGGGCAGAAGCTGCAGCAGGCACCGAACCAGCTTACGTCATCCTTTCAGCCAGGCGATGCGTACGACGAAGCGGTGACGTCTGCGCCACGTAATGGAATTCTCGACGAAGGGAACATCGGTGCTTAATAACCAGATAGCATCACTTGAACTGTCACGGTTTCATCGGTGCACCACCCAGAATGATGCCTTCGTCCAGCAACCATCGCAGCACTCTCGTTGTGCCTTCGGTCTTCGAAGTGAAACGACGATAGTGACGTCACCTCCATCTTGCCCTTGGGAATGGAGGAGCCCTGCGATGAAGTCAGAAAAAGAGGGTGAGTTGTATTACATCCGCATGTCTTACGCGCCAACGAAGCAAATACAGCAGTTAAAAACCCAACGTAAGAGGCGCGCTGCTTTTATCTATATATGATGCTGTCGCAGACGCCTCGCAGTTGTTGAGTGTAGATAGGGACGCAAAAACTGCTGATAAGAGTAGTTCAACCGGCAAAAGACATTGAAGGAACACGAAAGTTTTTTTTTCTGTTTTTTTTTCCGCTGGCTCACACTTTGCGAATTCAAGCTGCAAGGATGAAACATCAGTAAAAGTGGCAAGCGATAATTAAAAGGAAGGGAGAGGGGTGGCACACGTGCGTACAATGAAGCAAACGCTGCTTCACCGCATGCGCGAACAGACTGATTCAATGCATTGCGCACTCGCGTTAAAGCAGGACCTGTACACTTTTTGACTGTGCACCTCCGAGAAGCGGACGTTGGGGTAAAAATACGGCGCCGGCCGTTCAGCATTCGTCCAATAGCTAGTGCAGTCACACACATGATTTTGTAGGCAGTTGCTCATTGTTTAATAAAGTTAACGAACAACGCACGCAACACTTACATGGTCGATTAGCATTTTGCGGTTCGCAGCAATAAAGAAAAGCAGATAGTTTATTGTGTCTACATAATTATGAGGAAAAGAGTAACGTAAAAGAATATTTCGACGCAAAATAAGCCATCGAAGTCGCCTGCGACGATCATTTTGCCATGGAGTGTGTGAATGTTCTGCACAGAGGAGAGTTGCTGTTTACCGAAGTTTTAGCCATTGCGAATCTCTCAATTTCAATGCCAATCTGAAGAAAGCTGAAGCATATAGTTCGACCCCGCGCGCAGCTGACCACGGAACAAAATTGACCGCTGGAATACAAACTCTCGCACAGCAAGCAGCTGGTTACGTCGCAGATCGCGAGGACACCTCAGTTGGCCGATACTCGGGCCACTCGCATGTTGGTGGACGCTTAAACCATCCCATCTTTACGAACATTGTGAGAGCAGAATTTCGGACAAGTTGGTAATTCATAACTTCAGCATGACTTCACAAGGAAAAAACGCACTCACTGTGTATGCCTTCTTCTCTCTATAGTCCGTGTCTTCCTTCATTTTTTTTGTTGCGCAGTCATACTGAAGTTATGAACATGCCCATGTTTATGAACAATTGGAACAATCATAAATTGAGTGCTCAAGATAATGCACTTACATGTCACCAAATTACTCGCGAAAGATCAAGGATCAACCCATGTTACAGATTATAATGGTAAATGATGTCATGACTCTTTTAAAACAGTACTACGTTGACTTATCATGAACTCCCACGGCAAAAGTGCGACCGTTGTTATTATATATATGTATGCATGGCTCTTTGCAAACTTTTTCAGCACGGCACCCTAAAAGACACATGATTGGTTGCAACATGACGGGTATCATAATAATTTAAACACCGACTGTAGTCACTCCTCCGCTCACACAATTAAAAAAGGAGGAATATTTGTAACGTACGTATGGGTATCACAGACGTAAAGCATTTGTCCTACCATATATATATATATATATATATATATATATATATATATATATATATATATATATATATATATATATATATATATATATATATATATATATATATATATATATATATATATATATATATATACTCACCGTCTTTTTCCGACTTTCAACGCCAATGGTTGTGAGACGCCGTAGGGGAGGGCTTCGAAAATTTCGGTCACCTGGGGTTTTTTAACGTGCATCTGGATCTGGGTACATGGGCCTCAAGCAATTCTCTTCCATCGAAAATGCGGCCGGAATTTGACCCCGCGACCTTGGGGCTAGCAGTCTAGCCCTCTAGACCGCCGCGGCGTGTGACGATAGTCAGAAGCGCGACGTTTACGGGCGTCTGTCAAAGGTGCACTTATATATGCTGATTATTATTTTTTTAATGCTGGTGGAAGTTTTGAGCCCCGAATTTTCAGAAGGGTCTTAAATACATGTGACGCTCCGCCGCGTCGCAAACTCGCAGCTTGTAATATATACTCTTGCCGAGACCTGTCGTATATCGAAACACGTTCAAAGAGCTTAACCACCGCCAAGAAAACACGCGCCCGTCAATCCGTTCGTGGACGTCCTTCACAGCCTGCCTCGTTCCACTTTACATATCAATATCGAGTGATGTGCGTGCGCCGGTGGGACAGTGATGGAAGCGCGCTGAGAGAACAGCGAATCCTGCGGGATGAACGCGCGGGAGAGGAGGAGGACTGCAGGCGTTACGTCACGCTATACGCTGCCACTGTCACTTTAAGCTAGCGTCGTGATTGGGCAGCACAGAGATGAAAAGAATTGTCTATAGAACACCTTAGCCGCGTGCTGCGTCGACGCGAGGCACCAAACCGCGACAAGACGGGTGACCGTGCACCGCTGTAGACCTTTACACGCGAGATGTCTTGCCTCTCCTTGCCAAAGAAATATACATTGCCGGATGCTGCCAGTGTGCGTGAGACAGTTACAGCGGTCGCCGTCTCTTTATCGCTGCTTCCTTGGCCATTGGCAAGGCGTTCTATGTAGGCAGGCTTTTGGATCCATTGCGTGCCATTTGTTAGTTGCTCCGTGGGGCGTTTTGTACCGCGAACTGTCCCAGCCTGCGCATGCACCCGTTCAGACGTGAGGCAGGACACGAACGACCTTCTACGTTTCGACTGGCCGCTCCTGGTTCTTTCTTCTGCGCCGCTTCGACTTCAGACAACAAGAGACAGTGCGTTTTTGTCATTCCATTTTTTTTTTCTCTCGTGTCCTCGCCCAAACGAGGGCCACTAGCGGGCGCTTGGCTGCTCCTCAAAGAGAGTGCCCGTGCATGCACGGACAAATGCATCTTTGTAGTAGCAGGCCGGAAACGCGCCTTGCGACTCTTTGTAAAGCAAACAGACTGTGGCTAATGGCCTTCGTGCGTCTTGTTTAACACGGCCCGAGCACACGCTGGTGTCAGTGAGCGAAGCCACGTGAGTTCTACAACCGGAATGAGGTACAACAATTCCGCATTAACTGTGTTTTTTTTTCGTTCTATGGTGTATGGTGTAGCGAATTGGTTGTCCAACCAATTCACTACCCTATACATATACCGATATTTACCGCTTGTCAATGGGAGACAATAAGAAAGGAAGAGAACAACGCGAACAGAATAATCTCGCGTGCACATCAGTCGACAGTCACTATACGTCTTTGTGAAATGTTACATGCTTTACGCAGAGAAGTGTTTTATTGAAATTTCACACGAACTTCACTTAACATTCCTTTCTCAAGGTATCGATTAGGTCGTACGCTCTTTTGTTCATATATTTTGCTAATCATTCGGCGTTGTTTGTTTGTGCGAATTACATATGTGCTTATAAAGGAAACTGGCATTCCAAACACTTGAACTATGTATAGCTGTAATTGATTGATTGATATGTAGGGTTTAACGTCCCAAAACCAGCATATGATTATGAGAGACGCAGCATATGATTATCAGAGACGCCGTAGTGGAGGGCTCCAGAAATTTTGACCACCTGAGGTTCTTCAACGTGCACCCAAATCTGAGCACACGGGCCTACAACATTTCCGCCTCCATCGGAAATGCAGCCGCCGCAGCCGGGATTCGATCCCGCCATCTGCGGGTCAGCAGCCGAGTACCTTAGCCACTAGAGCACCGCGGCGGGGCTATGTATAGCGGTAGCTGGCTTTAATTTGAATTCCTTGCCCTCCCTTATGTATGCGACTATTCAAAAAAAAAAAGTAAGAAGCTGTGTCATTTCAAGGTGAGTCCCGACTCGACAACAAGAGACTCGATGTGACATAGGATTATGCTTTGTTGGCTATAAGAACGTGTCGTCGTAATTGGGAGTAATTACTCATAGACTAACCGTATATAGAAGCAGGTACGTTTGAATACGCGCTTCAGTGTTCGTCTTCTGCACACGACATGACTACAATCGGCACTATGAAGTGACTCATTTGGACTCGTGTGAATTGTGCTTTACATTATGCAGACCACTGTCATGTAATTATGTTGCGCCATCCCATTAGCATATGTTCGGACAGAATAAACGCTAGCTGTTCTTGCATACTTTTCCCCTGAACTCACGTACTGGAGCTTCTGAACGACGACCTTAGTTCGGCGGCTGGATCGTGTCAGAGTGACGACAATGCAACAGACCCTACATACTCACCTACATTATATATACCACACTATATACGCTATACACACTCGTATAGCTGTTCCGAAGCTACACTGCTCACTCGAACGACGCGGGATGACATCCCAGCTGCGGAGGCCGCTTTTTTGATGGCAGTGATAATATTTGATGCCCGTGTACTTTTAAATGCTGGAGGCCTTCATTACGGCCTCCCTTATAATAATATCGCAGTTTTATGATGTTCAACAATAATTTTTAATGTACAGTAATGGAAGGTCGGTGAAGCTGGAAGAAGTGATAGGTAAAAGAGGAAAGGCGAGTACAAGAACAAAAAAGAGTGGGGTAACATGCTCATAGTTGTGACAGATGGCTCGTAAAATGCCGTATCTCTGCCTCGGAACTATCAATCTTTCTTTATTGCTTCGTTTCGAGCTGTACGAAACCGTCTGTATTCCCTGCTCTCAGTATCTTCTCCCACCCTGTCCATTCATTCCGTGTATGAACTCTCTCTCTCTCTCTCTCCGTCTCTCTTCTCATTTTTTGGACAATCCAGCGCTACAGACTCAGCTCTTTGCTGCACCGGAAATGTGCGGAGACGAGCGCGTCAATGGTTTGCCATGGACCTAAGACAGCGGAAATGACTTTAACGGAGCACGAAGGGAAGACGGATGGACGGAGTCGAATCGGCGCTCGCGTAAGATTGGGAGCACGCCGGCGAATCTTGCGGAAAGACGGGCACGGCGAGCAGCGCGCGGGTATACGCGCCCTTTCTTTCTAGTCTCCGTATAGTTTCGTTTTCTTTGTTTCGTCCCGCCGTATACAGTATGGTCGCTCATCATTGCACCGTTGCTGCTCTTGTTGCACCGTTGCTGCTGCTGCTTCTGCCGCTAGAATGCCGTTGAACCAGAGAAGGTTAGAGAGAGAGAGAGAGAGAGAGAGAGAGAGAGAGAGAGAGAGAGAGAGAGAGAGAGAGAGAGAGAGGGGCAAAAGAGAAAACAAGAGTGAAAGAGGGGCGCTGTCACCCGAAAGTTCATCGAACGTGCACGCCAAGCTTAGACGGCGGGCGCGGGTTGTTTGTTGTTTGTCGGGCGTCTGCTTCTGTGTACACGCCGACCCAGACCTTCTGTGCACGGCGCAGGACCATGGAAAGAGGCGCGCGCCTTAGCATGGTCGCCTCGCGGGCCCATGACGATGTCACGCCATCGGCGAGTTAAATGTCAACAGTCGCTGGCACGGTGCCCGGCGAACCGCCCGCCGGTCGCATCTGCCGCCAGGGTCGTAAGTTATATCCCTGACCTTGAACGCCGTTTGGAGCTTAACGGGGCGCTTAGCGCCTTCGAAGACGCGGGTTTGGTTCCCAGCTACGAAGGTCTCATCTCAATGGGAGCGAAAGGCAAAAACGTTCCTGTACTTAGATTCAGGTTAGCGTTGAGCAAGACCGAGAGGTCAATAATCAATCCCGAGTCCCTTTTCACGGATTGAGGTGATCGTAGTTTCGCCATTTGAAACCGGAAATCGAATGTGTCTAAAATATACATTTTTATCGCGAATTAACGCATTGGTGCCAGTGTGTACTGTCATAGCGTAAAATAGCGTAACCAAGAGGGAACACAAGGCTGGTGCTATACAGCTGCAGGCTGATTACGTTCCGCCAAGGCATACCAGCAGTCACCATTGCCCGGCCCAAATCTCGCGTTTTGGTTCGCGCTGGACAACTGTGCTATATGTGTTTATGTTTTTTCTTGTTTGTTCATTTATTGTGTCTAAAATATCGTTAAAAGTTAACAAACAATGCAGAGATACTGATGAAAAGTATGCGGAACGACACCATAGAAAAAGTGGCGCCGCCAAGACGGTAGCAAAAACTTCCCCCTTCTTTCCCCCACCTCTCGAAATTTCTTTCTACTATTGGCCGCAGAACGCTAAATCACACTCGACAACGCTTCCATACCCGTTCCCCAGTTCAAATTATCTATGTGTCCCTTGTGCCCTCGCCCTCAACAATTTTTTTGTTGCGTAGCAAAATCATGACAGTGAGTCTTTTTGCGACAGTATGCCTTGAGCGCCCCTCAACTAAAATGATTTAGCGTGGCTCATTGTTATCCCTATATATTGCCGAAACAGACTTAAGAAAGCGGGCACTCAGTATCACACTTACTACCACGCACAACCTGTGTTATCTGTCTTTTTGAAAACACTTCGGTCGGTAAAACCAGTGCTGCTTCATAAAGCCAGCTGAGCCCACTCACCGAGCCGTGTTTGTGCCCGCCTCCCCTTATAAATACGCACAATAGAATGGCCGCTTGCTCGCGATACGGGCGGATATTGTGAGAAGTGGGTTAGCAGCAGCCGAGCGAGTTTCTGCGCAGTTGGCTTTCACCCAAGCTACAGTGCATTTGAGGCGTGCGTGGCCTGTCTAAGCTCTTATTGTGCTAGGGCTATAAAGAATTACAAACACAATACGGCGCCCGCGGAACCCGCATTGTCGCTCGATTCAGCTTCAGTCATTGCTCCCGCGTTTTACGAATCGACAAATAAAAAAATAAACAAGGCTTTACAGGCTCGTCGCGCCGTTCCTCGTGGAGCGAAATATAATGGAACGATTGTTTCCTCGTTGATGTGTTTATTCTTCTGATTCAGGCAAGCGTCGATATTGATGGGATACCTCAGTTTTTCCGAGGTTAACTCGAGAGTGAATTTTGTTCTAATCTGAGTCAGTCACGCATTATCCGTATAAAAGGAATACCCAGCATCACTGTGTACAATGCACGGAAAAGCGACGATCTTAACGAGTTGTGGGTCCGGTTATTTGCCTCGCACGGGGCTGCGGAAGTAAAGGGAGTGGGGTGGTGGCAGAGGAGAGAGATGGACAGGCTGCTTCAAACAGGGTAACTGCATGTGTACGCTGCGCGGTAGCAGGAGGGGCCCAGAGAGCAAAAAATTTTCAGAAACAATGCGTAGAGCTTATTTAACAGTACTGTCATGCAACTTCTTCTGTTGCATGATCGTCCAGTCTGTGCAGCACTTAAAGGACATTGCAGAGAATGGGTTAGTGAAGTGAAAACGTGTGGTCAGGGAGGAAAGAGAAAATGGAAATGGTAAGAATTGGTAAAGAGATTGACTGTAACAGTTACTTGTTTTATCCTTTGAGGCGTGCTCAAAAATGGGCCAGAAAAATAAGAGAAGCGAAAGATGAGAAACTGCACGCGCACAGGGCCACTGCTTTTCACGGGACAAGATGAAAATTGTTAGTGCTGCAGTGGTTCACATTTTGGATTGACATGGAGGTTTGTTCAGTTGAACCCTTGCTGAGGTACACTGCTGCAAGACACATCTGGGTTTAGGAGACACTATAGTTTGCATTTATCAAAACAAGTGCCTAACTGTATTAGCCAGTATATAGGTGTCAGCACCTCTTCCCTTCGCCTTGGTCGTCCGGTCAACACTCGACACAAGCAGAAATAGATGTATGAAGCTGTTAGAGGTCCAGGTAACGATGCAGTATGCAAGAAGGCAGTATTCATGTATTTTGCTTAGATTTAGCGCTATTTTACATTACGCTATAAACATCATCTAAATTAAATGTAATAGCGATAATTTAAACAAAACAAAGAGAACATCAGTGTCCTTGACTCAAATGGATAAAATAGCTGAATACAAGAAACATTCGAGGTGGCTTTCTTGCCCAATAAAAAACCATGATCAGCAGCATCATCATCTGGAAGAGGCTACGAAAACACCTTATTAAAGGACATTGGTTCATTGTAACAGTTATACAAAAATCTTGGTTACTTTGCCTGGTCTCACTCAAACATACAGTTGATATCATGGTTTCTTGACGTAAAACCCGATATATCATAAAGTACTTTCGAGTGAAATACAATGCTGGATGGTCAAACATGGCCTCTACAAGAAGGTCCTCTGGCCTAGTCTCGTTGCACATTGTCGCGCCGCGCTGAGCACGATGGCGTGACAAACAGGCGGATTCAACGACACGACAGGTTGCGTCACGCCGTAGTCGCAACGGCCGTATCCTTTACGACGGCGCTCACACTTCGTCTGCCTCCTCGCGGTGGATAAGATGATTAAACTTGTACAACGCTTGCGCGCTAGCGGATGCACAATCTCCTTCGCGCGTTTCCTGCCAGACCCAACGAGTGCTCGACACGTAAGGATGACGCGGTGCGTGCGGTGATGGAAGGAGCGGCGCCTCGGAGTTCCGGTCCCTCGTTGCGCTTACGGAAGCCGGGGAGTTGCAGGACTCGGGTTTATCGCGACCGATACACACACAAACTCCGTGCACTTATACCTATCCTTGAGCACAAGAAGCCCTATTCCTGTTACGTCAGTGACGAAACACGCGACGACCGCGAAACAGGGCCGTAAAAGCAGAGCTTGTGCTTGCGTCCGTCAGCGGCTTTTACGGGCGTACACCACCGATCCCGTTGAGGATGGCCCGTCGTTGAGGGCTATCGCGGAGTGCGGAGCGTGGTGATAAAGGAGCGTGCACGCTGACCAACCCGCCGAACGCGGTCAAGGCAACGCGCACCGATGTATGCGGCGAATCGTCGTCGTAAAAAAGGTGCGTAATCAAGTGAGAAGAACGTATACGCAGTAGGCGAAAAAAAAACGCTAAATGGCATGAGAAGTGCGTTGAACCTGCATGGCGAATTTGTCGGGCGTATATACACGTATGCTGAGACGCATGCGATGTAGTACAATCTCGTGCAGTATAAGTTGAAACAGGCGGCTTGTTGGAAACAGCGCCAATATTTCACGGCGGCATCTCTGGAGAAACAAGTGGCGTCAGCACTGTTTCGACGACTGGTATTTCCAGATCCAGTCTCCTGCCGGCCCGAAGGTCACGGGATCGAATCCCGCCTGCGGCAACCGCGTTTTGAGGCATGCGAAATGCCCCCGCGCACTTACACATTTAGGTGCGCGTTAAATAGCACCAGATGGTCAAAATCTTCGGAATCCTCTACTATTCGATACGGCGTCCCTTGAAGTTGAAGCGTATTGACACGTAGGCACAGCCCATGCATAAGCAAACATCAAGGACCGTGGGAGCTGCATATACCGTACACTCTAAAAAAAGAGCGAGTAAAAAGGGTGTCTTTTTGTCCCACAACAATAATCGTCATCTTTATTGCGTCCCATCCTTGCGCTATCGCTCCGCGCCCGGTACATTCCGGTCACGATCGACACGCCCATTATCAGGGTTACATTGCATTCTCGATAGGAAAGTGGCCAGCGCCGAGTTTTCAAGAAAAGAAGCGCACGCAAGCCTGATGACGATCATTGTTGTGGAACAAAAAGACACCCGTTTTACTCGATATTTTTTAGAGTGATATAAGCTGCATACAAACGGCTTGACTAATCACAGTTTTGGCACGTAAAATCCCAATAATGATTGTTCAAAATCAATTCTACTTTTATAGTGCACAGTTGCATACACTATGAACGTATTGCCGTGCCTAAAAGAATCGAAAAGAGTGAGACGAGAACGGGTGGGGATTAGTGCCGATGAGTTTGCGATCATAAGTATGACGTCCGCACCAGCGGGCGTCGTCGTCGACGCGGTGCGTGTACGAACAGTATACGCGAACAGACGCGCAATAAGCAAGTCTGCCCGCCGCGCCTGTACATCGACGCATGCCAAGGTTTTCATTTACGGGAGAACGCGACACTCGAGACGACCAGAGATGGCGTCGACGCTTGCCAGTGTGAGGCGTTGGATGCGACGGGAAAATCGAGATTCATTGCGTACAGATCGATGCGTCGGGTGTATACCGTAACGTGCTGCCTATAGTGGTCGTGAGGCAGAAGTCTATATATATATATATATATATATATATATATATATATATATATATATATATATATATATATATATATATATATATATATATATATATATATAGACTTCTGCCTCACGACCACTATAGGCAGCACGTTACGGTATACACCCGACGCATCGATCTGTACGCAATGACTAAAAAAAGTTGACTGTTTATCATCTAAAGACGTAAACACCAGAATTATAGTTACAGATCCCAGCGTGTTTGTTCATCGTCGTCGTCGTCTTTTCGTATCCAATTCCACATCCAATTCCTATATTTCATATTCCATTCCAGGATGAAACCCTTTCCAGTGACCTAGCTCAGAACATTAACTTCCTTGTCTCTTCTCACTCACTAATAATATTCTATACTGGAAGGCATTTTTCATATATTGGTGCCAGTTTCGCTAGCGAAAGAGACCGCTAGTCATGTACGCGTTGTACGCATTGTACGACCGTATTGTACGAATTCCATAGTGAGCATTGTACGGCCTGGTCAACTTCACTTCCTCGCACTCAAACTCAACAATAAAATGTTTATACCACCGATTGAAGCCCTGTTTAATGTTAAGCAGTTACCTACTGTATCTTAGCGCAGCGCTTATTGCATGTTGCACGACGCACGCACGTACGATTTGCTGTTGTAATTACGAGCTTATTAATGCGCCAAGACTCAATGCGATTGTTCAGGCACTGGCTGTTCGATGAATGTATACCAGTTTGGACGACATCGTAAACTTGCCGGTCATGCTATTTAGATTTAATTGCATATACTTGAAATGCTGGAATATCGAAAATAATTTTGCAGAAACAGGTATCTCTGTCCGGGAAAAAATAAACAGCCAAGTTGTTCTTAGCCGAGGCTTTCTAAACGGGCACTGTCGTAGATCGGGAACGTGTCGGTGCCACTTATCACGACACCAAACCCTCACCCCTACGCCCATTGCTACTTCCGCCACTCATCCCACTCCATTCTAACTTCATTCAACTACACTGGATTCATATCCTACTTCACTCAAGCGGCTAATATAACTGGCGGGTGGAGGCTTCTTTGTGACCCAACAACTCCGGTGTTAGTATCCGCTGCGAGCAGCAGCTTGAACATTTAATTGTTCTTTTTTTTGTTGCTTCGTAAAGGGTTTTGCTGATAGCTTCGTGGTATACTAATAGACGTATAGATGACATGTTTTCCCTTTGATGAACAAGGAGGATTTATGAGGAGGAACCTCGTTCCACATAGCGAGCTTTTGTGCAGCTATAGCTGATTTGCCATAACTCGGCCTTACACGCGGGATGTTACGGTACGCACCGCATTCACTGGCACCCATCAAACTGTACGCAAAGCAGCTATAGCTGCGCCCCATAAACACAAAAGAGGCAGCGGTGATTAGTGGACAGGGGGGGGGGGGGGAATATAGCTGCTGATTGCACGTGACCCAAAATCGCATCAATGGGAAGGAGTCGGCGACGAAAAATTGCGCGTCTGCTGGAAACCCGCGAAAGACGGTACATGCCAGGTGGGACAAGGTCACGCTTACATATGCGTGAACGGCGGCGGCTGTGTAACTGCGCGTGCCTTTTGAGCGTGTGTGCACATGATCCGCGCTTCCTCCTCGACTGTCACTCATCCTGACCTCTCGGGCGAACTCCGCGAGTGTCTCACCAAGGACATTTACGGCCGCCAGCCATTCCGCGACTTATTCACGTAAGATTAATAATGATGTGGAATGGGAGGTGTAAGCCGTGTTTCGAAGGAGGCCTGGCACGCGTTTCGGTTACATTGTCGCTACGCACGTGTTTGGGTGTGTTAGACATAAAAGGCTGCACATGCGCGCTGCGGATGTTTCGATCCGAAGGTCCGGTCAAAGAGGGACATTAAACAGAATGAGAAATGGTTTTATCCGATTGATGAGTTATTTTTTTCACAATAGCAAAAACAAAAAAGAAGCCTTTAGTTGCTTTTGTCAAAGAACCTCTGTTAGCTAAGAGAGGGCGAAAAGGCAAGAATACAAAAAAGGCCGGGAGTTAAATTATAGACTTGAGTCTGCTTACTGTATACTTTGCACGTGCGTGGATAAGGAAACTGGAAAGATAGACATAGAGAAATATTTCATTGAAGAACTCCATGGAGATGTTTGCCTGACCAGGCTTCTTACACGCTACTCCAAGTGCTGAGAAAAAGAAAAGCATCCCTTGTTCTTTTGCTTAAGGCGACTGACAAGCGAAAGCCGTCTTCTCAGCTGTATTGAACCTCCCCCCTCTCTCCCAAAGTTTCTCACAACCAATGCAGCTTTGCACCGCCTTCAAGATCGGAGAGTACTGCCAGCTTTCTGCACCTGACGTGGTTTTGTATGGCCTCCGGGATCGGTTCCCATTTGACCAAGCTATGGTGTCATGATGACGTCAACATATGAAATCACAAATTTTAGCGACTTGTCACGTCATGCTGACGTGATATAATGCCGACGTGATGGTGATTTTTTGTATCAATCGCACTGACGCCTATACTTCATCAGCGGTAAATTTTTCGTGTTAGGTGAAGTGCATACGGCTTTAGACTTTAGAGAGACATAGAGAAAGTATAAGTTGACAAATTATCCCGTACACCGTTCTGTTCTGTTGTAGTGTAACTGTGTTGGTGTAACAGGTCGACGGAAACTGTCGAGCTCACTTGGACTCACTGATGAATTATATTTTGCGCTTATGGCTCACTTTAACCCAGGGTCACCGAATGTTCCTCAACCGGACTCGGATTCTCTAAAACATTTCTCAACAGGATTCACTCGAATTAAATACTCACCAAATTACCACTCACTCAGACTCACCCCAACTCACCGCTCGATCCGAGTCTGAGTGAGACCGAGTTAGTCGACTGTGAGGCCGTTCGCCTAGAATTAGCCTTTTGCACCGTGGTGTCAATGCTCTTTACCACCAACATACTGTCACGGGGTCGTGACGTGGCCGAAGACAGGAGACTTCTTGTTGGAATATAACTGTTTATTTGGGCGAACCTGTGCCCGGTAAACAGAAAGTCCAATTACAGCAGCAGTCTCGCACAGATTGCAGTCTCAGACTGATAGCGGCGAACGGAGCGTCGGCCTTCGATCAACAACTGACAAGCGGCGAAGCGCGTCGGCATTTATACTCCCGCCGTCGAATGTTCTAGCGCTATCGCTGGCGGCGGCGAGCGTTTCAGAACAATCTGTACCATTCGCACAGTGGGCGTGATCTTATCGAAATGATCTACTACAGTCCGGAACCCTCTAGAAAACTGCAGGCGCGGTTTGTGCTGAGAATCGTGTGGTGTTTTGGGACGATAACCAAAACTTGGGAAATGGAACGTGGCATTGCCCCCCTCTGAAAAAGGCATCGTCTCGATGCTTTAACTAAAGATGAAGGTACAATAATAATGCAAGAAAGTACAATGAATAAATTACGATACAACAATAATACAAAAAACACTGTTTCAGTTTGTTAACGCGCATGAAACGGCTTGAGGCGTGCGACATGGACGACGTCAGGTCGCGATCGGCGTCGTTGAGAGTTCGTGATGCCGTCGGGGACAACCTCGTAATCAAGTGGGCCG
Source organism: Rhipicephalus microplus (assembly GCF_013339725.1). Taxonomy (NCBI): domain Eukaryota; kingdom Metazoa; phylum Arthropoda; class Arachnida; order Ixodida; family Ixodidae; genus Rhipicephalus; species Rhipicephalus microplus. The sequence continues at coordinate 136,320,480 of NC_051165.1, forward strand.
AGACGTCGAACCACCCTGTACGGTCCGAAGTACCGTCGCAGAAGCTTTTCACTTAGTCCACGTCGGCGTATCGGCGTCCACACCCAAACACGTTCACCGGGCTGGTATTCCACGAAGCGTCGTCGAAGGTTGTAACGGTGGCTGTCGGTCGTCTGTTGATTCTTGATACGGAGACGCGCAAGTTGTCGGGCTTCTTCGGCGCGTTGAAGGTACTCGCTCACATCGAGGTTTTCTTCGTCGGTGACGCTGGGTAACATAGCATCGAGCGTCGTTGCCGGGCTCCTTCCGTAGACCAATTTGTATGGAGATATCTGCGTCGTCTCCTGCACCGCCGTGTTGTATGCGAAGGTCACATACGGAAGAATGGCATCCCACGTCTTGTGTTCGACATCGACGTACATTGACAGCATGTCGGCGATCGTCTTGTTAAGCCACTCGGTGAGGCCGTTGGTCTGTGGGTGGTACGCTGTCGTCCGGCGGTGGTTTGTTTGGCTGTATGCCAAGATCGCTTGAGTTAAGTCGGCAGTGAATGCCGTTCCTCTGTCGGTGATAAGGACCTCCGGGGCGCCGTGACGTAGGACGATATTTTCGACGAAGAACTTAGCTACCTCGGATGCACTGCCTTTTGGCAGGGCTTTTGTCTCGGCGTAGCGGGTGAGGTAGTCGGTGGCTACCACGATCCACTTGTTTCCGAAAGCCGACGTCGGGAACGGCCCCAATAGGTCCATACCAATCTGCTGAAAAGGTCGGCAAGGTGGATCAATTGGCTGCAGAAGTCCCGCTGGCCTTGTCGGCGGTGTCTTGCGTCGCTGACAGTCCCGGCATGTCCTCACATAACGAGTGACGTCGGTGGTAAGACGTGGCCAGTAGTACCTTTCTTGTATCCTCGCGAGCGTGCGAGAAACACCGAGGTGCCCTGCCGTCGGATCGTCGTGCAGGGCCTGCAGGAGTTCTGGTCGCAGAGCTGAAGGCACCACAAGGAGATACTTAGCCCGAAGCGGTGAAAAGTTTTTCTTTTGTAGAAGACCGTTTCGTAGAAAAAACGACGCAAGTGCGCGCTTGAATACCTTCGGGACTTCGGCGGTCCTGCCTTCGAGGTATTCTATTAGGGCCTTAAGTTCCGGGTCGGCCCGCTGTTGTTCAGCGAAGTCGTCGGTAGTTATCGTTCCCAAGAAGTAGTCGTCATCCGGGTCGTCGGGTAGCGGTTGGTCGACAGGCGCACGAGAGAGACAGTCGGCGTCGGAGTGTTTTTTGCCGGACTTGTAAATGACAGTAATGTCATATTCTTGAAGTCTCAGGCTCCATCGTGCGAGGCGACCTGAAGGGTCCTTCAAGTTGGCTAGCCAACACAAGGCGTGGTGGTCGCTCACAACTTTGAAGGGCCTGCCGTAGAGGTATGGGCGAAATTTCGACGTAGCCCAGATGATGGCGAGGCACTCCTTTTCTGTTGTGGAATAATTTGCTTCTGCTTTGGATAGCGATCGGCTGGCGTAACTAATAACCCTTTCAAGTCCGTCAGCCCTCTGCACAAGAACGGCGCCAAGACCTACGCTGCTTGCGTCAGTATGTATTTCTGTCTCGGCGAATTCGTCGAAATGGGCAAGTAACGGAGGCGTCTGGAGGCGATGTTTAAGCTCCTGGAAAGCGTGTTCCTGTGGCGTTTCCCACTTGAACTTCACGTCGGCCTTGGTAAGGTTAGTGAGAGGATCGGCGATGCGGGCGAAGTTTTTCACGAACCGCCTATAATAGGCGCACAGGCCCAGAAATCGGCGCACGGCTTTCTTGTCAGTGGGCGGCGGGAATTCGGCGATGGCGGCTGTTTTCCGTGGATCAGGACGAACTCCAGACTTGCTGATAACGTGCCCCAGAAACAAGAGCTCTTCATACGCAAATCTGCACTTTTCTGGCTTCAGTGTGAGTCCGGAAGTCTTGATGGCTTGAAGTACAGCTTCAAGGCGCCGAAGATGCTCGTCGAAACTCGAGGAAAACACGACGACGTCGTCCAAGTACACAAGGCAAGTCTGCCACTTCAATCCTGCCAGTACTGTATCCATAACGCGTTGAAAAGTTGCAGGCGCTGAGCAAAGGCCGAAGGGCATCACCTTAAACTCGAAGAGGCCGTCCGGTGTTATAAACGCCGTCTTCTCTCGGTCTCTTTCGTCGACTTCGATTTGCCAATAGCCAGTCTTGAGGTCCATTGACGAAAAGTACTTGGCGTTATGGAGCCGATCAAGTGCGTCGTCTATTCGTGGAAGAGGATACACGTCCTTTCTTGTGATTTTGTTCAGGCGGCGATAATCGACGCAGAAACGTAGGGTCCCATCCTTTTTCTTCACTAACACCACGGGGGATGCCCATGGGCTGTTGGACGGCTGGATAATATCATCCCGAAGCATTTCATCAACTTGTCTCTTGATGGCCTCACGTTCTCGCGTCGAAACCCTGTACGGACTCTGACGGAGTGGTCTGGCATTTTCTTCGGTTATGATGCGATGTTTCGTGATTGGGGTCTGCCGAATTTTCGATGACGACGAAAAGCAATCTTCGTATTGCAGGAGCAGGGCCTTGAGCTGTTCTTGCTTATCGTTCGGAAGTCTGGGATTGACGTCGAAAGCTATGGGAGGGGCTTGGTTCCTCTGAGCAGATTCCGCAGAATCGGCGAGGGCGAAAGCACTGGTGGCTTCGACAATTTCTTCGATGTATGCGACCGTTGTTCCTTTGTTCACATGTTTGTACTCATTGCTGAAATTCGTGAGCATAACCGTTGCTTTGCCTCCCCGCAACTCTGCAATTCCTCTTGCGACGCAAATATTTCGGGTGACCAACAGATGCTGACTGCCTTCAACGACGCCTTCGAAGTCAGGTGATTCAGGAGCGCCGACTGAAATAATGACGCTTGAGCGAGGCGGAATGGTGACTTGTTCTTCCAGCACATTCAAGGCATGGTGTCTAGACGGCGTGCGCGGCGGTAGTGCTTCTTCTGTGGATAACGTTATCGACCTTGTTTTTAGGTTGATGACAGCACCATGGAGGCATAAGAAGTCCATGCCAAGGATGACATCTCTCGAGCAACGCTGTAGGACTACGAAGTCTGTAGGATAAATACGGTCGTTAATGGTGACTCTCGCTGTGCAGATTCCTGCAGGCGTTACGAGATGACCTCCGGCTGTGCGGATTTCAGGGCCTTTCCAAGCTGTCCTAACTTTCTTTAACTTGGCGGCGAACGACCCACTGATGACAGAATAGTCGGCTCCAGTATCGACGAGAGCAGTCACACTGTGGCTGTCGATAAGAACGTCGAGGTCGCTAATTCGCCGTCTCGCATTACAGTTAGGGCGTGGCGTCGGGTCACGGCTGCGTCGGCTTGTTCCGCTGCTTCCATGTTGCGTCATCCGGCCACCTTCGGTAAGTGAGCTTTTGCCTTCAGGGCTTTGCCTGGTTGGTGTTGTGTTCAAAAAGCTCCGTCGCGTCGGCGTCGTCGTCGGAGGATCTTCGGTAGTTCGTCGCACAGCAACCGCACCTCCATTGGTTGCTGCCCTTAGTTTCCCGGATACGGGCTAGGAGACCGGCCCCGCGTTGGGCCAGAGTACTGCCGGGGGTGCGGTGACATGCGGCGGCTGGGTGACGGCGAACGGGAAGGACTTCGTGGTGTCCATCGAGTTCCTGTAAGGTAGTCGGCGATGTCACGTGGTCGTTCTCCTGGCTGTGGGCGCGGTGCATTGACGGCGAAGCCACGCAATCCCATCTGTCGGTACTGGCAACGGCGGTATGTGTGTCCGGCCTCGCCGCAGTGGTAGCAGAGCGGGCGATGGTCAGGGGTGCGCCAGACGTCAGTCTTCCTCGGTGCACTGCGCTGGGCCGCTGGCGAACGGTATGACGTCGGTGGGGGTGGTGGCGGCGGTGGCGTCTGTCGACGGATGTGCGATGGGGCGGCGTTTTGGCGTGGACGGGGAGTAGCGTTGTGGCGCAGTGCAGCGGCGTAGCTCATAGCTTCCGGCTCGGGCAGCGGTGCGTGGGGAATTTGAAGCGATTGCCGAACTTCTTCTCGCACAATGTTGGCGATTGAATCCACTTGAGGCTGCGCCGAAGGCAACAGCTTGCGCAGCTCTTCCCGCACGATCGCTCGGATCGTTTCACGCAGGTCTCCGGAGTTACTGGCTTGAGCAGCAGCGCAGTCTGCAGTCAGGCGACGATTATACTGTCTGGTGCGCATGTCCAGGGTCTTTTCAATAGTGGTCGCTTCGGCTACAAATTCTTGGACGGTTTTCGGTGGGTTTCTCATCAGCCCCGCGAAGAGCTCCTGTTTGACCCCTCGCATGAGGAAACGAACTTTTTTCTCCTCAGGCATGTCTGGGTCAGCGTGACGGAATAGTCGGGTCATTTCTTCTGTGAAAATGGCAACATTTTCATTTGGTAGCTGAACCCGGGTCTCTAATAAAGCAGCGGCCCTCTCTTTTCGAGCGACGCTCGCGAACGTTTGCAGGAATGCGCCGCAGAAAACATCCCACGTTCGGAGCGTGGACTCCCGATTTTCGAGCCAGGTCCTTGCGGTGTCTTCTAAATAGAAGAACACACGACGCAGCTTTTCGTCATGGTCCCAGTGGTTAAGGGCGGCCACACGGTCGTATGTCTCTAGCCAGGACTCCGGGTCTTCGAACGATGACCCATGGAAAATTGGTGGTTCCCTGGGTTGATGCATGACCATCGTGGGCTGGGACGCTGCGGTTGTCATTGTCGCTGCAGTCGCGGTCATGGCCTTGGTCTTCCGCGGCTTGTAATGTAGAAGCCCGTACTCCGGTGGTAGCCCTTGCTGTCGGCGGCTTGTTCGCTGCTCCTGGTTGGCGTCGGTGTCTTCTCCGCGACGTGGGCTGGGTTCACGGCTTGACGGGGGCGTCCGGTACATGAACGAAGCAGCACCTCCACCAAATGTCACGGGGTCGTGACGTGGCCGAAGACAGGAGACTTCTTGTTGGAATATAACTGTTTATTTGGGCGAACCTGTGCCCGGTAAACAGAAAGTCCAATTACAGCAGCAGTCTCGCACAGATTGCAGTCTCAGACTGATAGCGGCGAACGGAGCGTCGGCCTTCGATCAACAACTGACAAGCGGCTAAGCGCGTCGGCATTTATACTCCCGCCGTCGAATGTTCTAGCGCTATCGCTGGCGGCGGCGAGCGTTCCAGAACAATCTGTACCATTCGCACAGTGGTCGTGATCTTATTGAAATGATCTACTACAGTCCGGAACCCTCTAGAAAACTGCAGGCGCGGTTTGTGCTGAGAATCGTGTGGTGTTTTGGGACGATAACCAAAACTTGGGAAATGGAACGTGGCAATACTCACGTCAGTGCCACCCTTGGCGCCTTTTGATATCATACCTTGGAGTATGAGTGGTTACAATCAAGTAAGCGCATTTCTGTTGAAAGACATGACTCACACGAAATATGTTTATGAAGGACTTCCCGCGAAGCTTTGGCCGAATGAAGTGAAGACGCCCGTCTCCGTATTTAACGTCTCTGATCAATAGATGTTGAACGGTTGAGGAACTATACTGCCTTGAAAGATGCGCGAGTAGACGTGAGTATGTACGTGAATCTAGATAAGGCAGATAGTAGTAATAAATGCTGAAGATTCGTAGATGCCAACACATGCTCAGTGCGGCGTAAACAGCTATAGGCGACCACTGAATTCAGTCACTTGCGGTGAGTAACCGCATAAAACGTACAAAAAGGAAACACGGCAAGTTCCCGAAGTTCTCGAGGTTCCCGATCCAACTTGTCGTGTTCGAACGCGTACGCACGCACGCGCATAGTTTACAGAATGAATGGACCAGCTAAGAGAAATATATATATAAAAAAGAAAGAACGAATATGAGAAACTGCGACAGGGAACCACGCGGGAGCTGACGCACGAGAAGCGACAGCGATCTCGGCTGGCAGCAACCTCAGCAGCACGGTGGTGGTGCGGTCATACACAACGGCGGTCTATATAGCGACAAAGGAAAGCTCCGGATATATCGCACGCGCCGACGTATAGGCTTCGTGGTCTCCACGGAGAGATCTGGGTCGGTTTCGCCTTGTGCGCGCAGTTCCGCATCCAGGCTGCATTTCCCTCCCCATATATGCGTATACGCTATAACAACGGTGGAGCTCGCTTCTTGACACCGCGCGGTCGACTATAACGCCATATTTTCAGCGGCGGCGTGAGTCTGGTTTCCTAGGGTGAAAGAAGCGGAAATAAGAATAAGAAGTGCCACGCGAGTGTACTGTTTTGACCTCTGACAGTTAATTAAACGGCTGCTTGTCACGGTCTGAGCAGCGCGTGTACTAGCACCGCATACGAAAAAAAAAAAGGAGAGACGCAAAGAAAATAGGCACCTAAAGAACGAAGACGCGAAGAGGAAAAGTTGAAACGTGACGCCCGCTACGCATTTCCAGAAGATGCCGTTCCGGGCTGCCGTGAGTGACTACGTCAAAAAAAAAAAAAAAAAAAAAAACCTCGACTCCTTAACTTTATATTAGCTCCGTGCTCGCTGTACGGCAAACGAACTTGCCATAAATAATCGCGAGGGCGCGATGGCAGCCTTATACCGGGAAAAGCTACCGTCTCAGCCAGCGGCATTCGCTCGACGGAGATGACATGTGCGGCGCGTGGATCGCATGCGTGCGCCCGGTTCAGACGATGTGGCAAGAAGGCTTTCTTCTTATCGACAACATTTTGAAAGCAAGGAAGATGAGCGAGGGTCTCATGTAGCAAGTGAGAGATAGCGAGAGAGAGAAATACATACATAGATAGATAGATAGATAGATAGATAGATAGATAGATAGATAGATAGATAGATAGATAGATAGATAGATAGACAGACAGATAAATAGACAGATAGATAGACAGACAGACAGACAGATAAATAGACAGATAGATAGACAGACAGACAGATAGATAGATAGATAGATAGATAGATAGATAGATAGATAGATAGATAAATAGACAGACAGACAGACAGACAGACAGACAGACAGATAGATAGATAGATAGATAGATAGATAGATAGATAGATAGATAGATAGATAGATAGATAGATAGATAGATAGAGATAGATAGATAGATAGATAGATAGATAGATAGATAGATAGAACTAGGGATAGAATGGAGTAGGTTACCTGCAGACAGTCTTCAGATTGCTACGCTCACGCGGGGTATCAGAGAGACTGCATGTAGAACGCTTTACAACATTCCACTGAACCAGTATGTTCAACGAAAAAAAGAAAAAAAAAAAGAAACCGACATTGGTGACGTCGCGCTCGTGTTCTGAAGTACTCATTTTGTCGTATATCGCCTTTACTACCATTGTAACGCGACCCCATTTGTAACGCAAGGTGTGACCCAGTTTTGTTGAGTGTATAGGAAGAAAAAAAAGTTATTTCAGTATTCGAAGTCAGCAAGGACCAAGTATGCGATTTCCGTCGTGTTCATAGTAATCGATGGGGTGCTCATATAGTAATTGGCTCTTTCTTTTGCAATCAGATGAGCCTCGGCTATCTCCCGTGCATCCTTATCAATTTTCCAATCGAAAACTGTACGTTTACTACATACAAAGGTAGGCAACTCCACTTGCTCCGATGCACTGGCACGCTCTCGTGCTCCGTTGGCATGTCATTACCGCACTGGAATGGGAAGCGATAAACAATGTCTCGTGCACAGGTCCCAAAAGGCCACTGGTCGTACTTCGCATATCCTGGGCGTTTGTAACGACAAGGTTTTTACGACAAGAGAGAAAGAGAGTGCAGAAATTATTAGAAGGCAGAGATGTCGGCTTGAGCTAGCTTGCTCTAGCCTGCTACTCTACACAGGGGATAAAGGAAGGAAGAAGGAAAGAGGGATGAAGGATGATGATGAGGACAAGAAGAGGTGGTGCGTATGTACAATAGCCACTTAGCATAGTACCAGTCTAGTATCTAGTACAGTGCTTTTGATAAAGTACAAAACAGCCTTTGCAGCAGTTTTTGACACTGTTTGGTCGTTCATTGCTGACAATATGTGGCTTTCACTCAATGGCGTTCGTACGACAAGGCACGAATAAGCGACAGTGCCTTTAATGAGGCCATTCAAATGCCTGAATGACAGGCGAAAGGAACACAATCAGAAGGACAGCTGTTACCGCGATGAATTGCGGTAACAGCTGTCGCGCGCATTGCAATGGCTGCGGTTTTCTGCCTCTGTTTAATGAACTTGTAGCTTCGTATTGGAACGCTCATGAGGATTCACGGGAGGTATACTGTCGAGGCTATTCCGATTGCGAAAAAAAAAAATGCCAACTGTGTCAGTGCCATCTTGATTACTCTGAGCACGAATGATCCGCCTGACTCTTGGCCGATCCTCCTGAGTGGGTATAGACGGTTTCAAGATTGCAAGCGTTGTGTCCCAAAAGAACTTCCGGTCATCTCATTTACCAGCTACTAACGTCGAAACTCAAATGATCTTTTCACGTTTTTTCAAGGGTAAGGAAAGTCTCTGAATAATTTTTCAGATAAAAAGAACGTGCGTAATATTCAAGGCGATTTCGAGCAGTTTTTATGTAGCTCAAGATAACATTTATTTGAATATATTTTGTGAAATGAGGTAATATAAGTGTAGAAAATAAGCGGGCTATTTTTAACGCTCTTCTCTACCGATTCTTTTTGGCACATCGGTGAACGAAACCGGATGTAATAAAAAAAATCTGTGTTAGTCAACGGGGAAAGGATCTATAGGTGCCAATATTCCAAGAAGCATCATCATCATCGAATGAAATCGCATGTCTGGATGATGCGGTAGCTTGATTTTTTGAAACATTTATTAATGTGTTAGTCTGTGTTGTAAGTACCATGTGTTTCTGAAAGAACAAAAAAAACTGGGTTTTGGGTAGCGTATACGTTCTGTCCCCGTGTTTTCGGCGCAACGGTTTATACTTGACTAAACGAGGTAGTTTACGGCAGACACGTAACGCGTGTCAGTTGGATGCAAATGATCCAATTAAAAGCCAATTCATACTGCGTCGTGTGCATGATATCCCTTGGAATGTCACAAATGGCATCCCGCTGTATAACATCTCAATGCCAGTTATTCCTATATTCATCCCACTTCGTGTGCTGCTTTCTGTGTCTCCCTCTTCTTATCTCTCCTGTCGTTCCTACAAATTCTTTTCCCTCATATTGTTGTTAGTGGGCGTGTTGCCTCGTTTAGAGGACAAGTGATAAATTCGCTTCGTAATTAGTGGAGTTTCTATGCGCTTACACGGAAAACAAGAACAATCATCGTGACGGTGAAATGAAACGTGGGGGAAAAAAAGAAAAAAACAGCACACGCTCGTGCGTCAACTGAGTTCGTTTTCTTCTTCTTCGCTTTCCATTCAGACATGACAAGCCGTACTGTAATGAAAGAAGCCTCACACTGTAGCTCTATAGTGCCTAGAATATACTGCTCGGCTGTTCAAGCATCCAGTTGCCTGAGTACCATGTGGCGGTATCGAATCCCGACCGCATTCCAAGGGAGCTGGATGCGCGGGGACGCTTGCGTAAAAACGTCTTCAGGTAATTAATGCGCTCTTATTGTCAGCTGAGGGGGCTGTAGCCGGTAAGTCACACATCCCGCCTCCTACTGTCACAATTAATCAGCGTAAGGCGCAAGAAAGGTAGATTGGCGCATTTTATCGTTCCATTTTCTTATTTATTGCCTTGCCTAATATAGTCTAATTTAAAAAAAATCTAGTCATCTTCTACGTCTAATTATCTAAACAAAAAGAAGTTTAAGGTAGTAAAAATGAAGCATATTCAATAAAAGCGATACTTCTTTCATCTTTTTTCTTCCTAAATAACCTGACAAGCGATTCCGAAACTATATATTGGTTAGCATTGTGAAATTATGAACAATTTTTTTATATAGCAAGGCACCACTCGTTTCAAGGCTGATTCCCCATGGTGGATATTGCCAGGTTAAAAATGGCAGTCAATCAATCAATCAATCAATCAATCAATTTCAGCCCAGCATGCGTGCGCTTACCAGAGCGGCATATATCACCTTGTGGCATTGCGTAATCCTTTCAGGCAAGGCAATATATACAAGGGGAAGAAAAAAAATGAAAATAGAAGCGCAAAGTGTAGCCCAGCGCAGTGCACCGAAACTGATGACTGAATAGTGTACACGTGCATCAATTTTATGCGAGTATATATATATATATATATATATATATATATATATATATATATATATATATATATATATATATATAGGAGAATAAAAGGAGTTTGACTCACAAGTGAAAAGATTTTTTACTTGACGTTTCGACCGTGGGCCCGGCCTTCGTCAGAATGAAACAAAACACAGCAATGGTAACCACTTATATGCCAGTTGGTCACATGGATTGTAGATAGGTACAATCAATACACGTGGAAAAAATGCGTTCAAAATGTATCAACATACTGTTCGTCAGTAACATACTCGCGTAACAAGAAGATTCAACAGCAATTGACAGCTCATGTGGTGACGAAAAAAACACCGATAACAGAAGATTAACACGTGAAAAACAGCACCTACACTGTTACGGACAATTTTCAAGGATATAATAATAAAAGGTGATCAATGCGCATGACATATTACTGGCGCAAGAACGTTAAGGTGCCGGGATTTTCGTTGAGACCGAAAGCAATGGTACTGAATTTGTGGATGAGATATGATTCCCGGACTTCTCTGTCACGATGGGAGCTAAAGCCTGACTCTAGAATTGTAGCTTTTATCTTGCTGAAGGAATGACCTGGAAGCGCAACGTGTTTCGATAACGGTAAGTTAGGAAGGGAAATCGCGTGTGCTTTATGATTATTAAAACGTAGACGAAAGCTGGTCTCGGTTTGTCCAATGTATTGCATACCACATACAGAGCACTCCAGAAGATAGATTACGTTCGATGTGTAACAGCAAAAGTTACCCTTTATTTTAAGACTGAAACCGGAGGCGGTACTCTGAGCTGAAAGTGATGTTGTCATATGTGCACAAATTTTGCAGCGTGATTTATTGCATGGATGGCAACCCGAATATTGCGGTTTAGTAACTTTAGAGGATGTGACTAAGTCGTGTAAATTTTTAGAGCGTCTGTAGATTACTTTAGGTGGAATCGGGAAGATTGTTCGGAGACGTTGGCTTTGCAAGAGGATATTATGATGCTTTTGAAGAATACAGTTTACTTACGTTATATATGTTACTGAATATGTTACTGACGAACAGTATGTTGATACATTTTGAACGCATTTTTTCCACGTGTATTGATTGTACCTATCTACAATCCATGTGACCAACTGGCATATAAGTGGTTACCATTGCTGTGTTTTGTTTCATTCTGACGAAGGCCGGGCCCACGGTCGAAACGTCAAGTAAAAAATCTTTTCACTTGTGAGTCAAACTCCTTTTATTCTCCTATTATTCCCGGATCCGGCGACAAACGCTCCTCCAATGTCTCTTACTCTGGATTCCGGTCGACCCACAGTGAAAAGAATATCATGGATGTTTCCAAGATGCCAGGTTTCCACAATCGTGTTGGGTGATTCGCAGACCAAGTATTTGCATCAACATTTCGATCCCGTTGTTCCCGGCACACCTGCATTTGTTTCGTTGTGCGGTGCTCTCATTGATGACGTTCACAACTTGCTCGACTTCATCCCGGATACGGCACAGACTGTGATTATCCATGTCGGCACAAATGACCTTGCGTCCTCTTCAGGTCGCTTCGCCTTCAAAAAGTACTGCTCGCTACTAGAAGCGGTGATTGCACAGCACCCTAATGTCAGGCGCATTTACGTAAGCCTTATTCTTCCACGTTCCGAAAGTCGTCGAAGAAAGTTTAGGAATAGAGCATTCATTCGCCGTTGCAATCGAGAAGCATGTCACTTGAATTTTTTGCTACGCAACCATTGCCGATTCTCCCGACAAGTGTTCTTCATTGATCATGGGTTGGAAGGGCTTCCCCCCAGCCGCACACTATGCATGGATGGATTACATCCAAGTTTTGAAGGAGTCGCTTTAATCGCCAGCCATATTCGCAGGCTGTGCGGTCCTTTTCCTAGAAGCACGCCCTCTTCATGGCGCGATTCCTCTTCGGTTGACGCTTTACCAAATGCCGATTTCACTTCCGAATTCCCTGCTCTACCTGCCGGGTCAAATGCGCACCCATCGCCAAGTCCTTTGCTGCGGCTTCCAGTCGACACCTTCGTGCCCGCCTCTACCCAGTCTTCCACCCTTCCTTCCACTACAGCGCCTGCGTCAATGACCTCTTCCAGACTTCCTTCCGGTTCTACTCTGAACTCTTCCCGTGTATCTGTTGGTACACCAACATTTGGGTCTCTTGGTGCACACCGTCAATCCTCTTCGCTTCCTGGCCCTTCTAGTTGTGCCCCTCCCGCGAGGACCAACAAGCGTCTTCGACGTCCTTCTGACTCTGGTTCTCCAAGCCCCCCACCTGTCCGACCTAACCTGACCTCCTCTCCACCTAGTGGCCATCGGGCCACCGCTTCTCCCCCAAGCGCTGCATCCTCTGGTTTTCTTGGCAACCCATTCGTTCAGTGCAGAAACTCTGATGCCACTACGTTACAGCCCGAATGACTACATGTTAGCAATGGTACGTATTCTGCCTCCAACAATACCCATTTTTTGCGCACTAGAAAGGTAGTTGAAAAAACGATACGATCAGAGTTGCATGTTTCCGCATTGAATGCTTACGTGTCAGAATCAGTGGTTCCTAAAGGTCTCATGATTGTGCATCATCCAGCCGTTAAATTGTCGCCCACTCACCAAGCAAAATGGGACGATGCACTAAAGAATGCGTCCTTGAATTTGACCCGTATCATCCTAAATCACTATGAACACTCAGCAAAATCTTTGTCGAACACTGTACGACAACTGCTTTCCCAATCAAGGTTATCATCAGAACAAGTAATACTTCTCGATGAGTATCGGCTTAAGAAACGAGATGAGATTGTCAAGATTAAGATGAGCAAACTTGCGCGTGATAATGTACCTATACCGGCCTCTCTGACGACTGTCGCGTCACGGGCTACGTCAAGAACTTCCTGTAGAACATCCGAGCATGATAACATAGTAAACCTTTCCAATCACTGTTTGTCAGATGACGAGAAGTCTGTATTATCACGTGGCCTCAATTTTTGCCCCGCTTCCGGTGGGTATAACGAATTTCAGTTCCTACAAGATTTAGACAACTTCGCCCGCAACATGAGGCTTCGAGAATTTTTCTATAATATGCCTACGTCGAGTAACTCTACTGCTCCTTTGTTTTCGAATAAGCGATGGACACCTCCAATTCAACGCGAGAAATGCCTAGATCTTTACATTGAAGCGGTCCAGCGAGATCTACTCGAAGCATATCAAAAACAACAACCATTTAAGAGCAACATTTCTATTAAGGAAAAGGAGGCAATAAAGAGCTTGGCTAACAATACCGACATTGTCATCAAGCAAGCAGACAAAGGAGGCGCCATTGTTCTTATGAATCGAGTTGACTATATTTCAGAGGCTTACAGACAGTTACGAAATGACACCTTCTACAGACGCTTGGAAATGGACCCCACTAACGATTTTAAATGTGTCATCAAAAAAGAATTAGAACAACTCGTGGCAGATAAAAAGTTAACAGTCAAGGACCTATCTTTCTTGCTCCCGCTAAGTCCTTCAGCAGGAAGGTTTTATCTACTACCCAAAATTCATAAGACAGGCAACCCCGGCAGACCAATAGTTTCGGCTATCGGTTCCGTAACTGAGAAGATTTCCAGTTTTGTTGACACCCTCATTAGCCATATTCCGCAAACTTACCCGTCCTACATCAAAGACTCAGGCCAATTCTTGAGCGACATTGCCGATTTAATTATTCCTGAAGGATCCCTCTTGGTTACTCTGGATGTTTGTTCCCTATATACAAACATTCCACACAAGGACGGAATCGAAGCTGTTCGTCAGGAATACGAGCGTTCGGCCTCCGACCATTCTATAGATGGCGCAACATTAGCAACATTATTGAAATTAATTCTTCAATACAATAACTTTGAATTCAACGATGACCATTTCGTACAAGTGAACGGGACTTCCATGGGGACTAAAATTGGCCCCAATTACGCTAATATCTTCATGGGTGTGCTGGAGAAAGAATTCTTGAGTAGTCAAACATTAACGCCACTTTTTTATAAAAGGTACATTGACGACATCTTCCTGATTTGGGAACACGGGGAGCATGCATTACTTTCATTTATAACAGCGTTCAACAATGTTCACAGTTCCATATCATTCTCCCATTCATTCTCGGACAAGCGCGCAGATTTTCTTGACATTACTGTTTTTTTGCGGAACGGCAGACTAAGCACCACGCTTTTCAAGAAGCCCACAGACAGGCACCAATATCTTCATTTTCACAGTAGTCATTTAAAGCACTGGAAGACCAGCATTCCATACAGTCAGGCACTCCGTTTCAAACGCGTTTGTACACATGAGTCTGATTATCACCAGAACTGCACTTCCCTGAGGGAATCTTTAGTTAAACAGAATTATCCTGTCCGTCTCGTAGAAGACGCTTTCAAAAAGGCTGACCTCGTCGAACGCAAGACCTTATTAAAGGCACCGAAAAAGACTGCCACCTCACGCCTAACCAACCTGGTCCTCACTCATTCAGCTTCGGCTCCCAGAGTAAACTGTATTCTTCAAAAGCATCATAATATCCTCTTGCAAAGCCAACGTCTCCGAACAATCTTCCCGATTCCACCTAAAGTAATCTACAGACGCTCTAAAAATTTACACGACTTAGTCACATCCTCTAAAGTTACTAAACCGCAATATTCGGGTTGCCATCCATGCAATAAATCACGCTGCAAAATTTGTGCACATATGACAACATCACTTTCAGCTCAGAGTACCGCCTCCGGTTTCAGTCTTAAAATAAAGGGTAACTTTTGCTGTTACACATCGAACGTAATCTATCTTCTGGAGTGCTCTGTATGTGGTATGCAATACATTGGACAAACCGAGACCAGCTTTCGTCTACGTTTTAATAATCATAAAGCACACGCGATTTCCCTTCCTAACTTACCGTTATCGAAACACGTTGCGCTTCCAGGTCATTCCTTCAGCAAGATAAAAGCTACAATTCTAGAGTCAGGCTTTAGCTCCCATCGTGACAGAGAAGTCCGGGAATCATATCTCATCCACAAATTCAGTACCATTGCTTTCGGTCTCAACGAAAATCCCGGCACCTTAACGTTCTTGCGCCAGTAATATGTCATGCGCATTGATCACCTTTTATTATTATATCCTTGAAAATTGTCCGTAACAGTGTAGGTGCTGTTTTTCACGTGTTAATCTTCTGTTATCGGTGTTTTTTTCGTCACCACATGAGCTGTCAATTGCTGTTGAATCTTCTTGTTACGCGAGTATGTTACTGACGAACAGTATGTTGATACATTTTGAACGCATTTTTTCCACGTGTATTGATTGTACCTATCTACAATCCATGTGACCAACTGGCATATAAGTGGTTACCATTGCTGTGTTTTGTTTCATTCTGACGAAGGCCGGGCCCACGGTCGAAACGTCAAGTAAAAAATCTTTTCACTTGTGAGTCAAACTCCTTTTATTCTCCTATTATTCCCGGATCCGGCGACAAACGCTCCTCCAATATATATATATATATATATACTGGCCCTCTATTTTCAGCACATGTGGTCACATGGTCATATAATCGTTTGGTAGGCGCAGGATAAACCGACTTCAATAAATTTTACTGAAGAAAAAAAAAAGAGAAATAAATCAGACACAAGCAAGCAAGAAAGAAAATTGTAGAAAATGGACGCAAGCGTGGCGTTCGCTGGAGCGCGATACCGACTTCCGCTGTCGTGCTCGATTGAATCGCGCCTGAAACGCTCGGCCGCGCTTGAATACACCATATACACAGGCGCCTATATAGACACACACAGTGGCCGCGAAAAAGGCAAATTACGTGGGGCTAGAGCGAAATAAAGGGAACGCTGTGTGACGGGTGTATAGAATATCGCTCTTGTGCTGCGTGTAATGCATCCTTCGAAAGCT
Source organism: Rhipicephalus microplus (assembly GCF_013339725.1). Classification (NCBI taxonomy): domain Eukaryota; kingdom Metazoa; phylum Arthropoda; class Arachnida; order Ixodida; family Ixodidae; genus Rhipicephalus; species Rhipicephalus microplus. The sequence goes on from NC_051165.1 coordinate 136,336,589, forward strand.
TTTTTTTTTCTTTTTGCTGCATTTCTTCTTAGAGTGAAATTGCTTGAAAGCGAATCTTTGACTCGCGCTGCTTCCTATATTTTCGGTCTGTCGCATTTACCTCCTTAGTTTGTATTTCTTTTTTTGTGTTTCATTCTCACTTTCAACTGATCTTCACTTTTTTTTTCTGATCAAGATCGAAAAAGAAAAAAAAAAAAACCCGAAAGGCGGTGGAATGGGGGAGAGGCTGCTGCTATTGGTCGGTCTCGAGACGTAAACTAACTCATTTATTTAGCAAGCTAATGATCGTGTTTTTTCGCGCGTCAGCGTGGTGTGTGGCTTCTGCAAGCAACTCGGAGGAAAGTGGAGTAGATCAATGTGAGAGGCAGTCATAGGTCGGCAAAACTCATGAAATACATTTTGCGCTTTGGACTCACTCGGACTCAGACTCACAAAGATTTTGCCAAGTCGGACTCACTCGCATTCACACCCAATAAAGTTTCCTTCAACTGGACTCACTTGGACTTAAACTCACCCGGACTCGCTCAGACTCAGACTCACGGCTTGAGCTGAGTGAGTCCGAGTGAGTTGAATCACGAGTGAGTTCACTCACTTATGGCGGCAATACTACGTTAACGGTGTTGGCGTACAATTACCATGGTCATCCAGTGCTGCATAGCTTTGTAAACACACGCCAAACGCCGAACATGCACACCGATCAAATTAATCCATTCCTTCAAATGCAGAGAGTGACTGGAAACAACGCACCTCATAACAGTGGCGAGTAACTGGAACGGTGTTTATGGTGGTGTAAAAGACCGTACGTATATGGAGTATATACAATACGCACAGTCGTTGACAATCTTAACTCGAACACTCAACGGCTAGGCCTGAACTGGTTTGATTGATGCTAGCCGCAAAGTGCTAAACGCTGCATGCCGAGACAATACCTCGGTATGCCTGGATATTGCGTCAGCACGCATTGATAACATCTGAGTGGTTTCTTCTCTCTAAAAGGCCACGGGCCGGCTTAATGCTATCCCATAGTAGAGTGCCAAGTACTCTAAATCGTTAACCGCTTTTTTCTAAACACACATCTCTGCAACAGAACGCAAAATTACGCAGTGCTGGAGTCGATCGAACCCTTCTAGGACAGGCTGGGGAGCGTTCGAGTTAAGCTGCCTACTGTACATAGGACGTATATAGTGTGTATAAGCCTAGGTCGTTAACTCGGCAATGTGTGCGAAGAACTCCCATGATGAGTTGGGGGTCATGCTATACGCGCTCCAAATGGCTTTTCGCCAAAGAGCACGACAGTCACAAACGACACCAGTTGCGCAGGAGCGGCGCGTCGCTCGCTCATTCACAGTCGTGTTTAGCGAACGATCGTTGCACGTAATGACGTCACACGGCATTCGCTTGCGCGCTTCACTCGAGCGGTAACGCAACACTTCTTATCGCCAGACGGCGCATCAAGCGCGCCGGGAGCAAATGCACGTGTGCGCAGCAGGGTGGTTCATGTTTCTCCAGCAACATTAGCTTCGAGATTATGCTTGGAAGATGTTGTAATGGAAGACCAGGGTATAATATAATAATCCAGCAAGACTCGTTTATTTTATGCAGATGCTCACAAAACATGTCATCATCATCATCGTAGTCGTCGCCGTCGTCGTCGTCATCATCATCATCATCATCCTGACTACGTCCACTGCAAGACAAATGCCTCTCACATGTTCCTGTGCTTGTGGCTGCCAATTCATACCGGCAAACTTAACTCATCTGCCCACCTAACCTTACGTCTACCCCTAACGCGCTTGCCTTCTCTGCGAATCTAGTTAGTTACCTTTAATGACCAGCGGTTATCCTGTCTACGGGCTACATAAACAGGATAAACGCTAGTCGTTAAGGGTAACTAACTGGATGTCTAACATGTCAGTGGTTGATATAAATGTAAGGGAAGTTCTAGTATTGGTGTATGGAAAATTGAGAAGAGATTTGTTGGACCATAGTCCATGCAGTCATAGGCGTCGGTATGCTATACACTAAGGAAAGGACGTGTGAATAAAAAGAAATAAAAAAAAGTAGCCAGGATGCTAGACGGCAAAAGTAGGTATAGCGAGTGATTAGGGTCTCTTAAACCGCGCTGGTCTACCACACGGTAAGCACGAAACTACCACACCGTCGCAATGAGCACGTAGAGCTTTCTCGTCCTACGAAACCGTAATTTCTATAGTCATATAGATGCTATCACGAGGTTAGCATAGGCACTGAGCCAATTCTGAGAAAAATTGTGCGGTTAGAATAAACAAAAAAGAAAGGAAACCAGCTGCAAGCTGACCACGACGTGGTATTTTCATCGATACCGTATGTGCGGTAAACCAGCCCTGCTGGAATAATTTAACAAGCATGCCATTTATCTACTTGCCAACACTCCGTCTGAAATAGTGTGGCCAATAAAAAAAGTCATCAACATAATCATAATCATCTCTATGAAGGTAACTTTTTGTCCCCATCCCACAGTACTAGAAAGTGGCCGTCATGAGACATCTCCCTTGCTGGAAATACCATCGTCATTTATTCCTCACATATTTCCATAGTACCGACAAATACGAGCTGTTGAGTCTTGTAGCACTCTTTATTTTTAGGGGCGATGCTACTTAGTGTGTTGGTCGTTTCCTCCTCTATATTATTATTATTATTATTATTATTATTATTATTATTATTATTATTATTATTATTATTAGTAGTAGTAGTAGTAGTAGTAGTAGTAGTAGCAGCATGTTGTCACTTCTGGCTAGCTTAAAGAGTTGCTCACTATATGGCGTTAGTGGTTGTTGTATAGTTGACAATTTCCTGTAGTTAACGGATGGAGGGACAGACAAACGGACGGACTGATGGACGCTTCACCCAACTCATCATCACTCACTCCGTGGACATGCTGTGAATTTTTTCTTCTATTTTTTGCCGTCCTGCCTTGCGAAATCATCCGAGTAACGGTAAAGCTCTGAAACTGAGTCATTCTTCTCCATATTTCTTGTTTTCGTGCAGACAACAATGGTTAGGAAACTGAAAGCGAGAACAATGACAACGCGTAGTGTGTGTTGATAACGAGGGCTGTGATTTTATTTGTCGACACACGTTGCCTACCATGCACTTAGCAATATCGAGTACAAAAAAAAAAAAAAAACTCCACGCAAGAGTGCGTTTACATTCTTAATTGTACACGTATATACGTGAACTTTTTATTCATACGCTTGCCTTTTTTCTCACTGCCGCAGTATCTCAAGGCTATAACCACGCGTCCTTGGCTAACAAAAGCAGCTTATTCGCGGTAATGTATTGACAATGACTGTCTAATGTTTATAGCTGCGTAATAGTTAACAATAATTATGCTTCGTTTATGCAACCTTCAATACAACCCATGGTCATATTGCAACACGCGACCTGCTTCAGAGGCTCACACTTTACAACGGCCTCGTTTCGAGAATGTAGTTACTCGAAGACGTCAAAATAGGGGAAAGTCCGGCGCTGGAGCCTAAACAGTAGCGGCTACATATATAGTTGGCGCTTCGAGCAGTACGAAGAAGATGGGTAGTATATATGCGTGGATCTGCGTAAACTTAGACTGATTGCTTTAAGACGACGATGCTGAAATGAGATATTTTTAAAACAATATATATAGCTACAAATTGTTAAATATTTTCCAAGTATGCAGAAACAGTGGTCTTGCGTTCAGCAGTCCCATTCAAAAGTTCTCGTTGTGCCAGATTTCACAAATGTCTGAGGCACACAAGTGCAATTCCCACACAGGACGTAATCTGGTGAAAATTCATCACAAATGCCATCATTTTCTATTGCGCGTTGAAACGCTTTCATTATTTCGCGGGGCTCATTATAGTCACCCATCTCTCACACATAACTTAAACGTAACAATTCAATCGTAAAAACCTCTTAATTTCAAACGGGAGCCTTATATGCCTCAGCAAAGGGAAAATTTGACCGTTGCGGCGACCGTCCCGCGTCGTCGGGCACGAGTGATACAAATTAAAAAGAATATTACGGGATGATGTGACGTCCCAGATCACAAAAACTTCTGCCGTCACAATGACGTCAAAAATTTTAGCAGACGTCATATGTCGTGATGCCGCGGCTCATGTGGCAAGAAAAAGACGATGGCTTTCGCCTTCGAGTGCACCAGAGAGCCCGTGAGTTTTGAAGGGGCCTTTAAACACTTTTTCAAGTAACCATGGAATGAATTCACTGGAAGAGCTTATTGCTATGCGAATTCAACTCCGCAAATATTTCAAGAATCTGTCCAGTACGAGCGCAGTTACAAAGATTTGTCACAAGCTGCAACCACATTCTCTCTTCTCTCGTCCCGACAAAGGCGCTAGAAGCTAAGTAGGGAGGAATGGCAGGGCCACAGAGAAACGTCACGCGCACACCGTGACCTTGAGCACTTTTTTTCCTTTTTTTTTTCTTCGAATGCGTGACTTTTTCAGTGTGATCGAGCGTGCACGTGTGGACAAGTAGCGGCCTCCCGCGGCGACCTCTGTAAGAAACGAGCACGCCATGTTGAAATCAGCCAATGGCTGATAGATTGGCTTGCTACGTGTGATTTTTGAGCATATAGCGTGGTTTGTCTAGAGAAGAGAAAACAGTTTTTAGCGGAATTTGATAATTTATTTTGAATTTCGGGCCGTGTGCTATGCTATAATATTTGGCTCGCGTGTTGTCGGGAGCCTCTACTACCGATCGGCAGCGTTTTCTGACCATGCTCAATAGGTGTTGCAGGGCCTCTTTCAAGAGCGAATGTCCATTCGGCTTCAATTCGTCCGTGCGCCGGGCAAGACAAGACAAGTGCAAGACATCTGTGCACCAAACCGTCTACAGAGCGCTCATGTTGTTTAAAAATAGACCATCCGTCCATCTGTCCATTCTTCCGTGCGTTCGTCTGTCTGTACGTGCGTCAAGCCGTCCGTTCTTGCATCCGTGCGTCCATCCACCTTTGCGTACGCACGTTCGTCCGTCTATCTGTCCGTCCACCTGTCCGTCCGTTATAAACCCTTTCACTGTTTACAAACACAGGCACTTAATAATATCCGGTTCCGTCCACCGATGTGCCTTAATAGCATCGGTGGGCAAGAAGAGCTTTAGAAAATAGCCCGCTCATTTTCTACATTTTGCTTCTCTTATTTGGCTAAATATATTAAACTAGGTGTTCTTTTGAGCTACATAAAAATTTTGAGAGATTTCCTTGAACTTAACACGCGTTCCTTTATGTGAAAAACTAATGAGATACTTTCCTTTCCCTTGAAAAAAAAAAAACTAGAACACGTGTTTTCAGTTTTGACGTTAGGAGCTGGTAAGTGAAGTAGGTGACCAAAAGTTCTTTGGGGTACAACGCTTGTGACCTTGAAACCGTCTTTACCAAGTCAGTCACTTCAACGTCGACAATACGGAACTTAGGACCTAGCTCCACACAATCATCAGCATCCACTTCGTGGACATGCGCGGATTTTTAGCAGTCGTTTAGGGCACACTATGCTTCGGAGAAATGCACTGGCTGCGAGATTTACAAATCTTATCCGCAGTGAAAAACGCCCCGGAAACTATATACTGTCAACATTCTGCACTTGTCATGTCGTACTACTGTATAGTTCTTCTAATAACGGAAGTATCATAGCTTTTCGGTTTCCTACAGAACATTTTTCAAGGAAACTTCTTGTTTCTTCGCAAGACTATAACAACGTTTTTTAGGAGACAACGAGAAACACGTTTTACGCCGCTCGCAAACGCGCACCATGATGTACACCATGCATAAAACGAAGTTTGTATTAACGTCGCGGTAAAAATATGTACTTCAGAACTGAACTCTTGGCATAAGACACCACAAAAGCTCAATGATACCCGAGTAGTTTGCCAGTTACATAAAGAAATGTTATTTCTAGCTCTCTGCATTTCTTCCAGGATGTAAAAAAAAAAAAAACCCAATGGATGCGTAACTCGCACACACATTATGGTTTTTCTTTCTTTAAAATCTGAAACGCTTCCAAAACATCACACGCAGAGTTCATGTGAAACACATTTGACAGGTTTATATTTGCATCTATGATAACACTCAGCCCCCTTCCTTTTTTTGCGTCACATCATTAAATGTTGCAGCTGTCCGCCTTCAACGGTTGCACGACTGGATCATGCATTTGTCAGTACGCGAGATGTCGACATTTCGCTTTTTTTGTGGGAATTACCTAATACTCGCTCGAGCGGGTATTAGGTAATATGTGTAATAGTATGTGTTTATCGATGTTTTCGTGTTTTTTTTTTCAACTGTGTCAGCCTGGAGGGGCGTAGGGTGTGGAAGCGGAATACATTTTGTCGTCGCCGACACTGGCAATGCGAAGAAACGCAGGACGTGCGAGCAACAGCAGCAGCAACAACGACGACAACAAAAACGACAACATGGGCGTCATCAACCACTGTGTGGAAACGTGTACGCAGTTAGAGGAAGGGGGGGGGGGGCGAGGGGGTGTATCGGAAACATTCTGGGGGTCGGGCCGGAACGCGTGTCCCCCATTGTTCTGGCAGCGTGGTGACGTGGTCGTCGCGTATCCGCTGCCCCATCTCGTCAATCATGCATCACCATTGGAGAAGGGCACGGACCCGCATTGACAGCTGCTTGCTCCATGTTGTTAGGTCCTATTCTTGTTTCTTCTTTTTTTTACTTGCATTCTAACGCATCTCTTTCTGTTTCCTGTGCCTCGAATACCGGTGCAGCCAGCACCCCATGACAGGCTCCGCTGCAATCACGCAGGTATCGAGGAAGTACCACTGTAACGAAGTCCCATTATTACGAACTTAGATAAGGTAAGTTATACACCGTGTCGAACATCCGAAAGTTGTTGACGGCTACTCACGTAAAATAACGCTGAAGGATGAGCCAATGAACAGGACTAAGGACAAAGGAAAAAACAAAACAAAGGTACTTTCATCGACTGTTCTGTCAACGAAAGCTGTCTTCCAGGAAAAACACAGAGCTGCATGCGGAAAACGCGAGAAGTATACGCCAATTTTATTGGAATCCTATAGTTCGTTCTGCGTGAAAGAAACAGATGTAGTGCTGACACGAAGGCAAAGGTGTTGGTATACATGATATGCTTCGAGAATTTCACGCGCCTCTTTCCCCATAATATCTGTTGTAACAATCGGCAGATTATGCATAAATCAGAGAAAAATATAAATAGGTCGAGGGGTGACAGACACCAAGAAACACCGAGGAGGCGTTGTTTGTATGGTTGTTAATTGCAGTCTGGTACTCGCGATATATGGAGAAGAACAAGATCCAAATAAATCAGAGGTTCAGGAAAAGATGGAAGCTTGAAAAGATGAAAGTTTTTCGATATCTCAATCTTGTTATCTTCAAGGTGGTAATCTAGAAGTTGTTGCCTTCTAACCTTCAAACGTGAAACACTAAAAAAAATCGCAAGATCCCTTGTGCATTCTTCTTTTTTTTTCTCATTTTTTTGATGGCCCGTACACAATGCAGGGGATTGGCTTAGTAGTAGGTGAATTTTTTTTTCAGTATTTACCTAAGACGATTCAACGGTTCATTTGTTTGTTGGTTGGCTGTTCCTCAGAGTCCTGGCAAAACCCACCACGGGGGATCTGCCATGGTGGATGGCGCCGGAAATCTGAGGAACAACTGACCAACCAATCAACGTTTGAGTTTTCTTAGGTGAATACTGAAAAAAATTCAACTGCAAAGGCTGAAGCCATCTTAATCTTCTTCTCAGTCGATGTACAAAGGAGAAGGGAACGCAGGCCTTGGCTCAACGTGTCACTGCCAAACGTAGTCACCTCTTTTTTCCTTCTCCTGAGGTCACGCTCTTTCTGGTTATCTCTGCCTTCCCCCTACAACGGCATTTGTGGCATCGCGTCACCTGGCGTTACTCCAGAATCCGTGACGTCATCATTATTGAACTCTGTGACATTATTACAATGTCACGTGACAGTGACATCACGTAATGGTATTTTTTTGCACCACTTGTCCCCAACGTCGCTGGACGGTGGCCACCGATAGTCAAATTTCCGTTTCCCGTTTGATGGGGCGTCAAAGCCTTCAGCCTTTATAATCTTCTGGAAAAAATTGAACACGTCTTCGCAAAGAACCCTTACGGGATGCGAAGTAACAGCGTTGCAGACGGATGACATCACGGGTGGCATCAGAAGTTGTGTCATGGTTTGAACGGTGCTAACGCAGGTGCTGCAAGGAGCGCTGGAAGATTCATTCGAAGCGATGGCTGTTGTAGGTCTTGTAGGTGGCACATACAAACCCGTTTTAACTCGTACGTTAGGCGCGCGTCAGGTTTATTGCGCGTGAACCAACAAATCGGTGGTGTAGCAAGGTGTTGCGGATAAACGGACGAGGCCGCAGCTGTGGACACCGTGGCGAGCGCGTGACAGGCGAGGGAAAAAGTGACGTCAGCGTGCACTGCGAGTGTGCGTGACGTTAACGCGCAGCAGCGGTGTGATCTACTTGGCACTGCGCCAACACCTGCGGCTCGCAGCGCATTGTACGGAGGGACAGCATTACACAAGCTAGTCAAAGAGCTGCTCCGCATCTAAAACTCTCTGTCCCGAGAAATTTCTGAGGTTGACCGCCGTTTGAGGCCTTGTGTGCACAGGAACGTAAACAAGGGCGGCCACCCGGAACACCTCGTTATGAGGGACGGGACAAATCCTCGTGTGCCTGCTCGAAACACTAAGAGTGTGACCTCGTGTATGGCACAAACCTTTGCACCAAGCCGGTATCGTATGGTCAGTGCGGGGTGTGTTTCGCGAGTGTTACGCCTAGTCCTGTTCGAGGGCCGCAGTGTAATTTGGCTTTTGACGATGGTGAGACGACGTTGCGCTATGATCACATGGAATACCAGGCGTGAAAACTTTCGACAACTCCTACATATCATTCGCCTTTTCATGGAAACTAGTTTCCACCCGACTATCACAAATTAAAAAAAATATGTAACTTAGGGAAGTGCAGGGAAACGATTATCAAACACGTGTTCATCGCACGAATCGACGAATATGATCCATGCAGATCACCTGGAGCCAAAGCTCCTCGGTTGACGAAGAATCCACCACTTCTGTTTTCCTGTGTTACAATCTGGCCTCTGGCTAGGGTTTTTTGTAGGGGGCTTGGATAACCGGCATCGCCAGGACTAAATAAAGCCTCCGAGACCAAAAGACGTTTCGTGACATTTCCGATGGGCCAAGGGCGCATGCGCCATGGCATCGTCAAAAAGGTGTATTCAACCTGATCCGGCAATCGAAGCCGAGACCTACACCCTTTTTGTCGCGGTCGCTTTACTATACGAGAGATAGCAGATTGCAGCACGATGACGAAGTAATCGGAATAGTAGATTGTCTGGAAATGTGGCAATTTGTGCCTTTCTTAATTTAACAGAGAAGCTGTTTTTGTTGGAGCCTTACATGTCAGTTGTTCATCGTAGATTGTAGTGGAATTTACCTACAGTAAGTGGGTAAATCTCATGACGGATATGTGCCACTCCTCTCACTACTCACTACTTCTGCATCTCACCACTACTCCCATTAAGGCTCCCGCCAGTCCTCCCACCTCGTTCGTCGACTTCATTCAACCTCACTGCATGCCATCAGCTCCACTGTTTCAACAGCACGTGTCCGCTAAGCGGAGCTTAGCAGGCACGTGCTCCGGCCACATCCGGCATCGTGGTAGCCACCACTAGTACTCGGAGCACTCACTAGATGGCGATGGCGCTGTGGCACTTGCTCCACTCCAATGCGTGCTCTAGTGTGATAGGAGGGGACAGACAGACAGACAGACAGACAGACAGACAGACAGACAGACAGACAGACAGAAAGAAAGAAAGAAAGAAAGAAAGAAAGAAAGAAAGATAGATAGATAGATAGATAGATAGATAGATAGATAGATAGATAGATAGATAGATAGATAGATAGATAGATAGATAGATAGATAGACAGACGCTTCGCCCCACTCACATTTCACTCTGTGGATATGCTGCATTTTTTTACTCGCCATGGTGGTCTAGTGGTTACGATGGACCGAATCCCAGCTATGGCTACTGAATTTCGATGTAGGCGAAATCCTAGAGGTCCGTGTACTTACATTTTGGCATACAGTTTCCCATAAATACATTAAAGAGAACTCTGGCGCTAGTGTCTATGGGAGCTGAAACGCATGGCGCTTCAGTGACTGTGGGAATGACGGGTATAGCACACGGATTTATCTAATCGTCATTCTTCTCACTCCGTCTGGCTTCACGTGACTTGTTGCTACTTCGTCACGAAACGACAATCGGCTAGTGTTCTGCAGCTGCACTTCACCACCTTTACCTTTCAGGCTCACCAATTCAAGTCGGCTCACGAAGCTTAAAATAGTTGGTTATTTTATTCGAAAAAAAATCAAAACACAGTAACAAACAAAGCCAAAAGTGCGTTCAAAGCGCGCAAGCACGAAGGCGCGGAAAACCTGTGCACTACCCCTCATTCCCATGGTAGCTGAACGATCGCAGCGTCAGAGTCCCCTTTCGATGATATCAGAAAACTCTGTGGATTTAGGTGCACATTAAAGAACCCCGGGTTCTCCAAATTTCAGGAGCCCTGCGCTACGGCGTTCCAGATAATTAAATGGTGGTATTGGTACGTAAAATTAAAACAATTATAATTACTATTTGGGGGGGGGGGGAGCGCCAGTAATTTTTCATACAGTGGACTCTGTTCTTAAAATTAAGGGATGGATTTATGCCACTAACTCAGAGACTAGCCGTAAAGAGAGACCACGTAACAAAAGAACAAAAGCCTTTCTTCTACCTAAGTTCGTTCACACTCGGCAGCTTTGAAAGCAACTCACTCGGTTATTCAGCAATCGTCATCCACTGAACAATGAAAACCTCCAACATGACGATACTGCAAGGAATGCGAAATTTCTGGGGCATAATTCCTACACACAGAAGCACAAACTGTTGCATGTATTTTTCGCGTGTGCCTGACAAAGCTACACTGTGCACAAACGAAGAAAATTGGTCTGCAATGAACGGAGCGAGTATCCTTGTATATAAAACTTGACCCTGAAAGCCCTCTTGCCTTTTGCGGCACCTGAAATTGCTGGTTTGACTGATTGTGACTGATATGTGAGGTTTAACGTCCCAAAACCACCATATAATTATGAGAGACGCCGTAGTGGAGGGCTCCGGAAATTTCGACCACCTGGGGTTCTTTAACGTGCACCCAAATCTGAGAACTGAAATTGCTGGTGTAAACAGGTGTGACTCACTTGTGTAGAGAAGGAAACTGAAATGGCTTTTAGACAGATATATTTACGATAATTCGAGGTGTTATCTCGATACTACCTTTCTTCTTCTTTTTTTTTTCTTTGCGCATTCAGCTTCTTTCTCTACGTTTATTTTCGTATTTTGCCCCCTTATCGTACAGTGGGGACTCCAACCAAAAGCTATTTTATATACTATGATTCTTTTTTTTACTATTATTAGGTGTACATGTGAGGAAAGCTGGCGTCATGTTTTACGGCCGTTACTCAATACTTTGCCTCTGTGCATAGCAAAGAGTATGAAAAGTACTTCTCTTTCTTTCTTTCTTTCTTTCTTTCTTTCTTTCTTTCTTTCTTTCTTTCTTTCTTTCTTTCTTTCTTTTTTTCTTTCTTTTTTTTCTTTCTTTCTTTCGATTGGACTTCGCACTCTTCAACTGCGCACGTCTTTAAAATAACAATCGTCTGGAAGCTATTCAACATTTTGATTCACCAAGTTTTTTTTTAAAGGAGGCTACACGTTACATTCGAAGATTACACAAGGTCGCAGAATATGTCTCTCGTCGCGTGCTATACCGTCTACTTCGAACATGTCGTGATGATATCTTTTTTTTTCGCTTATTTATTACGCTGGACATTACCAAACTACATTACCTGTTGCGAAGTTTGCGCAGCCGAGGGCTTCACTACGTGGGGGTTTGAATATGCTGCAGAGAAACGTATCAGAACGTGCTTTTAGTGGTATTGCGATGACCAATTAACCCACGACTTTTGCACCACACTCGTTATAGTTTGGGCTATCTCTGTTTCGTGCATGGAACACGCCCCACCCATCGTCTAGTCGGAAGGACGTTACAGCGAATAATTATTTTAACTGCGAAGCCTGAAGCATTAGGTTTTCACAATACTTGGAACACTGCTCTTGTCGACAGAAAATGCTTGAAAAACGCAAAAGTGGGAAGACGCCTGGCAACGCGGGTTGTAGTTCCCACATCAGCTCACTGTGACGAAGAAAACTTCGAAAGCGTATGTTTGAGCAAGTAGGTAATTCTTTATCTGTAAAAAAAAATAGCAGTCTATCCTTTTCTTGCGCACGATGCATTATACCAACTCAATTAGCAAACCGTGCTTGTCTGGTGCTCACCCCTCCTCCCTCTTTGCTATGCCAATTACACGTAGAATTTCAGGGGGTTGTCTTTTCCTCAGGTGCCAGACTTGATGTCTTCAATGCCACAAGGCTTCAATTACGCCGTAAAGAGCCGCGTCCGCACGTTTTGCTTATCGTCTTTATAGGAGCGGCACAGTTATAAATGAGCTCGCTAGATAACACTTATAGCGCGCTCTTAGCACGTCCACAGTGATTGCACGGTAATTAAATATGAGAACCGGAGCTCTGATAAGCGTCTGCACAGCGGAGTTTCTTTCACCATGGTTTTTGTTTTTGTGTTATGACAGAGACATAGAGAGCAGCGAGGATAGCTAGCTGGCGATAAAAGAAAGAGCTCCTTTTAAATGTAGACGCCTCGAAATAGCCAAATTGGATTGGGTTGCATTACGGTGATGTCAATCGCAATGGGGCCCATCCAGAATCAAACTTCTAGATTTCGATTGTTTTTGTTTTGCTTATCAACCTGACAGTGACATCAAGCTCAAGTCTATGCTAATTAGCGTACAGCTGAGTCCAAGATGTAAAAATGGTTTTTACGTTGTGGTCAAACACGCCCACGTGCTCCTTGGCACAGAGCTCCTGTCTGTGTGGGAGGAGGGGGGGAACTAACGCAGAAAATCAAACATTTGTTATCTCGACATCCACTGAAGTGCTATAAGCGCACATACATTACAGCGAAAAAAAAAAACTTGTGCCCAGCACTCAGAGAAGTGTTGAGGTAAAAGTGATTGAAAGTTCAAGATAGTTGATCCAAGGATGTATCTTAGTAAGAGATCTGTATACAGGCAACGTCGCTAGACATAATGCAAACAGTATATGGAACCATTTGCTAACATAATGTTAATATATATTCACTATATATAGAACCATTTGTTTGCTTTATAGTAAATACAGACACTGTGTACTTGCACTCACGTTTTCTTCAAATCTCGTTGCTTGTAGCCTTTCATTGGGTTTTGTTTCTCTTATTTTGCTTGCATTTTAAGACGTAGAAAGTGGTATAGCGAGGTTAAGCAGCATCAGCATGGTGGGCTACCCAAAAAGTGTGTTTACAAAAAAGTGTTTGATTATTTAGAGTACTTGGTACTCTAATATGGTAGAGCGGGAAGCATTCTCAGATAACACCACGTAGAGAATTGTATAGAAAAAAATGGCAGATCCCACGTACAGTGGGAATCGACAATATGCGAAGCACGAATGAGAAATGTTGATATGCCACTTTAAAATCAGCTAAACGTCAAGAGGTGGAGCTAAATGATGCCGCTGTGTCGTGATTATCATGTTTGGAAATGTTGTTTACCTTCGTCATCTATTCTCGTCCCGAGATGCCAAATTTAATATATGTGGAGGAAGCGAAACAGTCGGGATCACGCTACGACCGTGGTACGTTGTCATGTTCCTACATGACACGCATGTCAGGATTATCATGCTTGGACCCATCATATATTTCGTCATCCATTGACGTCATGTAACACGAAATTCACTGTAACATGTGGAGCTAGTGAAACGGCCGCGAGCACATCATGAAGCGCTCAATATACTCCAATGTAGCGTTGACGCGCGCGCACGCCGGGCACAGCGACGCAACGTTAGCAAAACGCGAGCACTCTATATTCTGACGCCAGGCGCGATCAGCGTCCGTCGGCGCGGCCCAACGGCAACTGGCGCGAAATGCGAAATGCGACATGCTGCATTTCGCGCCCATGCACTCCTTCTTTTCGTGACTAAGGACGCTGGATGCGCCGAAACGCGCATGCGTCAAACCAACGCAGCCCGGCGCGCGTGTGCGAGTATGTGGCAGGACTGGTTGCCTGGCGTGGCAACACTGGCGTGACGCGACGAAATGAATGTCGGCGACCGCGTGCACCGCTTAACGTCGAAATGTATTGGCGCCTTGACTGTGGCATGAAGTCATGTTGTCACATGACGCGCATCTCATGATTATCATGTCTGCACCAGTCACATACCTTTGCTATGCATTGGCATCACTTAATACCAAATTTGGCATATGTGAAGCTAGCGAAACGGCCGCGAGCGCATTATCAGTGTGGCATGTAGTCATGTTGTGACATGACACGGATGTCGTGATTATCATGTTTGGATGTGTCATTTACCTATGTCATCCGTTCGCGTCGCGTAATACCGAGTATGGTACATGTGAAGCTAGCGAAACGGCCGCAAGCGCATCATGAGCGTAGCGTGTAGTCTTGTTCTTACATGACACGCCTCTCATGTTTATCATGTTTGCACCAGTATCATACCTTTGTCATCCATTCACGTCCCGTAATACGAAATTTGGTATAAGTGAAGCTAGCGAAACGGCCGCCAGTGCATCATGAGCGTGGCATGCAGTCATGTTGTTACATGACGCGCATCCCATGATTATCCTGCTTTCGCCAGTCGCATACCTTCATGATCCACTGACGTAGTGTAATACCAAATTTGGTACATGTGACGCTAGCAAAACGGCCGTGAGCGCATTACGAGCGTGGCATGTAGTCATGTTGTTACATGACACGCATGTCATGATTTTCATGTTATGACTAGTCACATATGTTCTTCATACCGTCGTGTTATGCCATGCCAAGTTTTGTATCGATACCAGTAACGAAACGGCCAGCAGAGCTGAAAGTCGTAGGTAGGCGGCTATATATGTATATATATATATATATATATATATATATATATATATATATATATATATATATATATATATATATATATATATATATATATATGGATGAAATAGATGATCAGAGTTTCTTCCGGCTACCGTAAAAAAACCACGTGAACCTAAACTCGATGCATGTGTGGGATGCGAGTAAGCGGCAACATGTTCCACATTTTTCCGTTTTTCTTGGTCGCCTCCGCTGGCGGCGCGTCTTACCTATACCCAGTAACAATGTCAGAATTACCCGCTCGTTTCCGGCGGCTCTCCGTCGCTCCTTTCTAGTTCCTCTCCTTCTTCTGCTTCTTGTTGTCTGTTGCTACCTCGTCCGCCCGTTTGTCTCTTTTTTTTTTTTGGAGGGTCTTTAAACTGTGAGGGTGACCCTCTGCTACGGGAACTTGTATCATTTCACTTACATCCTCCGAAGAACGCTGGTCCACCAGCCGAAACTGTTAGGATTAAATAAATATTTTATTGTTTTGTTTCCTATACTGCACTATTCTCGAAGTTTATATATATATATATATATATATATATATATATATATATATATATATATATATATATATATATATATATATATATATATATATATATATATATATATATATATATATATATATATATATATATATTTATATATGTATATATATATACGCTCAATGTCGCCGAAGTTCGCTAAAAAATGCTTCGCATTTAAAAAAGTGTTTAAAAATTCAGAGTACCTGGTACTATACTATGGGAGAGCATAAAGCCGCGCCAGCCTAATTGTGTGTTTGTAAAAATGTTTAAGAGTTTAAAGTACTTGGTACTCTACTAAGGGGGGGGGGGGCAGAAGATCGTCCCTAACATTAAGAGTGGCGCAATTAAAGCCCACGCGGAAACATGAATGCATAAACTGAAGAGATTGGGAAAGTTCACAAATGGTACTAACACACGCACGCTAAGGAGCGTCGAGCCTCCACTATATCCAAAGTGCTGTCGCGTCTAAAGAAAGTCCACAACACCGCTTTGAAGAATAACCGGCAACAAAAAGCACACTTATTACCTCTACAAACAATAAAACTACCAAAAAAGAAACTATGCAAGAAGGGCGGATGCTAGAGTATTGGATAGCGGTATTGCATAAACGAATGCGATATTCACCATGCGAATCCGCACGAAAAGAGCACTAATGTTGTCTGTCCCTGCCATTCGCTACTTTGTTGCTCTATCAAGCCATGTGCAAATAAATGTTGTGGGTTTTACGCCTCAAAACCACGATATCATTATGAAGAACGGCGTAGAAGAGGGCTCCGAAAATATCGACCACGTGAGGTTCTCTAACGTGTATTCTTAAGACTAAGCACGCGGGTTTATATCATTCGGCCTACACTGAAACTGAGATGCGGCGACCGGGATTCAAATCCGCGACCATCGGGTCATTGATGCCCCGTGTAGTTTTGCATCCCTCTCTTTTGAGAAAAACAAAAACCGCATTCAAAAAATGGCATGACGGACTTACAAGTGCTCTTTGACGGCGATTATCAGATGCTGGGTGGTTAACCAGGAGGACCACGTAGAGTAGAGTGGTCTTACCGAGTAGTATCCTGTCCGTGAACGGCGGCAGCCGAATGGGCAGACAGACTGACTTCCTTCTCGTTGTGGCGGGGTTCGGCTAAATTCGAGAGATACGACGCGCCTTCACCGCGTATCTCGTCTCCGAGTGACAGCCGAGAAGCGAAGCGAGCGCACTACGGCGGGCGCGGCGGAGGCCGCGTAGCGGCGGTGGAGTTCCTTTCGCCCTTACGACTGACTCACAACAACAGAGGCAAGAACCACGGCAGACGCGGCAGCCCCTGCTGCCTGGCCGCAGAAGCGGCGGCTGTAGGGGAAAGGCCTGCCTGTCACTTTCTCGCTTTCTTCAGCCGCTGCTCTCCCGCATCGCTGAAACACACACCATCCGTCTTTCGCTCTTGCCTTTTTTTTTTTTCTGGACAGGGAGGCGGGAAGACGGGCCAGCGGAGCTTGCTCGTTGACAATCGCTTCCCAACTACCGAGATTCGGTGAAGACCGACGGAAGTGTCGCGCGCGGGCTCCTGGTTAAGTGTGGGTGGAGGGATGAAATGCCGGTGCCGGCAGCTATCGCTTGTCCTCAACCGGGAGCGTCGTTTCCCCGCCCCTCAGACGACGGCTGCTGATGGGTCCGCCAGTTCCGGTCGTTGGGTTTCCAAACGGTATCGCGTACGCGTACTCACGCGCGACTTTGTTCTTAAATCTTTTTTTTTTCCGCTTCTATCTTCCTCCGACGGCTTCTTCCTCTCGCACCTCGGCCTTGACCAAGACGTAGCACGCACGAGGAAGCGAAGAGTTGTCCTGAGCACGTCGTTTGCAGCACTGCACTACAACATCACCGCGCACAGCCTGTCACGGTTGAAATGTCGAGCCCAACCGACGGGCGAAACTGAAGCAGCGGCAACTAGCTTGTGTGGAGGCCGGATGTGTGACGGAAATCTTTTTTCCGGCGCCGACGTGTCGATATGTCTGCTTTCTGCTGCTGCGCCGGCCACGTATTGCACGCCTCTGTTTGTTCGAGCTTTGGGAGGGCAATTATGGCGGAGCCCCCCCCCCCCCCCAAAAAAAAAAAAAAAAAAAAAAAACGTGAGACTCCCTTGACTTGGCTCGCGTTCAAAAGTTGGGAAACGCAGACACCAGCGTAGCTCTCAGCGCTATAGGCGAGCAAGGCCCTTGCATTGCTAGATTAACGCAAGCATTCACTCACGCGTAACCGTCGAGTCAGCGTACTCTTAAAGCACAAGTCATGTCTGCAGGCGCTAAAACACTCCTAAAAGGCGCACGGAAAGCACACCAGTGTAAATGTACCGGATAATGGCGTAAGGAATGGAAGGCAGATGGTATGAGGTGGTTACGGTGTAATTCCCGCGTGCAGCTGCACAGTCAGCTAGGCTGCCAGTTGTGATTTATGGAAAGGCTCTGAAGCTACGTCTGAAGTACTGCAACTTTGCTATTTTTGTGATTAGAGTGGGTAGTTCCCTCATCGCAGTGGTGTGCACTTACAGCTTGTGTTGGTGGGAGCTACTCAACGAAGATTCACTGCTTGCGATGCTTGCAAACTCACTGCTTGCGATTCAAACTGGCGATCCGAGATAAAAGAAAAATGCAGCAACAAAGAACAATCTACATTTGTGTGTACTTATTCCTTGATTTCCGTTCTTACTGCTTTCTATCTGTTCCTTGATTTTCACAGCATTGTTCACTCTGCAGCTGCTCGTGGCGTTGCAAAGAACGTCAAGGCGAAGTTTATTACCTCGACTTGTCCAGTCTGTGCATTTTAGAACATTATCTAAGGTTCGCCACGCATAACAGATAATTTTTTTTATTTGTGTTCGGCCTGTGGCGTTTCAGTACCGTCTTGTTCGGGGATGTCTTTTCAAAACCAGTTCCTGTACACAAGAAATGTTATTAGGCATGCTTTGTAAACTCGAAGGCGAGTCCGTCAATAAGCTACTATCAGGCACTGTTAAGCTGAAGAAATTCTGTTCCTTATTTTTTCTGAAGCGTCGTCACCCTAAAAAAATCACAGCATATCCACGGAGTCAATAATGATGAGTGGGGCGAAGCGCCTGTCTGTCGGACCTCGCGTGTTGGTCTAGTGGCTAAGGCACTAGGCTGCTGACCCGCAAGTCATGGGCTCCAATCCCGGCTGTGGCGGCTTCATTTTCTATGGAGGCGAAAATGCTGTAGGCCCGTGGGCTCAGATTTGGGTGCACCTTAAAGAAAACCAGGTGGCCGAAATTTCTGGTGCCCTCCACTACGGCGTCTCTCATAATCATTTGCTGATTTTGGGACGTGAGACCCCACATATAATTTTTGTGTCTGTCTGTCTGTCTGTCTGTCTGTCTGTCTGTCTGTCTGTCTGTCTGTCTGTCTGTCTGTCTGTCTGTCTGTCTGTCTGTCTGTCTGTCTGTCTGTCTGTCTGTCTGTCTGTCTGTCTGTGGATATGCTGCGCTGGCTACGCCAGAGGGATGGACTGCCCTAGACCATTCGACCCTAAAAGGAAGCAAGTAACGGGCTATCCCTTGCGGTCATTCATGCTACTGAAAAACACCAGTTTCGCACTTGAGGTGGAATGCTTTAACAACGATGCTCTCGGAACCTTGAAGCGACTTCGTTGTATCAGACATCTGGCTATAATAGTAGCGCGCATTATAACGGTCGAATGAGTAAGTGCGTGCTCACGGAATGCATAACTAAATGTGTCCGGGATGGTTGTCTAAGTCCTTGTACAAACTTCTCGCATAGTTGGTTCGACGGGGTTTTCAAGTGCGCGCCTTAGGGGCATGGGCTGTCGTATGCGGTCATATGCTGTCATCGCTTGGCGTAACACAGGCAAAACGAGATAATAGACCATAGCCATATGTAGCATATTGAGCGCTCGATCGGGTCAAAGAGAAGTTCTTCTTCTTCTTCTTCTTCTTCTTCTTCTTCTTCTTCTTCTTCTTCTTCTTCTTCTTCTTCTTCTTCTTCTTCTTCTTCTTCTTCTTCTTCTTCTTCTTCTTCTTCTTCTTCTTCTTCTTCTTCTTCTTCTCTTTCTTTTTCTCTTTCTTTTTCTCTTTCTTCTTCTTTTTTCTTTTTCTTTTTTCCTTTTCTTTTTCTTCTTCTTTTTCTCTTTCTTTTTCTCTTTCTTTTTCTTTTTTTCTTTTTCTTTTTCTTCTTCTTCTTCTCTTTCTTTTTCTCTTTCTTTTCCTTTTTCTCTTTCTTTTTCTTTTTTTTCTTTTTCTTCTTCTTCTCTTTCTTTTTCTCTTTCTTTTTCTTTTTCTCTTTCTTTTTCTTTTTTTCTTTCCTTTTCTTTTTCTTCTTTTTCTTTTTTTTCCTTTTTCTTTTTCTTCTTCTTCTTCTTCTTCTTCTTCTTCTTCTTCTTCTTCTTCTTCTGGTGCCTTGATAATTACATTGAGTACGAAGCCCTTTAATTGTCCGGGCTGTCTATGCGGTCATCACTTGGCGTAACGCAGTCAAAACTGCGTATAAAAATAGAAGAAAAAAGAGGCAAGCGCGAAATAGAAAAAAAAATTAAAGAAGTAAAACTAAAGTATGAAAAAAAAAACTCGCAATATATACTCGCTGTAGAACAGCGCCAGAGAAGACGACAGACCAGACAAGGAGGAAGATACGTATACACTATAGCGAGGCTCCGGTTTTTGTTCACGTCTGCTCTGTTGTTCTCGCTGGCACTGTTTCACTGCGAATGTGAACCAACTAGCCCAACAGTGCGTTTCGAGAATAAAATAAAAGAGAGAAACAGAAAAACTGGAAAAGAAGAAAAAAAAGTAGGAGTTAAAGAGTAGACCGAAAAGGAACAAGGAAGGCTGCTCACGATTGACATTATACTCACCATCGGTGCTCTGGATCTGGTCTTCAGCCACGGGGCGGCATTTGGTGCCGTTTGCAGTTACCTTCATGAAACAAAAGGAATGCGACTTTAAATTTCTACTTGTATACGCATTATTATAGCAGTAACGAGCAAATTAAAAACATGTATTTTATTTTTATTTCGATATTACCGTAATTTATATCCAAGATATAGAAATTACTATAAGCTGAATGGCCAAAACGATCATAGCACTATTTGTTTTTAAGTATGTTCTTTTTTTGTTGGGATTATTCAATACTTAAAAAGACCTAAAAGTTTGTATAACCAATTTTCGGCCTATACCCGTGAGTGGGTGCGAGCCGTGGTAGAAGCATCAACATCGTCATCATCATTCAGGCTGCTCAGCTCCGCTGTTCCTGCTAGCTCGGCACTGTTAAGTTACCTTGATTTTTTTCCCCCTTACATTACCGGCTGTCTGAGAGTCAGGGCCAGTTTATAAGAGCGCAGTGAAGCCACCTGACATGCATCAAGGCGAGCGTTTCCTCTACAGTGACCGCCGTCGTGTCGGGCTCAATGGGACGTCTGATTGACGACACAAAAAAACTGCAGCGAGGCAGATGTTGGTCGGGACGGCCCCTATTATACGGCGGCCGTCTCACGTAGCGCCGCGTGCGCAAACAGAACCGTGATCTGCGGCTGGCGAGAGACCAACGAGCCGCACATCCTTACACGCGGTATTAGGTGACATCTTTTCGTGCCTTTAAGCGAAACCGAGACACGCAGTAAATCAGTTTACGCAAATGAAAAATAACCTTGGAGCGATACGTAACTGTCTTCCCCCTTCCCTATTTGCCCCGCCACGGTAGTCTAGTGGCTAAGGTACTCGGCTACTGACCCGCAGGTCGTGGGGTCGAATCCCGGCTGCAGCAGCTGCATTTCCGATTGAGGCGGGAATGTCGTAGGCCCGTGCACTCAGATTTGGGTGCACGTTAAAGAACCCCAGGTGGTCGAAATTTCCGGAGCCCTCCACTACGGCGTTTCTCATAATCATATGATGGTTTTGGGACGTTAAACCCTACAAATCAATGAATCACCCCCCCCCCTTCCATATTTGTCCTCCGTAGGAAAGAAAGAGAAACAAGTGTATTTTATAGAGAAAAAAAGGGTTGTTCTTTTTTTCTCCTTCATGAATAAGGACGTAAAGCGGGCGAAGACGGAGTAATAATACATTGGTTCATTAGTGATTCCGATAACTCCAGGATAATATGGGAAACGTTCTGGGAGAGAATATTTCGAAGCCCAAGGGGTAGCAGAGGTCCACTTTCACAAACCGAATGCATTCGAGAGAGACATTGCAGATTTGTTTAATCAACACTTTCTCTCAGTGGGCTTTCTCTACAAATGACTTTTCTCACTTTTGCTGTGAGAGCTATATTGCTACAAACTTCTTGCCACCAATGTTCCTGTCACCAACAGACCATGAGGAGGTACAAAATATTATAATGTCCCTCGAAGACAACTGCGCCTGCGGAACAGATGAAATCAAAGCTAGATCGTTAAAAGCTGTGAGTTCTCTTATTTCAGTTCCACCTACACATATATATTGCACGATGATGTCGACTGGTAAATTTCCAAGCAAAGTGAAAGAAGCCAGAGTCACCGCAATATAAAAAGGATGGTCATGTGACGATTTGGACAATTATAGGCCCATATCCATACTTTCTATATTCTGAAAAATAGAAAAGCACATTATCAATAAGAGGATAACGGGGTTTTGAAACGCACATAATATAATTGCTAATGAGCAATATTGATTTTGTAAGACCAAATCAGCGGAGACGGCGCGCCTGAGAATTAAAGAAGCGATCCTTGAGAAAAAGAATCTTCTTACTAGGGGTCTCGTTAGAAAAGCCCTTGACTGTGTACAACACGAGCTTCTCTTTCGCTAACTGTCCCTGTACGGTTTCCGTGGCATGGTGCTGTCTCTAATAAAAAAAAAACTATTTAACTGACAGGTCACGGTACACAATTATCAATAACTTTAAATGTGAAACGCACCCTATAAGATATGGAGTAGCTCGGTGTTCTCTCTTTGGACTGGTTTGGTTTTTAATTTACATAAATGACATTGTTAATATAGAAGGATGCAAAAACATAGTGTTATGTGAAGATGACACGAATGTCCTTTTTGTGGGATTAATTTGATTGACATTTTAATGCACGAGAATACATGGTTAGAAAAACTTCACTTTTCGTTGAACGCTAAAAAGCTTCAACCTAATATAAAGAAAGCACAATTCGTCTTATACAAAGCCAAGGAAACGGCATCTCGACAAACCCCGCCCTTGATATTTCAGGAAACACCTCTACAACAGACATTAACCATTAGATTTCGTGGGGTAATATTTCACGAGAATCTTTCATGGACACCACACGTGGATTTATTAAGGAGTAATGTCTGTAAAGCGATCAGGTTAGTAAACAAATTAAGGCACCTTCCACTCCCAGACGCGGAACGTCAGCTTTACTATGTACTGTTGCGAACGACGGACCGATCCCGCCGATGCCACCACTGTTGCGAAAGACGGGGACGCCAACACGGTCCCGAAGGCGCCACTGCTTTCAACTCCGCCGGGAAGGTCACCAGCCGTTTAGTAGCGTATGTTTCTCAGCTCGCGACTGCTTCTGCGCAGAGCTGATAAGACGAGCGGACGAGACGACGGTGAGTTAAACAAGGTTTATGTACAGCATATATACAGAGGCGTTACAATTTCGGCACTGGGGCCGACAGAGACTCGAAGAGCCGAGCTCTCCTCTCTAACACATAGGTCAACTTTTCGCCTAAGACCGCCGACTCACACACATGTCGGCTCTCCGACATGGGGACTCCTCTCTCATAGGACCGCCGATCGCGACACGCCGCAGGGCTTCTTTTATTTGCACCGGGTCCAACCAAAATGTCCAATCAGAAGTGCCGCTGGTCGTCAGGGCAGACTCCTCCAATGGGGTCGCCGCGCCATGCGTCAGACCACCAGACACGAGGACGCCGGCTCGCTGTCACGTGCGCTGCTGACTCAATGCACGTGGGCCAGAGAGGCGCCGCGCGTGTTCACGCCGTTGAGATGTTCGCGTCAGGCGGACTGCGGGCTGGCCGTGACCCAGATTGCCTTTTTCAGAGGCACGGACGTTTGACGAGGACTCGCTGGCATAACAGCACCCCCGCCGCCAGACAATGCACCGGAAAGACGAGCTGCTTCCACGGGGCTCGGATGTCAGGTGCGCTCGTTCGCCAAGTCCCTCCAGGTTCGCCTCCAGGGCCATGGGGAGAATACAGCTCCAGACTGTTCCGGGAACACATCCCATTTTTGACGACGGATCCCAGCTCCACTGGCTTGTCGCCACAACTTGCTGGCCAACTTCGCTCGTCTCTTCTGACCATTTTCGGTTTCAGCACTTGTCGATGGTTCTGCAACTTGCTAAGAACGGTTCGACAACAGACAACACACGACACACGCAAGTGCCCTCGGTCACCCGACAGAACACCAGACAAAGTATAGTGCAACATATACCCAGCTAAGTGTCTATCGGAATTTCATTCCCTCTACATCAAGAGGCACATGTGGGACACAAGACTCTTAAAATGACAACTCAAGAATTTTTTTTTCCCACGTACAACAACGTAACGAATTAGAATACAACATAAAGTTGGCTCCTTGAGCTCACTCTGGACGAGAGCGCTCAGCTAAGGTCGTGATGAGGTCAAAATTTTGCCCCGAATCGCCAGCGAGAAACCGAAAAGTTGAGAAGGTACTAGCTAGAACGCACTGCTCAATGCACCTGCATTAGCGTTTACCTTTCTTTTATTTTTTTTGATAGCGAACGTCAAAGTTGCGCTGTGGAGCAACATGCTCCACTTCAGTAACCGGCCACTTTTAGGCGACGATACCTATGCGGCACCAAGAGCGGCTCACACTTTCGACGTTGCACAGGGGAACAACGATACGGCTTGCTACGGATTGACTCCTCACCGCTTAGCTCGATATCGTGTTCGATCCCCCTCGTGTTTCCGGGGCGGTCCGAAAACACGTTTCCAAACTCGGAACCAATCTTTCTCAGGTCCTCTTTCTCAGGTCCTCCGTCACTTAAGCTAGGCTCTAGGTTCAGCTGATCCCAGATTACTTTCGATCTCCTTTCGATTACCTCACTAGAACTAAAAATTTCTGCTTCCTCTTCCTCTGAAGCACTTAAGAGTAAATTTACGACTGCTTTCAAGTTACTGTGATAAATTTTGTTCGGCCGCCTTCCTAATTTCTCTTCACAATTGGTATCAGAAAGCTTCGATACTACTTTTGCGGGCCCTTCCCAATCAACCTCAAGCTTGTTCCTTTTGGACGGCTGCAGCAGCATTACCTGATTATCAACTTCAAAAGCACGCTTCTTCACCGATTTCTCGTAGTGCTCCTTCGACAGCACTTTTGCCGCGTTTTTCTGGCTTTCCACTAGCGCTTCAATTTGGCTTTCCACTAGCGCTTCAATCTGGCTTTCCACTAGCGTTTCAACCTGGCTTTCCACTAGCGCTTCAATCGAGAGATCCTCACGCTGCTCTCAAATGAGCGTCTCTCGATCAACTCTCGGCAGCTCGCTCCAACTTTCCGCTACAGGCGAGAGCGTTGCAACCCTCTCGCTCTGACTCAATGGCGCCATGTCGTCTCCCCTTTCTACGGAAACCGCGCCGGTCGGTTCGGCGACGGGCCGCTCGCGTGACTGCTCACATGACTCATGCGGAAACTTTCCTTTCTGGGGTTCCGTCGACCCGCCGACAAGGTCACTTGAGAGTTCACCGCATTGAACCAGATCAAGCTGCCGCGATAGCTTCCGCGCTTGCGATCGCGTGAGAGCCATGCACGCTAAGTTGGGGAAGAACGATTTGCCCTGCTCTTTGAGAAGCTGCTCTGAGTTGTTGGAGAAAAGATAAGGAAAACGATCATTTAGCGCGGCAGACACAGCCGCTTCGGTGCGAAGCTCACCGAACGGGCCTTTAATGACAACCGTGGCGATTGGTAAGCGAACACTCTGCTCCTCGGCGACCTGCCTGATCCACGCGCATTCTCCTGTGAAGTCATCCGGAGACACCAATGAAGGATGGACAACGTCCATGGTTGCCGCTGAGTCTCTAAGTGCTCGGCACGTTTTCTCATTCACCCTAATTTCTTGGAGATACGGCTCCAACAACCGAATGTTTTTTTCTGATTCTCGGATCGTTGCGAAAGCAAACTTTTCCTGACAGTTTCTCGCGATGTGCCCTTCCTTTTTGCAGTTGTAGCAGATTAGCGGCTTCCGTTTGTTTTCCGATTCAAATGCCTGTGTGGTAGAAACCTCACTCGATTTCTCCGCTTCTGTTTGCCCTTCCCCTACACTGTCCTTCGTAAGAGACGGGTCCTTCTTGAAATTACGGTGCGGAGCGGGTTTCCGTTGATCAGGTTTCTTTGAAAAGCCCTCTTTTCTTTCATCCTTTTCAACGCGCACTGCCCTGCTATGCAACTTTCGGCGAGTATAATACTCCTCAGCTAACTCTGCTGCCTTGTTTAGCTGTACTTCCCCAAGTCTGTCCTGCAGCCAAAGTCTGACATCTTCTTCGATGCAGCGGTAGAATTGCTCCAATGCAACGCATTCCACCACTTTATCGCGGTCGTCATAAACACCTTCGCCCTTGAGCCATTCAATCAAATCGGCTTTAAGACGAAACGCGAAGTCAACGTGTGACTCATTCCCCTTTTTAGCATACCGGAACCTTTGCCTGAAAGCCTCGGGTGACAACTTATAACGTCTCAAGAGCACTTCCTTAACCTCGTCATAGCTCTCAAACGCTTCCCTCGACAAGCAAGTTATCGCGTCGGACACTTCGCCGGGAAGAAGAGCTAGCAGGTTCCGCGCCCAAAGAGGCCGCTCCAAAGCGTTTCGCTCACAGACGTGTTCAAACTTGACGAGATACTTCGCCATGTCCTCGCCTACTACGAACGGTGGCAGTTGGTCCCGAATTCTAAAACCGCTGACCTGAACTGTTGGAGAAGCTACGCTAGGCGCCTGCGAACACTGTAGGATTGCCAATTCTAGTCGTTTCAACTCGAGACGCTCCTGTCTCTCGGCCTCCTCGCGACGTTCGCGCCTTTCAGCTTCTTCACGTTCGCGAGCTTCGCGCCTTTCAGCTTCTTCGCGAGCTTCGCGCCTTTCAGCTTCTTCGCGAGCTTCTACTTCTCGCCTTTCAGCCTCCTCACGGCGTGCTTTAATATCCACCCAGGCCTCATCGACTTCCTCAGCCGACACTCCCTCATCCTTCATGATCTCAAGGATCGCTTGCTTTCGTTTCGCACGGCCCAAAGTAATGCCAAGTTCCTCACAAATTTCGATGAGTTCCTTCACTTTAAGGTTCTCCATCGTTCACACTAGCCTCTTGCTGTTTGCCCCTGTTAACAATTTACTTGCCGTACCCACTATAAGTCAACTAGCAAGACGCGCAAGCAATTTTTCACTCTCCCGTGTTTACCCCCTCCGCATTAACTTTGGTTTCAAAGCACTTCGGCTTTGCTTGAAACGATCAAAGCTCACTCTAATGCTTCACACAGCCCTTCTCTAAACTACTACAACCTGAGCTAGAGTAGTCTGGTGAACTGAGGGGAAAACATCAGGCACTCACCGCATCGATGTCGCTGACGCCGGCCGATCCCGCAGCTGCCAACCACTGTTGCGAACGACGGACCGATCCCGCCGATGCCACCACTGTTGCGAAAGACGGGGACGCCAACACGGTCCCGAAGGCGCCACTGCTTTCAACTCCGCCGGGAAGGTCACCAGCCGTTTGGTAGCGTATGTTTCTCAGCTCGCGACTGCTTCTGCACAGAGCTGATAAGACGAGCGGACGAGACGACGGTGAGTTAAACAAGGTTTATGTACAGCATATATACAGAGGCGTTACAATTTCGGCACTGGGGCCGACAGAGACTCGAAGAGCCGAGCTCTCCTCTCTAACACATAGGTCAACTTTTCGCCTAAGACCGCCGACTCACACACATGTCGGCTCTCCGACATGGGGACTCCTCTCTCATAGGACCGCCGATCGCGACACGCCGCAGGGCTTCTTTTATTTGCACCGGGTCCAACCAAAATGTCCAATCAGAAGCGCCGCTGGTCGTCAGGGCAGACTCCTCCAATGGGGTCGCCGCGCCATGCGTCAGACCACCAGACACGAGGACGCCGGCTCGCTGTCACGTGCGCTGCTGACTCAATGCACGTGGGCCAGAGAGGCGCCGCGCGTGTTCACGCCGTTGAGATGTTCGCGTCAGGCGGACTGCGGGCTGGCCGTGACCCAGATTGCCTTTTTCAGAGGCACGGACGTTTGACGAGGACTCGCTGGCATAACAGTACTCATACAGCCACACTTCACCTGTAATCTACAACGACCGAGACGAACTTAAGTTGACTTTTAACGTTGCAAAGGTGGAAAATATGGGCAGGTGGAAACGCCCCCTGTGCTTTGAGTGCAACTCCATACTTCCGCTGCTATAATATATTGCCGATAAAGCACCTACTTAAAGTAAGGTTGTCACCGGAGGTAATGCACCTACATACAGTAATAAAATGCTCTTTAAGAAAAAATATCACATCAAATAAACTCTCTTCGAACTACGTAAAAACAAAATCGTCAAACCCCGATCACGCTTACAAAAATTGACCACATTATTACCAGGCATTTTAAGCGAATATCCAAGTATAATAAGCCTATATAAAAATAGAATTGTCCCAACTCTACTCAAAAAGTAAGTAAAAGAATTATTGTTTTCTGAGTTCTAAGATGTAGTGCTCAGTTATGTAATGAACTGTTATTATATGCTGTGCAATGTATATCGGAGAACAGACGCTGCCACATTTGTACAACTGTCTTGTTGCTTTTTGTTTTACTGTTTGTTTTCCTCTCAAAACAACCAGAGCAGATTTTCTTTTTCTTTTTTTTAATTTTTTATTGTATCGTACGAGTGCGGTTGTTAAATTGTGAATGACATCACACACTCTCGCAACTGCTGTCTGGGTGATGCAGCCTAGTCGGGCACTTTTCGGGCCTTTTGCTGCGTCTGCTAAGACAATTGTAAACTGTCTTGAATAAATTCTGAGAGAAATTAAAGAGAAATAAACACATTTCTGTGCGGCATTTCAAGGGAAGGCGGCTTGAAGCAGGTGAAGAATCCTATTCGCGCTAGGCCTCCATTACCAAAGCAGTACACGCCAGGGAGGCCTCCTAAATGGGAGGTCGCAAATGCGAAAGGTGGCTTCTCACGACTCCTACACTGCATGAATGCTCACAAAGACTCGGGGGAGTGATTTTTAACCCGCCACATACTGCAGTTCCTTCATGGGCGGGGCCTCCAACGTGACTGGCGAGCCTCCGACTACCCATTAATCATTTTTCTTAACCACCTTTCAGTAGAAGTTGATGTCACTGTCAAATAATGGGATCTACGTCAGCTCTCCTGGCAGAACAAAACTTCCAGTTCTAACTAGAGTGCATACCCGGGTAAAATTTCAGGGTTTTGGTGGCAGAGACAGAAAAATGCTAGAAGCCATCCTCCTTGTGAGGGATGACTATTAACAATAAAGAATGAATTCCAAAGACTTGGGCTGATTGCGATTTAAGAGAGCGAATCAAGCGGGGCTTGTAGCGCACAGTATATAATTAAGATACATCGGACTTCTTTCGAATAGTCGTGGAGTACTGAAACAGCCTTGTTTACTAATAATGTCAAACCTTACTCAGAGCCTGGTTGTCAATTTTTAAACAAAAAAAAATTACGGCATATTCACGGGGTGAATGATGATGAATGGGCGAAGCTCCAGAGGGATTCATCGGTAAACTGTGAATCTTCCGTGTAATTCGCCCAGTCGACCATCATGTAAAGACGTGAGAAACGCTGTGTGTGTATATACACAAATCAACTTTTATTTGTTCTTTGACGATGGATGGCTTGCGATGTCCCTTGCCTCGCGCGCTCGCGCATCGGGATTCTGTCTGCGAGCGCGCGCTGCTGCCGCCTTGCGCTCTCTCCGCTGTGCAGCCTTATCCATCCGGCGACTCCGAGCGCGCGCCAACAGCGAACGGATTTTATTACAACGCTCCCCCTAGCGTACGTCGCCGCACTAAATCGAACGATTGCCTTCAACCAATGACACGCGCCATATGTGACATCATTCCTATTTTATAAAATCTCGCGTCTTTCATCAACTACAAGTACCGCTTTCTAGTTTATAACATCTTGCATCTTTTCATCATCAGCTACAAGTACCACCATCTGGTAAACACTACAAGAACTAAACGAGAGGTGGCTACATACAGGAGACAGTACCGCCATCTAGTGAACACTGCAAGAACTAAACTAGAGGTGGCTACATACAGGGGACGGTACCGCCATCTAGTGAACACTGCAAAAACTAAACTAGAGGTGGCTACATACAGGCTACAGGGGACGCACAGCCCACGCCCTAAGGAGCTTCGCCCCTAAAAGCACGAAGGGAGCATCGAGAACACAAGCAGATTCTCCGTGAGCATTCAACGTTTCAGGTGTATACACGAACGACCATTGCATTAGTGGCAAAGTCTGGCTTGCCGTGTGAAGCTTTTTGTACCGATGCCATGCAAGTGGTCCCAGAGAATTCATTTACTCTATTTCGGTGGCTGTTTGATGTTTACATGTTCATTGCGAAGGTAACGTATTTGACTACTCGTAGATTGTTCGTAAAGTGTATTCGTACTTACGTGCTGTTATTTGATTTCTTTCTCTAAATAACCCCAATAACTTGCCCAACGCACACACACACACACACACACACACACACACACACACACACACACACACACACACACACACACACACACACACACACACACACACGCACACATGCGCACACATGCACACGCATACACGCACACACACGCACACACGCACACACACGCACACACACAAGCGGGCGCGATCGCACGAACACATATACGCGCAGGCAGAGTTCGAATTATTTAACCTAACGCACATGGTTCAGCGCAGCAGAACAGTTTCTTCTGTACTATCAATTTGGAGATTGTATACGGCGCGGCGGTCCTCTTGAGGACCTCTGGCTCGTTAAACACGCGAACAAGAACGGAGCAAGCTGCCTTTAGAGTCACGGCAGCGGAGTGGAGGTGCAGCGTTTAGTCCGGAGAGTCGTACCCGAAATGGCCAAAGAAACGAATAGCGAGGTAGAGTAACGGCTGGCGGGCCTTACCTCGCTATTGCACCTTTTTTTTTTCACTTTACTTGGTTATACCTGAAAATGCAGCTGGCAAACGATCCAGACAGTTTGCCCCGCAGGTGCAACATAACCGACAGTTTGCGTGGTATGCGCGTGCCGCCCGTTCAATTTTGAAACATTGTTAGCCGCCGAAACGACCAGCTCATAAGCGATCGCAGCTCACGATCTCCCGAGCTCATCAGGTACTTTGAAGTCTGTATATGTACCACGCTCATGAATGCGGATATTTCAACTCGAGTCGATGTCTGTGCAGCGGCTTCGACAAACGTGCTGTGGGTGCCGAATTTAAATGTAGTACAACACCCCCCCTGGTAGCTAAGCAGACAAGGTGTCGCTAACTAAGGGAATGCGGGTTCCATTTTCGGCCGCGGGGGGCTCATTTCGACGGTAGTGAAATGCAAGAATACCAGTGTAAACTTTGATTTGGGAGCCCACTAAGTTACTCGTTACAAGCTTATTTGAAGGAAATTGTATAGACACTCCAGGTGCACTTTTGTTTTGCCATCGCCGTCGGCGTCGCCGTCATGTTCCCTATAAAGTCAATGCTTGAAACAATCCCCCGCTCATCTTATGTTCCATGTGCGAGTGAAACAGTGTGAGTACTGCTGAAGATTGATATTTTGCAAAAGCCCACCGGTCGTTTCCGCCACACGAAAAGCACATGCATGCACGGGGACACAAGGGGCGGGGGGGGGGGGGAGTCTGCGTGTTACTGGTTAGAAACGCGTAGGTTTAAATTTAGTTTCAGTTAATTGAAAGTACTAAGCTGAGAGGGTTGGGAGAAAGAGGTCCCTTAGTGCAAACACTGCAATTATTTTAAGCTAACTATAGCTTGGTGCGCTGGCAGTCATGCATGTGCACCGTTTTGTTGACGTTTCCTCTATGTGTTCATGAACCAGCTGGCTGGTTCATGAACACATAGAGCTTCCTAATATATACTAGAGGGAACTCTGGCGCTAGTGTCTATGGGAGGATGGGTAGTAAGGGAAGGATGGGTAATACACACATTTGTCTAATCTTCGTACTTCTGGCCTGCTTTTGGCTCCGTTTGTGTTCGTGTGGCTTGGGGCAGTTTTCTGACAAAACAAAAATCAGCAAGTGTTCAGCAGTTGCGCTTCACCACCTTGTTATTTTAACGTACCTTTCTAAATCGGTTTACGAAGTTCAAAAGGGTTTATTTTTTTTTCAAAACAAAACGGAAACACAGCAATAAACCATGTCGCAAGTACGATTCGCCACCCGCAAGTACGAAGACTAGGCAAATGCGTGTACTACCCATCATTCCCATGGTCACTGAACGATCGCAGTGTCAGAGTCCCCTATAGTTAATTTTAGGAAACTCTATGCATGAAAATTATGGCACAAGAGCGCGATACAGCGGAACGAAGAATATACAGGACACTTCACTGTGTCCTGTACATTCGTTGTCGCATTGTCTGCACTGTTTCGCGTTTGTCTGATTTGTGTGTTTCTTAGTTACCGTTGGTATATCTGCGCTCTTCCCTTGTTTGTGTGGTTCCAAAGAGCCCAGAGGGGACTCTTCTCAGCGCCATTTCATTGCAGGGGACCGGCTGAAGGCTTATACCTCTACATGAGCTGTGTTGGGTATCAGAAAATACGTCGAAGCCAGCAGGAAGACTGGCTGCACGAAGGTCGCCTCGCTGGCTACAGTGACTAACTTTCCTTAGGTCAGTGCCTCCTTTGGTTTACGCCAAGTTTAATCTAAGGGACTGAGCTCCCTGTGTTACCTTGCGGCCACACCATTTGTGAATTGCTATCGCGCTCCCGTTACTTTCAGTGCGTCCTTCAGGCGCGTGCAGTGGTTACTCTAAATTTTCGCCGCGGTTGCTCCACCAGACGAGCGGCTTGTAGCACTTACAGTGACTGGTTTCTCCCTCTGAAGCATCTTCAGCTTTCCGTTTCAGTTCGTAACGTACACGCGGCCCCATTGAGAACGCGCTTTGTTAGTCTATAAAAAGCGATCGTTACAGGCAGAAATAAAAGAAGACCGTCGCGCCGCGCAGGCGTTTCTATTGGCAGCAAGAGGTAGGTCAAACTTCGGGTTACTGCTCAAAGAGCTTGCCACGGGTTAAAACAAAGGAACGTGCTTTATCATACGACGCGGTAGGAGAGTGCCAAAACGCTGGTTAGGTCACTGTTAGATCGGTGTCACCCGAAAGAGAATGTCGCACGCTCATCGTCAACACGGAAGACATATTGGGGCGCATTCTTGAAAGACGCAGAGGTGCCAGCGAGGTTGGTTATGAAAACAGCGCGCTGGTGGGATGATGACAATGATGATGGCACGATCGCGATAATGGTGAGGATCATGCTGATTCACGAGTGTTTCCCAGACATACCAAGGTTTATTCTCGTATCGCGTGTGGTGTGAGATAATGTAAGAGAGAGAACTTATTCTTACAGACGTAAAAAAAAAATATCGGTATAATCAAGAACGGGCATGAGTTATGGCCTGAAGTGCTTGTTCTACGAAAACTGCAATGTTTTCATGAAAGCAACGGAACTTGTACAGTCGCACGAACTTTACTTATACACTGCATATCAATTTATTGCTTACGGGACGTACCATAAGGTGTCTTGTCATTTGTAGATTCTAATATATAGCATACAGCTTGGATATATATTTTAATGTCTTGAAATTATGCTTCAAACTTGAAACAAGAGAAGTGGTACAAGGAAAAATGACAAAGCAGCAAAGGCTCGGAGTATCTTGCATTTTGTTATATGCCTTGCGCTAAGTGTTGGAGAAAGAAAGATGGGCTATACAGTTGGTATATGGCTTGGGAACGAGTAAGTTCATAAACCATGATAACGGAATTTCTGCACGAATAAAGTATACATCAGACAAACCAACAAAAACGGACCAGCGCTGGTCCACGTTTGCTGTCTTGTCCCAGAGCGACGGACCAGGTTTTTGCCGTGTTGTCTTACGTACTGTGTTTTTTGTTTGTTCCGTTTAAAAAAAATAAAAACCTGTCATCATCGATCTGAGACTACGCAGCTTTATGTCGTTCCAGTTTACGCGTGAAATCTTTGCGGAGTCGTTTTGTTGTGGACGTGCGTATACGAGGGAAACCTATATTTCGACGCAGTGCGTATACGAGGGAAACCTATATTTCGGCGCAGTGCATGACACCGCTTCTGCGTGAAGACACCATTGTGGTTTTGGTGTGTTCGACGTCGGCGCAACCTGCGGCATCAGCGTCGCCGCGCGCACACAATTATCGTACACACATCAAAGTTTTCTGTAAATTACAGACAATGTAGGTTATGTAAGAGCTGGAAAATCATCATGTACTCTTGAGATATGAGACGGCCGGCGCAGTATAATAATGGTCCGGGCAGATTTTACTGCGTCGGAGTGTCGCGCCTTCTGGAGTGCTTCGCGGGATAAATTGCTAGTTGTCTCTCGATTGTGTACGAAGCTGGCGTGTAATCTTCGTGTAAACCACTCTTCCTACCACGTGCATGCGTGTCATCTCTTGAGTAAGGCTGTCGGTGAGAATGATGCAGACGTGCCGCGCCAGCACTTCCGCTTCCTGCAAGCCTGAAGTATAATGCGGCTGGCTTTCCCAAGCGTCCATTGTGCACTTTAATTACTAATGGGAAAATTTTCAGTGTAGAAACAAGCCATTTCACAAGCACAAGCACGAGATAGACGGGACGAGTGCCACATTACTTGAGGCTTAGCCAGCAAATATTTGCATGCACAAAGGGCACATGTGTAGAAAACCAAACGCATTGTAAACACGTATTCAGTTCACAAAACATTAGCAAGATATTCAGTTTCATACTTTTAAAACTCATCGATATGTCATTGACGCACATACCCTTTCACTTCCCGATATGAAAAAATTCTAGGAACTCCCACCTGTGCCATCTTATTCCTACCTTTGCCCAGAATCCCATTATCTTTTCGATTTTTCCCACTAGCTACATGTATGAACCATCACGCCAATTTGAAGTTTTGTTAAGCCAAATTTCTTTGCCCTGTTCCTTGTATCTTCCCCTATAGAGTACAACCAGATAATAAGGATGACTTTCATAAGCTACGCACACCTTTGTTTTGTTTTGTTTTCTTTTCTATTACACCAATTGGCACGGCAAATCGGTAGCACATAACGCAATTTTCCATTTCAAACAATCGTCTTGTAATCGTGCACACCGTCTCTTTAGCGCTACAGGTTCAGTACATTGAAGTCACGAATGTCACATTCTCTCGTACTTTGTATTTGTTTCGCTCTTCAGCGAGGATTATACTGCGTCAGTATTGACAGTCTCTTCATTCGCCTGCCGAGCGGTTATGATGTGCTCGACTAGTAATTGTGATGCTCGAACGCTTATCAGAAGGTTGCGGGATCAAATACCGGTCACGTCGGCTGAATTTTCGATGGAAGCGAAAATGCTTGAAGCCCATGCGGTTAAATTTAGGTGCATGGTAAAGAACCCGGGATTGAAGAAACTTACCAAGCCCTCCACTAAATCGTCTCATAATGATATTGTGGTTTGGGTACACTGAATTTCCCAAAAGTATTGTTAGCCTCGTCATTCAAGGTCTGATAGCAGCACATCGCGGTCTAAGACTTACTTCCAAAACTTCGATTGATTGATTGATTGATATGTGGGGTTTAACGTCCCAAAACCACCATTTGATTATGAGAGACGCCGTAGTGGAGGGCTCCGAAAATTTTGACCACCTGGGGTTCTTTAACGTGCACCCAAATCTGAGTACACTTCCAAAACTTCCTACGTACCATAAACTGTACAAACGCAGTCCAGCCGAGGCAGAACACGAGGCGACTGCGCGTGGCTTGGCGTTTGATCACGATTCCCGGAACTATATATGAGCTCACCACTTCGGGTTGCGATTAACACGTGTCGAACATCTTCGCGCATTCATGACCATTTGCTCGAGCGTGACCGGCAGCAGCCGCTACCGTCAGCGCTCAACGTGTGCCACATTGCCGAAGTCGGGAAAAGTACAGATGTGGCAACGAACACAGGTGAATAATAGTAATGGTGGTAAAAGTTATATGTCTCAAAGTCACGATATCATTATGAGGGCCACCGTAGTAGATGACTCCAGAATTTCGGAACACTTGAGATACCTTAACGCTCCCCTAAATAAAAGTACACCGGACAAAAGGGTCCCAGCGTAACGCGCTATGCTCAAGATATCTCAATTGATTGTCACGTGATTGGTACAGACAAGAGCTTACCCGAACCCAAACTCTATTAGCAAAAAATGACCAGTCAGAGAGGTCCAAACCGATTGCGAGAAGTGTAATGGCATAGTTACTCTGTGCCATATCCTTTAGCAGTGTCTTGTGGCTCTCACAGATTGTGACAAGGAAATATACTAGATAAGAGAGTCCTTCGCAGTTCAGTGCTCTCAAATCGCAGAACGCCCATGACATGGCGGTAAGGTTAAACATTACCGTCCTAACGTGGGAGCCGCCTGTGTCGACCTAATTCATATCATTCGGAACTGAATAAAGCTTAATATATCCTAGTGAACTCCAGCATTGCGCCTCTATCAAAATGCGGCTTTTGTGGCCGAGATGCGGTCTCGCGAACTTCTGGTCGGCAGTGGAACACACGTAAATAAAATGTTAGAGAAACCCCATCTATGTTAAAAAGCGGGATAGATAGATAGATAGATAGATAGATAGATAGATAGATAGATAGATAGATAGATAGATAGATAGATAGATAGATAGATAGATAGATAGATAGATAGATAGATAGATAGATAGATAGATAGATAGACAGACGTCTAGTGCCATTATGATAATGAAATAAGCATAGAACTTTTATTTACGATTTACTTCATATCTGAAGAGGTGGTGGCAAGCTATCACGCTAAGAGTTTGTAAAGGTTACTGTTCCTGAAAAAAAGAAAAGAAAACCGTGACGATAAGTACACATGAAACGACATTACCGCATGCTTTATTTGGCATGGTTAAATTGTATACAAATGTCAATTCACAACGTACCTCTCTGTTAACATGCCCTTGAACCGATGTTTGCAGAGCACAACAGCAAGATAAGGCACTATAATAGTGTAACAGCCATACATCTAAAAGCAATGTTCTAAAAGGGCTACTTCACTCATTTGCGAAGCCTGGGAAAGGGGGGGGGGGGGGTGGAGGGGCTGGAAGGGTTTCAACCCATCGCCTTCTCTCCTTCCCGCTCATTCCCCGGAAAGAGGTTGTTCAACATTATATGTGCATATATACACACACGATAGAGCCTTCGTTAAGCGACGTTCAACCGTGTTCCCGCCCTTCACAAAACAAAAAAGAAAAAAAATGTCTGTCTATGTAGGGGGCCAGTGACGGATCCCTCACAAAGAAACTGTTGTTGTTTCTGCGTACGCCATGCCGTCGTTAGCTTCCTCGACTGTCACACATTTGTGACGAACCAGGATTTGCGTTCGTTTGAACTGCACCTGGCGTGAGCAGCTGAATTTCCCTTTTTTTTTATTTCTGTGCAGCAGTATACAACGTAGCCCTATTCCATCATTTATCGGTGCCCCTATGTGGCTGTATTTCGTTCATGGATCACCACTCCTTCGCCTTTATATATCGACCGGGGCACCTCCAGTGACAGCTTCCCTTTCCTATGCAATACAACCTCGCAGAATCCTTCCTGACAAGTAAGAGGCGTTGCAAGCTCCCCTTGGTACCACGGAGGCTGATTGGCGATCTAGTTTGAGGCCTCTCCAACGCTGATGAGAACGTTGATGAACCCCTTTCACGATTGTTCGCCGAATGTCGAACACGTGCAACGTGTGTCTGCAATCAGTGTCTCGGACTCGAAGCTCACGCTCGGCCGAAGCGACTGGCGGGCATGTCAACGGTGTGCGGGTAAGACATTACAAGCAAAATCGGCAGCCTATGATTCACCACTGCTTCCTAGTTTGCGAGAGCGTTCGTGATGCCCTCTTGTCAGCTCTCACGTAGTTTTGTTTATTTTTGCGATAGAGATTATATGGACACTCTCGGCTGGATTTTGGCGCCAGCGTCAGCGTCGATGTAATGCACCGTATATGATGTATACGTATCTATATAGATGAAAACGCAAGAAACAAAAAAATCCAGAAAAAATTGTTCCCGTATTAGCATGTTATATACACTGCAAATGTCGAAAGACGATCGTCTTGCGTCTGGAGAGAGTGAACAAAACGTTCATTTGATGTTATGCGCAAGGAAGTTGGTGAATGGTATTCTGGAGACGCTGCGTGAGAGTGCCTCGAGCGTGCAGCAGAGGTGAACGAGCGCATCAAGTCTTGTCACACGTGAGACATGAGCGCTATCTGGCAGTTAGTTATCTTGGAAAATGAAGCGCGCGACGTGCGCGCCTGTCTCGTAGGTGATAATGTCTAGAAGCAAGGCGACGGGTAGGTCCCACCACCATGTCGTCTTAGCAAAACGTTGGGAACACTTGCTTTTTCGTGCAAGCGTTGCATTGTCAGCGGAGCGTGATAAACGCTACGGTCCTGAGAATTACTTATGTGTGCTTTTTTAGTAAAAGACATACAGAATATTGACTTGTTGTATGGTGCCTCAGATATGCCCACTAATTGCTTTTTAATTGGCAATCGCACAAGTATGAACGCTGATCATTGAGCAATATTGGTAGGCGCTGCGGATGGGGTCAGCGGTTTGGGTTATCGTCTGGTGCCTTTTAGAGTACCGTTAAGAGTGGACAACAGACAAATGTACAGACAGACCAAAATTTTTGCGTCGAAGGTCCTCAAGAAAGACTATCGATCATTCAAGGACTCCGGCGTACGGAATCGAACATGAAGCCTCCGCGTCGCGAATTCGAGGCGTTAGTCACTGAGCCACCGAGGGGTACTTCCTTCAACGTACAAACGGCAAGCTATTTATATCCATAGAGTTTACTAAAATTTAACTAGAGGGGACTCTGTCGCTGCGATCGTTCAGCGACCTTGGGAATGATGGGTAGTACACACATTTGCCTAGTCTTCGAACTTGCGGGCGGTGAATCGTACTTGCGGCTTCGTTTATGGATGTGTTTCGGTTTTGTTTTGAAAGAAAGGTTCAACCATTTTGAACTTCGTGACCTGATTGGGAAAAGTAAGAATAAAATAATAAGGTGGTGAAGCGCAACCGCTGAACATTTACTGAATTTTGTTTCGTGAGAAAACAGCTCAAAGCCACACGGACACACACGGAGCCAAAAGCAGGCCAGAAGTATGAAGATTAGACAAATGTGTGTACTACCCATCATTCCCATGCTCGCTGAAGCGCCATGCGCTGCTGCTCCCATAGACACTAGCGCCAGAGTTCCCTCTAGTGTATATTAGGAAACTCTATGATTTATATCTACCGCTTACTGCTGTTTGTGGGCATCTTGGGGGTGGGGGGGGGGGAGACTATCTTGTTTTCAGCAATATCAGCAAGATGTCGCAATGAACGCGCGGCAGCTGTGGCGGCTCTCATCTCGCACGCGTACTTTGGCCCACGGAGAGGAGGGGAGTGGACGATCTCTTGTGCGCCC
Organism: Rhipicephalus microplus; assembly: GCF_013339725.1. Classification (NCBI taxonomy): domain Eukaryota; kingdom Metazoa; phylum Arthropoda; class Arachnida; order Ixodida; family Ixodidae; genus Rhipicephalus; species Rhipicephalus microplus. Next base: position 136,375,980 of record NC_051165.1, read on the forward strand.
TTATCTCCCGGTGGGGGAGATTATACCTCCTGCCTGGCGTTGGGCTTGCACTGGAACGATTCTGTTGTGGTTACCGGGCACACAAAGGTCACTGCAGTCGTTGCACAGCCTCCATTTGCGAAAAGGGCGCGCTTTTCTGACACAGTGAAGTAACAATCAAGACGATTATTCACGTTCATCTGTAGCTGTGAATACGTTTCGTGCGTCATTTGTGCGAGAGAAACACGGGGCACGTTTCGTTCTGCTTGCCATTCTGCGCGTGACCTTCTAATGTGTCCCTATCGCGTTTATTGCTTCGCCTTTGCGGCAAAGCTGTGACTTTTTGTTCACTTCATTTCAAACGTACCATCACCTTTGAAAGTGACGGCCTGCTATGTTCACTTGTGCTTCCGCAACACAGCAAATGACAATGCTAAAGCTAAACCCTTGCATGCGTCTTCAATTGCCAAAATAGACTGCCTACGCCGGCGGCGTAAGCACAATGGGTGCGAAAAAGCATCATTACACGATGACGTTACTATATAGGATCACCACGTGACGTGGCACGCCGCCAGATATTGTGACGTCATCATGATATTCCGTCGTCATGTAACGTGACGTCACATGATGACGTCATCACATCGTCGTTGTTTGGTGAAAGGTAGGCTGATTCCGGAGGCAATGCAAAACAAGGTGAAATGCGGAAAGCTAGCGATGCTTATGGTCACAGAGGTAGTGTTAAAGGCAAGCTAAATAAAAACGATGAGTTGTTTAAGGTCAATAAACTGCACTCTGAGAACTATAATGTCATAAGTTTTAGAGTCATAAGTTCATTATCAGCGGAGAAAATCAAGATTGAAATTTCATTTTTCAATTTCGTGCCGTAATCTCCGCGTGTGACGTTAGAAATTACACAACGTTATTTTCGTGTTTTCGCGACGTTGCCTCGATTAAATTTTTGGAAACTTCGTATGTTAAGTCTATGACACCCACATATTACAATGTACTCAATTTTATCGATTAGAAGCTACGTCGGAACCAGTAGACGCCTTCAAATATTGATGTCCCAGTGTTTGCTGTGGCAATCTCAAGGTGGCGTCTTCACCCGCAGTTTCTTTTCGCGCATTTTCTCACTTACCAATATTCATGTCACGGTAAAAATGGTGTTTTCGGGATTGAGAAGTTGCACTTAACCAATACCCTAAAAAGCGTTTTGCTTCTTAGATGTCCCTTTGAACCCCTTCAGGTGCAGATGCAGCTTTCAGGAAGAGCCTGGGGAAGAGGGGAATTCATAAAAGGCATTGAGATACTAAATTGAAATCCTCCCCCCGCCTCCAGAACTCCCGCACACATAGCACACTCACTCACTCACTCACTCACTCACTCACTCACGAGCACTCAAGCACACTTGGAAATCCACAATGTTTGCTTGCATGCATTAGCATTCAATGCGAGTTGTTACCCCAAAAACCAAAAGTTCAGTTGCCAGAAAAAAAAAACAACGAACGAACTTGTACTTAACAGTATGCCCATACAAAAGAGGAAAACCTTGCGAATACCTTCCTCAAGAAACACCTTCTCCGGTAAAGAGAAAGAGAAAGAAAGATCGAGAAATATATATATATATATATATAGAGAGAGAGAGGCTGTGGAGTGGTGAAGCATGTAGGCAAGAGCGTTTAAACCTGGGGAGGCACAAAGCATGCAGTGTGTTCCGGCGTTTCTCGCAGCAATATTTTTACTCCTTACTGTTTTACTTGCCACCAGTCTACTAACGCATCAGAAATAGCTCTGTTGATTCTTGAACATGTTTCTGTTTTTCAGTGTGTATAAATTTGCCCTTCCTTGAAATACTTCACCATATTGTAGGGTAGTTTCTTATTGCTGTAATTTCTTGTTGTGTTTCTTGATGCATATGCCAATATGTCAACCAATGTGTCAACCAAGTCGCTGCATTTATTTTCTTCTGACAACTTTTCTTTACACTAATGTTTTATGCCTTCTTTGATCTGAAATTGTTAAATGATCCGATTCTGTTAGTTTCATTCTGTACTTTATCGCGATGTATGTCTTTATTGTGTACCTATTCGAATTTTTATGTTCAAGCCCTTCCTGCTAAAATCCCTGATGGGATTGGCAGTATGTCGAAATAAAATAAATAAATAAATAAATAAATTAATTTTCTGATATTTTTTAAGCAGTGACGTTTCATATAGCTTACTGTGCCACAGAAATGCACGTTTTGTTTCTGGTTTTAGATAAGAAACTTGAGCGCCTTAACCTACGCTTAACAGTGCCAGGAATTCGCAAAAAGGCGGATCTCTCGACACCAGCTTTGAAACAGCTGACTCTGCATATGCTGCACGAAGGATACAAACACCACGTTAAACTATGAAGTTTAACGTGGCTGGTACGGTTGGTTCGACAAATGTTAGGGGATCTGCAGGAGCTGTGATCTTCCCACCAAAAGCCGAAACCATCCAATTTCAAACGTCTCACAAAACAGCATCGGTACCCGCAGAGCTCCCAGCACTCCACTGTGCACTCCGCAGGATTGATCAAGAAGCACCTCAAAGATGGTGAATTTTCACCGATTCGAAACCAGCCCTGTATTGTATTCGATCTGTGCTACGTCGTGGACCTCAAGACCGATTGGTTCTGGAAACAAGACAATTGTATCAACAAGTACTACAGAAAGGACATGACGTAACTTTTTAATGGTTGCCAGGCCACTGCGGAATCACCGATAACGAGCATGCCGGCGACGCAGCAACGAAGACTCACGGAAGTGCATGGCATGATCCAATCGCACTGTCAAGAAGCGAAGCAGCAGCAAGGATTAATACGCTCGCGCACGATGTCGCCAGGTCTCCGATTGTCGCCAGGTCTCCGCCAGGTCTCCGAGGATTTCTACACAACTGTCTTCACCGTCTAGACCCACACCTAAGACTTTACATTTAATCTCGGTTATCCAGATCTGAGACAGCCGTTCTCTACCGCGTGTGGCTTGGGGGGTCTTTTACGAACGCCTTTGCTTGTCGCATCGGATGGGCACACAGTGCTGCGTGTGATCATTGCGGTGCTGACGAAACCATCGAACATATTTTGTGTCGGTGCCCTCAGTACAACTGTCAGAGACAGTCCTTGTGAGCAGTGTTTGCACGCCTCGACGACGAGCCGCTTTCTGAAAACTTAATTTTGGAATACCGGAAAGATTGAGCTTCACGCCCAAAAGCGACGAAGGCCCTCCTGAAGTTTCTGCGATTGATTGATTGATTGATTTGTGGAGTTTAACGTCCCAAAACCACCATTTGATTATGAGAGACACCGTAGTGGAGGGCTCCAGAAATTTCGACCACCTGGGGTTCTTTAACGTGCACCCAAATCTGAACACACGGGCCTCCAACGTTTCCGCCTCCATCGGAAATGCAGCCGCTGCCGCTGGGATTCGATCCCGCGACCTGCGGGTCAGCAGCCGGGTACCTTAGCCACTAGACCACCGCGGCGGGGCTAGGTTTCTGCGATCGACCCGCCTCGTCGAACGCTTGTGACGTATTAGTGTGTTTGTGTGTTTTCGCTTCCGTCCCGCTCTCTTTATCTCATTCTCTTTTTCTTACTTTTCTATCTCCCATTTCCCCTTCCCCAGTGCAGGGTAGCGAACTAGACACTTGCTGTCTGGTTAACTTCCCTGCCTTTCTTCATACCATATCTCTCTCTCTCTCTCTCTCTTGGTGAATTTCGTCGGAGATGCTCACTGCGCTTCAATGTCGAATATAATGTTTTGGACAGTAACGAGAACTCATGATATGCGCATTATGCGGAGTTGAGTAGTGGGGCTTGACGAATATTCGTAGCGCATACTTGTGTACGAAGGACAGTGACGACCACGTGACATACCAACCGGCTGAAACCCTTAGGTAGTGTTGTTTTTTGTTTTTTTTTGTTTTTGGCGAAGTCTCCAGGATGCTTCCGAAAAGTCGCCAATTTCAGCCAAAATTCACTAAACGAGGATGATGATAATACATTTCAACCAAGTGGAAAACTTCGTTTCTGTCTCTCCTCATTCGCCAGAAGGTAGTGTTTAGACAAACTAAAATGTTCGACGATTTAGAGTATGTGGTACACTACTATGAGACAGCATTAGGCCGTCCCGGGCCCCTCATTACCAGTAGGACAGTATGTGCTGGGTGTTTAAAAAAATGCTAATGATTCAGAGTACTTGGTACTCCACTATGGGAGAGTAAAAATTCGTCCCTTGGGTCTCATATTTCATGACGATTGTTTAGAAAAAGTGTTTAACGATTTCTAGTACATCGTACTCGACTGCGGGAGAGCAATGTGCCGTCCCAGCGCCTCCTAGGCGCTGGCCCCTAAGAACTTCATATAAGCCAAAGTCTGACCACGTAACCTGATTTCAGGCGCTGAAGCAAGCGTGTTTAGATAAAGTTGTTGACAATTCAGAGTACTAGATACTCTACTACAGGAGAGCTTAAAGCCGGCACTCGCTCTCTGGATTTCGTGCCGACTGGTTGTGCCCCCGCGAGCTCCGACAACAGCGCAGTTCTGGCCGACTGGGTTGGTCCTACGCCACCTCCTGCCACCGACAAAAGCTCTCGCCGAGTGGTGCCCCGTCCTCGGACTCCTGCTACCGTGTCGATCTTTCCTATCTCCTCCTTACTTCTGTCGTTTTCTGTCGTTCACTGTCCTTGCGCCTCGCCCTCTCCTTTCTCTCTCTATCTTTTTGCCTTTTAATCCTATCCTTTTAATCCCTCCTTTACCCCCCTCCCCCTCGTGAACTACTGTTGAGGTGTCCCACTCTGATGCAGACAATTACGGGGCTCACTTTTATCTTCTTTTCTCTTTAAACATCACATAAGAATCACATAAACTTAAAGCCGTCCCGTGGGCCTCACACATAGCCACAAATTCAGAAACGCTGCTGGCTTGCCGCGGACTTCAATGCAGCACAAACGCTATTCGAACGCGCTGTCTTTAGCCGGTGCCAAGGAAGCACGAACGAACAGACGCGGTGCAACCGCGCTGCATCGAAGGCGGTTTCAAGTTAAGTTAGAGTCAAGGAGAGTTTCCGAATACTGGGGATGATGAGGCCGTGGCGACTTAAAAGGCTCTCGTAAAGGGGGGGGGGGGGGGGGTTAGAGAAAGTGGGTAAGCCAAGGTATTCTATCAAGACAACATACTACGTTCAAAGGTATTTGTTTGCTGTTGTGGGCTTCTTTTTTCTAAGTAGCCATATTGGTGGACACAAGTTTTTCTCCTCTCTTATAAATGTTTCTCCGCTTTGCAAAATGACATTTTCTTAACACATCCGTCGGTCGTAGCATCGTGGCGTTAGCACAAAAGTCTTTATCTCACATATCCTCACCAGCACACCTCGAGTGAAAGGGAAGAATAATGCAAAGACGAAAAAGAAGAAAGAAGCGGCTGCGGAGTGGTATGGTTCTTGGATGAAGCCCATCCTCCGAGTGGAGGCCTCCGGCGAAAGTGAAAGCACATACACATGCACGAATTACGCAACGCGGTTGTCGAAGGTGGTGGCAGCGGCTAGCCAGAGACCAAGAGCTCTATCTTCTCGGTCCACTCATTTAGTTTCGCCTTGATATATGCGCATGCGTGCAACATCGTGCTTTTTAGGAGCGAAGCTCCTTATAACGGCACTTGTTCGTCCCTCGTAGCCGTTGTAGTGTGTAACGAGTATAACATTTTGACCTCAAAGGTGGTGCCGGTGAGAGATTTCTTCTGTGCGTTGTTGAACAATAAAGTGCTCAATGTAAATGGCAATAGCTGCTGATGGGGAATGAGAGAAAGGAGCATTCGGCTTTTAGTTAACGCGCACGCTGCGATCCCCATTAGCAGCCATTGGCATGTACATTGAGCACTATCGGACAAGAAAGGGTTGCTACGTTATACTCGCTGGGTGTAACCTGCTTAGTTCTAGAAAGGTTTAGCGAGCGTTGAGCCGCAGTGCCATGAGAGAGAGAAAGAGAGAGAGAGAGAGTTAGAAAGGAAAGGCCTGGAGGTTAACCAGATATTGGCATCTGGTTTGCTACCCATGAATAAAATGAACTAGTATATACCATGAATGAGCTCGAGGTGGTTAAAGGTGGGAAGCAGGAAGCACAAGCCGTAAGAAAGTAAAAGCCAAATTCTCCTGTCTCTCAGTTCTCATTAGTAGCCATGGGCATGTATAATAAGCACTATCTGACAGGAAAAGTTTGCTACGTTATACTCGCCGGGCGTAGCCTCCTTGGATTTAGAAAGGTTTAGCGAGCGTTGGGCCGCAGTACCATGAATACAGTGAACTAATATATACCATGAACTCGAGGTGGTTAAAAGTGGGAAATAGACCCGAAGCGCAAGCCGTAAGAAAGTGTGCGTGTGCCACCTCTCGTTTAGCCCTTGAAATGTCCGCTGGATGGCGGTGCTTTTATATGCGGATTATGTGATGAAAAGATGCGAGATGGTGGTACCTGGACTGTTGACTAGATGGACGAACGAACACAAAGACATATGTATGGATGGACGCACGGATGGCTGCACGGACGGAACGACGCATGAACGCACGCAGGGGCGGATGCATTGACGAACGCAGGGATGGACGCATGGATGGACGTGCGGACGCACGAGCAGACGCGCGCACGGACGGGCGGATGGACGCACGAATGGTCACGCAGACGGACGCATATATGATGAAAAGATGCGAGATGGTGGTACTTAGAGTGTTGACTAGATGGACGAATGGACACACAGGCAGATGCATAGACGGACGCACGGATGATTGCTCGGACGCATGGACGGACGCAGGGGCGGATGCATTGACAAACGCAGGGACGGAAACACGGATGGACGTGCGGACGCACGAACAGACGCACCCACGGACGGGAGGATGGGCGCACGGACGGTCATACAGACGGACGCATGGACGGGTGGAATGGAAGCAAGAACGAATGGACGGACGGATGCTTCGCCCCACTTTCCATCATTCATCCCGCGCGTATGCTGCCATTTTTTTTTTGTTCGTTTGCTTGTGCGTGCTGTGACTGGCTCACTCTATGCGCGACTGCGTCAAGCCGCCTTGCTTTCGTATGCACAGTGGTGCGTTCAATCGAATATGCGCCGTTAGCTTATACCATAGTGAAGGGAGTTTTAAGCGTCAATGGCCTCCTTAGGGTCACGGAGCTACAAGCACTAAAATTCCCTCAGGGGTGCCAAAATCTTTCTTAAAGTAACTAACTTCCATTACAAATTGCTTTGAAACGAATAATATGTAGATGCATTACATTAGCATATATAACTAGCCGAAAATAATGACATTAACTCTCCATTACTTTTGAAGAGTGATGAAAATAATTTGAAATTGAAGAAAAGCTAACATATTTTGCGGAGAAGCCGTATGCACTATTTTTATTAACATATTCAGATCCCAAATATCTTTGATCTGTTTCTTAAGTTTCAGATGCAGCACTCAGTTCAGCTTGTATTTGTTATCTTCTTCTTTTTTTTCATTTTTACGCTATAAGGGAAGGAGACATGCGATATTTCAGGAAAGGGATGGGGAAATTATGCACGATTTGCTAGAAAAAACTGGTTCCAAGTAACTCACTACATTAATTAGTTAATTTTCGGCAGGTTGTAGGTTCAGTCTCTGCCAGCGGCAAGCTATATTTTCGTCCACTTCATTTTCTCCGCATTTAGTGCAGTATACTACACTTTACCAAGGAAGTTTAAAGAAAAATTGCTGGAGTGGAAGCTCCGGCAATGCCTTGCCAGCAGAAATGAAGCCAGCTTTTGCCACTGCCAAGATGTCGGAAAAAAATGCTCGATAGTGCCCACTTAGAGATCAAGTGGCTTTAATATGTTAGTTTAAATACGTTAGTTCAATATTAAATGATAGTTGTCCTTGACAAAATAAAAAAAAAGAAACGAGTATATATGGCTGAATCTCCAAAGAACTTTGCCTCCAGTTAGAGGCTTACTAAATAAAACTAAGTAACACTAAGACGCTCTTGGAACACTATGTAACCCGAACAAGTTTTCACATTAAACTCGTTGGGCATGAGAGGGAAACACTCCGTAAACGGAGATACTTCATCATGCACCCAGCAAGATGGCCCCCACAGCCGCCATCTTGCCATAGGCTCTGCTTCACTCCTGGTGAAGTATTTCTACTCTAGTAAATTATTTTTTCAAGGCGTACACCCACCCAAATACACACTGCTTAGAAAACCGATTTTCATTATCGGTTACAGCATAATTGTTCGTGGACAATAACGTCGAGCACTGAACGACTGTTCACATCCCATCACTTGCACCTTGCCATAGGCCCGACTTCACTCCTGAGCAAAAACTTCCACTCCAGCAATTCAATTTTTTTAAGGTATACACCCACCTCAACAGACAATGCTTAGAAAACCGATTGTCATTATCGGTTACAGCATAATTGTTCGTGGACGATAACGTCGAGCACTGAACGACTGTTCACATCCCGTCGCTTCCACCTTGCGCGTACCGTATTTTCCTCGCGCACTTACGCAAGGCGAAGCTTAAAAAAAAGAATGAAAAGTGTTTGTCCAAGTAATTAACCCAAATGAAAGTCCACCTAATACCGATTGACCCCTAGCAACACAAGCACCACACGTCCACGTAGTACGTATGCCACACTAGTTGTGCATCAAACAGATATTCGCAAATCACATAACACACTATAGTCTTTAATTCACGCTCGCACAGCTTGTTATCATCACTCATAGATTTGGCGGAAAACACTTCGAGAGATTCGGTCTTATCTAATGAGCACCGCGGTGAAGCTTCGTTCACCCATCAGCGCAGGAACTAATAAAAGCGGCAGCGACTTGCACGTGGATTACTTTCTATTATACTTTCATACACTCTTACGCAATGCGATAACAACCCTACAGACAGAAGCGGTTCTCACTATTAAACACAGATCATGGTCCAAACGAACACCCACCACGGAACTAAGTCACCACAACATACCTACTGTACAAGTTAAATATCAAATGTTACAACTATGGTCATAAAGCTTCGCACAAGTTAGTGAGAAACTCCGTGGTAGCCAGTCGTAACCACGCCATACCTGAACCACCTAAAAGCCAAGCGTATGTGGTAGCCAGCCGTAACCACGCTATACCTGAACCACCTAAAATCCAAGCGTTTCTGGCGCTACCTACTTATACACTTCAAGCCAAGTCAAGTCGGTTTTAGGCGGCTATATGGGGGAACGGAGCGTTTTGCGCCTCAAAACGCTCGTGCCATCCGAGGGCGGCAGACCTCCTTGCACTTAACACACCATATACAATCGTTGGCTTCATTTTCTGTTCTCATTATTTTTTCTTCTAAAAAAACCGAGCTCTTAAGCTCCCTTCTTCCTTTTTTTGTCAGCCCAAAAAGTACAGTATTCATTACAGCATAACCTAGTTTAGTTTAGCTAATTTAATTTCTACCTAACCTGACAAATAATGTTGCGTGCTGCAGAAGAATTGACTTCGGGCAAGTTGGCATTGATTGTGCACCTTGAAATGCGCAGCGAGAAAACGAGGGCACAAGGTCGAAGCAATACATGCGTGCACATGAAGGCTTTCTAGTAATAGAAACCACGCAGCGCCACCGCAGTGTGTGATGTGTATTCCTTATATTTTGCGCATTCGCTGATGCGTGTTTTGTATGTTGGTTCAGCCCCGTACTGCCCGAATCAGTGATAGTACAAGAATTTCAATGAGATTTTAGATTGGATTTGCGGGGACACTTCTTTTTATTCATTTTTTCCAAAAATTATAAAAGAAGGACATTTCAGAAGACACGCATAAATTGACTATAGAGCGATCTATCATCTATAGTTTCTTTCATTTGCACATACAGAGATTGAGTCTAGGATATTTGAGACCACGCTTCTGTAGACATTCGTAAAAAATATAACCTGCACGGACACAGGATACTGAATATTCTTTGGTAATGTACATCGTACGCCAAATCAGTTTTAGGGCCAAGCTCCTCTTCGTCTAACCTTGTCACGCGTCTAACCTTGTCAAAGAGAAGAGGAGACAGAACAAAAAGAAGGCAGTATCGTCCGAACAGTATAATGGATGGCGCTGTCGCATAGACGTATATACAAACTGCAGTTGAGTGATGATATTCTAGATGGTGCTTTACCGCTACACTCCGATTGGCTGATGTGCGCGCTTTGGCTGAGTGCGCCGAGAACTAGTGCCTCCCTCAGTCTCTGGATCGTCGCCGTACGTGGCAGATCGTTTTAGCGCATGGACGACACAGAGTGGCGGACACGTTCAAGACGTTTGGGCTCGGCTTCCTTGGCTCGCGTCTCGTCGGCGTTACCCACGCGCCGTCTGCATTTTCGACCGCGATCAAACTCATGTACGCATGCACAAATGGACGGACACAAGGACGGATGGACGCTTCGCCGCACTCATCATCATTCACTCCGTGGATATGCTGTGATTTTTTTTAGGAAATGTCTGATACGAATAGAAAAAAAGAAACGTTGGAAGAAAGAAGAGTAGAACTTCTACAACTGTGCGCAGTGTCCATTAAAAATATCTGTGTGGTCTTCAATAATATCGACACTTACATTTCTCCAGTGCACCCGTTAAGCGGCTGATCCCCCAACAGTGGCTGCGTGCCGTTGGAAAAGAGATGTTACTAGCACTGTCGTGATTGCAAGAGGGTGAATGGTTATAATGGAACCGATCATAAAACTCTGAGCAATGGTGTCTTATGCTACTTACAGGTCGTCTTCAGAAGGAGATTAGCACCTCTATTTGATGGAACATACATACATACATACATACATACATACATACATACATACATACATACATACATACATACATACATACATACATACATACATACATACATACATACATACATACATACATACATACATACATACATACGAACGAACGAGCCCACACACACTCCGTGCCTGTGGTGCCTTTGTGTATGTGCGTGTCTTTTTCGAGCCCCATTTATTTTACACTGGCGAAAATGACCCAACATCGATAAAACACACGATAAGCCAGGACCATGCCCGAACTGCTTACGTTGTGGTCGATACGGCACTCTGCTTGGCAATCGGCGTACCTCCAGCTGGAGACACAACTTCTCAGGCAAGTAAAAGGTCAGCGGCGTCTTCAAGGCGGGCTCCGCAGCCGCGTGCCCCCTTCCTTCTTTCTTCCTTTCCCGCCAATTTGTACGGTGTGCCTGTCAGTGTGTACGATGACTCGGCGCTTGTTCTATTCGCGGACACCGCGTAATAGCGGGCGCGCGCACAACACACTTGACAGCCGAAACGCGCGTGAACTTCCTGTCCACACGGATGTTAGCGCGTGACGTCAGAGGACGTCATATTCTCCACTTTCTTCTTCCGCGGACCTCTCAAAGATTGCGAGTGCCTTCGCTTGAGGTCACCGCCTTTTCTTGTGCCTTCTCGAGCGGCGAATTGCACCACACAGAGTACGTGGCGGCGCGTGTTAGGCGAGTCGGCTGGTTTCGGTGTTGCACGACTGCATTGGGCAGGGAGGCTGAGGCCGGCGCTATCGTTAAACTCACGCAACAGCTACCTTAAGTCTTGTCTGTAAAATTCAGGATTTCTTTTCTGCAATATGCGAATCTGAAAATTATCCGGTACTTTAATTATATAAGAATTGACTGCAGTTCAGTGGTAATCCTGTTTTAATAGAGCTGAAAACAAAAAAACAAAACATACTTCTCTAAATGTCCTGTACCAGACTGGAAAACCCGCCTAACTGTACTGACACGTTGCAATTGGGAGGCCAAGCCCCCTGGCCCTGTCATGGGCGTACTGTACAGCTATAGACTTGCTGCTCGCGGCCTTGCGACCTGATCACGCTTGAGAACCTCTCGCGAGCAAAGCAAGAACGCAAGAAATATACACGCTACCTGTCACCGTTAATTTCGCGCGGCGCAAATATGTGGATGCCAAATGACCAACTAGCCCAAGCTAACACTCTATCGAGTAATGCCAAAGCCAAGCGATGCGCACTTCCAAAACAAATGCTCTAATGTACAGTCTACTTTGCACGTTTTACTTATTGTATTGATGTCTTGAATGTAATGCCATCACTGGTATTAGAGAAAGCCGGGGAAGCAGGTTGATGAGCCAGACGCATTGACGGTCTGCTACCCTGCGCTGGCTAAAAATGCACGAAAAGGTGAAAAAAATCACAGCATATCCACGGAGTGAATAATGATGAGTGCTGCGAAGCGTCCATGCGTCCATCCGTCCATGCGTCGATACGTCAGTCTGTGCATCTATCCGTCCGTTCATGCGTCCGTCCGCCCGTTCGTCCGTCTGTCTGTTTTTCTCCGTGCGAGCATCCATCCGTTCATCTAGTGAACACTCCAAGTACCGACATCTCGCACCTTTTCATCATATATTCATCATATACAAGTACCGCCATCAAGCGGACATTCTAAATACTAAACGAGAGGTGGCTACTACTACAAACATGGGACGTACGACGCACAGCGTTTGAAGCTTCGCCCCTAAAAAGGAAATGATAGAAAGTAGGAGAGAGAGAGAGAGAGTAACCGCGCTCACTCGTGGAGGTCCTCACGTCCTCACCGATTTTGCTATTGGTCACAGGGACCCTATGGCCTGAAGTACCCTAAAGGCCGTTTCACATGACACAAAAAGTAGTGGCGTTCAGGCTGCGAATTCGCTCGCAGCGAAAAAAGAAAGTGCAGCTCGCTCCCGCCACAGCGGTCCGTGGCGAGCTTCCAACATGTTGGAAATTTTCGCTCTGGTCGCAGCGGCGGGAGTGATTTTTGGTCGGGACCCGTCGAAATAGGGCTGGTCCGGCCAAGTCATCGAAGTAGAGTCGACGTATTTGTTTTGGTAATAGCCGATGCTGTGCATTTTAAAATGAATTTAGGCTGGAAAGGGGTCCTTAACAAGCGGGCCCTTCGTTAGCGTTCACGGAAACTTCGCGATATCATAATGCCCACATTATTGAATTACATTCGAGTCTATCACAAAGAGTGGTGGCAAGAACTCGCCGCTCCAGTCGCATAACGATAATCGCGGACTGTTTGTAGTCCATGTGAAACAAAACCGCCATTAGTGAGAATAGCGACGGTTTCGAACAGAGCGATTGGAGCGAACGGAACGATTTTTCTCGCTGAAATCGCGGCATGTGAAACAGCCTTAAGGCAACGCTCTTTTTTGTTTTTGTTTTCTGTGCCATCAACGCATGCGACTGAAGTCGAAGAATTTAAGCTCTTGAGAACGGGGTCGAATTCATTCGGTTTATACCCACCGGGAATGGGTGGCTCAAGATGTTGTCGCCGTAGTGATCATCGTCGTCATCAGCCTGACTGTGTTAATTGCAGGGCAATTGGCCTCTCCCATGTACTGCCAATCAACCTGGTCCCGTGCTTGCTGCTGTCAGAATGTAACCGCGGACCTCTTAATCTTCAGGCTGACTGTCATAACGAGCACAAACGTACAGGAAACGTGCGCTAGTTTCTTCAGTCCAGCAAGAATCTCGTGCAGACGTTGGTGGTAACGAGATCACGTTGAGCAGCAGGCGTTCAACGTATCCGCCCATCAGTGCCAATTATGAGAAACCCGACAAATCGGTAGTTACTGTTGAATGACAATCTGAGTTTTGATTAGGTATCTGAATACGAATACGAGTGTGTTGGCATGGTGCTTGCAAGCATTAGGCGTTTTCTACGTCAGTCTGTCAAACATAAGTAAAATGCGCAGGACGTCCATAACTATACGTCGAAAAGGTACTGACACACGACGCGTACCCATATTGAACAGAAACTCGAAAAGGAAGAAACATACGTGAACACCTCGTGAAATAACTACTACTGAAAATCGGGTCATACGCACGCAGTTTCGGAATGTGGAATAATACTAAGTGTTCGTTTTGGCGATTAAATTAACCGAACACATAAAATGGCGGAGAGCGTGGAAACTGAACAACTCAATGACGCAGCTCCGCATTTGCTTAGTGTTTACTTTTTTTTCCAAATCGATTAACAGTAAACATCCCTGTGACGGTTGCCGGCAGCCCTCCTACAAGTGTGAATTGTTCAGGGGTTACTAAGATTTTCGATGGACTTTTAGCTATCAGCTGGCTTTTTACTTGAACAAAACGATTCAGGAGCATGCATTACTTACAAAAAACTCTAACAAGGTCATTTGCTAAAAATTATTTATGTCATGAATGAGGCACCGCCATCATCATTGACGGAGGCTGGGAAGGGACAGGGGTTGATTCCCTCTTCCCCCCGCCTCGCACGAAGCAAACTGCCTGAATTTGAATAGCTTCTTCCTTCTTTCATTCAAGTATGCACGCATTTTTAAAGTTACTGGACATACCAACAAGCGAAGTGATTTTTAGAAACTTAAAGTAGATTCCATTAATGCTTGGATGAAACTCGCCTTTGAAGCCGGTTCCCCATCTCGCCTGGGAAGTCAAGTTAAATTGGTTCCAACTTATACGTTCGACTGGACGTTTTCGAGTGCTCCGTAGGCGCTGAAATATGTACGTAAAATAGCGACCAAGCACTGCCACTAAAATAATTGGGCAAATATAAGATAAGAAAGACGCTCACGACCTGCATATCTTCTTGCTCTTGTGGTATAGATCCTCAAAGCTGCTGAATTCGCCACTTTATAACATGGTCGGAACATGGGCGGAGAGCTCGCAAACGACCACCCGAATTTGCTGTTAGTTGCTATGTCTACCTTTAGGGCTCTCAAGAATTTCAATTTGCGCTTACTGATGACATACATACATACATACATACATACATACATACATACATACATACATACATACATACATACATACATACATACATACATACATACATACATACATACATACATACATACACACATACATACATACGTATGTACGTACGTACGTACGTACATACATAGATACACACGTACACATACGCGCGCTTGTGTGGGTGCGTGTGTGCGTGTGTTGAGAGCGATGGAGAAAAGTGACGAGTTTGTTCAGCTTTTTTGTACCTCTCGGTTTGGTTATTCATTTCGACCACAGCAAAAATCTAAAATGAAGATAGTCGCGCTTGCCACCACAACACCCTGTCATTCAATCTGCCCAGCTTTCGCTGCAGGCGCGCGAACGAGCGTTCTCCATTACAGTTTTATTTACTCATTTTTTTTCGTCACGCCGGTCGGAGCTGAGAGCTTCGTTCGGCGTGACGTGCCACCAGGCTGTCAGCACGGCTTGCGCGTAAAGCTCATGCATGCATCGTATTTCCAGCCAGACGCAGCGTATACAGGTACACCGAGACACGCCGCTCGCTATACTGCATAAACAACGTCGCCGCATCGTGGCGGCCGCTATGGCGGGTCGGCACGCAAGCGACCTTTTTTTCGTTGCGATTCGAAAAGTGTGCTGACCCTCTGCTGCTGTACGCGCTCGTGCTGCGTTCATCACGGCACCTTCCGTCTCCCGAGAATCAATCACGCGTGGCAGTGCAGCGATAAACGTGAGAAAACTCGAGGTTGTATACTGGCATCGGGTTGACGACGGTATACACGGTCGGTTACAAGTAGATGGCCACTATCCCAAGAGAGGAAGGTATATGACAGCTGTATCTTGCCGGTACTTAGCTACGGAGCAGAAACCTGGAGACTTACAAAGAGGGTTCAGCTTAAATTGAGGACGACGCAGCGAGTAATGGAAAGGAAAATGGTAGGTGGTAGCAAGCACAGGACCGAGTTGACTGGCGGAACATGGGAGAGGCCTTTGTCCTGCAGTGGACGTAGTCAGGCTGATGATGATGATGATGATGATGACACGGTCACAAATTATGAATAAGTGGCGTTAAGGCCTACTAAGCATTCATATGCTGAGGAAGTTAGACAAAACAAACAAAGAAACAAATAGGGGACCCTTAAGCTTCGTCTTTAGGAGTGGAACGCGTGAGCGATATTCAGTTCTTAGTGCGTACTTCAAATACTCGAAGTATGAATCCTTTTAAATGCGAAGCATTTCTTAGCGAACTTCGGCGACTTTTAGCGTATCTATCTATCTATCTATCTATCTATCTATCTATCTATCTATCTATCTATCTATCTATCTATCTATCTATCTATCTATCTATCTATCTATCTATCTATCTATCTATCTATCTATCTATCTATCTATCTATCTATCTATCTATCTATCTATCTATCTATCTATCTATCTATCTATCTATCTATCTATCTATCTATCTATCTATCTATCTATCTATCTATCTATCTATCTATCTATCTATCCGCCTACGACTTTTAGCTCTCCTGGTCGTTTCAATAATGGTAACGACACCAAACTTGGTATGGCATAACATCACTGTATGAAGAACATATATGACTAGTCACTTTAGGAAAATCACGACATGGATGTCATGGATATCAGGATTTACATTTCATGGTCCTGAAACTCTTGCGGTGGTTTCGCTCACATGGCATGTTGCAAAACTGGTATGGTATGACATGACTGCATGGCATACACAAGCGACAGACCCGAACATGAAAGTCATAACATGCGGATCTGGTAACAGCATGACTACATGCCACGCTCATGATGCACTCGCGGCCGTTGCACTAGCGTCACATATACGAAATTTGCTATTACAGTACGTGAATGGAGGACAAAGGTATGTGACTGGCGCAAACATGATAACCATGAGATGCGTGTCATGTAACAACATGACTACATGTCACAATCAAGGCGCGAATACATTTCGACGTGACGCGGGGCGCGTGCTTGCCGGCGTTCATTTTGTCGCGTCACGTCGGTGTTGACCGCCAGGCGCCGGTCCTGCCACATGTCTGCAGGCGCGCGCCGCGCTGCGTTGCTTTGACGAGTGCGCGATCCAGCGGGTCCGGTGTCCTCCGTCACGAAAAAAGGGAGACGCAGTGTTGGCTGGGTGACGCATCGGCACGAAATGCATCATATCGCTTTAACGCCGGTTGCCGTCGGGCCGCGCCGACGGACGCTAGTCGCGCCTGGTGTCAGACTATAGAGTGCTCGCGTTTTGCTAACGTATAGCGTCGATGTACCCAGCGTTCGCGCGCGTCAACGCTCTATTGGAGTATATTGGGCCCTTCATGATGTGCTGGCGGCTGTTTTGCTAGCTCCACATATACCAAATTTGGTATAACGTGACATGAGCAGATGACGAAGGTAAACGACACATCCAAACATGATAATCGTGACGTGGAAGTCATGTACGACATCGTTTACCGCCACCTCGTATTGTTGTGCTCCCCCACCCCCTTATTTCCCCTCTCTTCCCTCTTTCTCGTCTTTCTTGTCCCCTTCCCTAATCCCCCAGTGTAGGGTAGCCAACCGGATGTCTTTCTGGTTAACCTCCCTGCCTTCTCCCTTTTTGTTGCTTCCTCCTCCGTAACGTTGTGCTGATTTTAAATACGAAATACCCATCCACTTTTTCTAAATGAACATCTGTAAGTTCTAAATAATGTAAAACAAGGCATATCGGCACCGTGTTTTGAAATCGTTGTTTAATCATAGTTCCTGTCCGGTATAACTGTATAACATAAGGCCACAAGCACCGTGTGGCTTACGACTTTCGAAAAAAAAAATATTAAATTTGTTCTTGTGTGTGTTACAAACTGTCGCAAGTTCTTTTTTTTTTTGCTCAAGTACCACGCCTTCAATTACTGTCTGCGTAATTTTTATTGAATGTTCGCGCTGATGCCTAACAGCGCTTTGTTCGCAAGACATTTGTCAGGTATACTATAGTCTTTGCTGACTTAAGCCGTGAAATAAAATCGGGCCAGTTTTCCTAGCGTACCGACACTCTTTTGATTTTACTCTTCTTGCGATGTCTTTGCGCGTACACATATATCAGTTGGAGTTCATATAACAAGTGCTAATCTGAAGAGATAAAAAAAAAAAGGTGTGGCTACGCACTAGTTATGCTACAACAGCAGAAACAGTGAAGCTGGTGGCCTTTTCTTCCTCGCCACTTTTACATTACTTATCATCACCTTGACTTCCCTTTCCCACCCACCTGCTAAATAGTATTGTAGGAGGCCAGCTTATGCTGTACCTTCTCGTAGGCTTCTTTTTATCATCCTCACCCTCACTTACTTTTCCCATCAGATTGCTAAACTATATTTAGAGAGCTATGTTATGCTTTACCCTAGCCCTCACCCTCCATTCCTTTCCCCAAACATCGCTACTCTATACTACACATATCTATGCTAAGCCTCACTCTCTTCCCCTCCTTTTTTCTATCCTTTATCACCCTCGCATTACACCTCCCGACTCTCCCCTTTTCTTGCTCTCCCAAAGCTATGCTATACATAGCTGTGTTATGCTCCAACTTTGCCTTGCACAGTAGCGCAGGTGTTTAAGCGGCCGCGAAACTCGAGCTGAAACATCTCCGGGGTTAGAAACAAAACGGCGACACGAAAAAGTCCGCTACGCGAAACACCACGGAGACCTCTTTCGGCATTTCGCCTTCACGACGTGTCGCCCGGAAAACGCGACCCGAGCCAGAGAGGTTTTCGGAGAAGGCCGTGCGCACCGATATTTTCGTTACACGCTTCCAGAAGCTTCGACGCTCTCCACGCAGCCTCGAGTGATGTCTTGCTCTTTTCTGACTAGCCAATGAGTGCGCCACATAAGCGGTGCGCTGATTCTGACGAAATCCGCGCAGTCGTGGATTTCGTCGGAAAGAAAGAAAGAAAGAAAGAAAGGAAGGAAGAAAGAAAGAAAGAAAGAAAGAAAAGAAAGAAAGAAAGAAAGAAAGAAAGGAAGGAAGGAAGGAAGGAAGGAAGGAAGGAAGGAAGGAAGGAAGGAAGGAAGGAAGGAAGGAAGGAAGGAAGGAAGGATGGAAGGAAGGAAGGAAGGAAGGAAAGAAGGAAGGAAGGAAGGAAGGAAGGAAGGAAGGAAGGAAGGAAGGAAGGAAGGAAGGAAGGAAGGAAGGAAGGAAGGAAGGAAGGAAGGAAGATTACTTCTCTTCTAAGCTCTCTTGCCCGTGTTGCGCTATCGACCTAAAGTACGTATCGCAGATATACCCTAACAAAAAAAAAAAAAAACGCATGTCATATTTCACGAGCTGAATGTAATACCTTAAAATGCAGCGTGTTCGCGGCATTTTTTAAGGCTAAAAGAACAAAAACTTCAGGCGACGAGGCTCGTTGACATGCTTTTTTTTTATTCTTGTCTGATCTTCAAGTTTGATGGAAGAGATTGATTGATTGATATGTGGGGTTTAACGTCCCAAAACCACCATATGATTATGAGAGACGACGTAGGGGAGGGCTTCGGAAATTTCAACCACTTGGGGTTCTTTAACGTGCACCCAAATATGAGTACACGGGCCTACAGCATTTCCACCTCCATTGTAATTGCAGCCGCCGCAGCCGGGATTCGATCCCACGACCTGCGGGTCAGATGCCCAGTACCTTAGTCACTAATCCACCACGGCGGGGCAGCTTGATGAAAGTGGAATCATGTCTATGTTTTTCGAAGACTTGTAGCTTCTTCTACCATGCTGGTAATGCAAAAACTGCATTATACGCGTATTCTAGTAATAGTTACTGCCCCGCCGCGGTGGTCTAGTGGCTAAGGTACTCGGCTGCTGACCCGCAGGTCGCGGGATCGAATCCCGGCTGCGGCGGCTGCATTTTCGATGGGTGCGAAAATGCTGTAGGCTCGTGCGCTCAGACATTTGGGAGCACTTTAAAGAACCCCGGGTAGTCGAAATTACTGTAGCCCTCCACTACGGGGTCCCTGATAATCACATGGTGGTTTTGGGACGTTAAATCTCACATATCAATCAATCATAGTAGTAACTACTCAGACAGTGCGTTTCCACTTTAACAAACAACTAAGCAGTGCTTTCTGGGCGTCGTCCTTGATGACGCCGCTTTTCCGAGATGTTATGCCGACCGAAGCGAGAAAAACGAGACGCCGTACATAACGCACAGACGGCGAAAGTGTGACTGTGCGGCTGGTGAGGTGTTTGTGTTATCCGGAACCTACTTTACTCGCAAATGCCGGGGACGCGGGCTGGGAGCGAAGCTGCAGTGCCTATGAGCGCGCATGTATGCGTGCATGCGTGCTCGTTCACGCGTGACCCCGTCTTTAGGGTCGGCGCGTGCGAACGAGACGACGCTGACGGCTTCCCGGAGCTATGGCGATTTCGGAAACGCCGTATAGCGAAGGTATACGCTGTCGGGGGAATTCGCGGTGTGCCGTTACTACTTTAACGCGCACGCACAACAATAATTGCGAACGCATGTACAGTAAAGTGAATTCCGAACCGCTATACATATGTGAAGATTTGCCCCTTTCTTGTGGTGTAAAGGCCACATGACGGCCAGAGTGTGAGTGGACTGCAGTCGTCCTCTATCTACCTGAACCATGGTATGTCATCCCAGGGCAGTTAACATCAAAATAATAATGCGACAAATTAAGGACTTAATAATAATAATAATAATAATAATAATAATAAATGTTAGGCTCATAATTATTAGGTATTATCAAGGGTCTGTGTTAGTAAACCGTTAAAGGGTGTCGTCCCGTGGGCCTCACACTTGAGGCCGCATCACCAAAAAAGTGACTCATGCGTGTTTAGAAACCAAGGGTAACTATTTAGAGTACTAGGTACTCTACTATGGGAGAGCTTAAAGCCGTCCCGTGGGCCTCATATTCGACGAGGCCCGGTGGTAATGATAGCATGTAAGCGATTAAACGGAATATAGTGAGTAAGATACTCCAGCCTGACGTATTGGGATCTGACCTTAGTTTTTGCACTGGTAGTAATTGAAAGCGATAACAAAAATAGGTGACGAATAACACAGATGAAGGTTTTCAGAACGGTGAAATTTGTGTAGCGAAAAAGCAGAATAGAAACTTTATACGACCTTTTGCTCTAGTAGTCTCGAACTCACATTAACTGGCGAAAACAAGTCACGAAACTAAGTCCCACGAGGACCAGAACAGCGCAAAATGTCGGAGCCATAGTACTCGAAGTGGTGGTGGTCAGGTTATGAACAAAATACCAGTTGACGTTATTAAAGAGTTCGAGAATCGGGGCTCGCAGCAACCCGAGGATCTAAGAAGTTCGTTAGCCGCCATGGTGCATGAGCCAAAACCATGGTGTTAGATAACTGTTTGTATCTTACACCGTGGCCGAAACCAAGCCACCCTTGCGCTCCTGCGTTCGCGCTGTGACAATACCCTAAAATGGAAAACTAGCGTCCTAAATCGCTGCTATACACCAGCTGCATTAAAATTAACATGGTATCACAAAACTCTAACCCGGCCCCAAGCACTTACATTAAGGCTTTTGCAAACGCGGATGTACCCTACTTTGAAAATGTTACACATCATGTACCCGAACCTATACCCAAGTAATCTTTGTCCACATTGTGGGGAAATAGCTTCATTAGAACACATGCTCTAGCAGTGCACCAAATTCGCTCATTTATCGAACATCACCTCTGCCAGATGGGAGGCGGCAATCCGCAGCTCGTCCTTGGCAGATCAGCTCTGGGCTGTCCACCAAGCCCGCGAGGCGGCTGAGGAGCTTGGCATCTCAGTCTCCACGTGGGAGCTGCCCGCAACACAGTGATCTGTGTTTGGAGGACCAAATAAAAGTTTAACCAATCCAATCCAATGGGATGAACCAACCTCCTCGGTCAGAGCTCCCGACCGGAAGAAACGGTTGGCCATGGTTTCCCGAGCTGAAAAAAAAAATGGCAGCATATCCACAGAGTGAATGATGAAGAATGGGGCGAAGCATCCGTCCGTCCATTCGTTCTCTCTTCCGTTCGTCCATGCATGTGTCTGCGTGGCCACCCGTGCGTCCATCCGCCCGTCCGTGCGTGCGTCTGTTCATGCGTCCGCACGTCCGTCTGTGCATCCGTCCCTGCGTTCATCCATGCATCCGCTCCTGCGTCCGTCCATGCGTCCATCCGTGCGTGCAGCCATCCGTGCGTCCGCCTATGCATCTGTCTGTGTGTCCTTTCGTCCACCTATTCAACACTCCATGTACCACCATATCGCATCTTTTCATCATTTATTCCCCATATAGAAGCACCGCCATCCAGCGAACATTCCAAGGACTAAACGAGAGGAGGCACACGCACACTTTCTTACGGCTTGCGCTTCGTGTCTACTTCCCACCTTTAACCACCACGAGTTCACGAATGTCATGATTTATATCTCATGGACCTGCAGCTCTTGCGGTGGTTTTGTTCACATGGCATGGTGCAAAACTAGTATGGTATGCCATGCTTGCATGGCGAACACAAGCGACCGACCCTAACATAAAAATCATCACATGCGTGTCATCTAGCAACATGGCTACATGCCACGCTCATGATGCGCTGGTGGCCGTTTCGCTAGCTTGACTTGTACCAAATTTGGTATTACGGAACGTGAATAGATGACAAAGGCATGGTAGTGGTGCAATCATAACAAACATGGGATGCGTGTCATGTAACAACATGACTACATGCCACGCTCATGATGCGCTGGTGGCCGTTTCGCTAGCTTGACTTGTACCAAATTTGGTATTACGGAACGGGAATAGATGACAAAGGCATGATAGTGGTGCAATCATAACAAACATGGGATGCGTGTCATGTAGCAATATGTCTACATGCTACGCTCATGATGCGCTCGCCACCGTTTCTCTATCTTGACATGTACAAACTCGGTATTACGTGACGCAAATGGACGACATAGTTAAATTACACATCCAAACATGATAATCATGGCATGCTGTCATATAACAACATGACTACAAGCCACATTCATGAAGCGCTCGCGGGCGTTTCGCTAGCTTCACATATGCCAAATTTGGTATTACGTGACGTCAATTGATGATGAAGGTAATGAGATGCGTGTCATTTGAGAACGTGACTACATGTCACAGTTAAGGCGCCAATACATTTCAACGTGAGGTGGTGCGCGTGTTCGCCGGCGTTCATTTCGTCGCGTCACGCCGGCGTTGCGACGCCAGACGCCGGTTTTGCCATATACTCGCAGGCGTACGTCGCGCTGCGTTTCTTTGACGCATGAGCGTTTCAGCGTGTCGGGCGTCCCTCCGTCACGAAAATAGGAAGACGCAATGTTGTCTAGGTAAAGCATCGGCGCGAATTTCGCGCCGGTTGCCATTGGGCCGTGCCGACGGACGCTGGTCACGCCGGTCGCGCCTTGCGTGAGACTGAGGAGTTCTCACGTTTTGCTAACGTAGGTGGTAGAAACATTTATTGCCACTGTGTAGCGTGGGGGCCGAGCCCCCTCATGGCACGTGGGTGCACCCTCGCAGTGAGGAGGCACCCTTACAAAGCAAAGGAAAGCCCTTGAAGTGCGATCCTCTTCATGGCGCACGAGATGATCCGGCGCTGATCGAACGCAGAAGTGCTGGTCATGATGGTCTCCCAGTATGACACTGCCACAGCCGGAGGTGGGGGATGTGGGAAGGTGGGACATGTGAGGAGGATGTGGAGGAAGTCTCCTGGTTTGTCGCAAAGTTTGCATGAAGAGGGGAAATGGTCTGGGTAACGGGCGTTTAGTAATACGGGATATGGAGCAGTTCGAGTTTGTAGGCGTCGCCAATGTGTGGCCTGCGCTATGTTTAGGGATGGGGCTGGGGGTGCGTATATTCTTCGTTGTTCCCGGTAATACGATAGAATATCACGAAAAGAGAGCAAGCGCTCCTCGACCTGTGGAGGGGGCTCCATTTCTCCTGCCCGGAATGTGAGACCTCGGGCTAGAGAATGAGCCTCCTCGTTGCCAAGGAGGCCGGCATGTGCTGGCGTCCAGATCAGGGTTGTGGAGCACTGAGGCTGCCAGAAGCGTAGCAAGCGAGCAGCGCTACATGATATCAGGCCATTGGCGTAGTTAAGAATAGCTGATTTCGAGTCGCTAATGATAGTGGTGGCAGGTGTGGAGATGAGAGCAAGCGCGATGGCTGCCTCTTCTGCCTCTGTGGAGGAATTTGTGATAATTGAGCAAGAAGTTAGGAGATTTGCCTGATTGTCAGCCACCGCAAGGGCCATGCGGGATCTTGACGCATATTCCGCTGCGTCAACGTAGACTACATTCTGGTCCTCGCCATATTGTCTCTGGAGGGCCCGGGCCCTTGCCTTTCTGCGTTTCTTGCTAACGTAGCGTCGCTGTGCTCAGCGTGCGCACGAGTCAATGCCACATCGGAGTATATTGGGCCCTTCATGATGCGCTCGCGGCCGTTTTGCTAGCTCGACATATACCAAATTTGGTGTTACGTTACGTCAATGGATGACGAAATATATGACTGGTGCAAATATGATAATCCTGACACGTGTGTCATGTAAGAACATGACAACATACCACGCTAGTAGCTTGCTTGCGGCCATTTCACTAGCCGTCCCCATATACTAAATTTGGTATCACGTGACCTGAATAGATGACGAAGGTAAACGACACCTCCAAACATGATAATCATGACACGAAAGTCATGTATATGGCATCATTTACCTCTACTTCGTAACGTTGTGTTGATTTTAAAGTGACACATCAACCTTTGTTATTCGTGCTTCGCATATCAATGATTTCCACTGTACGTGGGATCTACCATTTTTTTTTAACGCAATTGCAACAGTACCAAGGAGACTTGAAAGGAAACTTTTTAAACCTTCTCGCCATCAGGCGCGAAAATTGAATTGATGAATTGACCTGAAGTCCTGAAGTCAGTAGTGAGGGCCGCGCTGCAAATGATGGCCGGACAGAAAGGGTTGCGTTGAACTGGTATTTACAGTAAACAAATGAAGATGTTGTTATGCTGGGATCCAGGCTGCATAGCTCAGGAACCGAAAAATTATGCTCTAACAACTGTTTCCAACTTGATAAAAAAAAGTGCGACAGGTTGTGCCTTAGGCACGTCCAGTAACACTGTGTTGACAGTTTCATTGAAGTTGCCATATACTGTAGCTCTACAGCACTAGCAAACGTCCCATGTATCTAGCATAGACCGCCGAAGAGCACTGTAACTTTTGCGAGCCTGTTAGTTATGACACGGCCGCTAGCGGCCATTGCTCTTATGTCAAAGGAGTAATTCGTCATATATACGTGCATGCGGAGGAGCCACTGCCTTCCGTTGTGTTCCCTTCAGGATCAAAAAAAGATGTTGTCCTGGACTGCCACAAGTGTCTGTCTGAAAGTGAGCGGCGTTAACAGTACAAATTAAAAAATGAGATATCGTTGTTTACGATGAAAATAGTACATCCTATGTTATATTGGTGACGGGATCTGCGATTAATTTCGCCGAGACTTGGAGATTTGTTCATGGTAAACAGCAACATGAATCCATAAGTATATTCTGTAAACTTCCTTGGTGTATCACGACTTAAGGTGCTATCTTGTACCAAAACACTCATGAAGAAATATGACATAATAGCTTAGTTCTGAAAACGGGAAAGTCAATTGAAATACCTTGCTTCAGAACGCTTGAAAGTCCGATGTGACTTTTTCCCGTCACTTTCGTGCCATGTTGGATCGCGACTAGGCCGTTTAGGACCAGCGCTCTGGACGCCTAATACCTGAACTCGTTAAGGTTAACCCGTTCCAAATTTGGCTACTTTAGCTTAACGTTTTCTAACTGCTGATTGTTCGCTCTTGTGAAAACGCGAAGAAATAACAAGAGCGTACTACCACGACCGCTTCTCTTTTATCCAGCAGCCATGTTACAGCGCCTCCACGTCCACCTCGCGGTTGTACCGTGGTTACAATGCTCAGCTGTCACGGTTTCTACTTCAATGACGGCATCTCGTTTCGACGAAGGCGCAATGTCCGTGCACTCCATACGCGACGTCGGTGCACTTTAATGTAATAACCGATGGTCAACATTCTTCGGAGCCCTCTACTATACGGCGTGTCTCATAGTCATATTAGAGCAATGCACGGAAACATTATTTATTGTCCAGCAGATATCGTGGTCAAACCGCAGATGTTATTAGGAGTGAAGCTCCTTAAGGCGTGGGTCGTGAGTCTTCTGTATGTCGTTGATTGATTGAAAACTTTATTGAACTATTTACAATGTGTCCTCGCTTGTCGGCTTCCGCACCATGGTAAAAAAAAAAAAAAGAAATAAATGTGGTAACCACCTCTCATTTTCGTCCTAGGAATGTCCGCTGGATGGCGGTACCTGTACTGATGAATATGTGATGGAAAGATTCGAGATGGTGGTATCGTATTGTTGACTAGATGGACGGAGAGACAGACGGATGGACGTACATATGTACATACATACATA